>OX371260.1:21259592-22459592 GCA_947311025.1 Lypha dubia | reverse complement strand
TAAGACACATCTGGAAATAAATAAAGCAACATAATAATACTAATTTTATTTATTCTATTAAAGTGTTTCTTTTATACTTAAAAGGCGGGTAGCGTGCATGTATTTCAGCATGGGCCAATAAATCTAAAGCTTCAGCGAAAGTCTCGCCACAGGTATTGCAACAATGCTGGTCTCGACTTTCCATGCCGTTATTGCCAGACTGACCCGAAACTACGATGACTTTGGCATGACATTTTGCATGCCGCTTTAAGAGATCCTGGCGATGAAACGACATTCCACATTCACTACAATAATATTCACCATATAACTGTTGTTCAGATTCTGATTCGCTTTGTGTTTCATCTTCACCTTCATTTGGATCATATTCGGAATTACTTTCTTCAAACTGATGGGATTTTTGATGATCTTGTAAGCTATATTGATCCCAAAACAATTCGTTACATTGGGGACACTCAAACGGCGAATCATCGCGATGGGTCTGTATGAAAGAAACATTTTTATATATTCTGTTTTTGAGATACATAATTATATTCAAAATTTATTGAGCTCCGATTTATTAAGCATATTATAAAAGCTATAAACCAAATGAATTCTTTATGATCGAGTAGAGTATAACTAATGATTTCTGTTTGAAAATGGCAACAAAGTTTTACTAGCCAATAGTATTTGCTATGTATTTTTATTCATGAATTCAAAATTGTCTCTGATATGTTTACCTTTGTATGTGAAAGCATAGCCTTTTCCCTTGAAAAGGCTAAACCACACTGTTGACAAACAAATGGTTTGCTATCGTCAATTACGGGAAACTGCTGCAAGACGTTTTGTACTTTGTTATTTGATGGCAAAGTGGGTGTGTTATCTTGAGACAGTTTTACTGTTGCCGTATTGGCAGACAAAGTATCACATTCTACAATGCTGTAGGCTGACGAAATAACCATTTCACTTGACGTACAGTTATTTGGTATATCCATCACGTATGAACTGTCCTCTTTTGGCTTCAAACGACTTATACGCCCTCTTGGGGGTCCTGATGTACTTTGTACGGTTGTTAGAACATCTGTATCAGAAGATATTATAGTATCCATTCTTATTTGTTGGTTAGAAACAGAGGAACTGTGTTGTTTTTTTCGACTAGATTTCGTAGGTATGGTTACCGAATCTTCGGGAACACTCCAGTCCTGTTCATAAAAATGGTCATTGGAAGTACGTTGTGTAGAGGAAGCAGAGTCGGCAACGAAGTGTATGACTAAAAAAATTGCAATTATTGATATTATTATTATTTAAAGTAAATTCTTTAACTTACAATCACTATCATTCATGTTTGGTTGTTCCGTTGGTTCTTCAGCATGGCCCTTGAGATGATTTATAAGATCTTGTCTTCTTAAAAATCTTGCACCGCATAATTTGCACAAATGTGGCCTATCTGTTTGATGCGCTACCATATGATTCATTAGACTAGCCTTCTTGCGAAAACGCCGGCTACAAAAATCACAGGGGTACGGTCGTAGGGCAGTGTATTCATCTTGAACGGTTGGCAAAGGAACTTCAATGTCTAGTAGCACTTGAGAACTAGAACCAATAATTTGTTCCGCGGGAATTTCAACTCTATTAAGAATAATATTTATTTGAGGTAGGTATAATAGTATTTTACTTATAGTCTTAATTTTAAGACTACTTAAATAT
The DNA here is from genome assembly GCA_947311025.1 of Lypha dubia. Lineage (NCBI taxonomy): Eukaryota > Metazoa > Arthropoda > Insecta > Diptera > Tachinidae > Lypha > Lypha dubia. The sequence continues at coordinate 22,457,909 of OX371260.1, read as the reverse complement.
ATGTATGTACATATGTATTTATATGCACGACCAACAAATTCGTAAAGTCGAATGATTATATTTTAATTTTCTGCTGAAAAAAGTCAAATGACCTTAATAGTCGGCGTGGACTAAGCTTTTGTGTATGAACATCGATTAGCAATACAGGGGGTTTACTCTGTATTTCCCCCCAGGTGGGTTACTATGTAATTCGATTCGAAGAGAAAACTGTTCGAATTTGTATCTTATTTACATTGCAATTCGAACGCTTTTACATTCGATTCGAAATAAAGTGACCTCCAGGAAATATGAAAAACCAATATATATTTTTTGGTGTCATTATGAACAAAAGATATAGTCCATTAAAAATGCACAAATTGGCAACAATGGTATGTTTTAAATTTTCTGCTGAAAAGTCAAATAGCTTTAGTACTTGGTGTGGACTATGCTTTCGATAGGAACATAGATTAGCATTATGATCCATGGTGTTTGTATTAAACAACATCAGAAGTTTTAGCGAAATATATTTAGAACGGGTTACTGCTCAAAATATCAGAAGACCTAAAACGGGCCATATTTTACGAATTAATTTGCCATTCCATTTTACTAATACATACATATTTATATATTCGTAATTATTTAATACATCTACTTTGTATTTGTAGATATGTACATATGTATAAGAAATTGAATTGAATCTATTTTACCTTTCTTCACCTTGATGCTGCACCCAGTCATCAGTGATAACCTCTTCCGTAACCATTTGTGGTGTGTTCTCGCTAAAATGATGCACACTATAAACTTCTCCTCCTGCGTCTTCATGTTGTTGTATTAAGGCAGCCTGTTCCATAATGGTCTCGCAGTCAATTTGTTCGCCATCACTTGCGGTAACAACCACTGTTCCATTGCTATCGTGCGTAGCATGACTTATAAGTTCTGTCATCATTTGACCATCGCGTGCCATGAAGATAAGGTTTTCTGCAGCTATTTGTGCTGTTGTTGTAGAATCATTGTCATCTTCATGAACCATAAAGTCCGGAGACAAATTAGCACTGGCCATAAGGTCCTCTTCACGCGGTGGTTGAGGATCAATAATCAACTGACCAGCCGTTTTCATATCTCCTAAATGGGAGGAAATACTACTAGAGTGACGCTGTATCCACTGTATCCCACCATAAACATGGTTATCCATAATATATAAATGTTCAATTGTTTTTCAGAAGTTAGGAAACACTAAAATTTTCAAAAGCCGGGTTAAAAATTGAAAAAAACAAACAGTTCAAAGTGATTTTGTATGTTTGCCCTGCTAACAAAATTGAGAAGAAAAAACGTTTATAGTGAAAAAGCAACACAAATTGCAAAGAATAAATCAAATCGTATTTAACCAGATGGCATAGCGAAACCATGTGATGACATTTTGCTTCACATTTGAAATAATCTTAAGTTGTCAAAATTAGTTTTTGTTCAAATAATGTTTGTTATTTAAAATACATGTTTTCGACAGATTAGACTTATTTTTGCTGTTTTTCCTCCCATTGCTACCTTGCTACATACACCATGGTTTCTAGCTATTTTATATGCCGCAATATTTCGATATGGTAACATTAATGCCTATATTCGACATCATTTATCCATCTCGTTCTTTTAGTTTGCCATCCACAACATCGACATACTGTACTACCGACACAATCCACAAACGAAAGCTTTATTAATTTTTGTATGAAGAACTATTAGCCGAAGTGTTTACTACGTAGATATAAAAAAAAATAATTCCAATTTTATGAATTCTAAAAATTTTTGCTCCTATTTCCATTTAAGGTTATGGCCAAGTGAGGTTATACTATCTGTTTACATTTTTGCTTTAGCACAAACACCGAATTCAAACATTAAAAATTTTTTAACAAATAACATACATATGTATGTAAATAACAACTACAGGTCAGGCGTAGCCATTCATCTTGATTACATCACATGTGCGTTTTTGGGCACTGTCAAAACCACGTTTTAATTTTTCATAAAATAATTTCTTGGTGTTTTTGGTTTATTTACATTTCATACGGTTTATAACCTCTATTTTAGAACAATTTGAGGTTATTTCTATTTAAAAATTTTTACATTAATTTCATATATGAATTTTTAAAAATCTTACAATTTTATAACATATCACAGCACGACACGGCAAAATTTTCAAGAAATATTTTTCTAAAAGTAGCAAACTGCGTACGATTTCTACGGCAACTGACACGACATCCATTATATTGTCTTGTTCACAATCAACCAACCAAACAAAACAAAATAGACTATTCAAGTAGAAATTGCAAGGAAATACTATATGGCAGATAAGGCGGTTTTTTAGCAAAGTTTCCAAAAATATGTATTTTCTCGTATTTACTCTTTATTTTAAATACAATTCATTCATACAAAATAATTTGAATTGTATATGCTTTTGATATTAATTATAGGTTAATACATTAAAAAATCACTATTTTAGGTTAATACAATTATATTCTATAATTAAAACAAAACACGGTGTTATCAAACATGAAGTATGAGCTGCCACCTGTTTACTCGTGGTGCTAGTCTGAGATTAAGTCATAAAGATGCCATCTGAATTCAATACGTTGCAATGGGATGGGAAAAGAAGCCATTAATAAACATAAGTATGTATGTATGTACATATGTGCCAAATGGCATTTACATTTTTACAAAGTTCAAAATTCTTGGACTTTAAATTGCATCACATTTTTTTCTTGATTCTTGTGTACCGTTATTTCATTTGTTAACAACTAATTTAATTGAAGTCCGTTTTTCTGTTTTCTAGTATAAAACGGATATATGTACATATGTACATACATATGTATGTGGAGAAAGAGAGGACGACTCTCGTGTAATTTTCGAATGCATCAATTTTTCGGAAACCCGGGCAAAATACCATTAATATGCAAATACACATGCATAGAAGATTTTTTCAAAGTTGAAAAAGTAGATAATTACGACTGCCTAACAGAATTCCTAAAGGATCTGGAGGTAAAACTGTACCGCGGAAGACCGCGTGAATTTGTGGTGGCGCAATTGTTCCTCGAACAGGCCAAATAATTCTTCTAATGTTAAACACATAGGGGTAAAAACAGAAGGAAAAAAAATAAATAGTATAAACTATAGCTGTTAAGAGCTAATTATTTATTTTGTGCGTATTGAATATTGTACATGCATCAAAGTGATTAGTATGAGGTATTAAAATACAATTTACATACATACATACATACATATATGTATTTAAATTTTGGCTAGTTTTTTGGTTTATTTTAAAAAAATTGTTTTAAAATGCTAAATGCGGTTTTTATACTACTCTCAGTTGGTAAGAAAAAGACTTTCTCAATATCGGTACCAAGTGCTAAATCTGAATTTAGTAAATTTTTAGTGACTCATTAACGGATTGTTCGACGTCGTAGCGATATGCTGCTGTATTGAATACATAAGTATATGATATTTTAATATACTCTTAATTAATACAATTAATTAATATAGGTACTTTTCTTTGTTCTTTTTTTTTAATAAGAATCATATTTATTGTTACATTATTTTCAATGAATTTGTTATTGTAGTAAATAGTAAAATCTTATTTTGCACATATTGTTTTAATCTTTTAGCCATATATGGCCGATTATGGGCTCGGCTGAATAAATGAATGAAAAAGCGGCGGTGATCTATTTTTATCGGTACAATTGATGTTGATATTCAAAATCCCTATATTTTGCATCTATAGTCAAAAATTAATATTTCACAGATATACTTTCGCCGAAATTTAGTTTAACATTTCTTGAAAACTATCAGCGATAAGTCAAGTTCAGACATTACCAGTCGCCCCTTTGCTAATGCTGATGGAGAAGCTCATTACGTCACTGTGGTCAAGGCAGAATGTAAGAAATTACTTGCATTAAATTATTCATCTGATGTCATACCGAAAGAGTTCGTTAGTAGAAATTGTTAAACATGCAGATGTCGAAAGAATTTCTTTCATTTTTTCATTCACATACTATGTATTACATTTGAAGCAAAAAATGTTCAAATTTTTGTGTCTCAAATGTATTTGGACGAATAAAAAAAATCAAAAATTTCGAATTTTGAATTTTAGAAATTAAGAAGATTTAAAAATTTTACTAGAGTTAACCAATCTATTGCTCCTATGCAGTAACTTTTTTATGTTAATAGCTCCAAAGTAACACATAGAGTCGGAATAATAGAATCATACAGAATAACAATGAATAAATTTTAATTTATTGGTCATAACCAAAAATAACTTATACACCAAATTTTAATTTGTATGAAAGGGACTTCAAGAGAATATATGTACATATGTAGGTAGGTTATATAAAAATTAATTTTCAAAATCTGACCACAAATTACGAAGAGGTCGATTGCACAAGTTAACAAAATCATACGGACAATTATAAACATAATAAAGACTCATAATTATACATACATACATATGTATGTATTAATGTACACAACTTCTAGTTATTTTCAAATGAGATAAAAATTATGTGTAATTAAGTCTTTACTTTTAGCTTAATGTGGTATTTACTTTAAAAAATGTTTTTTTTTATTTATTTATAGAAATCTATTGAAGTACCAGAATCAACTTTCCGAAAATCAAAATGCCGAAACAGGTCAGCAGCTAACACTTATTCTACAAATAGAAATTTTTTTATAAAAAAAAAAAAAATATCGGTGTTTTAAATAGACACGTAACAGTTGGAAATACGTCTGGATGTGTATAACCCACCTCATCTATCCAATATCGTTGGAGAACTTCTAGAAATTACTAAAACAATTACTACTACAAATAAAATTTTTTATCTAAAATATCGGCATTTGTGTAGCTAAAACAATAACCACTATGATGCTGTCATGTAAATTATAGAATTTTAAATTGTTAAACCATGTAATATATTAAATTCATGACTTATGTATATTTACCTGTGAATGTACATTCTATACACATAAATAAAGTGCAGCAAGAGGAAAAATACTCTTCAGAAGATAATTTATTTTACCTAGTAGTTTATTACTGTAAAATTTCTTGTTTTCTTCCCACAACCATACGCAAAATTTATTTCTACAAGAAGTTGCGTCACAATAATTTTGTTCTGCTAATTTCGTCAATTTAGCTTGTTTTTTTTTTTTTGTAAAATACGAGGCACCCAGAATGTGCAAAAACATAGTAGGTTGATTATTATTACAGTAAAGTTTGAAACCACAGAAACAAAAAGCCTTTAGAGGCACTGCTAAATCAATTACAGTTGTAAAAGCACTACTGAATAATTCCGCCTGAGAATATGCTGCAAAAATTTAAATATTCAGCAGATACTCTAAAACTGTAACTAAATAAAATCCACCTACTACGTTTTGGACATTCTGGGTGCCTGGTATCTTACAAAAAGAACAAGCTAAATAGACGAAATTAGCAAAAAAAAAAAAAAAATTATTCCGTTCGTTGTATGCCTTTATTTTATATGAGACAATACGAGTAATAGAGGAAAATTCAGTCTTACTTACATGTACATATTTAATTAATTAATTAACTGCAACTCAAAAAGACTATTTATTGTATATTTAAGTGTATTTTTATCGTAAATTTAATTTATTTTATTAACATTTATGAAAAATAGGGATTGCTATATAGTACATAGGTACTTATATGTATGCATAAATACTTATGTATATGTAAAGGAAAATGGATCAAATTAAAATAAATCATTGGTACAAATAAGTGAATGAATGTAAATGTAATTCGTGGGATTTTTACACCGTTCTTAACCGTTGACAAATTAGCCATCTTCTGTAATGATCCGCTTCCACGCGTATGCGTGTATAAGAACATAATAACTATTATTTCGTAATAGTTGGAGATCTGAAATTATTGCAGAATATTGCAGGTTAATATGGTTCCCACAAAATTAATTATAGGTTCAAAATAGTTAAAACTTAAAGGGTGTCCCAAATCATGAAGCGTTATATTGACACTTGCGTTGTGTGTAGTAGCTCGTAATTGGTACAAATTTGAGTTAAAAATAATTAAAAATATAGTTTTGGTAATTTATAGGAAAGGGTTAAGTCCATTGAAAATTGCGAAATATAGCTTTGACATTTGACGTATTTTGAGCAGAAAATTAAAACAATAAGGTTTTTTTGCCATTTTTCGCTATTTTCACTCGACATAGTCTTCGTTCGAAATGGCAACAAAAAATATTTGTTGGTTTTTCAAATCTCTTGCAATTGTAATCGATGATGATACAAAAAATAATACTTCACGCCAAATATTAAAGTTATTTGATGTATTTTGAGCAGAAAATTAAAACAATAAGTTTTTTGCCATTTTTCGCTATTTTCACTCGACATAGTCTTCGTTCGAAATGGCAACAAAAAATATTTTTTGGTTTTTCAAATCTCTTGCAATTGTAATCGATGTTGCTGCACATAATCATTTGTTCACACCAAATATTAAAGTTATTTGACATATTTTGAGCATCAAATTCAAAAAATACGTTTTTTTTGTCATTTTTCGTTATTTTCAAAAAAATGGCTTTGGTGAATTTGAACATTGAATTTGGCGAAAAAAGTCCAAATGAGTTCCACAACCCTGGACACCTGGTCACCTGGACTAACTTGGGGTTCACACGATCAAGTTTTGTTTCAAATTTTGTTTCAAATTTTATTACTCTCTCATTTTTTTACCAATACACTCATACTTTTGAAATTTGATGGTAGCTTGCTTTCAAATTTTCCTTCAAATTATGCGTTTCAATTTGCTTTCAAGAAAGCAGCTGATTGCCATTTTGATTATAAACTCTCGTTTGTTTTCATATACATACATTAGTACATATATTCTGCCGCCATAAATTTTTGTGTTTTTGAAAGCAAATTGCTTTAGAATTGAATGCCACCAACGTCACAGCTTTCAATTTTTGTAAATTTTGAGAAGCAGTATGTGTAAATTTCTTGAAAGAGAATTGAAAGAAAACTTGAACGTGTGACTGCAGTGTAACGTATATACATATGTGTGTATATCAGCGAAGACCATTTATGCACCAGTCATAGCTGCCAGATTTGACGATTTTGGGTCCTAAAAATGGCATAGTGACTATGTGACGATTTATACCCTAATTTTGACGATTTTAAATAATTCAAGTTTGCAACATTTATTTGTACTATTAAAGAAACCTGAACTTGAACTGAAACCTTGAATTCTAATGAGAATTTTTTTAAAAGCTTTCATTTAATTGATTATAACAGCAAAAATAATTTTATTAAATTTTGAAGACATTTATTTAGGAATATTTGCTAGAGACGTATTGGAAGAAGCACAGATATATACAAAAGAAAAATTTGATATTAGTAATAATTGTGTTAATTTTTATATAGAGCTTTGTGATCAAATATTATCAAGATTTGATTTTGAAAATAAATACAAAGCTGTTGGCCAAATTAATCCATTATTAATGAAGTTGGTTTTCTGAAATTATAAAAGAATTTTTCATTTCGTTGAAGAAAGTGAAAGCCAAGAGCGAGAAACTGAGTTCAGACAATTAAAATTATTGTCCTGATAAAAACATAACTATTGTATTTTTGTAAAAAAAATCAGAGACGCAAACGATCGATGCGCATGTATCTGCGCATTAAAAATAAATCTATGTGTTGTAATGTTGTACTTGTTGTATAATTAACTTTACCTGTTATGAATTTGCCTTGTACTAATTTGATTTCAGTTAGAAGTAAGAAAACAGAATAATTTATATGCTCATAAAAACTGTTTAAAAAGTGCTCAACGAAAAACATTCATGGAGACATCAAAAAATTGACTTCGCATTCATAACTTCATTAAGACCTCTGAATTCTGAGCTTAAAAAAATGAGCAACTTAAGACGTCATGTTAGAACTTCTATAAGAACATTTTTTAAAGACTTTATACTGAAATCTTTATGATTTTGATGCTGGCTGGGGAGGGATTCTAGTCTTTTGTTACCAGCTTTGACTAAATTTATTACAAAAATCCTAGTTTTACCACATTCTTCAGCAAATGTGGAAAAATATTTAGTCAGGTAAACATAAATAAATACTAAAGTAAGAAATTTATTGAAAAAGTCGTCTTTTCAAGCAATATTATATACAAAAGATTATATAAAGCTAAACAAATGTAGCTGTTATGATTTAGCAGTTGTACCTGAATTAATCAATATGTTTAATTGCAATTAGTATTTAGTTGTTAAATATATTATACATATACATATGTGTATGTATGTAAGTCTATTGTCTTAAAATATTATATTTTTATGTATAAATTTTATTGTAGTTTTCATACATTTTTAGAAAAAATGTTTCCAAAAATTAAATTTAAAATGCATATTTTACTAAATTGAAAAAAAAAATTACTAAAGGATTTGAATTTTTTTATTTTTTTTCATACAATGTATATATGTATATAGTATATACATATATTTCAAAGTATTGAAAAACATGCAATCTATTTACATGTGATTTTATTGTAAATTATAATTGAAGTACATGATCTCTGTATTTAAAATAATGCTATTTTATTAATAAGATTTGTTGATTTAAGAGTTTTGTTATATTTTGCCTCTGATAAAATATGTTTTGTTGGTAAAAATGCAGTTTTTCATTTGACGTTTTTATGACGATTTCAATAAGCTATGTTGACGATAATGACGATTTTTGGCCAAAAAATATGACGATATTACCTCAAAAAATCTGGCAGCTATGGTACCAAGGTGCTGAACCTCATTCGGTTTCTTTTATTTATACAAGCTGTGTTCATTTACTAAAAATTGTTACAAATTTGTAACAATTGTTACTAGAAAGCGTTCATTAACCCAAAAAATTTGCAACGAGAGAGCGTCGAAAGAGCGTAAAAAATTGAGAGACAGAAAAATTCTTGCAAGTTTTTACAAGTAAAATTTTTACTTGTAATAATTATTCAAACAGCTGTTTTGCGTTTGTGTTTACAAAACAATATTTCTAAATTAAGTTGCAAATAAAAATATTTTGGAAAATTTAAGAAATTGTAAGTAAATGTGAACTTTTAGAACGATAAAAAGTATTAAAAAGATGTATCTTAGGAACAACAGAAGCAAAATAAGATGTCTAATGGAATTGAAATGTTTTTGTTTTCTTTTTTCTTCAATTTTCACAGACCAACTGTTATTTCTAATATTGTAAATATTGTGAGTACCTAGGTACTCGGTACTTTACACTAAGCAGGCATATAATTCAATTAGTTCAGATATATATTTGCAAATAAATTAAATTATTTTTAAAATTAACTTTGAAATAGTAATGTTTTTACTATCAAATTCTATTTCTACCACCATATTTTCACTTATATTGCGAAATGATTGTTCGAACTTATGTTTAACAAATTAATTGGTTGCTATTTCTTTTGCAGTTGTTTTTATTTACCTTAATTACATAAATAAATGAAACTTGATAAAATTTGAAAAATATTCTAATTTATAAAAAAATTTAAATGTACTTCCAATCTTCAAATTACCTAATTTATTTTTTGCCTTTTGAACAGTTATTAATTATTATTTATAAGCGTAAATTAACACATAATTTTTTAAATTACTTTTTTACTGCTTTTGGGGTTTAATGCTGGCAGCAACATGATATTTAATTTTGGATAAAGCTTTTTATTACAGTACCTCAGGTAGAAATTTAGAAATTAATCGAAAAAGCTACAATAATCTAACGAATAGCGTTTTTTTCTAAGAAATAACGAAATCGGACAAAAAATTTATAATAATTTGTAAAAGTAAATCACGAAAATCATCCATTACAAAAATATATTTCCTAAATATGCCAGATAATATGTTATAGCGTATAAACTAATTAAAAATAGATATTTTATTCATTCATTTTATTCAAAAGTAGCTAATCACCCTTATCGTGTTTAGTGTATTTCGACTACGCCTAGTACTAGATTAAATAAAATTGCAAAACTTTTCATCATTCTATTACAAGCAGTACTCGAAAAACGCCAGTCACGACAATGCTGAATATAAATGACCATAATCACATTATTTTTATAATAATATACATATATGTATAATTTGTCCAAAAAATATAGAGGTAGTTATTAAGTACTCATATATACCTATACATTACAACACTACTTGTACTTGCAAATTTTTACTAGTAAAGTGTTCATTTACTTTTTCACATTTTTGAGAGTAATTTTGGAAAAATTTTTGTTACTCTCTCGTTACTAATTTTTACTAGTAAAGTAAATGAACACACTTACAACCGAATGAAAATAATTCTAATCACCAAAATGTAAAAAATAAACAACAATTTCATTCAGTTGAATGATAGTTTCTTTACATGCCGGTTTGTGTCGCATTGCCTTTTAATATTTCTCTTTAATTTTTTTATTAGATGAAGAGCGAATTACTTTATTTTATTCAAGCTCATAATTTATAAGCAAATTTTTAATAAAAAATAAAATGAGGATGATTGCTGGAAAGCAGTGATGGAAACTGCAGTATTTTTGTACTATTTTCAGTACTTTTTCACAACAAAAATACCACAGTACCCCCACGCCAAATTTAGTACTACTTTTTTGTTTTGCTTTGTTCCCTGTTTAGAAATCTGCGTTATTTTTTTAATCATTGATAACATTGGCTTCAAACCAAGAACATAAGGAATGCGCAAATTCGTTATTAATGTTGTTGTAAGTGTGTGTTTTTTGCAAAAGTTGTTACGGGCACTGTCATCGACATCAAGCGCGTGTACGTATGCTTGATATCAAGCATACCCAATATCTAAATTTTTTGATTTTTCATCAAGCGTCGTCGGTGCCACACATACAAACAAATTTTTACTGTTACAACTTTAAAAGCTTGATGTGATTTTGGCGAATGTATAGTGCCCTTTAATGTATTATTGGTCCAATTTACACGAGATTAATTTATAGTTCGCACAACTTTTGTTCTTTCGAAAATACACGAGACTAAATAATCTGGCATAAAATTTTAAAAATATACATATATGTGTCTATTAGTGTATTTAGCACTCATTTGTTTTTTTTTTAATATACATGTATTGGTTTTATTCTGATAATACGGGGTTGAACCTGGTTGAAAAATTATGCCCACCAAACTGCCATGTTTTCTTCATTTAATATTTTTTTTTATTATAAAATGGATTTTTAATTTTATTTTTGAAAAAAAATATATGTTTCACAAGAAGTACCACAATGTTGAAAAAAGTACTATTTTTGTTTTCGGACAGTACCATTTCAATTTTTAATTTTGCCATCACTGCTGGAAAGTAATGTTTTCTTTTGCTCAATATTTTTGTTTTAATTTCTGCGAAACGTTAAAGTTTTCTAAGTTTTGACATTTTAATATTGTTTCTGTTGAAATACTTGTTTGATGTATTTTATTAACAAAAATTTTTTCATATACATATGTATGTCAACATTTGTACAAAACAAACAGAAAAAAATTCAATATCGGTATTGTGTTATGTTCATTTATTTTGTTCACTGTATTTTCACATACTACTGCTAATATGATTCGGCAATTTTCAAATTTAAACTCAAATAACTAAGAATAACAGTGATAATATATTAAAGTAAGAACACAAAAGCTTCACAAATACTCCCAGAATTATATATGTATGTACATATGAGAAAACAAAACTGAGCATATTTGCATAGTTTATTGCAGTCGTTGGCTTTAGTAAGTGACTCTTTTACAACACGTGTGGTATAGTGCTCATTTCTTAGTAAAAATTTAGTGGCTAAGCCGACTTTGTAAGGCATGTAAAAACGTCAATTTTAACAAATTTTAATCGGAAAAAGTTTCAAAAGGCTGAAATCTGCTCAAATAATAGTAAATTAAAAAAAAAATGCATTTTCCGATATATTAAGGGATGTCGGCATTAGGAACAAAAAAATCTTCCGATTTAACTCAAACTTGAGAAAATTGTTTATTCGTCATTTTGCAAACCATTGAATATATAAAAATTGAGTTTAGAACAAGTTTACCTAGTAGTCGGCATAGTTTCAAATTACAATACAATACAACCTGCCGACTACAGGGCAATAGCTATCGGCAGTGGTTTTTTGTACTAGTTTTGTTTAACTATAATGCCAAAAATATGTTGAGATTTATACTAACTAGTCTTAGATATAATTTGAATTAAAATATGAATACCAAAAGAAAAATATTCGGAACAGTCTCTACAACAAGATGCACTGAGTGAAATAAGGGTAGGCGGCAGTTCCAGTGGTAAATATGGTGTTCTACGTTTAACTTCACAAGACATGTTACAAGTTCGCGTTCTTGAGGTTCCTCGAAGATTCGGCCCACAAACCATTCTATGGAATGCTAAAGAAAATTGTTTAGAAAAATGGTGTAATGATTTGGCGAAATGTGGTTTTCCACTTAAAATGGACGATTTACTGAACACAGTTCAAGAAATTATTACATAAGACAAACGAGCCACACTTTTTTTCTGGTCAGAAAGAGGGGTTTTTAGAAAATGCTTGTCCGAATTGAAAAACTTTTTGAGCGAACAAAATTAACTTTACATTTTGGAAGCTATGAGGGACGAAACTAGTGTTTCCATTTGTCCCAAAAAAGGAAAAGTACTGTCACCAAAGGTATACTTCAATGTTTACACCATCCTTTTTATCCGCTTCTTCACACGGTTCTTTCAGATCTTAAAATGGAAGAAACGATTAAGAACGGGTTTCGAAAGTGTGGCCTTTACCTATTTAACCCTGATAGTGCGGATTATACTAAATGTGTTATTATTCGCTAGCAGAAATGGCAAACGGTCTTAAATATGTTAAAATGTTCTGAGAAACGGATTATGATAAAGACATTTGGATTATCAACCTCATGAGCCGTAGTAGTTCGCGCTTTAAAAAATGGAGAAAACATTTAAAATGTCGGAATTTTAGGCAACGTTACAGAGCAGTCAGGGACATATATATTCAATGGCGATGGAGTTTTGGAAATGGAGAGCATACAAACAATATCACCAGCTCTCTTTTGTTCAACACCAACTTCTTCAAAAATAAAGCAAAGCTAAACATTTCGTGCTCCTGTCCAACCTTACAATTGCCAGCGGAACGCCGCTCACTTAGTTCTTCAATTTGTAGCTCCCTTATATTTTGATCCCATTAGCTCTTCTCCAACATGTAATTTGACCAAAAGTATTAGCTACACAAAGCTAATTAAAAACCCGGAATCATCGATATCAACATTGTTTGGAAATCAGCTTTACTTTCCAAAGCAATCACCGTCCTTACAACTAAAAACAAAAATTATGGCCCCCAGTGCTCTTGCATGTAGGATCCATATACGGATGAAAGAAACTGAAAACTTCGCTAAAGCTGAAGGCGTGAAGTAGCGAAAACTGGAGGGCCAAAAAAAGAAAAAGGAATCAAGCCAGTCAAATTTAAAATACCAAAGCAAAAGCAAAAATGTAGCACTTGTTCTGAAGTGTTGGATTCATATACTGAAGATGATCAGCTAAGAAATGTTGGGTGCGATACCTGACTCAGTGGTATCACCTTAAATGCACCGAATTCAAAAATATGCAATACGATGACGTAATGGAATTAGACTGTACCTTCCTATATTTTTTAATAGAATTAGACTCTTCGAATGCACAAATATGTAGGTAAAAAATACTTAGCTTTTACCTTTAATATATCAGTTAAGTACAAATAATGAATTCCGAGGACTATTATTTAGTATTAATATTTTTAATTTTTGGTCGAATATGAATTAATCCTTTGTTCCTGCATGATCTCATAACAAATTTAGAAGCGTAGCTAATTTATTTTATATCAATACCAGTGTTATTTCTATCTCAATGTATTGTTTTCCTCACTAAAATATGATATGCCGACAATAGGAACATAACATGCCGAAAAGTGGAAAATTGGTGCCGACTATAGGCATATGTGCTCTTTTTACAAAATCTGTAAATTTCTCAATTTTAGTACAAAAATATTTAAATTTAACATAATTGATCTAAAACAATACAAATTAATGATTTGTATTAAATAGCTACCAATCCAACAGCTTATTCACACGTGCAAAGGCGCTAGATTTAAAAAAAGCAATTAGTTTTAAACTGCCGACTACTGGTACACTTACCCTACATAAATTTTTCTGACCGGGCTTCATCTACCTTGAAGGGATTTGCATACATACATACATAAGTATGTACGTTAGACCGTATCACAAAAAAAAAGTTCGCCGTACGCACCCTAATATGAAGTATTTTTGCATGATGATTGGAAAATTTTTTTTTTTTTTTTTTTTTGCCGAACGTAGGGGTCTCCATTTTACAATTTTCATTATAACTCCGGCATTTACTGTCGGATCTTAAAGTTTGATACGTCGATGTTTTTATCTCGAGGAGATCAATGTTTTGTGTAAAGAAGAATTTACGCCAAGTAACCCTTTCTAGTATTAACTCACTATATCTCAGTTCCTACCACCCTAATGTGCCACCCTAATGCCAAAAAATTAAAGCTCGCAAAAAAGCATTAAACTTTTGCAAAGAAAGTTTTTCTCTAATTCCAGCAGAACTATTTATGTTTAATTGTTTTAGTTTTTTTTGTTGCCGAACGTAGGGTCTTTTTTGAAGCGTTGAAATAGTTCAAAACAAAAACATTACATTTTTCTTCTAAGAACATTGTTTTGTATAAAGGTTAATTTCTTCAATCAAATTTACACGTTTTTTGTTATTGTTTCAAAATAAAATAATAACAGTAAACAAAAACAAACTTATCTTCAACTCGAATAATCTTGCTCGCATCATAGAATTTAAGGTTTTTAACGTTTTCGTAAAATTTTTCTTATTATATTTTTTCTTATAATATTTTTCTTATTATATTTCTTATTATATTTTTTTCTTATTATATCTCGATTATAATTAATTGTGTTCTTATAAAAAGCCAACCGCTTGCAATACATGGAAGTAGAAACGTTTTTAAATACATATCTTGGATTCGTCAGCTTCCGGAAGACGTTCAAAAGGTCCTTCGTCCGGTCATCGAAAACAATCCATACTTTTTTCACCCCGAAAATATTTTGTTGTCGATGATAACAGACCAGGATCCACTTGTACGTTCAGATGGCTTTGCCAAAGTGTTATTAGCCCGAACTGAAGCAACAGGATGCATTCGCCAAATGTTCGGTCCACAAGTTGATAAGTTTATTAACTTCGAAAGTGAGTGTTACGTCGATATAATCAATTGGAGCATCTTTGAACTGACGGAGCCGCCATGCTTGCAGTTCTATACGCAAGACCAGCTGGAACAATTACAATTTTCAGATGATATAATACAATTACCAGGTTGGCGTTAGGAAAACAATTCAATTTTATAATTTTTTTTATTAACTTAGTCATTTTTTCAGATTATCCATGTCATTCACAAAACACCGAGCGTTTTGTTCAAGTAGTTCATGAATCTGCCTTGGCGGTCACCGATGAACAACGCCAGGGCCACATTTTTTCTAAACTAGAGAGCCGCCAGAAATACAGTCAACTTGAATCTCGTCAAAATATGATCGATTAAGAGTTGTATGAGTTTATAAATATTGTGAATACCTAATTAAGTTTAGTATGCGATATGTATTAATATTTAAGAAACACATTTTGTTTTTACTTATCTTTGTTAATACACATTGTTAATAAATAAAATATAAAGAAATAAAATATGTATTCATATGTTTTTTATAGGTTTTACTCTTTAAGTACGAGAAAAAGATCCTTGAGATCAATGACTTTTGATGCAGAAAATTGGTATCGTTGTAAAAAAAAAATTGATATATCATACTTTAAGATCCGACTGTAAATACATAAGAAATAACTAAAAACTCAAAAACCACCCTACGTTCGGCAACAAAAAAACTAAAACAATTAAACATAAATAGTTCTGCTGGAATTAGAGAAAAACTTTCTTTGCAAAAGTTTAATGCTTTTTTGCGAGCTTTAATTTTTTGGCATTAGGGTGGCACATTAGGGTGGTAGGAACTGAGATATAGTGAGTTAATACTAGAACGGGTTACTTGGCGTAAATTCTTCTTTACACAAAACATTGATCACCTCGAGATAAAAACATCGACGTATCAAACTTTAAGATCCGACAGTAAATGCCGGAGTTATAATGAAAATTGTAAAATGGAGACCCCTACGTTCGCCAAAAAAAAAAAAAAAAAAATTTTTTTCCAATCATCTTGCAAAAATACTTCATATTAGGGTGCGTACGGCGAACTTTTTTTTTCGCACCATATAGCGTGATACGGTCTAATGTACGTATTTAAACCAGCGATGATCACCGAAGTTAGTAATGTAAACACTTCCAGTTAGTTTGGTTGGCCATTTTGTTTAAACCATTAATGCACTTCACACCATCCATCTGGTGCAACATTTTTACAACAAACAGATTATTTTTAGAAAATGAAAAATAAATACATATGTACATATAAGTATGTATTTTATTATTATGCTGCCTGCTGTTGCATCAACATGCCACCCACCCACTAAAAGAATTTCTGAAAAATAAACAATTGGTCATGTTGTGATTTTTTTTCTGCCTTTATTAGTGTGTGTGTGTGTAAAGAAAAACAAAAAGAAAAATTAGACATACATGCATACATATGTACATATTTGCAAACAGGAAAACTAAATAAAATAATCAATGGCGTCGTATTGCTGTTGGGGAGAGGGTCAAATGAAACCCAGAGAAGGGACGATAAAGTTGGTACAATTATACTTTTAAAATTGAAACCAAAAGAGTACCGTCGAGACTGATTTGCTACTATGTATTTGAAAATGTACTCGTATTGTTATTATTTACTAAAGAAAGTTAAAAACAAATAATACTGTAAAAGTACAAACTTAAAAGCATGTTGGTCCGAAATTTGTTTCCTCATTTATCACCGCTGACCCAGAGTAATGTAAAAACGAGAGTATTTGCAGTTGTGAATTTACTTATGTATGTAAATGTGCCTTATTAAAAGCCTAGTTAGTAATGTTTTTTATTCAATTCCCCCTTTCTTTTTCTAACTGCTAAAGAAGGCCTCGGATTTTCCTATGAAGAAGGGAGAAAAAAAGAAGTGGCTCTTTTTGTTTGGGTTTCTTGCCAAAGCAAAAGAATTCGGGTGCTGTTATAAAAACAAGAAAACATTGCAAGCAAGGCGAATTCACTTACCAGGTAGGTACTGACAAAAATTTGACATATCGACCCCTATGCTTGAATGTACAAATTTTGACATATCGACCTCCATTATGCAAGAAAAAGTACCTCAGCTTAGTTACAAATACACAACGAATAAATAAACGAAACGCAAATCATTTTAGTAAAATTTTGGGCGTCGAAGAAGGGAGTTGTTATGCATGAAATAATTATTAATTTTGTATGCTTTAAAGTTATTGTTATTTTCATTAGTATTCCCCGATTTTCTTAACATTTATATATTATTATTAGAAATATTATTATGTATGTATGTATGTTCTTTCTATTAAAAACCAATCAATATTAGATACCTTTCTGGTACGGCCTTTTAACAGCCATTCTCTAAAATGCCTTCTAAGAGCCATTAATTTCAACGACTGACGAAAGAAACGAATGGGGAAGTGCTACCCCGCAATGACAATGTGAATAAAATAGGGTATGGAATGCAGCATCCTTCTAGAGACCTTCTATAAGGCATCTAGACTCCTTATTTTTCCCGCTGGGTATATGCTTACATGGCTTTACATAGCAAGCTTAATATAGCAAGCTCGTATATCAACTTTTAGCTACTTTACAGGAGAAGGAAAAAACTCAATAAAATCTTTAGTTAGTTAGTTAGGGTTTTTTTAATTACTGTAAATCTGTTATCCGTCAACATAGGAAACTGAATTCTTTAAGGGAGGTGTATTTGAGTTTTGTCTACAATAACATGTAAAAAAACGATCTACGACCTTTCTATTAAAGATGTGCGAATGAGTAAAATTACGCTCACGATCACGCACGATCACGAAACATAAATATTTTTCACGCACGCTCACGCACGGCATGATTTTAAACTTTCACGATCATCAACGCTCACGAACGCAATATGTTTAATCACGTGCTTTCACGCACGACGGGAATAATTTTGCACGCACGCTCACGGTGAAATACAAGTTTTGCAATAAAAGATTTAGCAAATGCTAAAAAATTTTATTTTGTAATTAATTTCTTTATTTACTTCTAGATCTCAATTAAATAAATAAAAATTCAGGAAAAGCTCGAAAAATTAGCTATACAAAGGATAAACTTAATATAAAAAATCAAAAGGATTACTAGTGTTGTTAGGTTTAGGTTAACGCAATATTTCCAAAGGTGTAGATACTACATACATACATACATATGTACTTTTGAATAACTATTCATATTTACATTTTATACATACAATGTATACTTTTGTACTATGGTTCTAGATAGTGTTTTATTAATTTTTATTATTATTAATTTATTAATGTGCGTACACAGATATGTATGTATGTAGATGAATGTCTGCATTTTTAACGGAGATTTTAACATAGAGAACTGTTTTGAGTGCGTGAAAATTGTATTAAAAAATCACGCAAGATCACGCACGGTATTATATTTTTAAATCACGATCACGCACGCACGCGTGATTTTATCAATTTGTAATCACGAATCACGTGATTCACGCGTGACACGAAAAATTCACGACATTTGCACATCTCTACTTTCTATATTAAGCTATCGATATGTATATATAGTATGCATATACATACATACATATTTACATAAAACATATACATATGTACACGTACAATACATACATACGTACACATACAGATGTATTTTGTTGGCTCAATTTGGATTTTAAAAGAATTTAAATTGCTGCTACTGATACGACAAGTAGGAGTGTATAAAAGTGTGAGTAAATATTTTTGTTTATTTTGTTGCTGTTATTGTTTGTAATAAATTTGTTGCTCGCAATTTTGTATGTTGTTTGTTGATAGATCAATCGGGTCGGCTGCTTAATCGTATCTAGTATGTGAACGGTATTTTGCGAGAGACTTTTCGGAAACCGATTGCAGCGTTGCCACAAAGAAATTTCTCTTCAACTATTACAATTTTCTTTAGAGCATGCCTCCGTAATAGTTTATAAAATTTGAAAAATAATAATAACTGAGCTTTTGAATATACCTATTCTGAATAAAAGTTCAACCAAAATTTTGTTTCATTACGACAAAGAAATATTTTACGAGAATTTGAGTTAAAAATAACACAAAAAAGCCAAGAAAAATAATTTTAATATTTTGTTTTTGTTAATTTCTAGTATAGAACAGACGCACTTTTAAAAGTCTTTAGTCCCTTTTAGTAGTATTGTTTCGCTACTCGTACTCCTAAAACACTTAAATTTAGTATTGGTTTTTTGTGTGTGTGTGTGTTTTTTTTTTTTTTTTGAATAAAAGAGATTCAAATATTGTGTTTGTTTTTTAATAAAATTGAGCGAAGGAAAATATTCTTTCGACATCGTGAAATTGGCGATTTTTACAGTTTTTTTAAAAAAATTTCTTATATAAAAAATTCGATTACATTTGAAAATGTGATCAATGTTATTTAAAATGGCAGGATTTGAGTGACTGACTTGTAATCCTAGATGTAATTAATTTTATGAGGGAAACAAATCGCAATTGGAGATCTTGTACACTTTTACGTAGAACACAATGAGTAACTTTCTAAATCTACGGTCTATTGGTCTTTTCGTTTCTTTCTTAAAAATAAAATAGCAGCAATGCAGCGAAAATTAATTTTGAAAATATTCGTCATTAAATTCTGGTATAAAAGCCTTATTTATAATAATTTATTAGAAATTTTCAATAAGTTTATTTAACGGATTTTTTACAAAACCCCGATAAGAAGCGTTCCGCAAGCAAATTCGGGTTTTGATTTTTATTTTGAGAATATTATTTCGTGGACGTTGAACTTTTCTAACTAATACATAAACATACAGTATTATTTTAACCAACAAACTTTAAAGTTTGCAACAAACGAACGACATGATCTCTGTTTGAATTAGCACAATAGACTAATAGTTTTGATGCTATCGTACCAAGGCAGCAACATTTTTTGTTCGTGCGTTTTTTTTTTCTCTAACTCAATGGGGAGGTTTTCTGGTGTAGTGGTATGCGCGAATTGTATTTTCATTTTACATTTCGTTCGTTGTGTGTACGTGAAAGCAGTTGATCAATACAACGCGTTACGACGGACGCGGCATTTCATCCATGCATCCAAGTGTTGTATGAATATTCTCTATTATTAAAGCGTGCCTTGTTTTTATTATTTAGTTTGTAATTTTTTTTTTCGTACAAATTTATGCAAGTTTCGGCATTTGTTTTTGCAAGTTCTAAAAGTAAACAAAAAAAAAAACAAAAACGTTTCTTCTTGAGAATTGCTTGAAGAATGTGTTAATGAAATTTAAACAATAGATTGTGCAGCAAAAGAGTGAGTGAGTGAATGGTAATGCGTGTCAGTTCAAGCTTCTGGGAAAGTGAAAGCTTAAAAGCTATGAAATTTTCTACTGCAACCATAACAAGTGCTTTGAATATTAAGAATTGATAAGAAAATTTTGTAATTACCAAATGAAAACAGTTTTAATTGGATTGAAATAAAATCAGCAAAGAATAATTTTTTTGTCTGCACGCTGCAAGCAAAATGTGAAAATTTTTAAAAACCATATAAAAACTTTTATGAATCTAATAAACAAAAGTTCATTAATAGCTAATAAAATCGAATAACTTTGAGGGAAAAATATAAAGAAGCTTAAGTAATCTGGTAAATATTTTTACATTCTTTATTACATATTTATTTGACTAAACATAAAAAATTAAAATTAAAAAAAAAAAAACAAAATCATTCAGCTCAGTCACGATTATTCCCTAGGAATTTACATACTTACATACATACATATCTATCTAAATATTTTCTTTAATGTAAAATATTCCAGAGAAACTTTTTCAACGGTTACAGGCATACCGATTTAAACGTTTGAAAATGTAAACAATCATTGTTGTAGCACAATTTTGACAAACAAACAATTTTGACAGTTTTGACATTAAAAGTCAGCTGTCGATCAACTTCATTTTTAATAAATAAAAAAAAACACACACACACACATACAATATTGTAAGATAATGGAGTAAATTAAGAAAAATTTGCTTAAATTAAGTTTATCACAATAAAGAGAAACAACAATAGTGAATGGGTTTAACTCATGATCTTTCATAGATCCACTTTCAAAATCAGAGGAAGATGTAAGTAAATCCCGCATTTTGTATGAATTTGAATGTTATTCCCTCAAATTTCGTTTGCAGTGCAACTATCGCATATCAGTTTTCTCGTTTTGCCTTCTCTATCTCCAAAACGATTTTAACTGACACACCAAACATTAGCTAATAAAGTGGAAAAAAAAACATTTACAGAAAGAAATGTTTGTTTTAAAATTTTTTGGTGCTATGTTTTTCTGTAATTTAAAAAATTTTTGTGATCGCATCTTTTACGAAATATAGACTATCGATCCTGATTAGATTTGTTTTAACTATTGTAATAGAAAAAGCTCGATAAATTTCTACAGGTACGTGTTACTTTCTGTATAATGCACGTTTATATTTACATACGCGCAACATTGTACATGTACACGCTACGTATACGTAATTTAAAAAGCCTAACGTCATTAAAAAAACATACATATGTTGTATACATAGATTAAAACGAATTGAAGTTTGTCGATTTTTTTTCTTATTATGTTTTGATTTTTTAAAATGTATGCCTAAGCTAAGAGGTTTTGTAACTTATCAAAGTGTGGTTAAAGTCTACTGCTGATTTGGTATAATCACCAATAATATACAGGTGTAAGTATGTATACATACGAGTATAGGTATGATTAATATAACAAAAAGAGTTCTTTTTCAAAATAAAATTGGGAGAATATCTCATATAAGTAATAAATTTATTAACTGCCAGACCCAAGATGTCGACCGTTCGATAATGCTAAATTTTTAAACGAAAAATAAATGATTTGTGACCATCAAACATCTCTATGGCGGTATTCAGTGTTTGGTACAAATGGTCTTGCAAAAAAAGTAAATGCAAAATAATTTTTTTATTAAATCTAACGGCAAGTATGTGCTTTGTTGCTGGATTGCAGCAAACAGCGAACACCGCCAATGTTATATTTTGTAATTCTCACTTTATGCAAGTTTGAAAATATTTAAAAGTCCACTGATGAGTGGACATTGGAACCAACAAAATACAGACACACAACAAATAACAAAACATTATTTCCGTATCTTACTTTGGGCATACTTCTCTTGTTTGTTTAATTAAAACAAATATATCGATCCTTTGCTGCAATAGACTCATAACTCAAAAAGTGTGATTTTTGAGTTAATAATGCTGCATTAATTGTCATGTCGTTCCTTATAATGTGTAAAAATTTGATCCGAATATCTTATATATGTACATATTTCGTATGCACTAAACTTTTGAGAGAAATATTAAATTTTCTTTTAACATTAAGTTGTTTCAAAACTTTTAACTCCTTTTCTGTAATATTTTTTTTTTTTATTTTCTTTAGTTATGACTTTATTGCAGCAAAGGCTCGATATGTAAACACCCACAACAACAGCATAACAACATGTTCTCCTCTGGAATCTCATACGATATAAAAATGGAATGTGATTTCTTTTATTTTTTTTTTTTTTTCTATTATAAATTAAATTTTTATTCTTGCTTATTTCTTGCTGAATAAAAAGAAAACTGTTTTTCATTTAAATAAACATGTAAGTAAAAAAAATTCATGTTTTTATTTGCAAGACATGTTTTGTTTGTTTTCAAGATATTTCACATGTTTTAAATGCCGCATTCATGTGAATTAATGTGAAAATATTTAAAAATATTTACTACTTACGATTTCTAGTCGTAATATTCGTTCAATGGTGATTACAAGTTTACGACTATAGAAATAATAACAATAATAATAAAATATTCTGCATGTTGCAATTGCAGGAGAACAAACGAATGCGATCGTTATGGGGGACATTTTTAGACATTAAACTTCACTCACTATAACTTCAAACTATGCATTAAATTAAAAAAATCGCTAAATTTCGCTTCCTAAGAATTATTTTGTTAAATATTTAAATTTTCTTTTGCAGGTTTTTTTTTGTAGCTGTACCCCACGCTTCTAAAAGTTAAAATAAATTAAAAGTTCACAAAAAAATTCATATTTTAATGTTGAATTTTCTAAACATTCGTGTCTAACAAAATGTGTTCTGAGAAAAAGCTTTTCTGCAGAAGCATATTTATGTATGTTAAAAAGTATTTTTGGAGGAATAAATTTATGGAAAAAGTATGTAAATACATACTTTAAAAAAAATCCCCTTTCAATAACGTACCTTTCTTGTGAAATACATGGAAAATTTAAATTTGAACAAGATCCATTAGAATTTAAGAAGGATCTTTTTAAAAAGTGTCTTTTAAAACAGTACGAAAAAGGCTGTTGAGAAAGAACATTTTAAAAAAGTACTTTTTACTAAAGTACCATTCGTAAAAAGGCTTTTTAAGAAACTACCATTTTTAAAAAAGCCTTTTAAAAATGTGTCTTTTCAGAAATTTATTGTTTAGAAGAGCATCGTTTAAAAAAATACTTTTTACAACAAAAATGTGTAAACAGTACTTTTTTGCCAATTTTATTTGCTTTTTAAGAACGTTTGACAATAGTACCTATTAAAAGATGTTTTTTTTAAATTAAACTTTAAAATAAATCTCTTTTCAAAGAGCCGCTCATAAATACATTCTAAAAATGTTTCGATAGATTTTTAACTCTGTACGAAGCAGCAAAAACAAAGTCGATACAACAGAGTCGAATGAACATCAAACATTTCTCTTTGTTTTTAATTAGTATTCCAAGCACTCAATATTTTGTTTATAACAATCTCAGTTTGAATATGTTTTTTTTTTTTCATAAAACTTGACGTTGTTTTTGCTATAAAAACGCACATTGTATATCGATCGTTAAATAAAAACGAAAAGCAAAAGAAGAACAAGCTAAAAAAAACTACAAACTAAAAAAAAACTTGTGGTAGCTCGCAGAACCACGTGAGTGATATAGTTTTGTGTCACGCGCAATTGTGATGGTGATTGATTTGTATTTGCAATTGTTATTTTTAAGTAACTTAAGGCAAAAAAAAAACCAAAATAAAATTGCTCGACAATGAGTTTGACGAAACTGAAATTATATTGATAAATTAATAAAAAAAAAAAAATCAAGGTCCTAATTTTGTAAAACGCGACACGGAAAGCAAAAACAAAAATTCAAATATTAAAAAATTTTGTTCATTGTTTTCATTCAAATTTTTGAAATTTTTGAACACAAAGCAACGCCTTAATTTCTGTGCGTTTGTTCGGTGATGATATTGTATGAAAAACAAAAACCAATTTTTAAATATTTGAATTTTTGTTTTTGCTTTCCATATAGAAGTCACTTCGGTGATGCGTTTTACAAAATTAGGGCCTAAGCTTATTTCTGATATTGATTCTTAAGCTTTTCTTATCACTTTATTAAACATTTAATTATTTACTTTGTGGAATAAGTTAAAGTAAAGCGATTCTTTACTACTCACGCTCATATCTCTATGCTCTCTATGTATGCAGAACATTATGCACAGGCGCACGCTTATTGCAAAGATGACGGTGAAAAATTAAGAAATTAATGAAACCATGTCTTCTTTAGCATAAGTCCATGTTACAATGTTCTATTTGTTTATTATTCAATTTTTATATTTATATGGAAATTTAGTTTGAAATTAACAAAAATAAAAAAAAAATTTTTGGACAAAACTTGAAATAATAAATTCATGGTTAAAAATTCTTCCCATTTGCTAATAAATTAAATCTACTGGATATGTTTTTGACATTTTCATTTGAATTTTGATAAACAATAATTATTCATGTTTAAATTAAATACATATAACAAGTCGGCACCACGAAATAAGCCCCAATGAAATAAGCCCCAAATCGAAAAATGAAATAAGCCCCAAAAAATTTTATGAAATAAACCCAAAAAAAAATGAAATAAGCCCCAAACAAAATTTACGAAATAAGCCCCAAATAAAATGAAATAAGCCCCAAATTTGTTAACTTTATGAAGTAAGCTTAAGAAGAAATCATAAAATGCAAGAATTTTATCCTCTAAATTATATCGAACACCGGCTTCGCGTTCCAAACATTCTCTGCATAACAGGCCTACGGCCGGGCGCAAGAAATTTATCCTCTATGGTATATCGAACACCGGCTTTGCGTTCAAAATATTTTCTGCATAACCGGCCTATGGCCGGGCGCAAGGAATTTATCCTCTATAGTATATCGAACACAGGCTTCGCGTTCAAAGTATTTTCTGCATAACCGGGCACAAGGAATTTATCCTCTATAGTATATCGAACACAGGCTTCGCGTTCAAAGTATTTTCTGCATAACCGGCCTACGGCCGGACGCAAGGAATTTATCCTCTATGGTATATCGAACAACGGCTTCGCGTTCAAAGTATTTTCTGCATAACCGGCCTACGGCCGGACGTAAGGATTTTATCCTCTATGGTATATCGAACACCGGCTTCGCGTTCAAAGTATTTTCTGCATAACCGGCCTACGGCCGGACGCAAGGATTTTATCCTCTATGGTATATCGAACACCGGCTTCGCGTTCCAAGCATTCTCTGCATAACCGGCCTACGGCCGTGCGCAAGGAATTTATCCTCTATGGTATATCGAACACCGGCTTTGCGTTCAAAGTATTTTCTGCATAACCGGCCTATGGCCGGGCGCAAGGAATTTATCCTCTATAGTATATCGAACACAGGCTTCGCGTTCAAAGTATTTTCTGCATAACCGGGCGCAAGGAATTTATCCTCTATGGTATATCGAACACAGGGTTCGCGTTCAAAGTATTTTCTGCATAACCGGCCTACGGCCGGGCGCAAGGAATTTCTCCTCTATGGTATAATGAACACCGGCTTCGCGTTCAAAGTATTCTCTGCATAACCGGCCTACGGCCGGACGCAAGGATTTTATCCTCTATGGTATATCGAACACCGGCTTCGCGTTCAAAGTATTCTCCGCATAACCGACCTACGGCCGGGCGCAAGGAATTTATCCTCTATAGTATATCGAACACAGGCTTCGCGTTCAAAGTATTTTCTGCATAACCGGGCACAAGGAATTTATCCTCTATGGTATATCGAACACCGGCTTCGCGTTCAAAGTATTCTCCGCATAACCGACCTACGGCCGGGCGCAAGGATTTTAGATATATTTTACGGATATGAAATAAGCCCCAAATAAAATGAAATAAGCCCCAAAAAATTTTATGAAATAAGCCCCAAAAAATTTTATGAAATAAGCCCCAAATATTTTAAAAATGAAATAAGCCCCAAAAAAAAATGAAATAAACCCCAAACAAAATATTTGAAAATTTTTTGGGGCTTATTTCATTTTTCGATTTGGGGCTTATTTCATTGGGGCTTATTTCGTGCCACCTAACAAGTCTACAGAGACATTCAAGTATTTTGGAAATTTTTTGCAATACAGTGGACAAGAGAAGCCTGCAGCAAACAACGTGGCAAGTAGAAAATGTAATCGTTAATTCGAAAAGTTCAATATCATTTATTAGTTATATGCGAGCATTTTTCCAAACCTATTCAAATCCACAACTGCAGCAGTTAATAAATATGACAGCCAAACTATTTTAAAAAGATACCTAATAATTATTTAAGGTACTTAGCAAAAAATTGGAAATGTGTTGCAATTACTCAACAACATACATTTCTATCAAAAACTACATACCGTTCGAATGGCGAACCCATCACTGAATTTTTGTTTTATTTGTGTGCGATTTTGTAAAAATAAATTTGACGTTCCGGTTAGATTGTGGAAAGTTTTTACAGATATGACTTTTGTGGTGTTTTACACCACATTTTAATCGGAAGGATGCCAAGATTTCCTATGCCGTGTTCCTGTAACAATGCATAAAAGGGAAATTTTTAACTTCTCACTAAACAGAGTTCCATACGAGTATGTATGCTTTCGGAATACTGAAGCAGTCGTTGGAACTTTGATGTGTTTTCTTTTCTGTTATATTTTATGTTATTAATATTCAGCATATTCTACCAGGAACATATTGGTTTGTTTATTTGTTTCCTTGAAAATTGTTCGCCTCCATGTAATTTTTGGTCTTCCTCTTCTCGTCGTTCCTTGGGGGTTCCATTCTAGGGTTTCTTGGCAAATTTCGTTAGGTTTTCTCAATGTGTCTCCAAGCCATTTATATTTCCGCCTTTTTATTTGAGTGTTGATGTTGTCTTCGTTCGCGATTTCAAGTAACTGTTCATTGCTGTCTACTCTAGGCCACCATATTTTCAATATATTCCATAGACATCTGTTGGTAAACGTTTCAATTCTGTGTTTGATAACTTCGTTAACTGGCCCGGTTTCAGAATCATACAGCAAAATGCTTTTCACGCAGGCGTTGTATATTCGTATTTTTGTCTTAGGGGAGATTGCGTTTGAGTTCCACATATTTCGCAGGTTAAAGAAAGCTATTTTTGCCTTATGTATACGCGAGTCTACGTCGTGTATGGCACCGCCCTCAGGAGTTATAATACAACTCAGGTAGCAAAATTTATGAACATTCTCGATTGGTGTGTTGTTTAGAAGGAATGTTGGGTTTTGGGGAGATTTGAAGGACATGCATTTCGTTTTTTGTGTGTTGATTCGAAGACCGTATTTTGCTGCCGTTGAGGCTAAGTTAGATATTTTCTTCTGCATATCATCCTTGTTTGTCGCTAATACGACCAGATCATCTGCGTAGTCAAGGTCCTCTAGCTGTTCGTTAATCCTCCATTGAAGACCTCTAATCCGCCTGATGTTGATGACAGAATTTCGTCGACTGCGGTCATAAATAAGATTGGGGACGGCAAACATCCCTGTTTAACACCGCTATTTGAATTAAAGGATTCGCTTACTCCACAATGTAATACACGCATTTTAGAATCTGCGTACTGTGACTTGATGGGTGTTATTATTTTTTGTGGAATACCCTTATTAGCGAGGGCATTCCATATTTTGTTTCGATCGATAGCGTCGAATGCTTTTTCGAAGTCGATGAATGTAATATGTGAAAGGGTGGAGTTGTATTCATTTCATTGCTTAATTATTAGACGAATGCTGTTAATTTGGTCCACGCATGAAGGATTTGGGCGGAACCCAGCTTGTTCTTTTCGTAGTTGTCTGTCTAGGAAGTTGAGCATGCGGTTAAGAATTACCTTATTAAAAACTTTACTGACGGAGGGGATTAGGGCAATACGTCTCCAATTACTGCATATTTTTGTATCACCTTTTTTGGGAATTTTGATTATAAGGCTTTCCTTCCAGCCTTTTGGAAAAGTTTCCGTTGTCCATATTTTCTCAAAAAGGGGTTAAAATATGGCTGCGGTTGTTTGTAGATTGTATTTAAATAATTCGGTTGGCAAGTTGTCAATGTCGGGAGCCCTGTTGTTTTTCAGTTGACTTATGGCGGCTATAACCTCGGCGAGAGTAGGATGTTCGATGCTAATTGGGGTCGCCTGATGATCTGGGCTAGAGACTATCATGGTCTGTTGCTGGTGGACTACGGGGCCACTGTGATTAATAACTTCTTGAAAGTGTTCCCTCCACCTATTTAACTGATCTTCTACAGTGGTAAGCATTTTGCCAGTTTTGTCCTCTTGCAGTAACTTGCAGTTTTCACAAATTGATTTGATAGCATCTAATCTTTTATTTCTAAGTTTTCCATTATTTTGGGCTTTAAATTTTTAACTTTTACCATATTAAAACTATACGCTTCGAAAACAAAACGCACACGAATAAACTTTTGACATAAAATTACAAATTCAGACCACAAAAATTCTTTAAATAGGCTCATGTAGGCAAAAAAATGGGATCCTTCGTTAATAGTGATTATGCTAAGACAAAAAGAAATCATCAAATGGGACCTTAATTCTGACACACTGTCGCGATCATAGAAGCTGCAGTGTTAAAAATTTGTTGTCGCAATAATCGGACTGTCGCTATAATTGGCGAATATCGAGGGAGCACTGTAAATAAAATAGTTTCAGAAATTGTTTTCTTACTTTTACATAAACAATTATTTACTTATTATGAATGTTCTATTAAATTTTTCCCCACTTTACCTTCCCGACCCAGCGTATTTTTTTCATATTTCTTTCCCCGCTTTCAGTTTAATACAAATTCCACCTACGTGCATTATTATTTGTTGCATTTATTTTCACAATTGGCACAAATTATTTAACGTACAAAAAACATTTTGCTCCACTCCATCACATTTAAATGACGCCATTTATTGAAGTATGTGTAGTTGCACCACCGTCGAACATTATGCAGAACCCACACTCCAAATGCGCGTACAAAAAATATACACATTATGAATAATTTCTACTTAATAAAATTAAAATGGAAAAAAAACATTTTGAAGAAAAAATTTATAAAAAAAAATAAAACAAAATTGGCCCAAAAAATAATTCTACATAAAAGATTTTAAAATAATATAAATACGTGAAAATACAACAACGAGGATAGCCTTTTATTTTTCGTAAAAAATATGTAAACAAAGATTTTTCTCATATATTCTAAGTTTACTGGAAATAAAAGTTGGTGAATCACGCTTTTATTTCGAGTGGAACACAATTAATAGGCATAGACCTTATTAATGTTTCAGATTCGAATACATTTACACTCGGCTAAGGCCATTAATGTAGACCCTTTTTAATGACTAATTAGGGAAATTTATTACGTACGATTAAATGACAAAATGCCAAAATTTGTTTGTGATAAAATTATAAAATTAAAGAAAATTAGAAAAAAATGTTATGTACGTTTTGACTTGCAGCTGACGTGTAAAACCTTCCGTAAATTCTTAAAGATTATTGGAGTATTCACACTGTAGTCATAAGGTCATATCACATAAAATAATTGTGTCTATTCCAGAAAACGCGTCGAATAAGTGAAAATTTACATGGAAAACAAAAACAAAATTGAATACATTTAAAAAATTTGTTTTTGTTTATCAAATAAATTTGACTGCTTTTCATTGAGAGAGAAACGCGTTAAATTTCTCACGTATATTTAATTTAAGAAATGTATGAAAAGCAAAATTAATTCTTGAATTTTTGTTTTTGTTTCCATGTAAATATTAGATATCGACTAAAGAGTTTCAGCTGCTCGACAAATAATACCTCAAAAAGTCATATTATTAAATTACTTTTTTTCTTGAAGTACAACAATTTTTTTTTAACTATTGTAAAATAATAAGACATTATGACAACATGACAATATGACTGATATGACTACAGTGTGAACAGCCCATATACATATGTATTTATAATTGCTTATAAGCATTGTAATTAATGTACTATTCTTGTAATGCACATTTGTAATTGTAAAATGTAGCTGGTAATAAAAAAATTATGGAATTGTAAGTATTTTTCATATAAAACTATTTTATAATCACTTTATTTAGAGTTACTTACGCGATTTTTAAAAACAATATGCGCATTGCTGTATTCTCCACATCCCAGCAAAACTTTCTATGGAAAGGTAATGAGAAAAAATGCTGATAAATATATTCTTCACTAATACTACTTTGGCATATTAACTATTAACTTTAAAAGTTGTTCCTGCTGAGCAGTGAACACGTGCCCAGTATGTTTTATGCCACTTGTTTTATTCACTAGATGAAAATTTTTTTTTTTTACAAAATTGTACACAAATAAAAATAAATTCACTTGGCTTCTCCAGGAGTTGAACTTCTAAACATTGGAATGATAAGTACGACTGTACAAATGGATGGTTTGTTTACAAAAAAGTTCTTGGTTTAATAAAAAAGTAATTCGGACGGTAGGTAGTTTGTAGCTGAAAATTATGTTGTTGGATAATTGCAACACATTACCAAGTTTCTGCTAGGAAGTCACATGTGTTTTTTTACACAAATTGTTAAGTTCCGTGTCCACCATCTAAAAAAGAGTTGGTTGTGGTTGGAAATAAACTTAAAATTCAACAGTTCAATACTGTTCATATATTCTAAAGTATAAAATTAAACAAAAAAGGTAAAAGCAAATCAGAAAAATGGGCATAATAAAAAATTACCCAACTGTAGAAGCGGAGTTTTGTGGTAAATGTTAGGTCCAAAATCGTTATATCCGTGAACGCACAACTCGTCACGTAATAATTGAATGGGCTATTACGTGACAAGTTGTACGTTCACGGATGTAACGATTCGGGCATTAATTTAGTTGTTAAGTAACTCTCGTTATCAAATTTCACACAAATGGATATACACTGTCGATGGTTATGTGGCGATATCCGAAGACAACGTTCTCTAGTTCTGCAGTGATTCTTGAAATTTAAATTAATGTTGAATAGTCAACTCTCTTCCTTGGAATATTAAGAATATCTAATTCTTTCCGTATATTACTTTGCTGTATAGAACCAACATGATTTAACAACAATTAAGAACTGATTCCATCCAAACAATCTCGTTTATTTGCAAATTCTCGATATATGAAGAATCGAATCCCAAGATGAGCAAATAAAGCAAAAATTTAGGAATATAGAAAACATGTCTGGCCTTGATAACGACGACTTAAAGCAGGATATATAACCCATAGTAAGCCGTTTCTACTTGGCCCAGACTCAAGAACTTTGTTCTCAAATGTGCATTTTCTACATTCAGCGATACGTTTTTTGCAAATACAAAATGAAAAATGTCACCCGGTATTTAAAAATATTCTGCCATTAAAGACTTCTAGAAGCAATTAATTATTTGCAATTTAAAAACGAAGAAATGAAAAACAAAACAAAGCAATTTTAAAAATTATTCTCCAAAGAAAGAAAGAAAAAAAAAACATTTTTTGTTTAAATAAAAAATGTTATTTTTTGTTGATGTTGTTGTTGCTCTTGTGTCTATTTAATAATCGTCTAGTGGTCTTTATGTCGCACTTGATTTATTTCTATTTTTGTCCGTCCTCTTGTCCTTGTCAAACTATTAAAAATATTTGTTGCCTTTGTTGTATTTTGAAGGTAGAAAAAAAAAAAGAAACATATGCAAAAAACAACTAGAAGAAATTTAAAATGACGTTGATGAAGCTGAAGAAGAATGTATGCCAATATTTCTTTATTTCTATTTGATGTTAAAAATAAATTAATGCTCTACATTATTGTTTAGACTAGTTATGGACTCGTACAGAAACTACAAACAGATGATGAAAACAGAAATACAAAGAAAAAACGTAATAGAAAGAGAATGAATGACATTAGAAAGTTGCGTACTGTAGAAAATCTTATAAATAAATGCATGATACAAAATGTTTTTTTAAATAACACTACCCAACAATTAAAATTCTTGTTCGTAAAAGACTTAAGTTTTGAGTACTTTGTAATTCATTAAACTTATTAACGATATTTTTTCCAATGAAATAAATAACCATTTCATCCACAGAGTTAAGTTATAATAGCCCTATTCACTATCTTGTGCAAATGGTCTTGCATCATTGCATTTGCAAAATGGTGTAGTATAATTTTACTATACACTAGCAAAATACAGATAAATGCACATGTTACATCTTTGCAAATAAGCAACACTAAAAACCAATAGCTTATGTTTACTCTACGTATGCAACACTAAGCCGATTTTGCTTATTCAAATTTTAAACATTTTATTCAAAATTATAAAACAAAAATATTTCCAGCAAAAGGAAATTAACCAGACAAACAAAAATTAATGAAAAAAAAAATCATAAATTAATTGAAATAAAGAAAATTTAATAACAAAAAGTAAAAATTACCAAAACGCAAAACATCACAAATCAAATTATTCAAATTTACATAAATAAATGTGTTATTTAAAATCCTGACTAACTAACAAATAAGGATTTTATTTTTATAATAAAAATTTGAATTATTTGATTAACTGCCTGTTTTTAGAAAATGAAAACAAAATAGTGAGTGAGAATTTATATTGAAAACAAAAACAAATTTTCGTATTTTATTGTTGTTTTCAATATAAATTCTCACTCACAATTTTGTTTTCATTTTCTAAAAACAGGCAGTAAGTACATGTTTTGATACTTGAGTATTTTCTTAGACATAATGTATTTTTAGGCCAGAACTTCAGTGGAAATTTTTTTTTATTTATCAATCAGCTGTGAATTTTGTGTTTTGCATTAAGCAAAGCAACCTAACCCAAAGATATCATTCACAATTGAGAGAATAAATTTGCAATTGCATAAATTTGCAATCACAAATGCAGAAGATTGTGAATACGGCTAATATTTTTTTAGTTTATACTAAAAAGTTTATACGCTAAACATTCGTGTTACATAACTACATTTGTATTTATGTTCATATATACATACTTACATATATGTGCATGTACATATGTATGAATGTATTTTATTTTAATTAAAATCCTTACAAAAAGCAAGCACACACTTTAAAGTGTCCATATTTTTTTCACAATAATAAAAACATTTTTTATTAACAATTAAAATCGCCACCTTAACATTGTAACCGAAAGTAATAAAAATATTAAAAACCAAAATAAATAACTAAAAACAAACCGCATAATTAAAAACTCAAAGAAATTAATTTCAATGATTTTTTTTGTTAAAAACTGCACGTATTCGTTTGTGATAAAAATATGTATTTTAGCAACAAAAAAAAAAAAAGCGTATTGTAAATAAAAAGTAATTTGTACACAAAAAATAATATTCATAAAATTATGATGTGAAACGCGCATCAATAAATTTATACAAAATAAAACATTAAAGGATCTCACATGGGTGTACTATCTGTTGTATGTTCTAAGTATTACACAAAGTTTTCATCAAGAAAGGTTGGATTTTGAATATAACCATATAACCATGGCTTTAAAATTTAAATTAAAAACTATGTGGTTCAGCATGTTGTCCATTCCTGGAACTTTTCGCTAAGCGCAAGTTCAACAGGAGTAGCCCGAATCTTTAAAATATAGCAAAAGAACAGAAATTTAATTAAAAATCTTTTTTGATTTAACCCAATCATACAGTTTTGCAAAAAAATTAAATGAATCTTGAAAGCACTTGTGGAATTACAGTAAACTCGCAGAAACGTGAACTAATTTTTTCCGATGATGTTCATGTTTTCGCTTACAGTTTTTTTATCACATATTTTCTATTTTTGTCAGATCCTGCTATATTTTAGTATACATATGGAAGTGTGTGTGTGTGTGTGTGTACCTACATTAGTGTGTCCAATAAATAAAAATATCATAAACTGGATACAAAGCTAAAGACGGGTATAACTTAAGAACGGCAAGAGCGAATTCAAAAATTATTGTTTCTAAATTAATTAGAATTATTTGATCTTTCAAACAGCATCATTAGTTTTTTTATTTTTAAAGAAGTTTTAATAAGTTTGCAGGAGAGTTTCCCAAATAAATTTAAACGTTGGAAAAAGAGATCACGATTTTTAGCATTTAATTTTGTTCACGTTTTAGGGTAAAAGATGTACCAACATTTTTTATGTTTTTGGGTACTTCATGCTACCTGATCTTCACGTTTTTCTAAGTTCACTTTACGGGGATATTCTCTAAAATGTTCGGCAACGTTATCTATCGAACGAATCAAACGATTTTAATCGATTTGGCAGGTGATGCTGTCTTTTATTTCAGTTCAAGAGTTAATTAAATTTTGGATTAAAAATTTATTTAAGAAGTTTTTTTTTTCGCAAATTCTTAAAATAAACTGAACCGAATTCGAAGACATACATACTTGTGCATCCAAACGAACATAATTGTAAAAATAGTCAGAATAGATTTCTATGACCTCAAAACATCGAAAAAGCGGGGTGAAATTATCAAAAGAAAAAAGCATTGAAAAGTTAAGCTCTAATAAGTCTTCTTCAAACTCGGAATTTGATATAAGAAACTGGAACTTTGTATACACTTTTGTTTGTGTTGGCAATCTTTAAGCTATCTGGAAAGCCTCACGAGGTCAAAGATCGTATTAACAAAATATTTCGATTTCTCTTTTGAATACTTTTCAGTCGTAATAAAAGTTTTAGAAAATTAAATTCCTTAAATAATTTCCATACAGCGATTGTTAAAAATATACTGCAAATAGTTGAAAGACTTGCGCCATATTTTCTATAGCTTGGCGACTTTTTAGTTTTGGCGATTTTTTGAACTGTTGCATTTATGAAACCCTTAAAAGATACAAAAGAATTATTTAAAACCCATTTTTATTTTAAAGTATTTAATTGGGGAACACAAAATATTTTCTACTAATATTTCTTTCAAACATTATTATTATTATGAAAATTATGACAATTGTAACGATTTAATTCATTGGCTACTCTGTCTGGCATTCATAAAGCAGCAGTTCCAGCCATTATTTCAATAAAAACAAGGAATAAATCAATTTCAATTGGTGGTTAAATAATTTGTCAAAGAGCCAATAAAAAATAAATGTAATTTTTTAATGCTAAAATCAATAAAAGACGAAATAACAAATAATAGAATTGATACAAACCGGCACAATTAAAGGAATAAAAGTTATGATTTTTACAGAATTCAAGATAGTACTCGTATTTCGAATATTTTTTTGATAAACTTAAAAAATTCCAATTTAACTGAGCTGCCTTTTATTTCAAGACCCATCTATTTACTTCTTTAATAAAAATTTCTTTAAACAAAAAATCTGTTCAAAGCTGATTCATATTCTATACAAAAAATTTTCGATGTTACATACAGCAGAGTACGCAATAAAACAATCAAAATTTTTTTAATAAAACAAATTCAATGAAACAAATTTTAAAAAGTCTAAGTAATTCTATGACTAATTCTGCATGATTTTTCTCCTCTGCTCTTGTTTTTATAGTTATTTCATGTTTAAAAATTTCAAAACAGAAAAATATAAATATTAACTAATGTTTTTATTTAAATATTTTCATAAACAAATTTCATCAGCATAATTAAATAGCCACTATTTGCTTTTGTTTTACAAACATTTAAA
This sequence comes from Lypha dubia, assembly GCA_947311025.1. Taxonomy (NCBI): domain Eukaryota; kingdom Metazoa; phylum Arthropoda; class Insecta; order Diptera; family Tachinidae; genus Lypha; species Lypha dubia. Next base: position 22,421,713 of record OX371260.1, on the reverse strand, counting down.
AATAAAAAAAAAAAAAAACAAAAATAAAAATTTAAACTGCCGACAGGCATTTTATGCCTAATAAAAGAAAATCTGAAAATATATATATATATTTTTTATTATTTATAGCAGTTGAAGAATAAAACAAAATTTAATGCAAAAATAAAAGATTATTTTTAGGTTGTGACGATGATCATGCTGAATGAAAATCATGATAATGATCATGACGATGATGTGAAACCACTTGTTGTGTAGAGCTGTTGCATGTTTGTCTGAATTTTATAATTAATAAATCATATTTTTATTTATTATTCAACATGTGTAAATTATTAGATTTCTTTTTTGTGTGTAGTACAAAATTTTTTCTGAGAGGTTTTTGTTTTTTTAATTTTCGTGGATGCCATGCCCTACATTCTGTAAGTTTGACTTTTTGTTTGATTGTTTTGAAAGTTAAGCCGTTTGGAATTTTTTTAGTTTATTAACTTGTTTTTAAGTGGCTGTTCCAAGTAAGTGCGACTGACAGATGTACTACTGATTAATGGGGGAAGTTACAAGTGTAACCTGTAGGGTCAAATCAAGTTTCAATTTATTATGCATGCATGGTCCACCGACAATGCGTAAACGTGGTACCAGCGCAAGGTTACTTGTCAAGCCTCGATTACTTTTATTATCGACTTTGGCCTTGAGCGGAGATCTGAGGTGCCTTTTCACCTTCTACCAGACTATAGAGAGCCAAACGGTAAGACCGATTGTCTTGAAATTTTCCAAGCGTATTACTGATGACGGCGGAATTCAAATACACTTTTTAAATGTTCGACGGGGGAGGGGTATCCCCTAAAAAATAAATGTTAATATTTACATATCTACGCGACTAAGACAATAAATATCTTAAAGTTTGCCGTGGGTTACTCCAAGAACACAATACAAAAAATCTTGGGGCGGTAACTGGGGGAAAAGGGATAGGCCTTACATATAGTAACTAAAATATTCATATGTATATCTCAGACACTAAAATAGTGTATGTCTTTAAATTTGATGTGGGGTTCCCCCAGAAGAGCTAGTATTTAAATAAAAAAACAAAATTGATTAATTTTTATTTTCGCACTAAATAAGAGTCCAATACATTTGTAAGCATACAGGACAAAGTTTAAACATTTGAATTTTTTTTTTTTAGTTTTCGCCAAGATTTATTGATTTCTTCTGAATGTCTCAAACTATTTTAGATTTTTCTTCGAAATTATAATTTATTTTAAGAGAAATATTTAAACATATGTTTTCAATTTTCTAACAAAATCGTTCAACTTAATTATTAATGAAAGTGAATTCGAATACGTTGGTTAAAACAAAATTTCTGTTTCTCTTAGATTATTTCTTTTTAATTTATTTCACGCATTTCGGTCCTTTAACAAGAATAAAATTAAACGAATTTATTCAAATTAATGTTTTTTGGAGTTGAGCTACAAATTCCCTTATTTTGTTTTTGTTTTTCATTTCAAAAGACACCATTCTACTTGAACTTGTAGTTTGGTTGGGGTTATTTGTGAGTCCCAGTCTTTTAAAAAGATGAATGTCACATTTAATCTTTTGGGCTTAAGAAGTTTTGTTGTTGTTCTATTTTTCTGCTGATGTCTTCAAATCTTTATTTGCACTTGATCCTAAAATGAAAAACATAAAGTTACTTTTGCAAAACTGAGTTAAGCATATGTATGTACAAAAATCAGCGATCAGAGTAAACGGCGCATTTACCTAAATTGGAATTTCCGGTAAAATAAAATTGGAAAAGAAAACAAAAAAAAAAACACGGTCAACTAACATTTTGTACCAGAGCACAAGTATTTATGTGTGTATGTATGTATGTAGTACGAGAATATTTAATAAAATAAAAAATAAACTGTAATAAAAATAAAAAAAAGAAATAAATAAATGTAGCAACAAAACAACAAAACTATAATGAAATAATTTAAATTGTATAGAATAAATACATAAGTGAAAAGACCGTTTGTTGTTGCATTGATGTACAAATATACTTTCAAATATAAAAACAGCAAAACAAGGGAACAGTATATGGGAAAAGTAAACGAACAGTTCGTAGAAAAAGTATAAAATACATGTATGCATGCATTTTAATTACGTATATTTCTTTGCTAAAACTTTCTCATTTCACATGATATCGGAAAAAAAGTTCCAATTCTACCGTCCATATTAAATTACACTGCACAACAAAATCAAAACTATTTAAAAAAAACTGTTTTAACGAAAAATTTTAGTAGACGTTCCACTATTGCTCATCATTACATTAAAGCGGCATAGGAAATCTAGTATGCTAAAGCTACGTTCTTACTTACTTATGTGGCCGTCTACAAGTTGTTGTACTCATTGGCCGACCTTAAAATAGATTGCCATTCGATCTTCTGCCTTTCTTTTTCAATTTTTGACACCAAGTTTGGAGATGCCCTCTTCTACTTGGTCTTTCCATCTAAGTTTTGCTCGTCCCCTTCTGCGCGAGCTATCACCAGGAACGTTCTCGTATGATTTTTTTGCTGGAGCATTTTCATCCATTCTTATAACATGACCTAGCCAACGTAATCGTTGTATCTTAATACGCTTAACTATGTCAATGTCATGGTAGAGCTCATACAGCTCATGGTTCATACGATGTAAAGTAGTTAACCCTTTAAATCTGCATGGGTCTTTTGTGGCTTTTTTTTCGAAAAGGATAAAACCCGCCTTTACCAATAATGCATACATATTACGGGCTGAATTGTTCTTAAAATATATTTGTTACAAAATTTTACTTTCTTTATATCCTTTAAGGAAATCAAAGCTCCACGAGCGTCTTATTTGCAGAAATAAATAGAAACCTAAAATTTGTTTAAGGGTTAACTTGAGTCAAAATTGAAATAAAAGAGATGTAGTGCTGGCCTCCAAAAAAAACATCACATATTTTCTTGACGTTTAATTAAATACGCTTAAAATCACTATTTTTCGAAGCAGTGTTTTTAAAAAAATTTTAAATTTATAGTATTTTAAAGAGTACGCAAGAAAGCCACGAACACTTTTAATACTTTTGAATGAATAAATCTTGAAAGAGCCAAACACATAATTGAACTAAAAACTTTACGGATATTTTGAATGTCACCAACATCATCGTTTAAAGTTTAAACGTCGTTAGCACAAAACGCACAACATCTGTCTTTTTCTTTGTCATTTAAAAATAAAATTATATTAAAGTTATTTTAAATTTACTTCAATTTTGATGTTGAGTATTTTATAAATAAATCAGAAAAAACTAAAAAAATTACAAGTGTATTTACGTACATAATTCATAAGTTTCTTTATTAAGGGAATATGTCAGTATGTATGTTTATATATACAATACATATTTTTGTGTGTGCACGAAATCCATAAAAATCTATAAATTCCAACATTTAAGTTCTTCAATATATTTATTGTAAATAAATTGTAATTATTTGTTAAATTATAAATTTGTAGAAGATTATGTACCTTAAAAGTAGAAAAGTTTACTTAATATAGTTGTTGTGTTTTTCTTTCACATTCTTTACTTGGAAAATTATGTATTTATTTATTTATTTTTTGTTGAAATTCTTTAATCAATGAATGACCTAATTTCTCAAATAAACTATAAACAATTATTTGTGTACAACCTTTTCAATTAAGTCTATTTCAAATGAATCTCTACTAAATAAAAATATTCGTTCAAGTAAAATATAAACAATCATATGAAAATTTAGTGTAGGGCACAGGAATGGGAGCTCTGTGTTTTCAAATTGTACCAAACGGATTCTTTTATTTGAAATTTTGGCTTGATGTGATGTTCGTCTGGATTTAGAGGGATACACCTAAAAATTATAAATTATTTCAATGAGAAAGAAAATTTCTACTTAAAAATGTGTAACAATACGAGATGAGATATCTGTTTGGTCTCCTAAGTATCGGTTTTTTTTTAGCTGCATGAGAACTTAAAATGATATTATGTATTGGAATAAAATTGATTTTATTATAATCTGGTATACTGTCATGGCATTTATTTGTTAAATATGATTTCCGGTATATGACCGCCGCGACTACATGTTACGGGGTCCACTCGATCAGTCTAATATTTTACTATTATTTCCAATAAATCTGGTTGTATGGCGTCAATGGTATCTTTAATAAGGGTTTCCAATGCTCAAAAAGAGTTTCTCTGCATAAACCATAGACTTAGGATAGCCCTATTGAAAATAAACCAGATGCGTTAAATTACACTCTCGTTCGTTCACAGGCCAGTTAACAGGATCCCTTCTATAAATAAAGTTCTCACCAAATTGATTTTGCAATAAATCGATTGTTCAGCACGCTGTATGGCAAGTTGCGCCGTCTTGTTGGAGACAAATTTCGTTAATATTTAGCTGATTAATTTTGTAAAACAAAAATGCATGGCTTGATAGCGATTGCCATTCACCGCAACGGCAGCTCCTTGCTGATTTCGAAAGAAATAAGAACCAATAATGTCGCCAGCGTGTAAACCGTACCAAACAGTCAATTTTAGATGTATCGGTGATTCTTTAACGGCTTGAGGATAGTTTTTGCTCTAAAAACAAAAATTTTCATTATTAATGTTAGAAATTAACCCAGAAATGAGTTTCATTACTGAAAACAAAAAAAAAAGGACGATGATCTTCGCGTTGAACGACTGTTCTGGAATTAAACGATTTATTTCAATAAAAAAGTCGATTGTCGAAAGTAATATTTTTTTACGCGAAGTAAAAAACGAAATAGAATACAATAATTTTTTCTAGTATAAAATTTCCATATTTTGATTATTTATAAAATATTCCAACCTCTCAATAGCCGCTGATAAGATGGTGTACACAGAGAAAACAATGCCTAATAAATACCTAATAAAATAGAACAAAATTAATAAGATATCTCTACGGTTTTTTTTCAAGAAGGAAGTCTTATGGTGTTTTCTTTTCTGAACAAAAATGTTGACCTTTCAATGTGTAACACTTTTTACAGTTTGCACCTACCTTTAAAAAGTGGTACATTTTTTATTGCCACAATGGTACAAAATATTTGAGGGTTAACATGACATAACATTAATTAATTAATTATCGTTTTAATTATAAGTTTTTTCGCTTAAGTAAGTAGAACGACAAAAATACAAGTTCTTACTTGTATAAAAATATACTAAACAAAGTTGTAAAAATGGGCAGTATATCACCCCGACTTGATAGTAGAGGGCAAAATATGTTGCATATTTTGCCATTTATTGGTGCAACATAATTAGAAAGGAACGAAATCGCTTTTAAATATGTTACATATTTTTTAGAATGGATCACGAAAATTAAAGAATGTAGCATAAATGCAACACTTTTTTCAGAAAAGAAAACGCCATTATTGTTTTAATAAGGAAAACCTTATTGAAAAAATCAAGAAAGAAACTTATGGTTTTTACTAGGTATTCTTATTGATTTTTTCAATAAGGTTTTCTTCTTGTATTATTAGGTATTCTTATTGTTTTTTTCAAAAAGATTTTCTTCTTGATTTTATTAGGTATTCTTTATTGTTTTTTTCAAAAAGATTTTCTTCTTGATTTTATTAGGTATTCTTATTGATTTTTTCAAAAAGTTTTTCTTTATTAAAATAATAAGACTTCCTTCTTGAAAAAAATTCGTAGAGATATCTTATTAATTTTGTTCTATTTTATTAGGTATTTATTAAGGTACGGTCACATCTGGCAAACATTTTCCCAAAAAAGCGTAACCACTAAATACCAATGAAAAACTTTTTGATTTATGCATTTATTTATTAAGTTAAACAACATCTAATAAGATAAGATTCTATTACATTTTCTATAAATTATGTAGGAAACTGTTTAACGTAATAAACAGGTATCTAAATCAAAAGTGTTTTCATTAGTATTTAGTGGTTACGCTTTTTTGGGCAAATGTTTGCCAGATGTGACCGCACCTTTAGGCACTGTTTTCTCTGTGTGATGTTAGGAAATACAAATTTGATGTCATCAGAACGTCATGGTACGTCCGGAATGCTTATTTACAACATGTATTTTTATTATCTGGATGGAGGGGTGATGAAAACATTTTTATAAAACTTACGTATTCAGGGAGTTGAACCAAGGAACTTCGGTTTAGTAGATTGGCACTCTAACCACCTCACTACTACACCTTACTATAGTATACATGTTAGCAGCCAGTTTAAGTAGCTGATATACGAGTACGAGCACAAAAAAATTATGAAAAAAATTTTTCATATGTTGATTTATATGTATGAAATAACAAGCAAGCTAATGAAATCAAGAACATATTCTTATTAAAAAAATTAAGAAGATGATTTACACATGATCATACAGGAATCTAATAAAATCAAGAAGAAAACCTTTTTGAAAAAAACAATAAGACGACCTAATGAAATCAATAAGAAATCCCTTTTATTTACAATTCATATGAAAACCTAATAGAATCAAGAAGTTTTTCTCTATGAATTGATTTTTTTGGTGCCAAAAATAACGGAAATTGGGTAAAAAAAATTGTGAATAACAAGTTTTCTTCTTGATTTTATGTGTTTTCCTTATTTAAAAAATTAATAAGATTTACCCCATAAAAACAATAAGGAATCTCTTCGAAAAAATCTTCGCTTCTTTCTGCTGGGATACCCCTTAGCCTAAAAGCGTTTCATAGAGAAAATCTTCTTGATTCTATTAGCCAGTTCTGGCTCTGTGTAGCGACCTCGATTGGGAAGTAGAGATATTTCTCCAAAATACATTTAAATATTTATGTATGAAAACATTTCATGAGAAATCTTGTGCAATTTTCCATAATACCCTTCTCCACTCTTGCGCACAATATCTCCGACGATTGATCATATGATTGAATAAAACTTGTTAATGGTTAAGCTTGTTATGTTTATTTTTGTAAGTTGGACCTTATTTGAAACTCAAATTAAATTATATCGATTTGTTTCGTTTGAATTGTACTAAATGAGTTGTATGAGGGTGGTGTTGGCTGAAGTGGTTAGCGCGTTGACTACTAAGCAAACAATGACGTGGGGCCTGGGTTCAAACCCTGGCCAGAGCAAGTCAATCAACATAATTAATTTCTGTAATGTACATTAGTGAGACATTGTATTAATTCTTGTCGGACTATTTAAGTGATGAAGGCATAGCACTGGTCACTAAAAAACTGTTCCGACAGCGATTGATGATGTTCTAAGCTAATGTACACAACATTGCCCTCCTTCGTCGGTTAGCAGAAACATCGGCGAAGTAAAACAATTAATAAAATGCCTGCCAATACAGCTTAACAAAGTTAATGCGTCTACCTAACACCGGAGACGCCTCAACACTGCTATAAAAATTAACATAATGCGCAAAGCAGAGTTGTAAAAGAGTTAAGCCTTCTACATTTTCAACATCTATCTTCTCTACTCTATCCCTCTCTCTGAGTTCCGGCACAATGCACTGCATACGTAGGGGTCATACCCTGAGTGCTGGTCCTAATTAAAAAAAAAAAAAAAAAAAAAAATGTAGTTTATAAAGCTGTTGGACTCAAGTCTATTCCAATATCCAATATCTCGGCAAAATTGTTCTTAAAAGCAATAAAATATTTTGCCATACATATATTAAAATATATCAAAATTTTTAAACTGTTTACCAAAATTATTGTTTGAATTCTCTTTTAAGTTTTAATTGTTTGCTTAGTTTGGTTCACTTTATTGGAAAAGAAAACAAGTTGTAAATAAACCATTAAGTAAAACAGTTAAAAGGAAAATATTTATAGATATTACCAAAAAAAAATATATTTATAAAAAAAAACTTCAAGACATACACAAAAAGCCGCGGAATATCATAAAAAGCTGCTTATTACTTAAGTGTAATAGATAAACAAAACTCTTTATTAAACGTAAATATAATAAAAAAAAAGCTGCCATCAACGTTCAATTGAAATTCATGCTAATTGTAAAAGGAAATGTAACTACTAATTGGTCTGCACATAAAATTATGCAAAACCCAAGAATCTTTAGTTAAAAAGAAGGAAGAAAATCAAAAGAGAAAATTTTAAATTGGGATTTTCCCACTACTATTGTGGGTTACCATTATGACAGGAAATAATAAAACATAAACAGTTTTAATGCAGGTCTCTCACCCACAACCACTAATTAAAACTATTTCTAGGCGTTCAAAAAGAATAATGAATAAAAAAATTATAAAAAAAAAGTTTTAAAAATTAAAAATAAATATTGGTATTAAAAATAGACAGCTTAATAAGCATTTACAGCTATACATTTTTGGCACGCACACCGCATTGCCACAATCAACAGGCCCAACAACAACAACAACAACTGTCAACAAATATTAGTTTAAGCAATGTGACTATTTCCGTCTTTGTGCACCTGTGTGACATATCCGTTTTGACAGTTGCGTATTAAAACCAACGCTACAACTTGCAACAGACAGCAATGAAAAAAAAGAAAAACAAATAAGAAATAAGTAAAAACCAACTTTAGCCAAACCAGCCATACTCAGTATTTCTCAATTATATTCAAACACCCACCACCTAGTGACCTCTACTAAGAAATCAACCATCCCAGTCAAGCCAATCATGGTCTACGCCGTGTTGTTCACACATAAACTTACAAATAAAATTTCAAAATAAAAAATGTTTAACTTATAAAATCATAATCAAAACAAACGAAATTCATAAAAATCAAAATAAAAAAACCATAATCTATTGGGAAATCATAGAGACCGAGACAACGTACGATTACGAGCATTTACTCCAATGCCTGTCTATCTTTCTGTCCATTTGCTTGTCTTGCTACCTGGCTGTCCGTTTAAAATTTTCATTTGCTTTGAACTTTCGTTTAAAATTACTTTTTGTAATAGAAAATTACACAGGACAACAAAAAGTATTTTTTTTTCTGCAAGCTAATCTTGTGGCCACATTTAAGGGAACAGAATAATGGCTCAATTATGGGTAGCAAGCGAACTTCAGTTAGTGGTTGCCACAAAAGCACAAAGTAGCAACAGCTCTTACTTGCCAGTTTCCATCCGTGAGTAAGATTTCACCTGGTCCTCAAAGATATTGGAAAGATTTTTCGTCATTCCACAACAAATTTGATATGAAGATGAGTTTTTGTTATTATTCGTTAAGCAATTTATTTATACCAGTATACCACTAAGTGGTCTAAATTAGGCCCCTTGATTCGTAAAAATAACTCTCAAGTCCTTAATCGAACTTATATCGGTGATCAGTGTTATTTTCATTCGTTATTTCGATAATTTTAATATCCATTTTATATTTACAACACAATAAATAGATTTGTTTGTGAAGCAGGCAGGAATAATTTCATGCACGGCAGGGATGGAAAATTGACATTTTATTGTATATCAATTATGAATCTAAAAATTATATCTCGTCAGCGCTAATAATAATAATAATATTCTATATATTAAGCTGGACCTAACCAAACAGATTTACAAAATATTATTGTAGTTTTGGCAATGTCTACCAGTTTTAAATATGGGTACTCAGTACTAACTCGATACTTGTAACGATTGAAAACAAGTTATACTTTTAAACAGAGTTGTGTTCATCTGTCACATTTCTATTCAATGTAGCTTGAACAAAAGAAGAGCAATTATTTAATACCCACTACTCAAGACTTTGTTGACACTATTTCACTAAAATCGGTTAATCAGTTTCAAATCTAAACTTGAACGATCACAGTATCACGTGATATTCACATGTACTCGTGTAGAATTAAATTTAAAATTCTTTTAAATTTTTATTTAAATTAAAAAAACCTGCTAAGAGTTTATTTTGAATATTAATTGTACACCCCAAGCCTGCTGGCCATGTCTAACAACAAATAACAACGCACACAACATCATCAACTTCAAATCATATTATCGGTCTAGCAATTTTTATCCTTAATGAATATTGTTGGTTGGCAGTGAAATGGAATCAAATAAAATGAAATGTTATTAATTATTGATGTGTTTGATAGTCGCATGTTGGGTTGGTCGCCCACTTTATTATTAACAACTGGCCAGAGCAATAATAACAACAACAGCAATTATATCATTTATGCACAATATGGACTCCTTACCCAACCATCAAATAATTAACAAACAATCAACTCCACCCATTTTGTGTGCCTTCCTCAAAGTTTTCAAACGCTTTTCTTTGCGTTTTTTTTTATTTCTTTTTCAATTTATTTAAGTTTATATTATTTTATGTCGTTTTAATAATTATTTCTTACCTGTCGCTCCTTAACAGGTAGTTTAGAATATATAATTTTAAGTTCTTGTATTTATTTTTATGTTCAGTATTCTTTTATTTTAATATTTAAATTAGTATTTTCTGTTTTAGTTGGTAATAAAGCTTTTTTTATTTTGTTTTCATTTTTGCAGGTCATTGTGCTTTACGGACTTGTTTTTGTTTGGTTTGATTTTTCCTTCTTTAAAACAGAATTGAATTAAAAAGAAAAGAAAAGCAAATAAAGATTTTTGTTTTTGAAAACTTTTGGCTGAGTTTGTTTTTTGAGCATGTACGAAATAACCAACAACAAGAATACAAAAACACACACACGCACGTAATAAAATTAATATTTAATATTAAAACCAAAACATTACGTTTCCGCCGGATATACAAATACTGTTTTTGGGGAAGAAGACACTACAAGCAGTACACACCAACAACAAGCCGAGACATTCAAACACCCATTCGAATACGTCTACAAGAGCACGAGAACACAAGAAGTTTAAATTCAAAATTTGTTGTCGTTTGTTTTCAATACAACAAGTGCTCACTGCCAAAAATAATAATAAAATTAATAAAAAAAAAAAAAAATAAAACTAAATAAAAACGTTTCGATTATTATTTTGCTCTTGTATGTGTAAAATATAATTAAAAATTTGTGCTTCTCTTGTTTAAAAAAAGTTCATCATCATAATCTAAAGGTTGTTGGCCACTTAAGGAAGCGCAGTACACAAACAGTGTAACAGATTGTTTAGATTGAAAACTTTTTTTTAATTACAACACAAAAAATATAAAATAACAAGCAAAATACAACAAATTTGTAAAATATTTAAATTACAAAACATGTCTGTTGGTAAGTTTAATGATTTGTAAATAATTTTGTGAAAACTTTATTATTGAATTTCGAAATAGCTTAAAAATTTTATCAGTTTCTGACCTTACATATTTAGTTTGCTTGCTTTAATTTACTTTTTTAATAAATATAAAATTATTTTTTTCAATTTAGTGTTTAGTTACAACATTACACTATCCTGCAAAAGCTATTATTTTTTATGTCCTTGAATTAATTTCTATTTGAACCAGACACAACCCGCAAAGCGACTAGCTTGTCTGCAGAAAACACTTAGGGTCTTTGGCTGTAATCGGACCGACAACCTCCGTAGTACTAGGATAGTATTGCTGCCTATCAGGTACGGCGGCAACCATGTGAATATAAATTTAATGATGCGCAAAACTCAAATCGATTTTTAGTTTTTGTCTGTCACTTACAGATTTTTATTTAATGGTCGTACCCAAAGTATATATAATTATCTAGTGAAAACAGTGAATTTAAAAATTGATTTTCTTTAAATCACCAATAAGTTCACTCAAACTTTAATTCAATTAATCTTTTTAGTGATGTGAATGCATGCGAAAATTTTTAATTCATGAGGAATGCATTCGTGTTTTAATTCAATTCACATTTTGTGTAAAATTAATCAATTAAACTTTTTGTAAATCATTTTGAATTAAAAACCCTATTTTAATCATTCCTTTACATCTCTGCTCAGCAGAACTTAAAGAAAATTGTGTAAAAAGAAAATGAAAAATTTTTTGACAATAGGCAATGAAAATATATATAAAAAAACCCGGCCAGCTGTGCTCCTGCATATACTTGTATAAATATACTTTGGTCGTACCTAATATGATTCCCTAAGTCAATTTTTTCAAAATCTACAAGATAATTTTTTAAATAAAAACATAAAAATACATACATACACATTTTAAATATGATACTGAACTTCCCAGCGGCGAAATTTTGGAGGCTTTCATTTATAAGGCCCTCCGTAAGGCCTTCCTAGAGCTTCTTTTACATCTAGTACTCATGCTCGCTTGCCTTGTCAAGAAGGCCTTATGGAAGGCCTACCTACTCGCTTCTAAACATGTGATTTTAGTATGTATGGCCTTGGCTGGCTAGGACATCGAGTGTAAAATATATATGAGTATGGAATGGGGCAAAAGGCCAAGTAAGGCCTTCAGAAGACCAAATAAGGCCTTCCAGAAGACCAAATAAGGCCTTCCAGAAGGCCTGCTTAGTGCTTCTTTCCGCCGCTGGGTTAATATAAAATAATCCGATTGCTCATTGTATTGATATTATTTTTTTTATTCATTTGTAATTTATACATCGAAACGATAAATGTCTGTGTGTAAATGGGATATAAAGCAATTAAAATGTCATTTAATATTCTTATTTATTTACTACAGATTTGTTTTGTTTAATTATTTCAATTGTAAAATAATTAATTTAGTATAGCAATTCATTCGACAACTAATTTATTTATGTAAACACACAAACAAGATAAATGTAGCATGTAAAACAAGTTGCAAGTAGATCGATTGATGGAATTTAAATATAAGAATGAAATATAATATTGTGTGCGTTTTAGAAAAAAACATTCCATATGAATCAAAGCCACTTTTTTCTGAATTTCAAATACAAAAAGCTTTGCCGAACTTTATACATCCTTCGCCATTGAAAAAAAAGTTTCAAACTTTTAAAATTTAAATTAAATAAGGAATTTGTTAAACGATTTAGTTTTATTAACAAGAAAATATTCGCGTATGTAAATAAATTTCCTATTTGAAATTCTAGCTGCAGCCTGTGTAGCCTTTCTCATTGTTCATACTCGTAAATTCGTATTTACAAATATTTGTTCAGCCTCATAAATAATTCATTCATTCATAATTGTCATGTTTTTCATTGATTGAATGCGTTTGTTATTTTTTATTTTATTCTTTTGATTTATTTATGATTTAGTACGGGGATACAAGCAAGAAATGTTTTTAATTGTTGTTACAAGCCTACATCGCCTACATGCTTATAATTTCTAAACATAATTAGTTATTTTGTTAATAAATATAAAAATAAATTTTAGAGCGTCTTTCTGGAGGGCAAAACAATTATTTTTCGAATAAAATCAAGACGATCTACAGATTTGTTCACTAATTAAAGCGATTTTCTAAGGCAAGTTCTTAAGAGCCCACTACAAAATGGAATTTTTCTGTTTCAGCATTTTGTTGAATTTAATTGTATTTGCAACAAAATCAAGAGTTATTCATAAAGTATGTTTTTTTTTATTCGATATGTTGGACCAAAACTTAATTTCCTACTGTCATCAAATGTTTTGACGCCTTAAAAATTTAAAAAAAAATATTATTTATAAGAAAAATCGTTACCTCCTTAATATGAAAATACAAATTTGAGCAGCAGTTATGACCAGAACTCAACTTGTAGTTTTGACTTTCTGCTAAATTATTTCTCAATCTGTGAGACGGACATGGTAGCACTCTCTCTATACATCCTCAATTTTATAAATTTTATGGTTGCCATAATTTTTATCAGTTTGGTTGCGCTCAACCAAAACAGTTTGAATCACTACATTTACTCAAACAATCAACTGAATCTTTGATTGATTTGCTATAAAAACAGTAATAAAAAATTCTCCTAAAAATTTTTTTGAAATGTATTTTGGCATGTAGACTTAGTTGTCTCTAAGCAGTCGATGTACACTGAAAAAAGAATTTTACATTAATTCAACGAACTCACGTTCCTTGAACTAAATTCTTTTAAATTCAACGTATTATACGTTGTTTCAGTAAAATATTCCTTGAAATTCTATAGTAAAATTTTATGTATTTATGAACTCAACGTTGAAACCATTATTTGATTTTATTCGTTGAATTAAACTAGGTTTTTGATTTAACGTTTAATTCGTTGAATTTAAGAAACTCGTTCATTTATTTAAACACAAAATGAACAAATAGTTTCATTCAAAGAACCTGTTTCTTGATTTTAAGTAATATAAGTACGTTGATTTGTTGTATGTATACGTTGGATCAAGAAATAAATTCTTAAAAATCATTGTTTGGTTTCTTAACTTCAACGAACTGGAACGTTGAATTCAACAAGCCAATGAATTGCCATACGTTGAATCAAAGAACCTGTTCCGTGGGTGAAAAACAAGGAATAAATTCGTTGATTCAACGAATTATTCCTTATTTTTCACCCAAGTATTTGGTTGAGTGTATTAAATTTTGTTTAATAAATTTCTAAAATATCTAGTGTTTGCTTTACGGTTAAACAAAAAAGATATATACATATTTTGAAAACCATAAAATGAGCATTTAAATATGAAATTATTTTTATTTATAATAAATACCGCCACGCAACATGTTTTCCTTTCCTCCCAAGTTGCCATAATACTCGTATGTAATGTTTCTTTAGGTAAAAGTAAAGAATCAGAAACGCGTGCTGTTTGATGAACAAACAAATGAACCTATATACCACATCACACACTAACTATTTTATGATGCACAAACGCCAGCAACTAACAAATGCACACACGGCCACTATACGAATGAAAATACATAATGAAAAATTTAAAGAAAATTTTTTTCAAACAAAACCTGCTCGAATTCAGAGTTTTATTTTAAGTTGTTGTTTGTAATAGTTTTTATTTTTTGTTTTCTTTCTTAAATTTTACCTCCAAAAAACAAATTAAAACTCTGCTATTCGATCAGCTTTAGTAGCAAGAATAACACATCTGTTGAACAGATTTCATTGGAAACAATTTACGAAAAAAAATTTTATGAAAATACTTTGGAAGCAGCAATACCACCAAGAAAAACATTTTTTGTAAATAAAAAATGTTGATTATTTTCATAAAACACACACTTGCACAAACAGTAAAAGAGCTAGTAGCACCGATCATCACCAGGCAGCAAGTAACAGCGTTTAATATTTGCATCTTCGAAATTTAAAGAATGAAATTGAAATACTCCCCCATTTTAAATTGTTGTTTTCTTTTTTTTTCTTTCTTTTATTTTCTTTTCAATTATAGCTACAAGAAAAAAATATCATTAAGGAATAAAAAAAGAAAATTTGAAATTTTAGATTTCTGTTTTTATAACCCACGGGTAAAATTCTAAATTTATAACAGGAGTTTTACTTCAACATTCATTCATCTATATATATGTACATATATGTAAATGAATGTCTGTCTGCTTGTTTGTTTGTGTTTTATAGGAGGCCAAACCCTTAGACCGATCTTCCTGAAATTTTCACAGCATATTACTGTGACTCTGGAAGGAATAATAGGCTATATGAAGTTGTGATTGGACAAAGGGGCGTGGCACCGCCCATATACCCCAAAAATTTAAATCGCCATATTTTGGGAATTTTTTGACCGACGTCGATGATATTTGGTACATATGGTATTGGCATAATTACGAATACGTACCAGGAGAAAAGTGGGTGGGACCACGCCCCTTTTTAGGAAAATTAAAAATCGTAATATAGTCTTAACTACTGGACCGATCGTCATTAAATTTTCACAAGAGGATATATAAATACTTTTAATTTTATATTATAACGACGGGGGTAGCGAAGCACACCGGGTTCAGCTAGCAGATATATATAATAGAGAGAGAGAGAGTATGTGCGTGTGTTAAAACTAAAGCCGGCTATCTAGAAAGATTGACATTCAACTGGGACATTTACTGCATCAAAAAGTAAGAAAGTATCAGCATTTTTATTGCTCGAGTGTCAAGTATGAAAGCACAAGCGCATATGCCTGGTTGTCATGTTTTTGAACACTTCAGCACAGGTGGAGAAGGTGGATGTATGAAGTTCTCCCTTTGGTTGTAATTTTTAAAATACATATTCATTTCCGACTTTTCCTTTTTTTAATAGTAAAAAGCGATGCCTGAGTAGCTTTCCAACACCGTAAGACTCGATTTTCGGCTATCGGCTAGAATTCAAATTTTTCCAAAAATTTTAGTTTTACTAAAAATTATGTAATAACAATTTTGTAAGAATCAAAAAGAAACTTAATCGGTTATAAAAATTAAAAAGCAAAAAAAAACTGGATCGGTAAAGTTATAATTCGCAAAAAAAACTATACATAAAACATTCGTTACTTCTTCCCATAATTGCGAAAATTTTAATATCAATACACAAACTTCACCAAAGATAAGAACTCAAAAACTAAAATTTCAGCTTAACATTAAATTCAGAAGAAAAAAATCCTAGAAGTCCTACAAAAATTTCGAAAACGATATCTCTAGAATTGATTTAATCAATATTTATATTTTTCATTTGTGAAGGGTATATAAGATTCGGTACAGCAGAGTACATAAATATTTTTTTTTTTTAGTTTTTTTCTCTTTTTTAATTTACTTAAATTTTTCTAGCAACAACTGTTGTGGGATTTTCTGACTTGAATTCTTTATTTTTTTTTTTAGTTTTTTTTTTTTAAACTTAAAATAGTTTCAAGTTTCGAATTTCGAATTTTTAGAAAGAAATAAAAATTGTAATGACAACAAAAAAAATTATTTTAAGGCTGTCACAAATGTTAAAACAACATGCACAACAGGTTGTAATGTTAGATGTCAAGTGTTTCAATCCCTGGGGACAGTATGTGTTTTTTTCTTCTTCATTAGTTGTGGTTTTAAAATAAAAATTTACACATCAGCGTATTAATTATGATCATATCAAAAAATCAAAAACGTGAAATCAAAGCTTTTGATTTTTTTACAGAACATTTTCGTTAGTGCCTCAAACCATTTACATATATTTTTTTTATTATCAAAACTTCTCAATTCGAGCAGAAAAATCTACCGAAAAAATTATTATATTAAATTTTTTCAATTCATTACTTGGAATAAATTTTCGTAAAAGTTGCAAATAAAGCATGTTGCACCATGTTGTAATTTACATTTCGCGGTCAAATTATTGGATGTTTTGTGAGTTTAATATAAATGGATGATAACAGAACTAATCGCTGCACTAAATACTACTATTTGCAATATTTTTTTAAGAACTGCAAAACCCATTAAGTTCACTGTCCCGTAAGGGGCTGTTCATAAATCACATAACACCATTTTCAGCGCGTATCGTGGGGAAGTTCGTCCCGCTTATCTGCCAGTATTAGTGCTAAGGATGTGAAGTTGGGTCTTATTGAATATTACCAGCCGTGCAATCCTAAGGGGAGGGTAAAACACCGTGTTTTTGGCTGATACCAATTTCTGGTCAATTGTTTTATCAGAGATTACAATGATAATTCAGTGATCGAGCGTAATGACTATGATTATGTGATCTGACGCCAGGATACTTATGGGTGCTAAGTTTACATAATTTAATAGACCGACATTAAATGTAGCGACGTCTCTCGAGCTGACCTAATGCAAGACGCTATAATGCAGTGCGATCATCATCGTTTAGAACGTGGAGTCATCAACCTGTTCTTCCATAGCGCACCCCCTTTTCATTCCCGAGCTTTGAGAGTCAGAGTAAGCGTATGTCTTCGGAAACGAGTTGCATGGTTAGGTTGTGGCCAACTGTCAGAATATTAAATGCAGCATATCGGTTGTAGATGACTTTACAGCAAGAACTTGTTGTACGATGTAAAGGCCAACGTCACACTAGTCACGGTCTAAAGTTCTGATCTACATTCTTTATATTATTATTGACTCACATGGTGCTTTATAGTGCGCTCGAAATCTGCTCGTGTCAATAGTTGTACTGAACAGAAGTATGAGTTCGTTTTACAGCAGAATAGTATTCTGTTTGCAACCCATTCTCATTCCTAAGGTGGCAGAAATTGCAACATATATTTTTCGCTAAATTGTTTTCCCCGATTGCATACGAACGACTTGACTGATGACCTACCTTGCTAAGGAACATCATGATAAACAGATGAGAGCCATGGTCCTTGGTTCCGTTCTTCTGTCATATGCGACCAGTAAAAGCGGTCCGTTTAAATGTCTTACAGCTTTAATTTCCCTATAAAATGTTAGCTTTTAAACACAATCGATAGTGCGTAGAATGAACCGCTCGTTTGTAAGTAAAAATATTTAAAATCACATAAAAGAACAAAAGCAAAAATAAGAAAATTATGAAAAGAAAAAAATAATAGTAAATAAAACGACCATGTTTAGCAAGAGCTGCATAAAATGCTTAATACACATTTCCTGTGATGTTTTCGTGATCATGGTACAATTTTAACTATACACACACACAGCAATATGTACACACAGTGGGAAAGAAAATAGGGCACAACGGTATCAGCAAGATCAATGAATGCAATTATGTGTACAGATACGAGTACATAAATGAATGATTGTGATGAATCTGTGTGTATGCCCAGTAAACATTTTTCGCCGACATGTTAAAATTTCCACAGACATTTAGATTTTTTGAAATATTACCCGCCCATTATTGGAAGTTAATTTAATTTACTTTCA
The DNA here is from genome assembly GCA_947311025.1 of Lypha dubia. NCBI lineage: Eukaryota > Metazoa > Arthropoda > Insecta > Diptera > Tachinidae > Lypha > Lypha dubia. The sequence continues at coordinate 22,403,168 of OX371260.1, read as the reverse complement.
CACATTCAATAGAATTGACATATTTTTTCTACGACTTATGGCTTCTATGCGTCAATTTTGAAATTGCCTGCTTTTCAGAATATTTCATTTATTTCGTGAAAGCTTTTGTATGAAAATGTGCATTTTTAAACTTATAAAATCTGTTCCAAAATTGTTCATTAATAAGATATGGATACATGTTTTCCAATAAACTGCCACAATAAGCAGGGAAATTAATGTTGCTAGAAAAACACTTAGGGCCGTAAAAAGTATAAGAAAAATCTCCAAATTATCTGATATTTTTCAAAATTTCATAATTTCCTTTAGGATTCACCAAGGAAACTATTCAAAATTCGTACAGCCTTTGTATCAGACATATACGCGAAGTTTTAAGAACTGTCTCAGCTAAAGAGAGCCGCATTCTTGTCAACCACTCATATGATTTTCGTTTCCATTTCTATCCGTCTTCGGATATGAATTCGGCATCTTATATACACTATTTGTCTATATATTCCACCAAATTCCTAAAAAAATGTTTGCTGGGTAATGACAATTCGTCTGTGGTAGTGATCTCAAAGTAAATATGCACTGCAAATTTTCATTCATTTTATTTTCTTTTTAAAAAAATATGTTTTCCACCTATTTAAATTTACGATTTGTTTATTTGTATGTATGTGTGAAGCGATTCCAAATACTTCACCAGATGCATTTGTTGCAGGCAGTAGTATGTGGTGAAAAATTATGTAATTAATAAATAAATAAGAAAAAAAAACTTGTGCGTGCCCATAATACTCGAGATATTCGCGACATACAAATTTTTAATTCAAAATTTAAACGAAAGAAGCTGCCATTTACAATTAAAAATAAGCTGACACAAATTTGTTGCGCAATATTTTTAATAATATTCTGATTTGATCTGAAATGAAATGAAATGAAATCAGTTTATTTAAATTCATTTTTATTCTAAGCTTCTTATTCCAGCCGTTTTTTTTTTTTTTTTTTTTGTTAATAATGAAGCAGTAAAGCTCAAAAATTTAAACTATCCATCAAACAAATGGGAAATATTAATGTACAGACGACTTTGGAAAGATAAGTGATAGTTTTAGTTACATATGTGTGTGCAGCAAAGTTCGATTTTTGGTAGCGATAAAAAGTTAGTCATGTTCATGTGTGATTTCAACCGATCATGTGTACGGTTCCCATCTCTTGTCTAGTGCTGGCAAATTCTACTACTTTTCATTACTCAATAATATTCAATACTTTTCATTTGGGTACTCAATACTACTCGATACTTTTAACGGATTTTTTGAATTTGTAACGCATAGTTTATATCTGCAAATTGAAGTAGTTTCTTCAGAAATTAAAAATAGATCTTCAACTATTATTGGTTTTGTATGTCTTTTATTATTAAATAAAAAATAAATGTAAAGTTAACTTCTAATTCAACGTTAACAACTTACGAAATAATTAAATTTCTATCAAAAAAAATTCATTGAAAAATTAATGTTTTGATTTGATTAAAGAATTGAAAATATTTACATTTGCGTGAACGTACATTCATGTGTGCCTGCAGGTGTAATACATTGTGTATGTATATAAAATTAAAATATAATATTTACATGTGTGTATATATACATATTTAACTAATATACATTTTTAAGTACTTTTAAAATGTGATTTATCACATGCGGTTGTTCTATTTTATTGGCAGCTTTATTTCGGCGGTTGGTTTTATTTTGTAGCCTCTCAACTTGCTTAAAAATACAACTCTGAAAGTATCGAGTAACTACTTTTGAGTATTGAGTATCCAAAAAAAAGAGCAAATACTCGATACTCGGTACCCACTACTCAATACTTTGCCAGCACTACTCTTGTCTCTATAGTGTATATTTCAAAGTTCATGCCAGTAGTTTAAAATGATACATATTAATTAAGACTTGTTTTGCCATCGGCTTTTTAGGGCGTTCTTTCTTGATAACACAACTCCTATTGTGTTTTAAATAGAATAGGCTCCTCCACATAGAAAAGTTTATTTAAAGAATTGACAAACGCTGTCAAGAGTATGTATTAATGGAGTTGTGACAGTTAAATAATGTTAAACGAAACACAAAACATACAAGCAACAAGTGAAATCCAATCCAATATAACACCAAATAATGAAAAAAAAAAGCAATGTTACAGTGCAAACCGGTGAGAATAATGAACCAATATGTTGAGGTCAACCCATAAAATAATAGCGGCTAAAGAAAGACACCACATAGACGCACACACACACACACATATATTCAAATAACTAAAGCATAAAATAAGTAAGGATTATTTTGAAAACACATTAGCAATTTCCCAGAACGATAAACAATTTATCATTTTCCCTTAGAAAAATATTTGTGCCAAATGAGTTTAAGAATTCCTTAAGATATATACTGTAATATTTTTGTTTGAAGAAAACAGAACAGAACGTTATAATTTAAAAAGCAATTAGTATGTATGTACGAACACCCCAATGACATTTATTTTAAAAGATACTAGAAAACCCTTAAGTGGCTTAAATATAGTAGGTATTTTGTCTCCCCTCAGTAATGAAACAATTTAGAAAATTGTGGGAATAGTCAGTCGTCTAATAAGAAGCAACTTAAGTATGCACATTTTTTTATAAAATAAAATACATGTAGATCTCATTAACAAATAAAATTAGATTTTAAATAAGTACTTTTTACGAACAGTACTTTTATCCAAAATACCTTTTATAGAAAATACTTTGAATTAAAATTTTATTTTATAAAAATTATTTTTATAGAAAGTATCTTTAATAATCATTATCATAATAAAAGTCTATTTTATTAAAAAACTTTTTATAAGAATTAACTTTTATCAAAAAATACTTTTTAAAATAAGAAAATTTAATAAAATGTACGTTTTGTAAAAAGTACCATGTATAAAAAGTACTTATTGTTAAAAGTACATTTTTTTGAAAATTACCTCTTGTGCTAAGTTCATTTTGTAAAAATACCTTTAATAAAAATTACCTTTTGTACAAAGTAAATTTAATTAAAATATATTTTGTAAAAAGAACCTTTAATGAGTAGTACCTCTTCTATAAAATAACTTATGTAAAATGTAACTTTTATAAAAAGCTCCTTTTGAAAAAATTCGTTTTAAAAACGTAACTTTTATAAAAATTATCTTTCGTAGATCATACCTTTTATGCTCTTGTAAGAAGCAACTTTTCAAAACATTTTCTAAAATGTACTATTAAGAAAGGGCCCCCTTTTAAAAAGTATCCCTTATAAAAAGTACTTTTTGTAAAAACAACTTTATAAAAAGTACTGCTTATAAAAAGTACTCTTTACAAATATTTACCCTTTCAAAAAAAAAATGCTTTATAAAAAGCGGCCCTTTTGAAAAAGTACCTTCTACAAATATGTGTGTCGTACCAAATTGAAAATTTTAGTAAAGCGTACATGCTAGATAAAATACCTGTAACAAGAGTTTTAATAAAAAAAGTCTCTTTTTTAAAAAGCCTTTCATAAATGCTTTTTATTAAAAGTGTCTAAAAAAACAACTGGTCATAAGAAGTGAATTTTACAACAAAAAAGTACCTTTTGTAAAAACCGCCTTTTATAAAATTGTATATTTTAAAACAAGAAATTTTACTCATGCCCCTCCCAGTACGAGTTGTATCAGCCCCAAGCGAAACTAACTGTATTCAACACTAATTGTATTCGTTCACGCTAAATCGTTTTTCAACTGTTGTGGTTCCCATCTTCTTCTAATGGAGCATACAATTTATTATCATTTGTTTGTGTTGTTTTTGTACCCACAATATTTATGGGAAAGCGCCATCCATGCAATCATCCAAACGCTCATAAGACGTTGTATTCACTGATCTATCGTATAAAATGCTTGAATACAAAATTATCTAAAGTTTTGAAATTATGCCAGAAGTTTATGTAGTTTTATGTGACAAACAGGAATTATGAGTGCGATTTGAATTGCAGTAGCTACGAGTGAATGGTGAAAGTATAAATCACATCAATCCTACACACATTTAGTTGTGTACACTGTACACTAGTGTAAAATCATTGATTAACTCTCCCATAGAAATAAAAGAAGAACGTTCGAGATGAAGTGGCCTGTAGATTGTTTTTATCGGGCATTAAGAGTTTGTCAACACGAATATCTGTCTTTGTTAGGGGTCATTCATCAATTTGTTTCAGTTTATTTATATGTATGGGAGTGTGTGTGTATTACGTGTTTTTCCGTCACACCATGTACATACACAAAATTCTCACTTCAATAGGTACGTAATACATGTATACGAGTATATATGTATATATATGCTGTTGTATTCTTATAATGTGTGGGTATATCCCGCATTAACAATTGTCAAACAAAATAATGATCACAAACGAGATTCCCTCTAAGATTTTTCATTATAATTTATTTCATTTTTATTTAATTATGAAAAGAATTATAGATTTTATAACGCCTCTGTAGTAGAGACTTCCACTATGGCTACGTAAAATTCATAAATTGAAAATTCATATCCTATTTGTCTTATAAATTACATCAATCATACACCTTATATTCTAAATGGTGCATTATTGCATGCAACATATACAAAATGTCTGCCACAGCAGCAATTTAAATTATAAAAATTAAGAATTCAGGAACCAAGAAATATGAATTTATTACAAAACAAAAAAAAAATATTTAAAGAAAATTCAAAATGAACTTTATTTTCTTTACTAATTGTTGATCAAATTTCATGAAACTTAATGACGCGTGCTAACTAACAGAAGAAGTTGAAGCACAAAGTTTTATGCACCATAAAAAAGAGAAACTACGAGTGGTTGAAAGCAGGAAGGCAGGCGGGCAGGGTTGTTTGAATTGTTATAAATTTTATTATGTTGTAAAAACTATAGAAAAATGTTTTGTATGCTTGTTTAAAAAAAAAAAATTTTTTATAATAAAATTCTATTTATGCTTTCATGCCGAAACCCTTAGAAAATACGAGTATATTTACATGCCTCACATTAAATACTTGTGTGCCACAAGTACGAATATGAAGCCATCAAACTAATCATATTTTTTTTAATTTCCCTGTGCATTTCTTTTTGTTTTAAAATTTTTGAGTTAAATGTAACGTGATGCTGTTTGTGAAGGAAGACGTTGAAATGTTGTTGAAAAACTTTTTTAGATTTTCTTTTAGAGTACGTTTCGAAAAGTTTCTTTTTTCTCTCGTTATTTTTGAAGGGATTGTGTTATACTTTGTTTAATTTTTTTCCTCATTGTATGCTTTATGAGTTTGATGAAAAACATTAATGCATCATGTTGCATATTTTTCATAAATAAATGTGGGAGTTTTAAATTTGTTGAAAAATTTGAAGTTGTAGAAAAATGTTTTCCGTGTATTCAAAAATTTAATTAAGCTTACATTGTAATTCCACAAGAAAAGAAATGTTTATGTCGCAGGAATTTATTCATAAATATTATGAATAAAAACTTGGTAAAGCGTAGTATGGATTACACAACATTATATAATGCTAAAGGTTAGTTAGTCTGCTTTATTCATAAAAATAAGAAATTCTCTTTATAGGACCGCAGTAAATCAAAAATATCTTTATAATTAATAGGCAAGTCTATTTTTTGTTATGGAGTTTATGTAAAACACTATACAACAATTTTTTACAAAACTTATACCAAATTAAAAATATTTATTCATAGAAGTGAACGAGCTACAGTGTGTTAAAATATGTTTAGCATTTTGGGAGTTATACTAATAAAAGCACACAATATTCTCATAAATGACAGTTAAAAAAACAAGCAAACAAACAAACAATCAAACAAAGTATGCAAGTGTTTTTCCATAATTGGTTTTCTAAAGAAAGTAACAACAATAATATATTTTCATATACATATGTATGTTTGGGATGTGGGAGAATTGTAGGAATGTGAAAAGAACAAAAGAGAAGAGAGTTCAGTAAATAAATGTAGCTCATTGGAAAGTAGTATGTTTTTGCATTTAGGGGCTGTGCACATATTACGTAACGCTGTTTTCAGAGATTTTATACCACCCCCCCCCACACCCTTCCGTAACGCTTTTTAATAATTTTTCAGTGCAAAATTGCCAATCCGTAACAAATCTTAAACCCCCCTCTTGGAGAGTAATGTAATATATGCACAGCCCCTTAACTCTTCTACTTTAGTTTTAATATATTGTGGTTTTTCTATAAACATTAAAGAACGAATATTTAGATCTAGAATACGGTCGATTGTGGCGTTTGTTGGCTCGGAACTAATACCCAACATTTCCACCTATCAACCATGGCGGCACCCGCCGTTTATCGTATGTGATTTTAAAATAGGCTGGAAGACCACTATGAATTGCGGAAAATCAACAATTTAAAATTTCAAATGAAATTTTGAAAATATATTTCGAAGTATGATGATAAGTAGGCGATTTGAGTTAAGGCCTTTATTTATTAAGGAAACTTTATATATGTACGTATAGAAAAACCTTAGTCTCGAATATAAAATCTATAGCAATTAAATTATAAATTTAACTGATTGACTGACATTTTTGATTTTATTCATTAAACTGCAAAATGATCGTTAAACTATTCTTTGCATATTTTGTATTATAAATTTTAAAATCAATTTAAAGAATTTAATTAAAATTCTTTAGCTGTGAGAAGTGTGAAAACCTAATTCCGGTAAAATCATAACAAATGAAAACGTGTTAAAGATAAAAGTGTCAAGATCTTCCTGAAGATAATCAAGTCTGTGTTGGAACAAAAAAAATAATTAAATAAAAAATGTGCAATGAATAATTGATTTTCACTTTATGTTGTTGTTGTTGGTTTTTTTTCTACAAAAAAATAGATGTACTTGAAACTGCATGACAGCCAGAATGATGGCTGCGATGCTGGCAACTAAAGCTGGACAATAGCAAATTGTCAAGTATTTTTATTAATTAAAGGAAATGTTAGCAAATGTAAAATGTCACATCTTAGTATAAAGAATTTATTTTGTTGTTCTTGGGCCTTAGACACAAAACTCATTGAAATTTGTTTTAAAAACTTCTTTCATTATGATTTTTAAGTGTTACGGAATGATTTTTATGATGGCATTCTTTTATAATCGGAAGTGATTCCGAAGCAAAGAATTTTAAGTGCATTCAGTCCTCAAAGACAGGTAGTAAAATAAATGTCTTTCACACATTTCTTTCATTTTTTTGGGGGTGTTATAGTTACAACATTCACACATTTATTGATGATAATGATCAGAATGGAGTAGAAAAAATGTTTCCTCTTGTTTTGTTTTTTTTTTTTTAATTAAAACAAAAATGATTTTTCTATTCTTCATTTCAGCCTTAACGGCGACAGACAGGAAGGCAAAAATCTAATAAAATTCAAAAAAAAGGGACTACAAAAATTTATTACAATTTCCAACATACGTTGGGCATATTGAATTTATATTTCTATTTTGTAAATTTTACAATTCTTGACTTTTTGTTTGGGCATTTCAGTACATTGTAGTTGTTGTTGCACCATGCACTGGAACGAACATCCCATTATATTGTACAGATGTGTTGAGAATAAAATTCTAGACATTCCGAACAGACAGACGGACCGACAGACAACCAGACACAAATATGTAGATAAATAATAAAATCTTATTAACTTGCAAAATTATATTAAATACTGATTTAATTTCATTTAATATAAAAATAATAAATATGGAGAAAATAAAAAGTTTTATTTGAAATTTATTTCGCAGCATTTCTATTGCAAATTCCATTATCAGATATTAAGAAAATAAAAATATTTCTGAGTTTTTTTTTTCGAACATTTCCCTTTAATGTTATTGGCTACAGAGGATTTTGTATTAAACGACACATCCGTTTTTCAAGTCATATTAAATGAAAAACTTCATGATTTAAATCAAGAAATTTATTAAAGAAATAAATATGTATGTATGTGGAAAGAATTTTGGAAAATTTCTCTATTGTAATCATTGTAATAATTTCAGAAACGTGAATTTGAGACGTGCTGACATTTTTTCTTGGAATTTTACGTAGAGATTTGTTTATGATACAATTTTTAAAATGTCATTAAATAAATATTAAGTGTCGGACAAATATAAAATTTAAAGAGTTGTACTTCAATCTAAACTCATTGTGGTGTTTGTAGTCTCAGATGTGGTATACTTATGAGAGCTCGTTGCTAATAAGGGATCATAAAAATTCAATTAATACGTAGTTGAGCCGCCAAATGCATTTCTTTTTTGTGTAAAATAGCGTAAGAATACATATTCTCAAATATATAAGAAAAATTAGAGTTTAGTACTGACATCAAATATTTCTGTGACTATAAAATAATTCTTTCTTTGGTATACCAACTCTAATTTATTTTTACATTATTATTATTACGAATAAACATAATTATTATTTGAAGTTATATTGATGTACATATGAAAAGTAATATTATCAGGCTCAAGTTCAGTTTTATTGAATTAATGAAAATTCAAAATTACTAAGAGTTTTTTTATGTTGGAAAATATTATTATTTATATCCAATCAGTTTTTAGCAGAACGTATCAGTACTGATTTCAAGGCCGCTACACCTCTCATCAGCGTAAAGTGGATACTAGTTGAGAAGAATATTAACTATTTAACCAGTTTTCAACAGAAATAGAATACGAGAATTAATTTTTAATTAATTTTTTATTCTACATTGAAACAGTGCTGGTTAGTACGAAATTCCCTCATAACTGTTTGGAAATTACTAATAATCAACACAAACTCATAGTCCGTTATCATCAAAGTATTCTACTTTGTAATTTAAAGTTTTTGTTGTTTTTACTCTATATTAGGGAAATTCACATATTACTGTGACCCTTGTTATTAGGGTATTTATAGCTCGTGCCCAAGCGGAATTACTTTTCATATGTACAACTCTAATTTATTATATATATTTGTATTTTTTATATATTAAGGAAAAAAAATCTTGAAACCAAAACTTGATATACAGTGAACTCACGAAAACGTGAACTAATTTTTACCAAGGGTGTTTACGTTTTCAAATTTATTTAGGTTTTCGATTGTGAAAATTTTCGAACAAAAAAGCACAGTTACTGCCTGGCTCACGATGTCGACCGATCGATAATGCTGAAATTGTAAACGAAAAATAAATGATTTATTTATTTCTTTAGCTTTTCTTCCAGTAAACAATTAATAAGTTAAATAAAATCGGTTATTAGTGGAACGCAAGCTAGATTTTTTTCGTGTAAAAATCAAGCGATCGACATCGGTCGACATCGTGAGCCAGGCAGTTAATATCCAAATAATAACTTCGAACAAATAATTCAAATTAGATATTAAAATTGAACAAAATAACTAAAAGTTTTGAAAATTATTCAGTTCACAAAAATGAAATAAAATGTTTGCACTTTTTCACTTCTAAAAAACAAAAACTAAAAATATACTAATTGTTCACGTTAACGCGAGTTTACTGTACACATAAAATATAACTAACGAACTAGATTTTGAGAGAGATTTCAAATGAAGTGTAGGGACGGACGAATGGTTTTAGTGCAAAATTTCTATCAAAGGGAGTACATCTTTTCGTTCGTGTTATCGAAACAGCACCTTAAATTTGTTTGTAAATTTGTAAATTTTAATTATAAAGGACGACTTTGGTTCGACTATAACTTTAATCTATATATATAAAATACAAAAAATGTTTGTACCCAAGTTCGCTATAGACTCGGAAACTATCCAACCGATTTGACCCAAACTGGTGTCATTCAAAAGGGAATTTATAGAGGATGGTTTTAGGCTTTTAATATTTCAAGTGGGCGTAGCCCTCCCACATAAATTGAATAACATCATATATCTTGACTATTGTGATAGCAAGAGTTTTGAAACATTGCAATAGTTCATATGTTACTAATGTGAGTAATCAGGACAAAAATGGGCGTTATCGGACAAGTGGGCGTGGCAGCTCCCATATAACCCAAAAATTGAAATCGCCATATTTTGGGCATTTTTTGACCTACGTCGATGATATTTGGTACATATGGTATTGCCATAATTTGGAATACGTACCGGGAGAAAAGTGGATGGGACCACGCTCCTTTTTATTAAAATTAAAAATCGTAATATAGTCTTAACTACTGGACCGATCGTCACAATAGGATATATAAATACTTTTAATTTTATTTTATAACGAGGGGGGTAGCGAAGTACACCGGGATCAGCTAGTATAAAATAATAAGTAATGAGTAAAAATAGGTATAAAATCAATGATTGAAAACAGGAAATAATTAATGAATATTATAGATGACGGTTGCCCAGTTAGAAAAGATCCCTCCTAATTTCTAATAGAGTCCTTGGAAAATGTTTTCTATATATTTTTAATTTTAGTGCCGAAAGTGTTGTTGATTTTCAGCGCTTCAAAAAACTTGAAAAATTTATCTTTGAAATTGGACACATGTCATACGTGTGCTTTGTTAAATTTAATGCAAGCTGCACTAAAAATCAGATATATTCCAAACAAAATTAATTGTGTTAAATCTCAACGAAAAAAGGAGCCACTTGAGATGGAATAAAAATAATCGATCTGACTCTTTAGTCTCATCTGCGGGGACCCTCTCTTGGGCCTTTGTAGGACAGTAAAATACTTTAATATAGAAACTCTAGCAACAATTTTTTATTGAGAATAGTTAAAAGTAAAATAAAAAAAACTGAACAAATTGTACGTGCAACATTCAATTATAAGGCTCTCCTCCGCCTTTACAATAAAAACTACAACATAATCGTGAATAAAATGATCATAATTTATTCAAAACGTTCTCTTCCTGTTCGTTTGTGTTATTTTGTGATTCTTCGCCTTCTTTATTTTATTGATTATACAAATGCATGCATACATATAAAAACATGCACACAACTGTGTGTACATTGGGTTGCAACTTGCTAGTGGTGTTTAGTATGTTGCACTATGATGTATGTATGTACATATCTGTGGATATGGGTATGTTTGCTGTACTTGTGGCAAATTTGATTACTAAACAAAGAAAATACAACAAAACAAGATTGTTAGTCTTTGTCTTTGTTAATTTTCCATATTGTTAATTTGTTGCATTTTATATTTGAAAACAAACAACAAGAAAATACTCATTTGTTTTTATTTTATAATTTGCTTTTCTTTTCCTTATTGTTCTTATTCGTTACACGTGATAATCCCAAGTTGTTTAGTTCTTTCCTTGTGTCTTATTGTTATTTATTTTTGTTTTTCTATCATTTTATCAAGCAACCACAATAAAAATAATAATCATTTAGAAATGTTGTATTTTAGAAATGTTTTGCTTAAACCCCCTTCGTTAAAGCCAAACTTTTTTGTTGTTGTTTACGAAAAGGTTTCTTCTTCCTTTCAAAACACACACGTGAAAGTCATGCGCAACGCGCCCGCATATTGTTTACAAAGTTTTTCATATCGTATTCAGGAGAACCGAACCGTGGTTTATGCGATTTGTATGCTTGAATAATGTTATTGTGCATATCTGCAAATGTGCGCATGGGCAAATTGCTTTTGAGCATTATTATTATTATTATTATAACTTGTAGATAAAATATATTTTATTTTTCCTTTTTGTATAGAACTAACACTGTCCTACACAACAATTAAGAAACTTTTGATAACTCTTAGGTATGTTTTTCAGGGAATCTTTCTAAATGTAGCTCTTGGCTGTAATCATGGTCCAATTACAAGGTCTGTGCAAATAGATGTTTTTTTGTAAGGTTGTGTTTTGACCATTTAAAATCGTCTACAACATGCTAGAGTTGTCAAAAGTTGTTTACATTTTTGGCCACAATCATGAATATTTTTGTTTATCATAACCACTAAATATGTACATGCCAAAACATTTTTATTTGTATTGTAGACAGCTATTTTTGACATCACCATAATGTTTTTACACTAACTAAATGCATGTTGAATTGTATTGTTGTACAAGTATAGCACACTAGTTTACTAATGTAGAGTAAAATACTCGACTCTTTTTATACGATGGCATTTCTATAGCAATCATTTACGGCAAGCTAATGGTTTTCTGTCCGACCACTTTGAAACGAACTATTCTTTGTGGAATGTATTGCCTCATGTACTCGTATTAGTAGAAGGGGTGTTTTTCATTTTGAGTTTCTGCATTCCGGTGATATTGGGCGGGATTCTCTAACATCTGTGCTGACTTACTTTAATTTAGAGATCTATGACACAAAATATCCACTAGGTGGCGCAGTGCCGAATTTTTTGGACCACATCTTTCTGCTATTCTATTCTTACTTTTAACATATTTTTTTAAGTGAAAAATAATGCTTAGTTTTTTAAAATTTAGTGTTGAATACTGTATTAGAGCCAGATGTTATTACTAAAAAATAGTAGAATGGTAGACGAAGCATTCGTTTCATAAGTCTTTTATAAACATTTGATAACTATTACATATGAACAAGACAGTATATAAATTAATCTGATCATACTATTTTCCTAACATTGTATATGTTCTTTGTTTGCCATAATCTGTTTAATAAAAATATATTATTGTTATAACACTAAGAACAGCACTTATTGAGGTATATCCTTTTGAATTAAAATAATATTTGTAACTATGTAAAGAAATTTATTTAGCCGTTCTTAATCCCAGACAAAGTTGCATAATTGCACTGTTACTTATAAAATATGCATAAGCTTTAGTAAAAATACGTTCCTTTTTATTAATTGTTAAACAATTAATTATTTCCTGTCACAATGTGTGTCAAACTCATGCCATATTTACAAATTTGATATTTGTTTCATCTGATTTTTGGAAATTTAAATTTAGAATTATTTTCGTAGAGATAAATAAGCAAAGAGGCTATTCACATACCACGTAACACTATTTTCGCTGATTTTATACTCAGTTAAATCTTTGGAGCGCATACATACACGATAGATGCATGCCAAGGCGAATTCATTACCAGGGGGCCTTAATAGCCTACGTCATCATCAGGTGTGCAACATTGAAGTGTCACAAATGGCTTATATTTACGGTGACCATATTTTTCGACAAAAAAAAGGACACTCAAAATGAATTAAAAATTATTGGTATTACATTCATAGATATATTTTATATCAAAAAAATAAAAATATAATTCAAACAATGTATTATTAGTGACTAGTACACGTAGTTACATACATATGTATATATGTACTTATTTTAATGGTTAGAACAGAAATTATATATGCTTAGAAGTTCACACGTCGTTAAAACAAAAAATTAATTAATTAATCAAAATTAACAAAGATACAAAAATAACAAAATTCAATAAATAAAAATAACTAAAAACAATAGTTTAAGGATTATAATCCTAATAGATAAATATCTATTATTGATATTTTTCTGAAGAATGTATTTTTTTTAATATCAATGTTATTTGATAAAAACAATTTAGTGCCTGTTCGCCGATAACGAAGAACTTCTTTCTTTCGAATAATTACATTTGAAACAAAAACAAATTCAAAAATTTTGTTTTTGTTTTATATGTAATTGTTCGAAAGAAAGAACTACTTCGACATCGGCGAACAGGCAGTTAAATTCTGGTCAGTCCATTTGAAAGCCGACAGAAAATTTGACACATTGAACATACACTTTTCAGTGTTGCCAGGCAATTCCTGTCTTGGGTGGTTATAAATTTATATTGTATTGAGTTTAAAATTTCGGTATTTCGAGAAAATAAAACTTTTAAATTTGGAAACTGAAGAACAACATTAGCCATAAAAAAGGACAAAAAAGGACATTTCAATTAAAAAAAGGACAATTTATTTAAATTTAAAAGGATGTTGTTTCAAAAAAGAGAACTGTCCTTAAAAAAAAAAAGAAGTTAAAAGTTAGGTTAGTTTTCTTTATATATTTCTATAAGAACATTACACAATCGGAGGAAAATTTAGAAGCAAATGCTACTGTTGTTTGGATAAGGATACCTGGTATGAATTCGCCTTGATGCTTGCCCAATATAGGTCATATCTGGACTATATATCATAATTTTTCGGATCGTATGACATAAAAAACATAGATAACTTATGTATACTCTACTAAAAAGAAGTTATGTATATGTATGAATCATAGATGGGATGGAAAATTGGCGGTTTATAGTATTTCCATATACTTATTTATTTAAGCAATTGACTAAGAAAGATACAATTTAATTATGATGCAACTGTAAATATGGTCGTTAAGGCAATAGTGACACGAATAGAAAGTCACATTTGAGGGTAAGATGTTTGCCGTGCTTAGCAGGTATTTTCATTAAACAAAAATTTAGTTCAGAAAGAACATTTATATACACCTAATTTATCGTAATTCGTATATAGTGAACTCTCAAAAACGTGAAATAAATTTTACCAAGTATGTTTCCCCTTTTAAAAATTATTTACGTTTTCGATTGTGAAAATTTTAGACCAAAAAGAACAGTTTACCTGCAATTAACAACTTCGAAGAAACAATTCACTCACTATCAGATATTAAAATTTGGCAAAAAATTTAAGTTTTTTGTATTTACATATTCACTTTAAAAAATTATATAAAAGTTAAAACTTATGCACTTCTAAAAAACAAAAAAATTGGAAAAAAATCAAGTGTTCATGTTTTTGCGACTTCACTGTAAAAATATGCAAAATATGTATGATCACTTTTAGCAATGACAATATTATTTTCTTGTTTCGTACATAATTCTACTACTTTTAGCACTAACTTCTGGTTTTAATAAAGATTTCAGCAAAATGGATACATAAAGTTACAAATAAAATTTACAAATAAAGTTATTTTTACTTCCACAATTATGATAATAGAACACTTTTAACACTGGAACATCTTTTGCAAAAATAAAAAAGTTCATAACACAATTTCCGCTTTTAGTAATTTCAAAAATATGTTTTACACCATAGTAAATTATTTTAGAATAATTGCAATTGTTTGTTAATAAAACATTTTTAATTCTTGTCTGTTTAAAGCATGTTGGTAGTTTTGAATTTTCCTTTTGGGCCATCCTAGAAACTTTTTGTTATAATGCCATTTCTTGGCACTTTTATAATTTGTAACAGATGGTTTTGGTAGTGCAAAAAATTTGGTGCAAAATAATAGGAAATACTTTTAAAATTGTATGTCTGTTGTGTTGGCGTTCGATTTCTGTGCCATGAACATGTAACGGCCATGGAAAATTCTTTAATTTTAAGTGCCAATAGGTATGTTTTCAATTACTTCTTATTTTTATGTTCTTTTTTGTTTTGCAAATGACAAATAGTGAACTTTTGTATTTTTCAGGGTGAATGGACTACAGAAAGCAGTTTATTGTTGTATTTATTTGTTTTTAGAGTTTTTTGGTGGTGTGCTAAGGAGGAACATTTTAGAGAAAAATATTTGCACTACAATTTTAATAAGTAGATATGTAATTTTAAAAATAAAATTGTAATAAACTATTCAGGTATGTTCTACATTTAGTTTTACAAAAATTTCAAAAACAAAAGCCGTGATAGAAAATGATATTTCTAAATCGCATATAAAAATGTCCCCTCTTAAGATGTTTTTGTTTATTCTTCCTCTGAGATTTAACTTTAAAATAAGGGCCTGTCTCACGATATCGACCGATCGATAATGCTGAAATTGTAAACGGAAAACAAATGATTTACGATCTTCTAATCACCCATTTTATTTATTTGTTTAGCTGCCTGACTAATTAAAATTTTAATTGATCTTTAGCAGTTATTAATCAATGCTGGAAATTTTTTCAATAGGTACCAACAATTTTTCGCCACTTCCTTTGCAGATAAGTTTTTATTTCAACTTTTTTTAATACTTTTAGCAACTATATAAGAAATGTTCGCAATTAATTAGGAAATAAGGATATTTGACTTTGTAGCCTAAGGAGTTATTGTAGAGCAGCGCTGAAAATCTGCAAACTGTGCCGGCAGTGCTACAGTAGACTGAAGTTAATTACTGCTGTTGTGGAAAACATTTACCACCTTACAGATTGCGTATATAAAGGGTGTACCAAAATTAACACAAGACTTAAATTTCTTGCCCAAAACCATAAAATAAATAACTCGGCAGCTTAAATATTTTTTATTAAATGAATTCCAATGCTTTAGTGCACTTCTGAATATATGATTTCCTGCCATTTGGATAATTTGTTTTAAATTAAAAAAATTTTATTGTCGCTTTTTATATAAAAATTAAAAAAAAGTAATATTCAATTAAATCAAAAGGACTAAAGAATTCAAAACGGAAAAAACTTTATTATTTTAGCACTTTAAAGCAGAACTTCACTCGAATACAAAATTCTTCATTTAATATTTTCATGATTTTTTTAAAAAAATATTTTTATAGTTTTTAAGAAAAATAAAGAGACTTCAAAATTCACTATTCAATACAAACTATTCTATTTATTAAATATAAATTTCTAATTAAACAGACACACACAACAACAATAACATAAAATCAATAAATAAATCCACCTGCAACAATGAATTTTTGGCTGTGTGTAGTCGTCAATATGTTGCCACATTTCCGGATAAATATTGAAAAAAAAATTTATTATTTTTACAATTAAAATCTAAACATGTGTATCTGCGACTGTGGGTACGTTCGACATTTGTTCAAACATACTCGTAGCAATCATGCAGTTGAAGGTAAAAGGTCGTTTTTGTATTGCAGCTGAACTTAAACACTTCTACACATGTTCTACCATTGAGGAGGGGCGACCGAGCAAACGGTTATCAATAATGAACAATCATAAATTTATTGAATAATTATAATGGGGAAAAATATTATTTATTATCTTTGAATGTAATTTTGTTTAGATGCCTTTTCAGAGATGTAAATAAAAATATACAAATTACTTGTCCGATTGGCATTTTATTTCAGGAAATTGAATTTAAATTAAAACAATATTGATTTCATAAAAAATAGAAAATTACTCCTGGTTCATTTGTTTCTGACAAGTGAAAAACTACTACGCTGCATTATAAAGTTAGACCGCTCGTGTTCAATATGAAAAGCTGTACTTTGCAGGAGTTCGAATATTTTGAATGCTTATGTACGATATTTAAAATGAAGTTAGTAAATGATGTGGAGTATAACAAACGACCGATACAGTCGACTGTATTCTAGTTGTAAATAATTTTTGTTAATGTTCGCAGAGCAATTATCACAAGAAATTTCTTAAAAAATTGTCACACAATAATCACAACTACAATTATTTAATGGAACATTTTGATGCAAATATAAAATTAAGACAGAACAGTTAAATGCATTAACAAAATACCGTCCAATGATCTAAATCAATTTATTGAGCTCTCCTCCTTTTTGTTTCTTTAGTGTTCCTGGAATTTCCCCACATCCAAACATAGAAAAACATGGGTCATTATTAATTTTCTTTCCAAAACCATTTTGTGTGTTTGTTTTTTATCTGAACCTACAATAACCCGCGATATCTCGTTCACTTCTGTGAATAAATATTTTGAATTTACTATAAGTTTTGTCAAAATCAGCTGAATAATGTGACCATAAGATCACGATCACAAGAAATGATCTTGCCTATTAATTATATAGATTATGAATTGAGTAGTCTTGTCAGCAAGAACAACATTAGAAAAACAAAAACAAAAACAAAAATATTATTATGAACACACATCTCGACTTAAGCTGTAAAAATTTCTGATTATAACAAATTTTTTAAATTAAAAGTTCATCTCCAATAGACGTTAATGTTTGCAATATTCTTTTACATTTGAGCGCACGTGCCAAAAGAAATAAAATAAAATTCTTTTCCAAATTAAATTAACCTGTCAACAGCAAATACACATCACAATAATTATACATGAAAAACTGCGCAGACGTAACATAAACAAAGAAATCTCTTTAAAAGACACAACCAAAAGATCTTTCTATTTTTAGCAACACAAAATAGCTAAACAGATGAAGGAGAAGAAGAGAAAACCAAAGTGCCAACCAATATGAGGGAGGGCTGGTTGTCTATTTAAAGAAGAACTAACCCCATTGTGTTTGAAAACAATATTTCAGTGTCTACAGATTTATGACACGCACCGTGTAGACAAAAGTACTAAAAACAAATGTATAAGAATGTAGTCGTACTTAAATTTACATTACCAAGGAAGACTACTCGAGCCTTGTTGAAGATCATTTAAGTACTTTCAGATAATTATAATCGTATTCGTTCTAGTATTATTCTATTAAAAAAAAACTGAAGATCTCTAAAAGAAAATGATCACTTAGTAAAGTGGGGTTTATTTTCAGGGAAGGTACAAGTATAAAAACTCAAGTTTATAACAGTTGCTTTTAAAAAGTAGTCTTTTTAATATTGTTTTTTTTTAATTTTCTTTTAAATTATTTTTATTTTAAGTAGTTGATGTTTTTTGTTTTGTTGTTTTTTTTTACTTGTGCGTTTTGGCACAGACACAATCGTTTTCAAGATCATTTCGTAGACAACGGCACACAGATGTGTACAACAACCACAAACAATATTATTAAATGTTGTAGTAAAGTGTTGCACTTTAGTAAGTACACGTTTGTTTGTGGCACTGAGTGTGAATATGATTTTTTTTATGATTTTAAGTACTTGCACTTGCACTCTTTTTATGGACTGAAGACTGAACTGGCTGTATTTTCTTTCGTTTTTTTTAATTTTGAAAAAACAACCCTGGTTTATTTTGGTACAAAACACATTAAATTTATTTGTTTATAATTTTTTTTTTTCTTTTATTTCCTTAATCAACTTTTCATTCATTGTTTTTGAATTATTTCAATTAAGTTCTTTATATTATTTTTACTTCTTTTTAAATGAAACTTAAAATTGTATATTTGATTTTAAGTCATGGATGTGTGCGAAATGAATTAGTCGTCAAAATAAATGTTTTAGCATCGTTTAGTTAAAGAGTTTCATGTACGAAATGAAAAGTTTTCGTCAAAAATAGTAAGCAAAATACATAGTTTCCCAACAGTTGTAGGTCGGTGCTGTAATTAATGACTGATAATGTAATGCATTGACAAAACTTAAAGTTTTTGAACAGAAAAATTAAGCTTGAACACTCTTCTTATAAATTGTTCCTTTAAAAGTGAAGTAAATTGTGACTTTTGAGAAAATTATAAAGAAAACCCAAAAACAGCCCGCAAATCTGAATTTGGGTAAAAATTCGATGTGTGCCCGTTCAAAAATCCTTTTCGTTATATTTTCATCAGGACTTACCTGTGTACCAAATTTCACCTTTCTAGCTCTACTGGAGGTGCCCCATACAAAGAAGGGTCCCCCCAGGTAAAAAGTGTCCGTTTAAAAATCATTTTCGTTAATTTCTCATCAGGACCTACCTGTGTACCAAATTTAAGCTTTCTAGCTCTACTCGAAGTGCCCCATACAAAGAAGGGGCACCCTAGTCCCCCCGGGTGGAAAGTGCCCGTTTTCAGATTTTTCTGGTTAATTTCTCACCAAGACCTACCTGTGTACCGAGTTTCAGCTCTCTAGCTATACTGGAAGTGCCCAATAATATTGATGAGTGACTGAGTGAGTGAATATATGGACTTTTCACAACTTAATATCTCGGGAAGCTTTGACGGTAGAACTTTCAAATTTAACCTTTGAGGTGGGGAGACCTTATGTCTCAAGTGTCATTATATTATGATCAAGAGGAGCAAAGTAATGAGGGGGTAAAAACAGCTCGAATGGTTTCGTGTAAATATACACACTGTGTGGCCGAACTTGGCCTGGCGCAATACCGTGCGCCTAGATATAAATTTCTTTTATTTTCAAAAATTTTCTTTTTGAGCACTTTGTAAAGATAATTTCGAAAAAGAAATCTTTGTAAACCATTTACATACATGGCCTTATTGAAAATTTTCTTTGATTAATGTCTTTTATTTTCCATCCAATTATTTTAAAACACAAGGTTTTTCATTCAATATGTAAAAAAAATCACATGTTAAATTTGATTAAAGTGACAACTAAATTGGGGCAGGCAAGGCAGGCAGCGTTACACCACATAAAATTATATACATATTTAAAAAAAACGAACACTAATAAATTGCTTGAATGTTTATCTAGAGTGTGGGAAACTTTTAAACTTTCTTTCCTTTTGCCTGGTACACGTCATTATCACATGAAAACCCCCCACAAATAAATGTCATAAAAAATCATGTAAAACACAAAAGAAAAATAAAAATTAAAAACAAAATGATTAAGTTTCATTACCAGGTGTTTAATCCCTAATGATGAACAAATCGAATAATAAAAAAAAAGAAGTTGAAATAACAAAAAATATTATGAAAAATATTACAAAAATAAACAAACCAACAACGACGTTGCCCCTTCATATTAAAAGTTTTTAAATAATTGAAAAAATAAACGAATTTCAACCGAGGATTGTAAAACCAAATAAAACCAACTCTTAGTAAAAAAAAAAAAAATCTGATTAGAAATTCGAAAGAAGTTGCTGTCAAAATCTCCATGTACTGCTCGTACAAGAAACGACAAAAATACAAATTATGTAATTAATAAAAAAAAAAATAAAATAAAACCCTTGATTTAAAGGAGGTGCTGCTAACTTACTTTGTTACAAACACAAAATGGTCACTTCCAAGCGACTGACTGACTGAAATCGAAAACTAACAAACAAAACAAAAGGTCAAGACTTATTTTAATATGCTGTCTGTGCAATGAAATTTCAGGTAACAAACGCACAGAAAACTGTGTTTTGTTTTCAAAACAAATTTATTCTTACTGGTACAAAAAAAAAACAACTCTTAGTTAAAGTATTTAATTAGCAGAACTCGCAATAGATTAAAATTTGTCCAAAGTGTGGGTGCAATATGTTTAACAGGCTGTACAATATGAACGTTAAGACAGGCGGCAGTAAGAGCTGGCGTTGAGTAAATACTTAGACAAGAAAGAATAAAAAAAGAGTCTACACGCTTTATTTATGAACAAGGAAGGATAGAGAAAGAATAATATAAATCTCAGTTTAAAAATAAAATACAGTAGAGTCAAATTAATAAAGACTAAAAAGGACAATTTTCCAGGGCATACATTTGTAAAACGAAATGAATGTGAAAATGACACTCATTTTGTGTTCTTAAACTCGTTAAAAGTGAAAGGAAAAATTAAATAAACTTGTAGGAAACATCAATTTCTCTTGATACAAACTGAAAGCTAAATTATATTTTTTATTTCACTTTTAGGAATTTAAGATTTCATTTTACGAATGTAGAACCAGGGCGATTAAGTTCTTTGAAAATGTTTTTACAAAGCATACATAAAGAAAACTAAATATTTGTTTTTTTTTATAAAAAAAGACATACTTTACTATAAAAAGTACTTTTTGTGCCAAAACTACCTTTTCGTTACTTCTCCGTCAATATTACATTTTCAGTGCCGTTTCTAATAAATTTTCACTAAAAGAAATTTTTGTAAAAAGTACCTATTCCCTTAAAAGTACTTTCTTTTCAGTATAGGTAATCTTTAAAAACTCATTTTCCTATTCTGTAAAATTTTAAATAAGTACTTTTTACCTAAAATGTTTAATTTCTGTCAAAATCACCTTTTCTGCAAAAACTAGCTTTTCTATAAAATCACATTTTTGGTAAAAACTATCTTCTTCTTTACAAATGCTTTTGCAATAAAAAGTCTAATCCTTCTATAAAATGGACCTTTTTCTAAAATTCAAAAAAGTAATTTGTCCGTGAAAAGAACATTTTTTGTTTAAATGACCAGTTCCATAACATGTAACCTTTAATAACAAGAGGTTCGTTCTTCCGTAAAAAGTGACACTTCTGTAAAAGTAACTTTTTGTAAAAAGTATATTTTCTGCCAAAAAATCGCTTTTCTGTAAATAATACCATAAAAGTTACCTATCTTTAAAAATTACGATTTCTTTAAAAATGTACTCTATAAAGAATTAATTTCTTATAAAAAGTACAATTTCTTCAAATTCAACGAATGTCTCGTACAAAAAGTACCTTTTCCAGACAAACTTACGTTTCAATAAAGAGATTAATTTCTGTAAAAAATTATTCTACAAAAGTTATATTTTTTTATCAATATAAAATCAGAATCTTTTTGCAAAATATTACATTTCTTATCATAAGCAATTTTTCCCAAAATAGGAAAAGTGTTCGAAAAAAAGCCTTTATAAAAAAGTTCCTTTTCAAACAATAACCTTTTATCGCTCTTTTGCATATTTTCCACAGTATCTAGTATGCTAGACTTACATACTTTGTAAAACAATACGCATTAATTGTATTCAATCATAGACTCGTACTCTCTCTCTCTCTCTCTTTTTGTTGGAATTTCAAAAGTGTGAGCACAATGTGGAAGTAATTGTAAGTGGATTTTTGTGGAGGATGTTAAGAAAAATATTCAATGGATTTATCAACAATTCACGGGTCGAGCCAGGAATGGCTACAAAAAAATCTATCTGCAAGAAATTTTGAAGGGAACAAATCAATACAACAACTGCAACTCAAAATGAAACAGATTTAGACAACAACAACAACGGCAGCAACAAATATGCTACACGCACATTCTAAATTGTGTACGCAAAACGGCCCTTCAAATTAAAATGCACACAGATACTAGTTTACACACATGCAAGCACATAAAACTAAACATACACACATGCATACATACATTAATTTAAAGAAGAAGCGTCTTCTTTGATTGTTTTATTGTTTTTTTATGTTGGCTTTTTGTTATTGTTGCTGTAGTAGTTGTTCAATAAGCATGTTGCACATGAGTTGTGGGTAGAAGTTTTAGAATATATTTTTTTTATTCCGTTTCGAGATGTCAATGCAACAAGACGCATAACGGATTTATTAAATAAAACAAAACAATTTAAATAAAAAAATACGTTACTTTTAAATTTGAATGAAAAGAACGCGCCAAAAAAACAGTTTAAACAATTAATTTTTTTTTTTTTTTATAAATTTACAATATTTATAAAATATTTGATAATATGTACATATATGGAAATATTTGTTAAACAGACTTAAATATTTACGAATATTTAGTGTTTAATTACAAATAAAACAAATGTTATTGTTGTTGTTCGTTGAAAGTGTGTGTAAAAGTTTCGAAGTAAAACATCAATAATATTTTTCATATTTATTTTGGATTTTTTGTTCGTCATTGCATTGTAAACAATTGTTGACATACAAACAGCCAACATGCATAAAACCTCACTCACTCTATGGATTTACTTAATAAAAAATAAATATTTATCAAAATATATTGGCGATTAAAGAAAATAATCATAAACATTTAAAATTATTAGTAAAATTTCTGCAAGTGGATTACGAAAAGAACATCGACAAATAAAATGTTTGTGGCAGTGGATAATGCAACGAATACATTTTTCTCAGGTAATAAAATATATTATCAATATATGTATGTACATATTAAAAAAATTAAAATTTGGAACAAGAAATATGCATTATTATACATAAATAGTTTTGGCCATGTAGATGCAAAAAGGCTAAAGTCAAAGCTGTGGATAACGGTAGCTCTTATTCCGACATTTTATATCCAGATATCGAACTTTTCAGTACATATACTATATACATGTATACATATGTGTATGTATGTACATAAGTATAGTCGTATGTATGCATGTACAGTAAATGAAAAGCCCGTAATCCTGCTGCTTTATCAATGTTACAAAAATGTATCTTATTTATAACAAATGCCCTTTTATTAAAAAACTCCCTTTATTAAAAGTAACTTTTTAATAATAATTACTCCTTTTTAACAAGGACCTTTTAATAACAAGGAGCCTTGTAACAAAAAGTACTCGTTGAGGATAAGTACCTTTTGATTAAAAAGTACCTTTAAAATAAATGAAAAGTACCTACTTCGAATTAAATACTTTTTAAATAAAAAGTACCTGCTTAATTAATTAAAAAGTAACTTTCTAATATTATGTAACTTTTTAATAAAACATTATTAATACGAATTAGTTTATCTATATATATAAAATACAAAAAATGTTTGTACCCATGTTCGCTATAGACTCGGAAACTATCCAACCGATTTGACCCAAACTGGTGTCATTCAAAAGGGAATTTATAGAGGATGGTTTTAGGCTTTTAATATTTCAAGTGGGCGTAGCCCCTCCCACATAAATTGAATAACATCATATATCTTGACTATTGTGATAGCAAGAGTTTTGAAACATTGCAATAGTTCATATGTTACTAATGTGAGTAATCACGACAAAAATGGGCGTTATCGGACAAGTGGGCGTGGCAGCTCCCATATAACCCAAAAATTGAAATCGCCATATTTTGGGCATTTTTTGACCTACGCCGATGATATTTGGTACATATAGTATTGACATAATTAGGAATACGTACTAGGAGAAAAGTGAGTGGGACCACGCCCCTTTATAGGAAAATAAAAAATCTTAATATAGTCTTAACTATTGGACCGATGGTCATTAAATTTTCACAGCATGTTACTGTGACTCTGAAATGAATAATAGGCTATATGAAGTATTGATTGAACAAAGGGGCGTGGCACCACCCATATAACCCAAAAATTTATATCGCCATATATTGGGCATTTTTTGACCTACATACGTCGATGATATTTGGTACATATGGTATTGGCATAATTGGGAATACGTACCAGGAGAAAATTGGGTGGGACCAAGCCCCTTTTTAGGAAAATTAAAAATCGTAATATCGTCTTAACTACTGGACCGATCGTCATTAAATTTTCACAATAAACAGCATGGACAGCTTTATATTGCATGATCGCGTGTATGAAAACCTACCGATTTATATGTGTATGCTCCTGATGGGCAAATGTATATCCTAAAGCATTGCAATAATTAAATTAAAATTAAATAAATAAATTTTTGTAAATATATAAATACTTTTAATTTTATCTTATAACGAGACGGGTAGCGAAGCACACCGGGTTCAGCTAGTAATTTAATAAAAGATACCTTTTTAACAAAAAAAAAAGTTTCTTTTGAATAAAAAATAATCCCTCAATAAAAAGTATCCTTTTAATAAAAATTTGACTTTTATTGACAAGAATCCTATCAATATTAAGCTTTCAATACAGTTTCAGCTTTTTTATGAGTTTTGGACAAAAACTATCTTTTGTACGGAATGTAGTATTTTAAAAAGAGCTATTTTTGAGAGCAACATGAGTTTTACATTCGCAAAAAAAAGTAACTTTCGGACCTTGCAGACCATAAAAAAATGTTGTCATCTCTCAAACGAACGGCTCAATCAAGTTTGACGAGATTTGCGGCAATAGAGTCGATTTTTTGATGTTAAGATTTGATTTTTAGTGTGATCGGTAGCTTAATTTTCTTTAAAAAAAGTACTTTTTCAAATCTTTGAAAATTAACGAGTTTAATAAATGAACCGTTCCATATTCAGACGATATGTAATTTAATTCAAATTGTTTAGAGATTTGCGAATTTCGCTCATGTTACATACGCTCATACACATACATACATACGTATATTTAGCCATCTTAAAAATAAATAGTTCGAATAGCATAACTAGTCCTCAAAAAGTCCTTATCTAAAGAAGATTTAGAAAGTTTTTAAGAAATGCATTTTATTTTTTTATTATTATTATTACGAATAAACGTAATTATTATTCGAACTTATATTGATGTACATATGAAAAGTAATATTATCAGGCTCAAGTTCAGTTTTTATTGAATATTCTTCTCAATTAGTATCCACTTTACGAAAATTGTAAAGATGGACAATTGAACGCTGATGAGAGGTGTAGCGGCCTTGAAATCAGTACTGATACGTTCTGCTAAAAACTGATTGGATATAAATAATAATATTTTTCAACACAAAAAACTCTTAGTAATTTTGAATTTTCATTAATTCAATAAAAACTGAACTTGAGCCTAATAATATTACTTTTCATATTAAATGCATTTTATTTAAAAACTATTTCTCTGCAAAAGAACTTACAACCTGTTTGTAGAACACGACGACTTAGCTCACTCGTGGCGAGCTAATTGATAGACGACTACGTAATGAGACGGGTTTGTATAACGCGTCTTACGTTAATTCGTATATGTGTCAAATATGTATGAAGTGATACTGTTACCAACATATTAAAATTTATTTTTTGGTAGCGCATTTTTTCCTACTAAATTGTGTTTTCAGCTGAAAAAAATGGCAACCCTATTCTTGTGAAAACTTGAAACGCAGCTGACTTGATATAATTAAATAAAACAAAAATAATTTTAAAAGTTAAATTTTTCACATTACTTTTTTAAAAAGTGTTTTATTAAAAACACAAGCAAGAGAAAGCTGTTTTATTTCATTTTAAATAGTAAGCAGCATAAATTTGGCATATTCTACCTATGTATGTCCGACTCCAACTCAGTCAAATCTATACAAATCATTTCTGGACGAGAATAATTTTTATTCGCCCAACTTTGATATTTGTGATGAGTCTTATACAAACCAAACTAAATTGGCAGCTCTAACGTTTTTTTAATAAAATCGTCAACAGTCGCGATCTACAAACCAATAAAATCAAAACACTAAAATAAAAGCGCTTATTTAGGGCGAGCTGCGCTCTACAAACAGGCTGTTGTTCTTATAAATATAAAAAAGTCATTCTCGAATTTTTTCAGTTTTAAATTACCTTTCTTACTTTTAGTACAAAAAAATGTTTTTATAAAAATTTTATAGCTTCTTTTTCAAAAAAAAGATCCATTCTGTAAAAAGTAGCTTTCCTACAAGAAAATATTAAAAAGAAAAACATGTAGTGAAAACAATATACATGATGTCTAAAGTGATGCTGGATATTAGATATTCTCATTTGTACCTTGAAATACTAACAATGTTAAATGTTCGCTGAAAATCAACAAAAAAAATAAACAGAAAAAAACATATTTTTAAGTTAAGTATAATATTCAAATGATGCTTAAAACAAAGTAAGCATTCATTTAAGCATCTGACCTTAAACAATTTAGTCGTATATAGCAATGAATACATCATTAAATTAATAAATGCAGGAGCACTGTACGCGCACTCACAATCGAATTAATGTTGATTGTAAATGAAGAATTGTTAAGCGGGAGAGGGATTGAATTCTGTCAGTTGTAACAGAACAAAAAAGATAAAACATAGACAACTAAATAACTTTTCTATAGTTATTTCCGCTTCTTTAAAAAAAATTTTTTTTTGGTTACATTATTTTAACCGGAAGCTTTTATTATGATCAAATTAAGATGAGCACACAATAAGTATGTAAAAGTTGTAAAAATGTTTATTTTTTTTTTATTTTAATTTCAAAACAATGTGACGAGACATAAATCAAATTATTATTTAAAGAAGGGACAGGGGAAACTGCGGTTAATAATATTTAAACGGGTTTCTGTCTAATAAGAGGCTTTTTCATATGAAACGCATTTGTATTTAATTTTAGTTTTTCGACATTCTGTATTACTTTCAGATAATCCATATTATTTTTATAATGATCCGAAATCGCCCCGAACACCGGATTCACAAACATCCAATAAGGGGTTTTCCATTTTCAAAAGACGTAATTCCAAAGGCAGTAGTCCTCGTCTGCCCATGCCCGAACATACACGTTTAATAACTTCGGCTAATTTAGATACAACCGCTTCACTAACGTTGGGAAGTCCAAGGGCAAGTTTTGGTTTTACACATGTAAGTTCGGTTTTATAAATAACAAACAGAAAATAGCAAAAAAAAAACAGCATAAGTTATTAGTTAAATTACCATAAATCACAAATTTATGTAAAAAAACAGAAAATGAAAGAAAAAAATTAATCAACTTCCTCTTGTTACTTTTTTGTTTGTTTGTTTTTTTTTTTCTTAATTTAGCAATCTTTTGAACTGCAGCCATTGATGTCGCAACAGCCGTCGCAGCAACAGACGGCAGCACAATTACAAACACAAATCACTGCATCGTTACACCAAAGACGTCAACGTTCCTCTAACTCACATTCGGAAACAATTCGCGATCGTTTAGGTTCTTATAATGAAACATCAAATCACAACTTTGATCATGATGATGTTTTCAACAACATTGCAACATCGCCAAGGTAAAAAAAAAATCCAATTTAATTTTCTAATTGAACTTTATTGGCACGCTTGTAGAATGTTTCTTTAAGAACCAACCCCTTGATCTTTTAATGCAGCTGTTGACATTAGTTTGTTTTTTGTTGTTGTCGCTTTTTTTATAAAACTAATCGTGCAGAAATTTTTAGTGTTTATTTTAAAACACAAACTAATTTTGTTGCTTGATTTTCATTTTTTCTAACAGAAAACATCATCATACGTTACCTTCAACAGGCATAAGACGTCATTCATTTGGCAATTGGCGTCAGGCAAGTGAACGTCATGGCTCTCACAAGAGCAGTGCTGGCACGCTAGCTGCCACTGATGAAGTGCCACAAATGATGGCACCCCGACCGCCAGTATTATCACCCAATAAATATAGAGGTGCCCATAGGCGAAGGGGTAAGTTTTCTATGTGTTTTTTTTTTTTATTATTTACTTTAAGGAATTTCTGGTTGGAATTGGAAAAAAAAACACACCTAATTTTTATTTTTTTCTTATGCATATTTTACATTTGCAAGTTGCAAGCCTGTCGGAAAAAATGCAAATTGTTTAGTAAATAAATATCGCATTAGCAAACAAAATAATAGAATCATTAGCGACATACATACATACGTTTAGGAGAAACTTATTAATTCCTGACCATTTTTAAAATGTCATTGGTATTTTTTTTTTTCTATAAATTTAATACTGTCAATGTCAAAACTAAGTACATTTAAATGTCACATTTATTTATAACAAATGCAACAACAAATTGCTAATGAGATTAGGGTTACGTTACATTTTATTTAAAGTGGAGTTAAGACGAATTTATTTAAAGCTAAAATATTTTCATTCAAAAGACCATAAAAAAATTTTTGGACCATTTTTTATTTTTGAATTTGTGTTAATTTTTCTTATTTTGGAGCCATTTTTCATTTTTAGTATTTTAATTTGAGCCCAATTTCCAGTTTAAGAATTTTTGGTAATAAAAATAATCCATCTTGAAGTTTTTCATTGATATCCAAGGATTTTCTTCACTATGGTATTTCCCGAAACGGCGATGATCGCATTGGTAAACTAACGAAAAATTCCCTTGAAAAAGGCAATTTAAAAATAAGAAATTTAAAATTGAACTCAAAAAATAGGAAAAGAAATATGGTCCCAAAGTTCGTGTTGTTGTTTTTAATACAAACTTTTGGGAAGTTTTCCATTTTTGGTTTGGTCCGTTTTTCCTAGACCCCACCTAACAGCACCTTTAGCTCGGAGAGATAAAACTTATTATTTAACATTAAATTATTAAGGAGTTGCAATATGTAAATGCTAACTCGACTCTGCCTACTGTAGGGGATCCTAGATAATTATCGTAACTAAATAGCATGAAAAACACAAAACAAAACAAAACATCAACGAAATTAACATAACAATAGACGACGACAGCTACTACATGCAACATGCTGCCAACAATTGCAATATGGCAAAAAAACAAGACAATGTTTTAATAATTTCCTTTCATTTCTTTACTTATTTGTTTTTTCTACATGATGACAATATTTTGATATTCGTTTGTCTGGATGTTTAACTGCAGATAAGAGTATTCGAATTAAAAAAACAACAAATATAACAAAAATAAAACTATAAAAACAAAACACTTGTTTAAATAATTGTATGTTTGAATACCAAAAGTGGCGCCTGTTGCTTGCTACTCGTCATACTTTAGTTTTATTTTATGGTGCAAACGTGTTGAGCAAATGAATGTTACGGCAATTGTATCTTTTTTTTTTTTGCATATTTTGTTGTTCGTTTTTTTTTCTTGCAAACAATACACAGGATTTTAAAGTTTACGATATTTTAATCAGTCAACACAACAAAAAGTGGTAAAATTTAAAACTATTACACGAGGTTTTCTGGCAATTAGATATTCACTGAAAGTCTTTAGAAAATGTAAAACAGCACTGGCAGATAAATGAAGTTGTCTCTGATTTTAATCTTTATATTTATTGTGTCTTTATATTTATTGTGTCCATCAAAAACCAAACGAGAAAAACGACACTAAAATGAGGCAATAGAACTTAAATGGAACATTTGAAATAGATTCAATTTGATTTGTGTGAAGTGTTGTAAAGAAAGATGTAACTAAAGATGTAAAAGGTTCTGTTTTTCTCTCTTTTTCTTAATATATTTACGACCAAAGTACACAAATATACTTACATATGTATGTGTGCTTGTGGGAGTACTCATTAGAAATCAAAGACTCATGCGCCTGCAAATATTTCGCATCTTAGTCTACCTTTCGAGCTTTCGGAAAAATCCTATTTTTAATTTTATAGCTAAATTTTTCTAAAATGAATGTACTTGTTATAGGTTGCTTATACACAAGATCGCAAGATTGCACTGAAAATTACAAAAGCAAAAGCACAATATTTTAAAAAATATTTTACAAATAACAGAACAAACAATTTTTAAGCAATATGAATCTATTTCTTTTTCTTAGGTTAGGTTAGGTTAGGTTAGGTTAGGAGGGCCGTCAAATCTGAGTCGTGACGCTCTTGGGTCCGTTAATTCGGTCCCTTTGTGATACCCTACAGCAGACAGGGCATATTTAATTGGTTATTCAATTTCCTGTAATTGCCCTGTCGCCGAATCAAACCATCCTGATTGTTGCAAGAAGGAGGATAGGTTGATTAGCCTCATGTTCGCTAGACTGTCAAGGTCCGGAAGAATGTTGAAGCTCATAGTACTAGCCCTTATGCTATTAAGCGCGGGGCATATACATAGAAGATGAAGAACTGTTTCTTCTTCCTCCTCATCATTCCAACTTCTGCAGTAGTCATTGTAACTTAGGTCCATCCTTCTGACATGAGTCCCGAAGCACCAGTGCCCTGTTAGCACTGTTACCAATTGTCTTATTCGACATTTACCAAGCCTGAGCAGATCGCGAGTTCTGTGCAGGCTGTTGCGCGGCCAACTGCACCTGGCGACTTGACAGGTATGCTCTTGTTCCCACCATTTTTGAGCAAGGTTGTATGATTCCTGGATCAATCGCTTGCAATAAGATAGAGGAATGCCAACGAAGTGACATATTATCGAGTTGTTCAATGATGCGTCCATTTTGGCAATTTCGTCCGCAATATCGTTTCCAGGGCACTCAGACTAGTGTTACTCTTGAATGTCTCGCTATCTCGTTTAAAGAATTCCGGCATTCGTTTACCGTCGATGTAGTGTAGTCACTATAGATAGCAGCAATGGCCGCTTTGCTGTCGGTAAAAATAAGGATGTCTTCCGATATCCTATAATACCTAAGCCATCTTGCCGCTGCAGCCATCCCGAAACCTGAATGGGACCCTAACATCAAAGTTTTCCACACAGAAACCTCCCCCAGTGTTTACGCCTCTTTTCGAGCCATCAGTGAATACTTTGGCGGTCCTTCTGTGGCAGGGGGTAAGGAGCGATATTCCCTGTTGGGAGCAATAGATTGGTTTCTTTTTCTTACAATCTTTAGAAAATTATTAAAAATTTTTGTTGGTATTAGCAACTAATGAACTGCAGCATATAGATTAGCGAAACCATAAAAGAAATTAATTTTGGAAAACATAAATTCTTGAGTTATGCTCGAATAAAATGCTACATTGCGTAAAACTTCGACGTTTGCTCTTCCATTAAGTTAATTTTTTTTTGCTCCATAAAGTGAACATTTAACATTTTTCCTTGAAGCGAAATATTCATACAATAAAACCAAAAATAAAAGTTTTCCAATAAAATCATAAAGAATCATAAACATTTGCAGTATAAATGAAAGAAAGGAAAACAAAAATGCATTCTTTCGTCCAAACTAAACAATTATGGTGAAAAATCTGACGAGCAGATGTTCGTTCGTTCCGAAGAAATAATTAACAAACAACAGATAATAAACAATTAAAAGTAACATGATTTCAAAAGAACTCTATAAAAATTAAAGCAAAACATAACACCTCATCAGACAAATGTTGAAAAAAAAAATCAATTGAAAATCATATTTAAATGTTTGTTTTGTGGAAACTCAATGAACTTTTGCTTTCTATAGATTCGTCGTTTTAAGGAGTGCGATCGAGGAAATCTTAATGCAAGATTTTTGTTTGTTAACTTTTTCCTGCAAGTATTGGTTCCTATTACGAGTGTCGTTGTCGTAGTCGAACTGTAACGACTCCAACGTAAAACATATAGCGAAAGTTGTCTCATTTTACAGTTTTCGTCATGACAACGACACTTCTAATGAGGCCGATTTTTCGTTTATAGGATTCGGTATATTGTAGGGTTCTACCTGCAATTTTCACAGCAATAAATCCCAGACAGGAAAAAACTGCTAAAACGAAAATATTATCAATAATTAAAAACAAATCACCAAAACTTAAAAATCGCCAAAATAAAATAAAACCGAAAATAGACGACAAGACAAACATACCAATATTAAAAAAAAGATTTATAACAAAAAATCGCGAAAGCTAAAATAATCGTCAAAATTAACAAAGTCACCAAGGGAAAATAAATATGATTTATAGGAAAAAATGCACTGTAAAAGATATCTCACAATAATAAAAACAACGACCAAATCGGACAAAAATAACAAAAAAAATTCCAAAAAAAAAACATCTGAATATAAAAAATTTAAAACGAAAAACCGCTTAAAGTAAAATTATCACATAGAGTAGACTCGTAGTTTAGTTGTTCTAACAAAAAAAAACAATCAATTTGAATGAAGACGCACCACCCATAGATTTTTGAATGTAAGCCACGATATATTCGATCTTATTCCCTATGAAACTACCTTATACTCGTATGTATGAATGTGAGTGCATGAAACTTAATAAATAACCTCAAAGATTCATATGTATATGACCCATAAACACCTGCAATAACTCAAAATTCGTTTTATGGATCTTTTTCTTAAATTCCAAGATATACAATTACAAATACTCTGCAATTTTTCTACTTAATAAAACAAGAAAATTCAATCATGTAGTGAGAAAAAACTTTTAACATCAAAACACATACATACATACATACATATAAACACACACTCACACATGAGACAAACAACTCATAAGGAAGTGTATAAATTACAATAAAAAGATTATTTTTTTTTTAACTTTCCATGAAAATAAACATGTGTATGAAAATAATTTTCATGCTAGATGCATTTTGAAGTCTTCCTGCTCCTCCCAAAGAAACAAGAGAAATGAATTTGAATAAATTTCATTATTATTTTCCATTTTTATTTAAACTACAAGTAGAAAGCAGCGTATGATGGATGAGAAGATGGTTATTGACAGTTTTTGATGTATAGTTTGTTTTTAGTACATTTAAAAAAGAAACATAAAAAAAGGAAATAATTGTGGCTGCTTTTATGAACTTAAAGTACATGAATTGCACAACAACATTTTTATGCTTTTATCGTTTTGTTGATTTTGATTTTGAATATCAATCAAAAATCATTTTTAAAAAATTTTACAAATATGGTAGCTCACTACACACACACAAACACACAAACACGCCTTTGACCAAATTTGTGGTGGAAATATTTTGTGTATTTTTTCCTTCTGTTTAAACAAACTGGCACGCGTTGCCACATTTGTAAACAAATATTGACTTAATAAAAAACTAACTAAAAAAAATTTATAGATATTAAAAGCTTCCGTGCCATTAACACGTTTTATGAAGTGCACATATGTACATACATACACAAAAAGGTTGACATTTAAAAGAATTAGTAAATGTTGGAATATTTATTTTTTTATTGTTTATATTTTCTATTAAATGGCTTTTAATTACGTATATGCCCTTTTTCTAATAGCATCAAAGACAATTATGTATGTGTGTTAATTGTTTATATTGCCATATTTTAATATTGTTACAGCTGGTTGCCGTAGTGGCGGCCAACGGAAATGTTGTCAATTTGCCAAATGTTTGAAGTGACAGCAGCATTAATATGGAAATACGAAGGAACATTTTTAAAAATAAAACAAAAGCCACATAGACACACACACACACACACTTCGGAAGTATTAAATAAAATTATTCGTAAAATTATATAATTCTGTGGCTTATAATAAAGATTTTAGTTTTTAAAACGAACATTTACGGCCCGGCCCGGTCCGCCTCACGATGTCGACGGATCGATAATGGTGAAATGGTAAACGAATAATAATTAATTTGCGATCTTTTAACCATACATTTTACTTATTTGCTTAACTTTTGTACAAGTAAACGAATAATAAGTTAAATAAAATCGGTTATTATTAGTAAAACGCTAGTTTTTTTATATCCACAAATTCAGCGATGGATATCTTTCGAATCGTGGGTCAGGCCATTAAAAACTTAAAAAAACTTAAACGAAGCTTTACAAGTATCTATTGAAGTTATTTTTGTATGCCTTGAAGGATATTCTTTTTAATAAGAAAATGTATCATATAATGAGTAAAATTAAATTTTCTGTAGCAAATAATAGTGTGCAATTGAAGCCAATAACGAACCCAATTAATCGGCCTGGCATTTGCAATCATCGAAATAATTTTAATGAAATTTCGTGACATTGATTTTACGTGGTGAAACTTTGTATGGCTTTGATTTAAAAATCCTTAATAACATCGTTTTAAAATTATTACAATGTCGTGAAACCTTCATTACCATGTATCCATCTAGTAACTAAAGGAAGAGCTAAATATTTTGGAAAAAAGGCTGCAAGAGCTAAATTCCCGTTAACTAAGTAGCAGAACCACAAATAAACTATATATGTACAACGTTATTATTCCCTGTGAATTAACGTCCTAAATAAGTCCCAAATATACATATATTAGCTAAACCTCCATTGAGTTGTTTAATAACGTCCAGAAACGAATGCATGTAAGAATTTTAGATTAGAAGGTACTTTTGTGATAGAAGATACTTTTGTGACAAAACGTATTTTTAAACCAAAACGCATATTTGAAAAAACAATGGTAATTTGAAACAAAAGGTACTTTAGAACTGAAATGTACTTTTACAAAAATTTTGATGTTTTCGTGACAAAATGTACTTTTTTTAAAAAAGGTACTTTAAGAAAAAATTAAATTTTAAATAAATAGAACTTCTGAGACAAAAAAAAAATTTCTTTTGTAATAAAGCACACCTCTTTGACATTATTTTTCATTATAATTTTCAATTTATTTTATTTATTTCCCTCAAGTTTCATTCATTTCACTTCTGACTGACTATTATTGACACTTTGATATTTTGTTTATGATAGAGACTATTAAATATATAAATTTTTTTCTCCTCCTCTGTTAATCATAAAATATTTTTTGACAGTTCTGTTGATGTGCTCAGGAATTGTTTGTTTTTAAATAAAAAAAAAACGTGAGCTTAATTTTAACAAAGGAACTGCTGAACTTGAACTTAAACTACAAGTTAAAGTAAAAGTCATGCAAATGAAAAAAAAATTAAAATAAAGTTTTTAAATAAATTATTATAGATTGCCACATAAATATGCAAATTAAATCCTTTATACCATTGTTTTGCTACAAATTGTGGTCTTGAGTAAACGAATTTACAACTTATTATTTATAAATAATATGGGAGACAATAAACTATTTCTGGGGCTTAAGTGTTCACTTATGAAGAAACTATAAAGTCTTCAGTAATAAATCATCTATATGATTTTAATGGACTTAAAGTCGCCAAATAAAATTTTGCAATATTTAAATTATGGGACAAAATATATTAAAACGTGCTTAAAATTTTCTAGAGAATTTCAGTAATATTTTTTTTCGACTTTTTTGCACATGAACATATGTTATGGTTGTTGTTGAACAGTTTACTTTTATTTTTGATAGAAAGAAAAAATATCATGGATTTTTTCTTTTTTTTTTGTTAAATTAAAATTCTCTAACATTAGAAAAATCTTTCATGCTCATCAGGTGCGTTAAATTTTTTTTTTTTTTTTTTTGTATTGTACTTTTTAAGGATTAAATTTTTTTTCTTAGTTTTCATAAATATGTATGTACTGATATGTGTATATTTTCCCCCTTTATCTTTTCAAACATGATTTTCTACCGTATGTTAATTTTATTTTATTGGGTATAATATTGGTTATGTTGGTCACGATTCAATGATTTAAGGATTAACATAGAATTTTCTACGTGCGCTAGAATTTTATATGTGGCGGGGAGTTTATTTTGCTTGATTTTCTTTTTTTCTTTATTTTTAATTTTTGTATTTTAAGAAGTGCATTAAAGAATTTTATAAATCAGAATTATTTCCATACCTTTATATTGTCTGTGATGAATCGTTATCATTGAAATAAGCCGAAATATTTGCTACTGTTGTGGTAAGAAAAAAATTTCTAAGAAAATTTATGGCATGAAATATTTTTGTTTGCGTTTTTAATGCAATGTTTAAAATAGGATATAATATCTTAGTAAATTTTTGGATCTGTAAACTGATTTATACTCGTAAAATATTTTAAGATCACAGTTAAATTTTTTTCTCAGGGTGTCGCAGAAAATGGTGCCTAAAATAAAATTCTTATGTAGATATAAAATTTCGTATTTTTTACATCTGCAGGAAGATGTTCAAGAAATGTAAATATTTAAAAATATTCCCCTTTATTTTTCATTTCCATGCATACATGTATGCTTTCGAGCATCTATTTTGCATACTTATGTACTACATATGTATGTGTGCATGTGACGGTAAACTAAATCAAATTTCTAACTGTTAAAATTACTGTTATTCTATTTATTTTCTGTTTTTGCTATCTTTTGGCAATACATTTAATGAAAATTACCGCTACTTGATTACTAAATTAGCCTAAATAAGCTATTAATTGCATACAATTCACTACCATTTGAGGTATTTTGTTGTTATTATTGGCATTTCTTTAATACATATTTTCTTTCTGTTGCCATAAATTTCAATTTGCTTTGCTATTTAATTTTAATAACGTTTTTTTTTTTTTTTTCAAAACTATTGTAACGCGCCATATATATATTTGATAAACGGCGTCAATTTATTGTGGTTACAAAAGGCACATGTTTATTGAGTCTTGAATTAAAAATGCAAATACACACATACATGCACACAAACACCTGAGTTCATATTAAATCTCAAGTAGAGTCTTTTCTCTGAGAATAAATACATACCTGGTATTTGCATTTCATTTTGTTGTTTGTATTTTCATATCTTTTTCTATATTTAATCAACAACAACATTAAACGGTTTATAGAAAGAAGCTTTTATAAATGTGTTTGTTTAGTGGTATTAGTGGCATTGCTTTTTGTTTAATTAAATAACTTAAGTTGTCAAATCACGTAAAAAAGGGATAAAAAAACGAATTGATTAAAAATTATGCTCAACACCAACACAGCAACAGCTTATGATGATATTTTTATATTTGTGATGTATGGATGTTCATCCATACATGCATCTACTTATATGCACATACGTATGGACTTTATTTATTAAAAATAATACATATAAAAAATATTTCTTTTTGTTTTCACTTCAATGGCACTCACCAATGCTCACTCTCTATAACAAAAATATAAACTCTTTAAAATTTATTAATTTTATTGTTATTTTATTTTTTTGCTTATACTGTTTAGTTCTCAGAGTATATGCAAGCAAGTAAGTGTGCCTGTATGTGTGTAGTAGCAGTGCAAGAAACTAAATGGGTTTGACTGGGTATTTTTTTGTACATATGCATGTGTATGTGTGTTAAATGTAAGTTTCGTATGTTAGAAGTTTTTCTGAAGTTTTTCAATTATATTTACCACAGAACTAAACAGGATTGTTAATTGAACAGTTGTGTGCGTTATTGTATGAAATTTTGAAGGCTTTTTAATTAAAACAAAATATTAATTTATAATTAAAGCCGATTGTTTTTATTGAATATTAAGAAAAATCTGAACGCTTGCATAAATGATTTAAAAATTTTAAAAAATTAATACAAAGAATTAAATGAAAAATAAAGTGAACTTTGTGAATCATTCTATAAAAATGAAACTGCTAACTTATATGAAACAAATTGCAAGTTTTTAATTTTAAAAAGCTTTTAATTCAAGTCACTTAGCGTCGCATATTTACCGGAAAAACATTTTCTACGGAAGAGTGAGTGTTTTAAAACAAGATTTTTACTGTTTCAATAAGTATTTAGTATTTGTAAAAAGAAAACTAAATATGGTTTTGAAAATGGATGAAATTGAAATGGATACATTCTGTTGTGGTGAGTTAAAAATAACTAAAAGCAATTAACAAATTAAAAAATAACTAACAGCATTAATTGACTACAATCTCTAAATGCGAAAGAAAATTTCTTGCAAAAAATTTTGTTTGAAAACAATATTTGAAAGAAACTTTAATATTTCGTTTAAAGAGGAACATACAGGAATTTATGAATATATTCAGTTTAAAAATCTCTAGCAATTGCATTCATATTTGGGTATTTCCAAAGTAACGGTCGTTACCGATTTTCGGAGATTTTTTAAATAAAATTGCAACCCAAGCAAATATGTCACGAGGATTGCTTAATTTTGGAACTACGAAAGTTCAAGCATCGGTAGCAACCGAAAGAATTCATAAAAAATGTAATTTCAATACTTTTTTTGACCATTAAAAAGGTAACGGTCGTTACTTTATAAAGTAATTTTAATCAAGTAACGACCGTTACCTTTTTTACTTTGGAAACACCCATTTATGTCTTTGCACAAAAATTTCACGCAAATTTTTGTTAAAACCAGTAGTAGTTGTTATACTGAGTCTGATGTTTTAATATGCATTAAAAATTAATCCAGTCGAATTGAAATAGTTTAAATGCATTCAAACTACAAATTGTTTAGCAAATCAAATATTTTGCAATAGAAACTTTTTTTAAATTTCTTTTGTACATCCTTACCAAAGAAATATTAAAATAATAACGGGTGCTTACAATGGCTAGACAAATTAATGAGACTATATTTTAAGGTGTGATCAGCTGAATTGATTGGTCACATATCATTAAATTTTTTGAGGTCAATACAAGACAATAGAAAAATTAATTTGTGTTTGATGACAACCTGTCATCAAAATTGTGACATCAATGCTATAAAAATTCTACATTTTCTATATTTTTATTATCTATCTCTCTGCTCTATCCCTTTCTCCCTAGTTTTGGCATAACAAATAATCAATGCATTCCATAAAAGAAAAAATAATGATCATCAATAAAGAGTAAACTGACACCAAGTGGATAACACATGTCATCATAGAATTTCGTCATGTATCAGTCACAACAAAACATTGGCATTTACAAAGCTAATATTTAAATTAATAAGCCTATAGAAGATAAGCACACCAAATTCGTAAGCGATTGAGAATATCGTAACCTTAATATAGAAAGGCCCTAACTCATTGATTTTTTTCCAAATCGCGTTTTCATCGTATTTCTAAGCTATCGATAAAAGCAAAAAAAGCTATTTGAAAAAATCAATAAGCTAGGGAATTTCTTTATAAAAGGACACCTTAATTATAATCAGCCAACATAAGCTTGATGGATCGATATTTTAAATGATGACGTTAATGAGTAGGGGGGTTCCTTTATAATTAAACGATGAAGTGAGAAGTTTTAGGAAAAACCTAACATTTAGAAAATAGTAATGAAAAGTGAAACTAAAAGAGAAGAATAGAATTTAAATCAAATTTTTTAATTACTCCATTGTCGTTTATGATATGAAAATGTTGGAATCCCAATGACCACAACTAACAGGGAACCAAAAATTTAGACACTTGTCATAGTAGAGACGTCGAAATAAATCAACGTTTAAGAAATCAATAATTTATGGTATTCTCCCAATTTTATTTTCAATTTATGTTCAACTGTGTCAATCAGGGGTGTTCCATATTCCATGCGGAATTAAAACGTTGCTATAAACGAATATTTATAGCAACGATGCTGTAACAATTCCGCAAGTTTTATTTTCGCGTGAAATTCAGAACACCATTTATATAAAATCTTCAGTAGGGAATCAAATGAATCAAATTTCGAAAACCACTTTGCTTATACAGGAATATTAAAAAAATGATTTGAGAATTCCATAAGAGTAAGCATACGAGGCTTAGAAAGCTGTTAAGAAAACACAACAACAAACAAATGAATTCAAATAAAATTTGTTTGTTGTGTTTTTGCTAAGTTTCTAAGCCTACTACGTACATATATTCTTGTGTAATTCCCAAATGCTTTTTTAAAGTTCATGTATAACTTTTTGAAATGTGATTAAAGGCTACTGTTGATTTGATATAAAAATATCAATGAAAGCCATCTAAATGGACATGCTTAAAACACAAAAATTAACATTATTATGATCAGTATTGCAATGAGGATCGAATATACATATAAAGAGTGTATTTCACCTTCAGAAAAAAATTTATCCATTACATCACTTATTGATGTAATTTTCTTACAAACACTAAATAAGTATATTAAAACAAAAAAACTTACCCACTATTTTCCGCCAGACAGCTTAACTGAAAAGAGTATTTGAAAAAAAAATATATTAAAAATGTATTAAAATAACGTAATAAAGATAATCATGTCTAGACATCAAGCTATGCTTAAGATTTTAATTATGTCACTAACACAAAAAAAAACCCCTAGATATTTTGTATTATGTTTTCCTTAACAAAATAACAGAAGGGGGAACATTGATCCATCTTTGTAGAAAATATAAAAAATCTCCCCCACATGAGCGAAGTAAAATAACATTTTCATTTTTAAACAGATGTTCAATATTCCTTTGATTTTTGTTGTTTTTTTACATCCAAAGGTACAAAAACGTGTTGTTCTATTCGAACTATTCGAAATTTCTGTACAAGTTTCGAATTAAAACATGAAGAAAAGGAGAAAAATAAATATTATAAAAAGAACAAATCGTACGTGTTGTGGGATTATTTGAAATTCAAGAAATGCTCAAGATAATTATTTCCAAATAGTTTTCGTATAAAAATTATGGTGAAAAAGTTCATTACAACGAGTTCATGTTTAACAAAAACACAACAAAAAAAAATATAAGAAAATAAAAAAAGGAATCATAGTTTTAGTTGAAAAAGAGTTGACGGGTTAAGATCCAGCTAAACTCACACAAATCGTTTGTACATGAAGAAGAAACAAACGCACCGGAAACTGTTCATAATGTAAAACGCAATTTATTCAAATTTATACTGTAGGTTTAAATACTATTAAAGTATAAAAATACATATACAAGCAAACAGACAAACAGACAAGCTTGCAATCATACATACATTTGTATTACAAAATTACACACTTACACAATTACAAATATACAAACAGTAACTAAAATATTCGTACTAAGTACAGCTTATTTAAGTTAGTTGATTGTTTTAAAACAATTGTCTTTCAAATCGTTTTCTGGTGGTTTTTTTCTACAGATAAATAATAATTTTTGATCATTTTATTTACACGTGAATGTGTGTATGTGCAGTGCATAGAGTTGCCATCCCATTAGCAAAGGAAATAAAAATTTATTGTTGCCCTTCGTTTCTTTTTTATATTTTGTTTAGTTGTGTTGTCGTCTTACTGGGCGGTCTGTGTATCGCAATTATGAACATAAAATAAAAAATTAAAATACATCATCCATATTTTTGTCAATCATTTTTAACATTTTCTTCTTAAAGGTCTTATTTATTTTTTTTTTTTTTTGTACTTCTTTTTGGTATTTTGTTTGCGTTTAAGTGTTTTTTATTTTCTTTTGTGTTCTTTTGACATTTGAATATTTTGGTATGGAAAATGTTTTGTTTATGCACAGTTTAAGTCTGTACAGTTTATGAATGTACAACATTGAAATAATAAATTTTATATTAACATAAGAAATATGAAATCCATTTCAACTTTACTTTTTCCATAAAGCTTTTGAAATCTCTATTAAATTATCAAATCTTTGTTCAACGACTTTATATACTGTGATGCAATTTTATATCAATACTTTGATTTCGCTTTTGATCGCATGAAATGTGTCATTATTACGATGACCATTTTTACTTCGGTAATTGATAATGACAAAAAATCTGTCATGAATGGAATGACTAACACCCATCAAATTTAAATTATCGTAGTTTACTTTTGTCTATTTTATGCCAATTTGTTTTAGTAATTTCTTCTATTGGGCTAGAGCTCAGGCTATTTAATTCCTCACAACATTAATATCTCAATCCTGCCACCCCACACAGTAGTTTAGGCTATAATTTTCTTTGAATTAAAATTACCTTCTAATTTATCTAAATTGGTTAAACAAATTAGTGATTTATTAGTTATTCTTAAAAGCATTTAAAATTACTTTATTGCCAAACTAAACAATTCTAAAATCCTTAAGATTAACATTTTTAAAGGCTTTTTTTGAGCTTTACTTAAACTTGATAAAAATTGTTTAAACTTAGTTAAAACTAAAACCCTAGGAAGGCGTTTAATGAAAACTTTATCAACAACTTAAGGTTAAGTTTTGTTACCGGCATAAGCTGCAGGTTTGTAAGTTTCGCCAGTGCTATCTTCCCAAGGACTTAATTAAGATGTAAATTATGTGCTGCTACCCAATTCAACAGCTTTTGCTTTGGTTTTATGTTTATTATATATGTAACACTAAAAAGAAGATTATTTGAATCTGTGTAAAGCTTTATAGAAAGTCGCATGTAAAAAACTTAGAAGGGATCAGTTTTGAATTCAGTTTAAACTTTTAAAATACTTCTTGATTATTAAACGTTCATATTTTTAAAAACAGTATAACATACCATGAACATTTTTAAAAGCTTTTTAAATACTTTAATCATTAAAATTTTCTAAAAAAGCAGCAAGAAAAAAATGTTTAATAAAACTTAAATTAAAAGCAGCAGGAAATAGCTTATTTACAAAAACAAGAGTACAAAAATGTGTAATAAAAAAATTATTACGAGTTTTAGTAGTAATAAAACTTTATAATCATCATCATCAACAGCAACAGTAGCAGTAATACCCCAAATAATAAACATTATTAAGAACAAGACGTATGCAAACATTACAGCAGACATTAAACTAAATTACAATTGAAGCGAAAAACTTCAAAACTATAAGACATGACATTTCTTTATTGTTTGCATTATATTTGATTGTAAATTTAAGATTTTACTACAAGCTTTTACAGCTTAATTGCAACTTTTTTCACTTAATAAGAGGTTTATTAAAAAGTTTTACTTAACAAATTTTAAGGAAATTGAATACGTAATAAACATCAAAGCTATAATAAAAGCTTTTCTTGCATACTTACTGCCCGTTTAACAACATGTCGTAGGAGTTCTTTCTTTCTATGGAAAAACTTATAAACAAGCAGTTAGATATTTCAAAACTTTGTATGAAGCTTAAAGCATTTAAATAAAAGCGTTCTTAATGGTAATCAGATTTTCTACAAACTATAAAACAATCTAAAGGTTCTAAATGAAATTCGTATCACATTGGTCACAATAGAAATAAGTGCTATATGCGTGAATAAGCCAACTATTGTGGCATTAACGCTCTTATTCTGTTTTTGTTTCAAGAAAATAATGTAAATAACAAACTAATAGAGTAATTTTTATAGACTTTTCCCGTCGAAATAAGCAGTAGCAAGCAACAGTAGATATTTTTTTTTATAATCTTCTCACTCCATACACTCGTGCAAGCAAAAAGGCGGCCAATTATAATAAATCTGACATTAAAGCTTCTCATACTTGGGCTGCTGGCAGCAATGAAGCAGACAATGATGATAATGCTGTGGCTGTGAACATTGAAATTCATGACAAACTATTATTTTGTATTTTCTCCTCCACTTCAGCATCATTTAGCCAGCAGATGTGTTGAATGTTTGAAGAGAATTTGCTTTTGTTTAATTTATTTGATCGAAATATGAAGGTTTGTAGTTAAATCGTACATTTTGATTATTAAAAATTTAATTTTTCCATAAAATTTTCTCATAAACATTTAAATTCTTGAGTTTTTGTTGAAGCAATTTATTAAAATCATGCGTGTTCATTCGAGTAATGTTTGTTCGATTAATCGAAAAATTTAGAGAAAATAATTATTTCAGTAATTTGAGTCGATTAATCGAATGATTTGAGCAGAATATTTAATTTCAATTTGAATTGTTTTCAAATGCTTTTTATTGTGCCGTAATAGAAATATTTTTAATTTTCGGCACGCAGAAATGCGATCTTTAAATTTTACCAAGTCTTTTGACACACTGATTCCCAATGTGGGACCTGTTTAGTTCCTCGACCCTTAAAATTTCGAATAAAAGGCAAACAACTGCAGTTTTTAGTGAGTTTTCGCATATTATTCGAATTGTTGAATGTGTATGAGCCAAACGGACCTGATACTGGGATTCAGAGGGGACAAATACATCTTAATAGGTGGGTCAGATCAAATCTACAGATCAGCCTTTTTGCGTGCCAAAATTTGGAAATATGGCGCACAAAAATGCAGATGAAAACAAGGTTGTAAATTTATTCGATTAATCGATATAAATTATTCGAATAAAAGCTTATTTAATTGACTCGAATTTTTTAAGTATTCTAGAAAATTTTGATTCATTTTTTAAAGGCAAACATTACTTAGT
Source organism: Lypha dubia (assembly GCA_947311025.1). NCBI lineage: Eukaryota > Metazoa > Arthropoda > Insecta > Diptera > Tachinidae > Lypha > Lypha dubia. The sequence goes on along the minus strand of OX371260.1, from coordinate 22,358,410 downwards.
CATACGTGATCACCTGCGATCGCAAAAAAAAATACTTATGCGATCAATTTGAAATACTTCATAACTCATTTATTTCGATTAGTGAAAGAATATTTTTGTTATAATATGAGAAGCAAAAGTATTAATCATATTCTGAACTGCCTTGCAAAAAGTTGGACTACAATACATGTTATTAAATTGTACAATAAATTCTTTTGAATAGCGATTTATTTAAACAATATCTTCTTATATATTTCTTTTAATATGTAATCCTTTTTACATAAAAATACAAAAACAAAGAGTTAAATTTAAAAAAAATAACTTAATCGAATAATTAATCGTTAATAGTAGAAATTACTCGGCTAACTAAAAAAAAAATTTAATTTTTAATCGAACTGAAGTGATAACTCATTTAAAATTTAAAAAAAAAAATTTAAATAGAAAAATCAACGGGAAATTACACAATATTCAGCTAATTTCTTTTTCACACCTTCGGGTAAAGGTTCTACTGTAACATTCAACTTCTAACTCTTTTTTTGGTTGTCCAACAACTCTATAATTTAACCAAAAGTTTTAGTTCCATTTTTTTTTTTTTTTTTTTTTTTTTTTTGAATATCAAAAATAATTTATTCTATAAATTGTTTTAAAAACAAACTTTATAGTTGATTTATTACTTGGTTTTGAAAATGCTGCCTGCCTATTACCACTTGTTAAGCGCAGGCATGTCTTTTAAATGTCTGACTGCCACAAGCAGAATTTGGCGGTTTGGTGGTTGATGTTGCTGGTTGCATGCATACACATGAATACACGAACAAATTTATGTACATGTCTGCTGTTGCACTGCAACTCGTGCGAGTGTAACAATTCAATTAAAAATAAAGAGTTTGATTTGGTTTTATTTTTTGTTTAATAGAGTTTGAATAGACTTGTGTTGATTTCAATGAGTTTTCAATTGTTCATTTATTAAATGGAGTAGTGATAGTGTTTTTTATGTCATAAAAACTTAAAGTTGTATTCTTGAAAAAACGTTGTGTCAGTTTGATGAATAATAAATTATTTAAATAGTATAGATTATGTAAATTAAGTTTGTCCTATAATCCGCATATCGTTACTTTAATATATAAAGGCCGTAACTCGTTTTTTTCCAATCGCTTCGTTATTATATTTCGATAGGAGTACTTCTAAGTTAAGGATGCAACAAAAAAATGACAATTTGAAAAAATAATTCATTTGTAAGGGCCTTTCTATATTAAGGTAACCATATATGCACATGATACATATACATTATAAATTTTTAAAAATTATCTAATCCTTGCACAAAAAAGGGGTTTGGGTTCTTTTTTCATATAGAGTTAGCTGAAAATTACCACAGTACATTATTGGTTGAGCGTGACTGTTCTCTGAGTTTTTGTTGAAAGGCGCAAAAATTGATTATTAAAAAGAAAGTGACGGAAGAACTGATTACTTGGCAACGCAGTACAGTCACTTTTGAGAACAACAACTTCATATGCGGCACAAAACAAAATTTTTCATTTCAAATAAAAAGAATATCAGCATTTAAATTCATTCGTGAATGTTCACAAAAATTTCTATTTTTGTCAAAATTTTTGCCGACAGTAGTGGTGAAAAACTCTACGTAAACCTTCTTCTTATCAATTATTCTTCATTGCGACTTTTTTGCACATGCAGCGAAGCAATAACGAGCCGACGATTTATTAAAGTTTCTGGTTTTAGAAAAACCGTGAAATGTTCATGCAGAGAGAGATCCAGGAATAAGGGAAAAAGTATAAATCAAACGAACAAAGTGAACGATTGAAAGATTGATTATCACATAACTGCGCCAGTTATTGATCGATTTTCGATCTTTCTTGGAATTAAAATATAAAAACTACTGAAAACTCTGGGTGCGCTTTTCATTTTCTTTGATGGATCTTTGCATTGTAGTCTGAATTATTGCAAATTTTTGCAATTAAATTTTCATATTCGTACATGAGAATATTTTCTTTGCAAACTGCAAATAAATTTAAGATTTACCAAATTTTGCCCAAAAATTAAAAACGGCAGCACAGGAAATGAAAATTATTCATGCACGCATCAATGCGTACGTTTTTTTTTCACAAGAAACTTTTTTAAATAAATTAAAAAAAACTCAAACGCCCAAACAAAGCTATAAAAATAATTTAAAGTTTCTAGAACACAAATTATTCCAAGTATTGAGATGCTTAAATGTGACAAAATATTTTCTAACCAAAGAATGCCTGTTTGAATTATAAATTTTGGAAGCTAGAAATTGGAAAATTACATTTAGGGGAAGGAGAATCGATAAATAAAATTTTCACTTAAAATATTTAAATTGATTCTTTTGATTAGGAAAACAACAACAATCGGGACTATTTAAATCAAACACCTTAAAAAAATCTCACGGGCATTTTGAACACTACGTATTAACGAGACTGAACTATTTTACAATAACTTATACATTTTTATAGTTAAAATTTCAAATGTTTTAGATTTTCTTAAACGTTGGAAATTATTTAGAAAATGCTGTTTGTTTGTCTAATAAACGTCTTCATAAATTTCTAAATTGTTATTTAGGGGAGTGCGTGCAGTGGGCACAGGCAAGTTTATTCTTGTTTTTCCAAAAAACATTTATTGCGAGTGCATCGTAAATTTTATAGTTTTGTTGTTTTTTTTTGTCCTTAATTTCAAAAATGCAAATGCATTTCGAATAAATTTTATGTTTATATTTTTTTACATAAATACTTAATGCGGAAAATTTATGTTCAATCTTTATTTTTGGTATTTTTAAGCCATATTAAATAAATGGAAATAACATTTATATAAATATTTATGGATTTTTCTAAGAACTATTTTTAAAAGAAACTAAAATTAAAGAGTATATAAAAGTGTCAACAAAAAGGATTATCTTTAGATTGAGAGCGAAAAATAGTGAGTTATGGTGCAAATCAAGGGTTGGGTGTATTTAGATTTTTAACACTACATGTGTTTTTTTTTTTTTTTTGTTTGGTGAAAAAGTCTGTTATTTTAAAATCATCAGATTTTAATTGTTAGATTCCTACCTGCTTTTAAATACTTATATTTTCATATTTTGAAGAACACTCAAAAGACCTCATTTGGTCCAACCAACATCTGGACGATATTTTCAAGTGTATTTGAGAAGACAAAAAAAAAACACTTGAGAAAACCCATAAAATAAAAGAAAAGAGAAAATACGAACAATACAATAATAGATACTTTTCAAAAGTACGTTGTAAATGATTTAAAAATTTTTCAAACGAGTAGAAGTATAGGTTTATATAGAACTAGAAAGTTTCACAATATATTAGATAATTCCATTTATATCTCTTAATTGGTTTCTTTTTTTTTCAAGGAAATATTTTAATGTAGTTGATCAAAAACGATCGAATCGTAGTAACACAATGATTTAAAAATATTTTATTTTCGAAATAATTCGGTAAGTCACATAATTTATTGAACCACTTTCCCTTTTAGTTTTAGTCTTAAGTCGATCCTACAACAAGAACAACTTAAAGCACAGAAAACGAGCTTGTATTGTTATTAACTTTGCAAAAATTAAATCTACAAGCTTGTGAATATTAGCGCTTTATTATGTATATTTATTATTACTAGTGTAGCCAACGGCCAACACTATCGACCGTATTCTAGATGTTAATAATCACCCTTACTCTATATGGCAACGGCAATAGAAGACAACAAAATTTTATATCTTTTGTTGCCAATCGGTATTCTAGGTGGCAATATTGCCCTTTATCGATAACTTTTATATATGTTTGGTATTTTGTGAGCAAAATTGATTTTGTAGTCGGTATTTTTGGTGTTGTCTTGCGTTGCTTTGTGTTGTGTTTTAGAACTTCGAAAAAATTAACGTTAAAGTTGTCTTTCATTCTTCGTTTTTGGTATTTAATCCATCACTAGCCAGAGGATTTCGCAAAGGAATTGCTCCTACTAGTATATGTTTAAAATATGGTTTATTTAACCGAAAATAATTTCCAAATCTTAAAAAAGATAAAAAAAAATCCATTACTTGGGAAATTATTGCTTAAAATTTGTTACTTGCTTCCCATCAGGCAAGCTAAAAATACAAGACTTCTATCTATCCCACTCTCAATTTATTTATTTTCTTCGTCACTGAAGTCCGAATCGAGAAGAAAAATTCATTTTTATTTTAAATTATGCAAAAAAAATTCATTTATTCAAAAACACTTTTATCGAAAATAATCAAATAAATTAATCAGCTGACTCAAATATTAGATATGTGACCTTCTCCGAGAAAAGGGACCTAGTGTGTGAAAATGAAGTTTTGGGAAAAACGCATTTAAAGTTTCATAGCGCATTATCACTGTGAGCACACCTTCAGTTGGGAGATGCGATTTGATATGGTTAGTTATGATTGGGTGCCGACTTTGGTGACGCCATGCCTACACTCTTTTAGGTACCAGAATCCACTCTTAAGTCCAAATCCGTTTTTTGATACACTAGATCCCTTTTCTCGGAGAAGGTCACATATGTGTGTTGTATGTAACATCGCCACAATACTGTTAGGGAATACGAAATTAGTATTGCCGTTGTGTTGTATTGATGTTGCCTTAAAATTGCCGACGATGTTGCCGACGCCTAATAGAATAAGCGTGAATATATTTTTAATGTTTATAGGAAGACGAACTGCGTGCTTGGTTTTAGTCATGAATATATTACAACTTTCGATAGGAAAAACAGTCTTTATTTTTCTGTAACCAATCGCCGTGTCTACTCTACTCATTGCTTGCAATAAAAATTAAAAATTTTAACAAAAATATTAGCACAATTCAGTATCCGGTGCAAATGGCCCTGCAAAGACCTTTTTTATTTAAATCAACAACAAAACTAACTAATCTTTCTATAAAAAAAAGCTCTGATTTTTTGGCGTTGCACTTTTATATGCCATTTGCAGTGAATACCGAACGCCACTAATAACTTCATTATGCATAAATTGTAGGAGACAAAATTTTAACCACATTCGTGCCTTTTTTTCTGACCAATAAGTTTAGCACTACGATCGCAAATTAACTATTTCTTCAAGTCTTAGCTATTCATTATTTGCTACCTTACTTGAATACCCCTAATGGTTTTATAGTTAAAATGCAAAAATAAAACACCTTAAATATTTAACGCATACAGTGGGGAACTTCTAAATAAATATTTGTCCACTTGTACAAATTCTATGCATTATTTTATTAAATTATTTAATAAAACTGGAGCAAAGCAAATGTAACCGGTTTGTTAAAATAAATTTATTCATAAATTTAAATAAATTTCAATTTTTGTTTTTAGGTCGCATCGCCACACCATCATCATCACTTTCAATGCTGCTTTTATTAGTTGTTTTTCTAGGCTTTTTTTAAATTAGAAAAAAAAAGTGTCATGAGAATTTTTGTTAAATAAAATGCCAAATTAATTTACATTTAGATGATTAGACAGTTAATTGCTTAAATATAAATAAACAAATTGGTTTGTAAAAAACACAAATAGACAAATTAGTGAAAAATAAAAATTGTTTGGCATAAAATTTTTTGCTCACTTAAAAACTAGATTCAGGGTGTCTTTTTTTTTTTTTGTGAAAAAACTAAAGTTATTAAACCAGACAATATCTAGAACCCGACAATTAGTTATGTATCTTAGTGATGTTACGAATATCAATTTTTAGTATTCGCGAATACGAATACGAATACGAATATTTAAAACAGTATTCGCCGAATACGAATACGAATACGAATATTTCTTTTGAGGTTTATATTGCAAATTTAATTGGAAAAAATCCCTGCCTTTGCGTTAGTAACTATAAATGAAAAAAAAAATTTAGTGATTTAACATTATTATTGCATGAAGATGCCGAATTTGAAAACCTCTACAGAACATTTTTTAATTATTTTACTTTCAGATTTCGTTTTTCTTACTCTGTGTGAAATACAATGGGTTTTTAAATAAAAATTAATATATTTTTTTACATTTTATGTACTTTTTTTAAACTTTTGTATGATTTTTTTTTGGAAAATGTATGGGAAAATTATTCGAAAAATATTCGCTTGAATTTGGCGAATACGAATACGAATATCTTAAAACAGGCGAATAGTCGAATAGTCGAATACGAATACGAGTATTCGTAACATCACTAATGTATCTCAATAAGAAAACTTAATGACGTAAATAAACTTGTTATACGGATCGAGAACATGTGCTTCGATTCGATAGTTAAATATTACGGATACGGATTTTTCCTACCAACTAACTCGAATTCGTAAATACATTTGCTACTTTCGGGTTGCCGTATCCGATTATCGGATACTCGTACTCTACTTTCGGATGTGCTTCACTATGTAATTCGAATGTAGATGTCAAAGTCGCTCAAAAGTTGGAATTTGTACTCGTTTGATGTTGAGCTAACGGATGAAATATAAAAAAAAATTAATAAATCAAAACATCGACACCAAACGCTGAAAATGTAATGTAATTTGTTAAATTTATGTATATTAATAGAGAAAAATTAATACAAGTCTTTTTCAATAGGGAAAATGATACGAAAAATATTAATACGAAGCAAAGGCAATTTGAAATTAAGCTCAACTTTATGACAGATCATCCGCAGTTGGCTAAGGGCTATATAAAAGCTCCGTACGCCAAACAAGCCATCAACAATTTATCGACACGATTGCACACTTCTTTGATGTAGTTTGACACAGTTTGTTGTGCCAAGCCAGCAAAACGGTCTTGACCGATTTGTTGTTTAGAGTTGTCTGAGGAACTTAATTGTAGCAGCTAATTTGATTGATGGTGGTACAGAAGTCGATGTCAGTGTTGTTGGCAGCTGCGCACTAATGCTCTCCAACACATATTTAAAAGCTTCCTTGTTAAGCCGGATATTTCGCAAAAACCTACAAATAAAAATATTTAGTTACATACAACATATTTAATAAATTGTTACTTACATTACATCCGTCAACTGTATAAAATCTACACCATCGCGTAGGATTTTACGTTCCAATCGCTCGTCTTCATTTCCCATCCAAAGGGCAACCGCAACCATTTTTCTAACGCACAAATATGTATTTCTTGTTTACTTTTTTTAATTTTTATTTTCATTGTTTTGACATTTTGCGTAATAAATGCTGCCAATATTGAATAATACATTCGAAAGTAGTGCCAAAATTATTTCAATTAGTGGCAGCACTCGATCCGAAACTGTTACATGGTAAGAGTTTAAATTCGGATCGAATACAACTTTCGAGCTGTTCATACTTTCGAATAGAGTTACATAGTAACCCCCCTGCTAATATATTTTTATTATCGATTATGTATCGGTTAATGAAGACAACTGTGCACCATCACGCCCATTTAAAACTTTATTTTCTATTACTTATACTCCATCTCTTCCTAAAGCTACGTTCACATTTATCAAATATTTGTCGAAAAAAACGTAACCAAGAAAAAAACTAATAATTTATTTCCTTTAATTCCAATATTTTTTTAATTTTGGGTTCGAATTTTTTAAAAACTGTATAAAAATACTCTTTTGGAGAAGAATTAATTTTATGTTGTAATATAACAATCGTGTTAAATGACACTATCCCTAAGCAAAACTATTGGTTACGTTTTTTTGCGCAAATATTTGATAAATGTGAACGTAGCTTAAGAAACGTTGCTTAAGCATTGACTATCCATCATATTACAAAATTAAAATTATAAAAGTGGGCAACACCACGCCCATACAAAATAAATATTTATTTTGAAATACATAATGCTACTTAACGAATTCTTACGAAACTTTGCGTAGACACAATATAATTTCTGAGAAAAGTGGTCATTATATCTTTATAGAAAGTGGGTTCAATGTCTGTCTGTCTGATATTTAAATGGGCTGAAGTTCGTAATTTAACAATCACAAAAAGTTATACATACATTGTTAATATTTCAAAGAAAAAGGAATATTAATGACACTATTATGATTCACAACAGAATTGATAGTTGAGTTGCAGTTGTCAAATTCTTATTATGGATTACAACTCAACTCAACTTGGCTGTTCAATAAATTGTCTTCGTTAAATTGTTACGAGTATTTTGATTTACAACTATTCTGAGTTTAGTTGTGTAATCTGTCAAACTGCGACAACTACTTTTTATCAGTTGTGTTTCTGCCTGCGAGTGATAAAAATGGAAAAAATACTGTAACTTTGTAAAAAATTTTATAAAATATACAATAACAATTTATATGTACAAATACTAAAATTAATTTCAGCAAAATTACAAAAAAAAAACAGGAAATTGACCACCTAATTGAGTAGTCAAAACTGCTTTGATCCATTGTGAACATATGTGTTGTCCAAAAATATTTAAAACATCATCAAGTTCATTCAGCAAATAATCTAAAATTACTAATGAATCTGAAAATATATGAGTAGCTTATTTTGCTTTTTTAATGCATTTACGTACTTGGCAGTTTGGTAATTTCAATAAGTTACTTCGACTTCTAATGCTTTGTCGGAACGCATAAGATCCACATTTTTTTTCTCTGAATCTTCCGATAAATACATATCGACAGATATATCCATTTTTATAAATTAATTTATATAAATTTTCCAAAAATTTTATCAACACACTTTGAATATACATACATAAGCATGTATGTATCAAATAGTTGATTCAAGTTGTCATATTAAGGTTGACAAGAACTTAACGAAGACAACGAAAATTAGTTGTAAACCATAATGCAATGAAATAGTTGAGTTGAGTTGTAACATTGACAACTCAACTTAGTTGAGTTGTGGATCATAATAGGGGCATCAACATCAACATATTTCAACATACAGGGCTGAATAGAACAATCGTTGTTTTCGGTAGAACCCACGAATGCACGCAAGCTACAAGCTAATGTACACGATAGCGCCCTTTTTCGTCGGTTATCAGAACCGTCAACGAAGTAAAACAATTAATAAAATGCCTGCTTACAAGGCTTAAAAAAGTTAATGCGTCTACTTCACATCAGAGGCGTTGCTCTAAAAATTAACAAAAAAAAAATGCTCAATAGCAGAGTTGTAAAAGACTTAAGCCTTCTTCTATATTTTCAGCATCTATAATCTTCTCTACCATATTCCTTTTCCTAAGCTCTGGCTCTATGCATTGCCTTAGAAGGGGTCATCTTCTGAGGGGAATACCAGCGATCCGCTTGGTTAGATATTTTTTTTATCTCGTGTGCTGGATTCCACTATGAGTAATTACTCACTAACTGGAAACCTTGTTGCCTATCTCGAGGAAAAATGTTTCATATCATTAATGACAGTTTTCGTTGTACCATTTAATTGGTTTAATGTAATAGTTTCACACGTATTATGAAATGTTTTATTTTCACTGTAAGTAAGTAATATAAAAAAGATATTGCAGTTTCCTAGTTTTAGGAGATTAGCAAAATATTTTTTTATCTAAAACAATTTGTCATGCATACTCGTACAACTCTCAGCTTCATAACTTAAACTCTTTTAATTTAGTTTATAATTAATTTATTAATTAATAGCTTTATTAATACAATTATAAATAAAAACGACAACACAAAACAAACAAGCTTTAAGTGAATGCAGAAAAAACCGAAATTCTAACTAGATTTCATGCCAGAATACGGTCTGATCTAGACTACTTAAGTGAGCACATGACAAACAGTCATAGACATAATCTACGAAACATATCATAAGAATAAGAACTATAATAATAATAAAATAAAAATATTTTGTATAAGTTTAGCCAGAACTCTAATTAAAATACCAGCACAAATACAAAGCAGACAAATTAAATCAGACTTTAGTTACAATTGAGCATTTCAACGAGACAATCGAACGATGTACAATAAAATTAATCATAAAAATAATATAAAAATTATTCAAGTAAAAAAAGTTCCTTTTCAGTTTATTTTAATAAACAAAAATCAATAAGTAAAATGTCTTTGCTAAAACTGTGTCTAATATTTAATAAAACAATTGACAAAACCCAGTACTTAGACATGGGTAAGATTGAAATAAAACGTACGTACATGCATACATACACACTTTTGTTACACTAAAGTGAAAGACTTTTTTTTTATAATTTTTTTTTTTGGCTATAGCAGCGATTTAACTGCAAATAATAGATTTCATTTAATGAAAATTGGCAAAGCGACAGTTGCTGTCATCAAAAGTTTGTAAGTTTGTGTGTTTTTAAATCAAATCACGAGATCGTTAATTCTAAATTAAAACAAATGAAATTTTAAATGGCAATCAGCAAAAACGAAATCACAGTGAGAATTGTTGTAAAAAAAACACAATTGTGTGACTGTCGGTAATTTTTCTTCATTTTTGTTTGTCTGCGATTTTACAGGGTGTATTTATGCAACATGTTATTTATTCAGGAGGGCGAAAAAACAAGAACTTTCTATTTGAAATAGTGTACAGAAAAATATATGTCTTGTAAAACATGAAAATATTGAAAACAAAAATAAAATACCAAAACGGCAGGGTCGCTAAAATGGAAAAAAATCAGTTAAATTACAATAATAAAAAAAAAAGGTAATTTGAAAAAAATGATGAAAACGAAAAAAGAAACGAATCAAATTGAAAACACAATCAAATATATCTCAAAAAATATTCTATGCTGCTTTTCGCAACAGAGGATATGCAACATGAAGGAACAGAGTTGTAAAAAAAGCTTATTAAGCAAGCCGTGGCCTATTGAGGACACTACTGCTGCAGAAGTTTTAATAATGAAGAGAAAAAGAAAACAGTTCCTTATTTTCTATGCAATTTTCCGGCTCAAGTCAGCGTAAAAATACACATTTTTGGCTGTAGCATAGTATCAGACTTAGAATCTGAACACAATGTTGCGATAATTTATTGCGGTGCGGTTTTTCATACGATTTTGAAGTAAAAAACCGCAGTGCGGAGCGGCATAAAATAAAAATCTATTTTATTTTCATTGCGGACTTTCTTATTCTTTCAATTTTTGATACTCTTTCTCTTTCTGGTGTTGCCATAGTTTTTGAATAACTGGCGGTATTCACAACATTATTGTAAACAAAAAACATGATTTTGAAGTATGTTTGAATGTATGCACATAAAAATTAATAAAAATGTAAATGTATTGCCGCCGCCGTCTTCCGTTGTATTATATTTATTTTTCCCTCCCGCAACGAGAAATCGCACCGCACCGCAAACATTGTGTTCAGACTCTTAGACTGTCTTAAAATTGCAGGGTAGTCAATCTATCATCTTTCTTCACACAAAAACAATCAAGATAATTTGACACGGCAGTAAGGCAACTACAAATAATTACTTATTAAATAATGTGTTGCCTAATGCAGAATATCGCAGAAAAATAACGAAAAATATGCGGTTAAACCAAAAAAATCGCAAATCGGAAAATCGACACACTGAAAAAATGCCAACACCGAAACATCAGCTAAAATACAGGGCGACGAACAAAATCAGGAAACGAAAATTTCCAACAGGAACAAAAAAAAAATTTAGAAGAAAAAATCGCCAAAACGAAAAAATTCTTCGAAAAGAAAAAACCCTTGTCATAAAATATATTTTTAATTTAAAAAAAAATTAATATAACTTCCCAGTAAAAAATTTTCATGTTTTTTGAAGCACTAAAGAAATAAAGCGCATTATAATTCGCTTTAAAATATGAGCTTGCTAAGAAGCTGATTTCATAGCGCCACAACAATGCAGGTTTCAAAGCGAGAAAGTTAGCAAATATACACACATTCAATGGGTAGTATGAATAAAAAAGTATTTGCTTTTTACTTAAAGATTTGTTTTAAAACTCAAAATTCTGGATATTATTGACTATAAAAGTAAGAATTTTGGAGTTTAAAACAAATTTTTGTAAATAGGAAATACTTTTATTATTCATAGTGCCCAATATCATATCATCATACACTTAAAATTAATCAGTTTTCTTTGTGCTGCCATCTGTATACTTATTACAACATGCCAAATAGATACACAAAGCACATTAATCCAGGTACATACAGCATTAGAAGATTTTTCTCATATTATATTATTCATTATTTAAACAGCGCTTTGGATAACTGTTGTGTTTGCATGTTTTATTAGATGGAAAAAAGCGCTTTTGTGAGCAAAAATGTAGGGTTATTTCCGTACAAAATTTCGTTTCACAATTCCGAAATATTTTTTTATGATTTGTAGAGGTAATTTTAATTAAAATTTTTTTAATAAATATTTTAGAAAACTTTAATAAATGAAATTGAGTTCAAACCAGAATTCTGGCAAAATATTTTTAAATTTTTAAAAAATTTTCCCAAAATCAAGCAATCAATCAATCAATATCCCTTTAAGGACTACCAGGTGATACAATTGTAGTTTTTCTTTATTGTACTAAACAGTAAACCACTCTAAGGTGTGTGTATTTTGCTGTAGATGTTTTGATTAATAAACGATTTAATCCAAATCTAATAGACTTCGACCTGGTCATGAAATCGATGAAAAATTAAAATTTAGTCACTTTTTTAATTCTCTAAATATTAAAAGCTTTAGTTCTTTCGTCAAAATTTAAAACAAAGATCTCCAATTAAGCAGTTTTATGATAAAGTTTAATTTTAGTGTCTTTTTAGTAGTCTTTCTTTTAAAGGTCACTTATTTCATAAAATATTCGATTTTATGAAGACAAACAAAAACAATTGTGCAAAAATATTATTTGTTCTTTTATTTGCAAAAGGGGAAATCTTTTTTAAAGAGTTTTGAAATGCGGCAAAATTATACAATTTCTTCTTCTGTGCTCATTTTTTTTGTACTCTTTTTATTTGAAATGTGTCTTTTATATGGACAGAAATCTGTCTATAACACTTAACAGATGTTAAGTTACAAAAGAAATAAGACTTTTTATTTGTTTTTTTATTTTGCAAAATTAAAAATAAAACTTTTTTTACAGCTGCATAACGACAATGTTTTTAATGACTGAGACTGAAAGTCTGTCGCTTTGTCAGTCTACAATAAATTATAAAAGAAATATGCAATTGAAAGCAAGAAGTGAAAGGGCAAAGGGATCTTGTTTTAAGCTAAACCAAAAGATTTATTTTTATAATTATTGCAAGAAATATTGGAAAAATTTTAAAATTAATAAATTTTTTATTAAATTTATTGTTGATATTCTTTTAATTGGCTGAAAAAAAATGTATTTCCTAGAGTTACAAATTTAACTTTTGAAACAGGAAGGATATTTAGCCGACAAAAAATCGCAGCAAGAGAATCAGACAAACAATTTTTAAAACTTCTTTGCTCTCCTTGGCAGTTGTTTTAATCCTCTATTCAATTCCTCTTAAAACAAACAAACTGTCAAAATAAAAGCAAAGGTCTTACTTATTTTTCATGGTTTTTTTTTTTCTTCTTTTAACTGCATTTTTATATAATTTTCTGTGCTTCTGTTTTCACGTCTGTCTGTCTGTCTGTCTTGTCTTGTCTGTATTTTTTGTAGGTCTGTGTCTTTTTCGTATGATTTGTTTTATTTTTGTAATTTTTATATGGTGGGTGTCAAAAAGTTCAACATTTGCCTGTGAACACAGGCATTTCAGTAATTGCTCGCTGGGCTCAGCGATAACATCACAAACAAATAAAGTTCGCCACCAGCAGCAACATCATCAATATCATCATCATCATCTCAGTGTTTGCTTTAATAAATATTCTTTCTACCAGTGTCAACAATTCGTTGCATTTTCCTCGTAAATTTTCTTTAAGAAAATCTTATTTTAACATAAAAAGCAAAAACTGTTTATAGGTATTATTGTTTAATTTGTTTGAAATGTTTTAAACGTGACTATATTTATTATGATGCTTAATTTGAAATAGTGTTCCAACTTTGAAAAAAAAATAAATAAATTTAAACAAAGACAATAAAAAGGATTTAGAGATAAAATTTATTAACCAGATTGTGAAAGAAGGGCGCATTGTTTGTTTAATCCACATTAAAATAGAGTGGATTATGTAGAAAGTTTTTTAAAAACTTCATGGAAAATAAATGTGTTTTATATCAAGGAAGGTATGTTGGGGCTTAAAAAATGTTAATAATAACTTGAGTGTTGATATTTGAAAAAGAAACAATTGAATACAACTTTGTTTTTCAACATGCAAACATACATATTTACATAATGAAAGAAATAAAAGAAATGCCCTAAAAAATTTAATTTTCCTTAAGAAAAACGGTTTGGCGAAATATCTCAAGCTTTAAAACAACATATTTTTGTTCAAAGAAATTTTGTTTGAAATTGTCTTTTCACATACAACAATAAGTGATACGAACAGGCTTGAGAATTGACCAATTCTGATATCAAAAATTGTGAAAAAAAAATAATTCGGTAAATCAATTCCAAAACACAAAGACAGGCAGACGTAGAAGATTCAAATAAAAATGTAAACAACGAAACTTATTTGATAATATACTTTTTCATATTAAATAAAAATCATCCAAATTGTTTCACAAATGGCAGAATTAATATGGATCAGGGATGGAAAATCCAGTTTTGATTTTCTACTAATTATGAAAATATATTTGTACACTTGTTTAATTTCCACAATATTCAAATGAGACTCATAAAGTATATATATTTTGGATCCCTATAGATGAATGAGACAAGTCCGTCTGTTCGACTGTCTGTACGAGAAATCGGTTTTTCCGAAACCACTACAAGAATTGCAGATGTTTCAGGAATTCTCTTAAGGCAATTCGTATTAAAAATCAGCTACATTGAATTGTTGACGAGCATTAAAGATTTGGTACTGCCGAATTTTACAACTCTTATTTGTTTTATATTAATTTTATTTTAATATACTCTATTTTTACTGGGATGAGAATAGTTGTGGATGCCAAAACTAATTTTAAACTAGTGATTTTGTTTTTATTGCGATTTCTTTTTGGCATATCAATTTCTTTTTATATAATTTTATTTTTGTTTTAGAAATTTTTAACATTTTAGAAATTTGAGTAGTTGTTTTCGTTTATTTCGCTCTAGGGATTTTTTTCTATTTTCCTTGTTATTTGTTTAAAATTTTATTAGATTAGCAACTTTTCCCATTTTGGCCACTATTTTTGTTTTTTTACAAGTTTTTGTTTTACAGATTTTTTTTCTGTTTTATCAGTTTGTGAAGTTTTTTTCCGAATACTTTTAAATTTTTAAAAAGTGCTACTAAATGTATTGTTTTTTAAGAGTTTCGTAAAAATATATAAATGTATATGTAGTATCTATGTGTTTCATATGATTTGCCATTTAAAACTACTTCTAAGAAATAACATTTTTAATTATTTTAAAATTTTTCAAAATTTTCTTTATTACAAAATTCCTCATAATTTGTCTACTTCAATTTAGTAGGGCTCATAAAAAAAGCCATCAACTTTGGATGTGTAATTTTGTCAGATGTCTGGCATAATAATCCTTTTAAAAAAGAAAACTGGGAATATAAAAATGTGATCATCAAATATGTAAAACAAACTAGTGATAAAAAAAACTTGTTGCAAATTAAAACAAAAACTAATAAATTCAATATACTATTATATGTACATATGTATGTATAATAAAGAAAAATGAGTTGGAACGTACCAGAAACAATTTTAATAGGAGACACTCCCTATAGAATTTTTAGCAAAGAAATGAAAGTGGACCCTTTTTAAAAGAGACACAAGAAAAAACAACTCCAAAAGATAAAACTCAACACGCAGTAGTCTGGTGTCTGGAGCAAAAAAAAGCAGCATAAAAACACAAAATGTCACAAATTTTTAATGCACATAAAAAGCAGAGTGGCAAGTGACATTGTATGTATGTATGTAAAAAGTGTGTGTGTGTCTTACCACAACTGCAAAAATAAAAGTGAAATATTTTTCTTTTTTCCTAAAGTAGTTGTGTAAATAATACTGAAACTGCAGTTGAAAATATTTCTTATCGCCGTTTTTTTCCATAAAATTTTGTTGACATTTACATATGTATGTACATATACTTCTTCCCACCAAGATTCTCAAGAATGATGTAAAGAAATCATCAAAATAAACAAATAAAATTAAAAAAAAAAGTAAGAGAAAAAGAAAATTGTGTAATTTTCCTTATAAAATAAGTATTGTTACTGTTTGCCATTCTTAAATTTCTAAATAAAAAAAAAAGCATAATCCTCTAGGCAAACAACACACTTCGACACCGCCACCACAAAATCATCAACCAGAATCGAGGAGAGAAAAAAATCTTATCAAAATATTTATTCAGAATATCAACAGTTTTTTACGAGCGTGTGTGTACGTGTGTGTGTGTGTGTGTAGGTGAATGCGTTTGTGTATTTTTCTAAACATGAAAATTTATCCAGAAATTATGTTTCTTATTACAAAAATTTTCTAAAAATTCAATTCATTCAATTTCAGACAATTGTGGCACCATGAGCAGCAGCATGACCAGCTCTACAGGTTCTTACAACATGGATGATATTCTAATAGTGACAGCCAAGCACAGCGAACGAGCCATATTAAGAGCAAATTTTCTCAAAAATCATTTTGATAAAATCACCAAACAGCGAGGACGCAAACCGTTCAAGTAAGTTTGAACATACTGCGATTTTTAGTAAATAAAAAGAGAAGAGAATTTAAAAAATAATTTTCTTTATAGCTTTTTGCACATCAAAATCGAAGATGGTCCCTTTAGTGATGAGATTGCTTATAAATATCAAAACACTGCCCTACAAATTATAATTCTATGTCCTGCTCTTTTAGCTTTATCACACTCTCTTTTAATGTCTCAGCTATTGAGCATCGTGAGAGTTGAAAAGGTTTTGGGTATTTTGTTAGATGTTACCGAGGAAAAAGTTAAAGAAATTCATAAAAGTGGTGAGATATACTTTTTAAATTTCTCATTTTATATTTTGTTTTCAATTCTAATGTATCCAAAATTTTGCAGCCCTTCCCAATTACTTAAGGTGGCGCCGTTGTGTTATACGTGATAATGATCAAGCACAGATAAGTAACATTTTGGGCATAGCCACGGACATTTTGGGACGTGCTTTATGTCAACGTCCTGTCTGTCATGATTCTAGTTCGGGCATTACGCGTAGCATTTCTTCATGTTCTGATGGTTTTACAATTTTGCCCAAAAAAGTTAAGATCGGACAAAATAAAGTGGTGGCCATGTTAAATGATCCCTTGGAAAAGGATGATGTTTTAAAGATTGTTGTGGAAAAATCTGGCGAATTAATAGAGATTCGTAATTTCAAATGTCGTAATCCATACACGTTACAGTTTGCGATACCAGGTAAGAAAATTAAGACACAAAAAAAATTTTTATAATGAAAATTCTAATATATTTTGTGATAATAAATTAAGGGCAACTATTTTTCATAAATTCTATTAAAATTCACTACAGTTTAACTGAAATTAATTTTGTTAAAAATTTAATAAAAACTTTAACAGACATTGAAATAAATTGATTAATAGCCAACACAGCAGCTCATTATCTAAATGTAATGCAAATAAATGCCTGAGTAATTCTTCAAAAAAAAAAAATAATTATCTTCTTTTTGTTTTAGAATCCTGTATGGAAATTTCTACAATGGTAGAAATACGTTTGGAAAAGAATCACAAGTCACTGGGAGCACGACCCATTAAATGTGAATCGCGTTTGCGTGAGCTCGAACAATTATTGCGCTCCGAAGATTCACCTATTGAGTTCATGTGTCATGCATTGGGTATTGGGCCCACCGAAAAAGATGATTTGGATGTTCACTTATTACAGTGTTTCCAAAAAAATATGCCACCCAATTTCCATCTTCTTAATGGACCATATGAACAGAAACAAAATCATTTTTTAAGTCTAAGAGAATCCAGTCCAGAAGAGTATCCCACCTTGTTGCACTTTGCCGCCAGATGGGGTCTTAATCGCTTGTGCATGCAATTGATGGAATGTCCGGGAGGCGATACAGCTTGTGGCATACGTAATTGTGCTGGCAAGACACCAGCCGAATTGGCCGATATGGAGGGCCATCATAAATTATCGCGCAATATAATGAGTTTTTCAGAGTTTCATGAACTGACCACTATGTATCATTATTTCAAGGGTATAAGTGGGGAATCGAAAAATAATCATAACACCACAGGCAGTGGTAAATCAATGGCTACCAAGGTGGTCATCGAAGCAGTTAAATCTCATCCAACATCGCCCAAATTAAAGCAACTAAAACCTCCCAAATCTCCCAAAAATCGTCAAGACATCGAGGGACAACAGCAGACTGAATATATGGAAATGTCTAGTGGTTCCGATCGTGAAAATTCACCTGAAAATAAAACAAAATGTGAAACTATGGCCGTTTCCAATTTGAATTATGTCAGTGTACAAAGTGAAGAGGAAAATTTACAGGGTTCCTCGGCCGATGTGTGCAAGAATTTCGACAAAGTTATCACTACAAGCGAAATAACTAGCAATGAATTGAGAATAAGTGAGCCGCCATATTATGCATCGAAGGAACAAAACAAGGTCATCAAGGATGTAAAAGAGGGACCCATCTATCAGACAGACAAGTTTAGTCAGGAATGCTCACAGCTATTGGAAAGCTGCACTAGTACAGCGGCTAATAACGATTATGTTATGCAGCCCTCTAATGTGCCAATATCTGTGCAACAAGTACAACAACAGCAACAGCTCCAGTTAGCACAATCGTTATCACCCACCAACACCGATGATGGTAATTATTTATTCCAACCCTCCAATCGTCCAGTGGAAGAGGAACATTTTCTTCAATCACGCCATAGTCTTAATCGTATGGGTTCCTCCCAGCGTCTCGTTCAGCAGCCCACCTACGGCACTTTAAAGCGATCGGCTTCAGATGCATCTAGCGCGGCTAGATCTAATGTGGACGATGAATTAGCCGAAATAATGCATGACTTTAAAAACAATGTGTTGTCCATACGCGAAGTGGAAGTTTTAGTGGAAAAGTGGAAGCATCGCAATGATGTGCAACAAAGTTTCCGTGAGAAACAAGAACAAATTGATCAATTAAGAAGAGAATACGAACGTATACAAGATCAGGTTAGAAGTCATCTTAAAAGAGAGACACCGTTCGATAAGTTCAAGAAATTGTTCTCTAGGCACAAGTCCACTTCCAATTTACATCAAGATAAGTCATCATGTGCGGACAGTGCACTGGATGAGACCAAATCATCCATAACCACTTCTTCGAGTTTCAAATCATCTGCCAGACCCATAAGTTCGTTGAGTTTACAATCTGTTTCGTCGTCTTCATCTTCGGGCCGTTTAAGCACGGGCAGCAATTGTAGTGGCACATCGTTGGGTGACTCTGGCACTCATTCGGATCATGAGGAAAGACGTTTTGGCTGCCGTTTAGCTTCTCCCGGCTCGTTAATGGATAATTATTTAGTACCTCCTCCGCCAAGACCAGTTTTTACGCCCAACTCTACACCAGGTGATGAAAGGCATCAAATAACATTTCCCTCGCCCATGTCTTCATGTACCAGACTCAATACCCCCACTAGTCCTACCAGTTCTGAACACTATTTAATGTTCCCCTCTAATATACCCGTCTATAATAGTCAAAATTTATCCTCCTCCACCAGCAACAATTATTTAAACACCATTATGGAAGCCAAACAAGAACAGGAACACAACTATCAGAATGGTGTTACTCTGCAGACAATTAAACTGAATGAAAGGTCCAACATTATTTATGGAAAGCTTACAAAAGCCACACCCAATTGTTCGTCTTTTAAACCAAATAACAAGCAGGCAGTGGTGTCCGTGGCAGTACCACAAGTTCCCAATTTGGAGACACAGGCTGAGGTTTATCAGAATGTAGGAGGTAATGTGGAGGGAGCAGCTAAAAAATTGGATGAATCCAAAATTCAAGAAGAAGAGGCACCGGAACAAGAACCAGAAGGAGATGATCACAACTACATGAACTGTTAGATGCTGAACAGAGACATAAAGAGAGAGGAAGAGAGAGAGAGAGTGAGAGAAAGTGACATTTCGTAAAGGGATTGATCTGTAAGCAGTGACCTGTGTCGACTCAATTAAGCTGGCTTCAGATTGAGACTGAACTGGCTTAATTGAATGAAGACATCTTTCATTTAACTCATTTTGTAAATTTATTAAATTAAAAAATATTTTTATTAAATTTTTCAAATTATTTTATTCTATGCAACTTTAGATCAATTCGAAACCTCCGTAGAAATAAATTGTAAATCAACCGCCGCTGCTATAAATTTTTTTTACGCTGTAGGTACCATGGTTTCATTTTAAGAATTCAACTTAAAGAATTGTTATTAATATTGGCCCTTCATCATAGTCAAACACTAAAGTATTTTTAGTTTAAAAGGCTATTATTAACTATTTTGCGACTATAGTTAAAAAATAAAGCATGTTTTAACCTAAACCAACTTTAAGTGATTGACGTCTATAAAATGTTCGTTGTTAAACGAAAGATTAAACGTATCTCTTCTTAACAATTTAACATTGTACGCACTAATGGTAAATTTATTAAAGCCTATTTTAACCAGTTTTTCACACCTAATGTGTATTTTTAGTGAACCAAAATTATAGTTTTTTTAAAATCGAACTTTAACACTCTTGAAGTGTACTTTTTCTAATGACTATGATCATGAGCCATTGTATTGTATTAATTTTATAACGATTTAAATAATATAAGTTTGTCAAGAGTTTCATAGCATAATCAAACTCAACTCTAAAAGTGTTTGAAGTATAATTTTTAAGTAAAAAACTGATCTTTTTTTTAGTATTTAAGGATGTTTTTTTACGTATAAAACAAATATTAGTATAACTTTTTTTATGTATAAAACAATCACAAAATGAGTAGAAGCTAGTTAACAAGAGAACAAAATGTTTTTGAATTAGGGATAGCAGTGCATACTTTTTTATAATTCTTTTTCATAGAAATTTAAGACTGCAATTTGTAAAAACAAATAATTTCCAATTGAGAAAATTAGCTCAATGGAGCACAACCAAACGTATATTAAACATATCATATATAAATTTTAAATTTAATTATTAATTTTCATTGTTAATTTCTTTGACCACAATGGCAAACGAACAAACCAACGAATTATTATTTTTTAAGTTGTTTTTTTTTAAATTGCAACGAATTCATTTTCTTAAAACAAAATTTGTTTCTTTGTTGTTTTGTAATTTTAGTTTGTAATAAAGTATTTACTTTAGTTTTTTTTGCAGCTGCAATTATTTTAAGTTAAAGTATTTTTTACAGAATAAAAAATTTTATAAAAAGCATACAACAAATATATTATTAACACTTAGACTTATAAGCTAACATTCATTCAATATTCTTTTATGCTCAACGTATTATTATTATTTTCATATGAAATATTTGTAAGATACAAAAAAAATTATATAATAAATATTATTATTACTAAAACACACAAAGTGAAAAGGACATTTTTTTTTTCTTAATGTTTCAGTAGGGCTGTCAAATGTGATTATTTGCAACATTTCAAGAGATTGTTGTTCAAAAAATATAAAAAGTTTCCTTTTATTTAATACAAACAGACGATTGGACTCAAAAAATGTAAAAACCCCGATGAAACAACGAAAGACCTTGCAAAATCGATGCACAAATACTGGAGGTGTGCGACAATCAATATTTGGGGGGAACTGCTTGATCCTTTGCAAATTTAAGAAATAATTTAAGAATAAAGCAAATCAGCTAAAACATAAAAAAGTTTAGATAATCGGTTTATAAATTATTCGAGTTATGGGTGCACAAACTTTAAAAAAGTAAAAAACAAGTTGAACGAATTAAAGTCGGTTAAAAATAAAAAGAACTTTAATTTCTTGTGTGAAAAATTCATAGCATGAAGTCTCTATAGTCTCTTGCATTTGTGATCCAGTTGTCCAGTACCTTGTCGGCACATTGTTCGGTACATAATTTTTCATGGGAAGTAGATACTTTTCAAAGCAAATTGAGGAGAGACTACCTGGTATGAATATAATTGACCATGTACTTTATCACTACTTTTGAACAACATTTTAAAAGTTGCGTGTACTTCTATGTGCTTTCAAAAACCTTTTGAGCATTATAGAATAATAACCAGATTTTATTTTCAAATTAATCCAAAAACATAGCGAATACAATTTAGGCGTCTTTTGAATTACACACTGCAAATAAAAGGGCTCGTAGCTCGTTATATTAGTGCAATGAAAAATTTTATTAATTGAATGAAGTTTGATGGAAAATTACACAAACGGCATGAAAGTTTTTCAATCGCTCTTTACATTTTGTAAACGCGATACCTGAAACGATACCATATAAATATTGTTTTTCTTATTTTTATAATTTACTTTTTCGTTTTGTCTTTTCTTTTTATCAGAATAAAACAAAAACAAATGATTTAATTTTGCGGTGGGGTAAATTTTCTTTTACTTTTAGTAAATACGAATAAATCGCATTTAAAAAGTCAAATACGAAATTCTTATTCCCTCTCAAAACCATTTCATGTAACCACATACATATGTACAATGTAAATATGTAAATAATTGGTTTTACCTCATACATTTTCGAATACTATTACAAATTAACATAGAACATTTTCAATAGAAATGCTTAGAATAGAAGGCTTTTTTTATCAACATGCATCTCATACTTTAAAAAAAAAAAACTATTAACCGGCACTACTTTTTACTACGTTATTTGATAGACTTACAAACATACGATATATTTATGTATATGCATTCATACATAGATTAAATATGTATGCAGGATGTACATATGTATGTGCACATGTCCATATACTATACCCAGATAATTTTATTTCTTAAATCTCTTATTCATATGTATGCATTGATTAAATTTATGTAGGTGTATATGCATAAAAATCGATATATGTACATACATACATATGTATATATTTTTTTTTAAGTTTTGTCAGCTGTTTTCTTTAATGATTTTCTATGTTTTTTGTTTAACGAAAAAGCTTCGTTCTACTTCTATTTAGTTTCCGGTTGCATTACAGCTGTTTTTTCTATTTCACATTAAATTTATATAAATTTTTAAAATACATAAGAACATATTCATGTGTACATGAATATGCACGCGTAAACTTGAGTTAGTAAATTTCTTGGAAAACATAAAAAACAAGATTTTGTTTGTTTTCCACCTTTTATGCCAAATGCATAAAATTACAAACGAGCATGTGTTGTAAAAATGGGTTTCTCACTTCGTATGAAAGAGAAATATAAGCTAAAATCAAGAGAAAAAGCTTTGCGAAAAAACACTGGGTATTTCAAAAACATTTCTTTTGTGTATATTAACATTTGTACCAGGAATAAAAAAGTTAGAGAAATACATAGTACTTTTTTAGCACTATTTGAAAGTCAAAAGTACCATAGCACCCACTAGCAAGGACTAATTTAGTACCATGGAAAAAATTGTACTTTTATATAAAATGACACAAATATATTTAAAGGAATTCTGTTTCATCATTTTTACATGAAACGAAAAATTAAGTATATGGGCTGATATTTTCTGATATTTCAAGAATTGCTGTAATTCAACATTAATCTGCAAATGTGTGAAAAAACCAAAGAAGGCAATACACAGTGTTTGTTTCCACTGTCTCCAATCTAATCAAAACAAAAGATTTTCTGAAGTCATATAATTCGTGATGCTGCAATTTATAAATTAATAAGCGTTCGTTTGTTAGAAAGAATTGTAAAAAATCGCCATTGGCGCCATACAGCAACCATTTTGAGCTTAAATTGAGTTACACTTTTAAAATTTTATTTCATTTTCATTGACTGTAACTGTCTGGAATATGTTTTCATATCCAATTTTGGACTTTGGCCCCACAATGCACCATTTATAGAAACTTGGATATAATCAAAGAGAGAATTGTATGCAAAATATTTAGTGCTGAGAGGTTTTTGTTCCAACAACCCTTTAGGAATAAAAGTTACAACGAAAAAATCAAAACAAAAACACGCAGCACAGAACTACAACGCAATTGTATTTCAACAACAACAATAGCAAAAACAATTCCATATAATGTAGTCAATGAAAAAGCTTTCGGATGGAACAGGAAGAATGAGAAGCATAAGAAAAATTTTGCACAATAGAAAAGCTCTTAAGCCGAAAGAACGAAGCGAACAAGTGTGTGTAGACAGGATACATTTTCAGTCTAAAAAGTTAATTTAAAGACAACGCAAGTTTTGAACGGAAAAAAATAAAACTGATTTTTATTAAAGCGATGAAAATTTAAGTTTTTTAAATATTTCTTTAAAACTGAAATAAATAAATAACAAATTAATAAAATCAAAACCAAACAACGCACAATATTTGTCGTTATAATTTCATGGAAACGTAACATATTTTATTTATACTAAAAAAGGTGTAAATTGAAAAGAAAAATCTTTGAAGTAAAAGCAAATATAAAAAAATATGTTAGCCAAAAAAAAAAAATTAAAAGTTCAGACAAATGAAATAAAATAGTTTGTCTTTATTATCTTTCACACACACACAAAACTACTGCAAAAGAATACCAAACGGACACAAACATACCTCTGCAATCCCTGTAAATATTTTCTATTCCCAAAATCGCTAAAAGGAAATGATATCCGATGAAAAGAACTGCTGCCAACTGTGCTAATATCATTATAAGAATTTGCGTCTTATACCACAAGGGGCAATTAATTTATTCCTTAGAACTCCTCAAGTAGGACTAGAAGAAAGTTCAGAACAGGAAAACACAAAACTAAAATTATAAACTGTCTTCCAACAATCTTCTGTAAGAGAGAAGCAATATAATAATTGTTTACTTGGAAAACTCACATTAAGTGCAATTGTACCTTCTAACACAAACGCAAGCACATACACAAACACACACAAAGTCACGCACATCATGGCTGTTAGTCAAAGAAGCGTAACAATAATCGAATCAAAACAAAAACCCTTTTTTATTCGCAATACAAAGGGACACATAAAATACACAACAACAAAAAATAAATGCACAAACGCAAAGAGATATGCTGGCAAAATTAAAAGTCGCTTTTACGTTGTACCACAAAAGAAAAGGAAGAAATCCCCAACAGTTTACAACTGCTAGAAAAATTATAAAAAACAACAGCAACAAGAAAATAAACTTATTTACAAATACTAACACACAAACGTGCACACACTTACGTTCATGCATAAATTATTATATCCTTGCCCAAGTTCTTTTGAGTTAAAAAAAAGAAAAGAAAATAATATGTACGTTCATTTTGAATTTCTCACTCTCTTTCTTTGGCTCTGAATCCTGCCAAACAAGGGGCCAATCTTTGTTTGTAGCCTTTTCCTTTTTTCTTTCATTTTGTCTTTTGTTGTAGTTTTCTCAAAAGTTTTTGCTTAGTGCTTTTGTGTGTGTGTGTGTGTACATTTGTTTATCAATGCATGTGTGAGTGCGTAAATCTCTCATGTTTTCTTTTCAAAATTTAGTTTCATATCTTGGTTTTAAAAATCATGTGAGAAAAAACCTAAAACTACTTCAAAGGATGTCATTAAAAGGTCTTGTAATTAATTGATAAATGTTTAATGGAACATAGTGCAGTTGCTTTTTCTCATTAATTTTGTTTTTATATATTTTACCTGTGTGAGCGTTAGAAAAATGTTCCAATTTAAAAACTGCAATTATATCTTAGGGGAAGAAACCTTAGATGAAAATGTACTTAATATAAAATCTTAAAAGAATGTTTTGAAAATGAGAACGACGCTTAGGAGAAACACATCTTCAGATTGATGACCTCCTGTCATCATGACTGTGACATCAATGTTACGATACACGTTCTCAAGAAATGAAAAACTTACATACATACTTTTACATAAATATGCTGACAAACGTCATCATTGAATTTTGATAAATTTTAAGTGTCATCTATGCTGTGACTATGCTGACATTATTTAGACGATTATTTATTATTAACTACAAAATATGTATTAAAAAACAATACTAATTTTATTTTTGTCGGTTGTGTTTTCCACAAATGTGTTGAGCACATCTAATGTCTAAACCAAGATTACAAGAATTCTTATGTTGGTTGCTTGAAAACACCATGCCATTAGTAATCTGTCATTAGAAATAAACTTGGCATACGCTTCAGCATTCAAAATTTGTTGATATAGATAATGAGCTTTATCTGAATTTATTTGATTTCTCCAATTAAAATAGAAGAATTTATCTCGGCGCACGGTAGTCCGCCAGGCCAAGTTCGGCCACACAGTGGGTATAATTACACGAAACCATTCGAGCTGTTTTTACCCCCTTATAACTTTGCTCCTCTTAATCATAATATAATGAAACTTGAAACATAAGGTCTCCCCACAGAGGTGAAAAGTCCATATTTTAATACATATTCACTGACTGACTCACTCACTCACTGACTAATCAATATTATTGGGCACTTCCAGTATAGCTAGAAAGCTGAAAGTCGGTACACAGGTAGGTCTTGGTAAGAAATTAATCAGAAAAATCTGAAAACGGGCACTTTCCACCCGGGGGGGACTAGGGTGCCCCTTCTTTGTGTGGAGCACTTCTAATAGAGCTAGAAAGCTTAAATTTGGTACACAGGTAGGTCCAGATGAGAAATTAATAAAAATAATTTTTAAACGGGCACTTTTCACCTGGGGGGAAAAATTTTTTTGCCTTTATAATATGGAAAAGAATTCTTGGAAAAATATTGCCAAGCTTACTGGTTGCCTAGAAATGAGATGGAATTGTACCTATCAAGAACCCGGTCCTTATTTTGATCTCAGTACTTTTTACGGCCGAAATTTTTTGGATAGGAAATTGGCCTTATTTTCACATTTGTGTTTTTGTGCGGATACTTTATAACAGTTTATATACCAAGAAAAAAATTGTCTTCCTTCCCTTGTTCTCTTGCTTTTTATGGCACAACTATTAAATATGACATATAACAAAGTAGAATTTTAATTAAAATTTCAACAAATTCAGCAGAAAGATTGAAGACACAGATAACTGAAAAGAAATAAAAAAAAGTACATAAACGACGCACCGTGCACAGTGGCTTAAAATCTTTTTATGTTTTGAATGTATGTAGTTTAGTAGCTTGAGAATCATTTAGAATAAATTTTTTAAATAATATTATATATTTGTTATGGGTTGGCTAATCTATATGCTGCATTTCGTCGATTGCTAATGCCAAATCAATCAGTAAATCTTTGTAGACGGAAAATTTCGGAAAAATTGTATTGTAATTTGCTTTAAAGAAGTCTTGCCAATTTCTAGATCGGGAACTTTTCGAGAGATATCGTTGACAAAAGCTTTCGCAGAAGATCTTTAGTCTTTTAAATGCCGTAAAATGGATCAGATCAATTTTTTATTATATTACTCCTAAAATTTTTTTAAATCGGTTCTATTGTATACATTTTCAAGCGTTTTGATTTTGATATTAGAAAAAAGTGGTAGGCATGATCCGAAAGGTTAGCTGGATAAGTTTTGTATTTTTGTTTTTACGCTTTATTTTGATGGATTGCTTACCGACAACAGAAACAATTTTACCAAAACAACATTGTAAAGTTATAGTTTTTTTTTGAGTAGTCTCAGCACCAAAACAGTACACTGTGCGACGCATTCATACAAAGCATTAAGCAAGTTTTGAATTTTACAAAAAACTAAATAAAACATGAGACTTTAAGCCCAGCCATTCCATTTTTACAACAACTGCAAAACTATAAAACCAACTACAAAATTATATAAAATGTTAGTAAGCAGTTAAACTGACGAGTCGGCCAGAAAGACAAACAGTTGGAAAATCTAACCAGCAGAGAAAGCAAGCAACTAACCAACCAACCAACCAAAATCTAAACTTACAACATACACCACTCCAAAAAAAAAAAGAAAAAGAAAACAATTGCTTAAAAAGAAAAAACAAGTACTACACACACACAGAAGCAGCCACCGCAACGTAAATTTCTAAAAGGTAAGTCAGTTTAAATACGCCTGTTTGTACAAATAACCACATCACACAGTTTCAGTTGTGTTAGTATTTTTAATATTATGATCCTTATTTCCATTAGACTTATTTAATTATTTTCGTGATATTGTGTAATAATAAAAAAATAATAGAATTTACACTGGAAACTAAAAGTGTAAGTAAACCTTTCAAATAAAAGTTAACGGGCTGTTTCACAATGTCGACAAGTCGATGTTTTTGTTTTTAATATAAATAAGAGAACGACATCGACTTGTCGACATTGTGAAACAGGCCGTAAATTCGCCGTTAATTTCATTAATACAATTAAAATTTTATTAAAATTAATGAAATCATTTATACACGAATACTGACGCGGTTTTGTGGCTTCTACCGAAAACAACGTTTCTTCTATTCAGTCGTGTAGTTGAAATCTAAAGGAAGGTTTATATATTAAATTTTTCCTTTGTTGCTTGAAATATGTTAACAATGTCTTTCCAATATTTCTCAGATTATTAATAAGGCCCCAAATTTTGTAAATCACATTACCAAGTGAGTTTTATATGGAAAGCAAATACAAAAATCAAATATTTAAAAATTTTGTTCATTGTTTTCATTTAAATTTTTGAAGGCAAAGCAACGCTTTAATTTCTGTGCGTTTGTTCCATGATGATACGAGTATTGTATGAAAAACAAAAACAAATTTTTAAATATTTGAATTTTTTTTTTTTGCTTTCCATATAAAAGTCACGTCGGTAATGTGATTTACAAAATTAGGGCCTAAATTTACAAAATTTAGCCTATATAAATATTAACAAATATTAATGAAACATTTAAAAAAACAGCTGATTTTCTTGAAATTATGCGATCACTAAATTGGGTTTGGCTGTGATATGTGGCACCGTCCTGTTGAAACCACATGTCAGTGATATCCACGTCATCAATAATAGGTCAAAATTGAGTTGTTAACATCTCGCGATAGCGTAATCCATTGATCGTTACGAAAAAGAAACGGCCCAATCACGCCTCCAGACCACATAGCCCACATACGTTGAGCATGCAAAGGCTTCTCAATAATCGCTCTAGGATTATCAGATTTTGCCTAATTCTATTACAAAAAAATTGTGATTTGGATCGAATGTGTTGATGTTTTGCAAATATGTACTACTTTAGCTAAAATGGAATAATTGCTCGAGGGCTGTTAAAAGGTGAATTTTCAAATTGCGCGGGCTACATACACACAAAACAATTCTAATCAGCGTTCAAACAGTACACTAAAAGTTCACTACATGTACCCTAAAATGGTTCGGATTCTTATCGTAGTGCTTGTGTTCGTCAGCCCAAAATCATTGTGTATAGTATCTTGTTTGTGCACAAACTTTTTTTTGTGTACTTTGTATTTTTGTAGGGAATGTGTACTCTTCGAATCGTTAATCGAATGTACGCAACCCTATCAATTTGAATATTTACCTCATTTTTTAACAGACCTCGCATATTAAATGGCTGACTTTAATAAGCTTTTAAATATTGTATTTTATTTTTCTTGCGGCTTATGCAGAGAGTGGGTTCCAAATTGGTTGACCTTAAATAAATATTTTCCTAACTTTGCCATAAAAGAAATAAATAATTTGTTTTCTTACTTCAAAGACAAACGATACAGAAAAAACAAACTTTTTATTGTGAATAATGAACATTCGTTTTTGTTCCCATATTGTTTTATTTTCTTTAAAGTTGAGTATTCTCAAACTTTTGCAATCAGTAGATGTTTGTCATTTTGAATGTCACTTGTGTATTTATGATACATGCATTCAGTTGGACATGATCAAAACTTTTGTAAGTAAAACTAATAAAGTACGTTCTGGGGGTGCTGTTCGATTAAATGATTTATTAAACTACTGTTCAGTATAATAAACTACTTAAGGTTTCAACTTTATGGTTGGACAACAAAATGGAAGGACGAGAATAATTCAATCAATTTAAAGTTTACACAGTTTGAAATTATTTCCAAAACTATTTGTATAAAACACAATTTAATGAAAATCAATTACTCATGTAATTTTACTTAAAAAAAATTTTAGATAGTTTTACTGAATTGAATGAGCAAAATTGCATACTTTTTAATTAAATACGTCGTACACAGAACTGGTTGTTCCTTAAGTAAAATTTAATAAAACAAATTTTAAGAAAATTAAAATTAATTTGGCATAATTTAGTTGTTAAATAAAATTTTCTATA
The DNA here is from genome assembly GCA_947311025.1 of Lypha dubia. Taxonomy (NCBI): domain Eukaryota; kingdom Metazoa; phylum Arthropoda; class Insecta; order Diptera; family Tachinidae; genus Lypha; species Lypha dubia. The sequence goes on along the minus strand of OX371260.1, from coordinate 22,328,172 downwards.
GATTTTAGTAAAATCCAAAAAATTCAGAATTAAAATTTAAGAAACTGAGTTTGAGATTAAACAACACAACAAATATATTCAATTTTAATCTCTAATAGAACAGATTCAAATATGAGTTCATGTTTAAATGACCAATGAAATAGTTTCGATTAAGTTTAAAGTTAACTAAATGCACAATCAGATCATGTTTAAATACAAATACAAATCGTATATGTGCTATATTTAAACTTAGTTTAAACTAGTATCTAAGTTTAAACCAACCTTAAACACTGTTTTGAGCTAAACAACTTTAAAAACTAAAAGCTTAGTTTAAAAAATTAAACCGAAAGTGAACCAAGTTTAAATTACATATAAGCTAAGTACTTAATAGAAATAAATAAAGTTTAAACTAGTTTTAGCATTCAATTAAAGATTTAAAATAGGTTTAAATCAAGTTTAAACTGCACTATGTGAAACATAGGTCCAATAAATTGGTGGATGATAATGTTTCATTTTTTTTTAAAACCCGTTTAAATATCATTGATATATTAAATCAACACTAAATAACCAACGTTGTATATTTAAACACTACATAAGTTTTACGAATTTTCATATGTGTTTGACTGCTTGTCCTTCTTGTTTGAAAAAAAGCAAATAAAAAATTTGTGGCTGCTGATAAGTTGCATAAAATTTTGGCATTTTTTTCGCTATTACCCTTTTAATCGTTCTGAAATTTGTTCTTATCATTTTAAAACATTTCAGCAGTTCTTAATTATTTTTACTTTTAGCTAAAATAAATATATATTTTTTTAGATTTTTCTTTACATGCTCTAGTCAGCTGTTCTTTTGGGAAATTTTTGGGAAATTTTTTATATTACGTAGTGCTACCATATTTTCATACTAATTAAATAAGAACTTTAAATACTCACTGAAAAAATGAAATCTTATTTAAACACAACATAAACTTAAATAATTATTAACTAATTACGGACTTAAATATGAAGTCAAAAACTGGCCAATAGTTCAAATTAGGTATAAAACATGTTCAAACTAAAGCGGAAAGGAACCGAGACATAAAATGAAATTTAAATTTAATTTAAACTACATAATTTGAATTGATTTGCTTTTGAATACAAAAATATTTTATTCCAAAAGAAAGAAGGGAAAAATAACAACAATTAATTTTTAATTTTTCATTAAAATCACTGCTTGTGTAAATTATTTAGTCTTACTCTGTATTTGTAGTACAAATTGAAATGTATTTGTAAAGTATATGACAGCAGTAGTGTCAAGTTAAATTAAATTCTGTAGCCATTGGCGATACGTCTTTCATTTCTTGTCAGCAGATTTATTTTTATATTTTTCATTATTATTTACTTGATGAACATTTCAGGAAAAAATAAAATGAAATAAAATAAAATGAAATATTTAATACAAAGCGAAATTTTCCCTTAAAAAATAAATCTATTGCAAAAGAGGACATGGTTGTAAAACATACAGATGAAATATGTTGCAAATAAAAAATCTGCGGTTCATAAAATTTAAAAAAAAAAAACTCCGTTTAGTTTCCAATTATGTACAATAATAGCGCCGATATGTATGTCATATTCACAGAGTATTGGCAAAAATCATATTTACTTGCTTTTAAATAATATGAGCCAAAAAAAATAGTATTTTATAAATGTTTGAATCTTTTTATTTGATATAATACTCATACGCCAGAGTGCACAGTGGAGAGCTTTAAAACAACAGGATACATTTCCACTTTCCAAGCTAACAGTCCGAATTAAAACAATCACATAGCAGTAAGTATATGAAACGTTTCAACGGAGGCACTTTTCTATATTTTTATACAGATTTTATCCAGTTTAAATTATCTCATCTTGTTTGAAGTATGTAAGTTGATCCTTGAAAATCTAAATTTTAGAGTTTTGACGGTAGTCCACTTTTTCATTATTTTTCTTATAACAAAACCAAATCTCTGATTTACTTAAATCCTTAACACCATGCTTGATGAGTTGGTAGTTAGCAATCAATCAAATGCAGCAGATAGATTAGCTAAACCATCATAACAAATAAATAAAATTTTGAAAACATAAATTCTTGAGTATTTGCTCGAATAAAATATTATATTTTATGAATAAAATTCTTTAAAATAATAAAATATTTTTATTAAATCGATGATTCTTGATGACTCTTGTTGTAGAAAAAAGTAAAAAATAAAGGAAAGTTTTCCATTCGATGGATGGCTTGCTCAAATATTTTTTGTTTGTTTTTTTTTTGTTTTTGCAGGACCAACACTAATACAATGCATCGTGGCAGAACTTGGGGAAAAGGATAGAAAAGAGAAGATAGAAGTTGAAAATGCGTTTTTTTTTCGTTAGGTCTTACAGCAGTGTTGCAGCGTCTCTGATGTTAAGTAGACGCATTAACTTTCTTAGGCAGTCTATGACAGGCATTGGATTAATTGTGTTACTTCACCTACAGTTCTGCTAACCGACAAAGGAGGGCAATATTTCATTTAAATTTTGAAATAATTTAATTAAAGATATGAAATAATTTTCTCCAAACTTTTGCCTTGGATAAATAATATTGCAGAACCTTTCATTCAAATAATTTAAACGAAACTTGTTTCCACACTGCAGCGAAGCTTAACTTTGCGTGAGTACGATTGACGGCCTCGATTATGGATCGCAATCGAATCTTACGAGTAGTTGCGTTGACAGTTGCTAAAAAATGCATTTCGGATGGCAACTGGCAACTGAGTTCTGCCAGTTTCAGTTTATATGTAGTGCTTTTTTGGCGACCACAAATTTTCAGTTGCCGGTTACCATCTTTTCATTGGATTAATGAAGAAAATCAAGGAATTTATGAAGAAAAATTTTGTCAGTGTATTGCAGTAATCTATATATATAAAAATGAATGCCTGTCTGTCTGTTTGTTTGTTTGTTTGTATGTGCTTTATAGGAGGCCAAACCCTTGGACCGATCTTCCTGAAATTTTCACAGCATGTTACTGTGACCCTGGAAGGAATAATAGGCTATATGAAGTTTTGATTGGACAAAGACGTGTGGCACCGCCCATATAACCTAAAAATTTAAATCGCAATATTTTGGGCATTTTTTGACCTACGTCGATGATATTTGGTACATATGGTATTGGCATAATTTGGAATACGTACCAGGGGAAAAGTGGGTGGGACCACGCCCCTTTTTAGGAAAATTAAAAATCGTAATATAGTCTGAATTACTGGACCGATCGTCATTAAATTTTCACAATAGGATATATAAATACTTTTAATTTTATTTTATAACGAGGAGGGTAGCGAAGCACACCGAGATCAGCTAGTCAGAGTATAAAAAGACACAGTTGTATAATTTATGAAAATATAATACTTAAGATATTAAGATATTTTCTTTCAAAGAAAGCATAGCATGATCTCCAAATATCAAAACGAAAAATATTTTTATCAAAATGTTGATATTTGTACAAAATAATTGTCGGGCCTATTATACGAGTATACCAGTATTCATATGAAAATATTCTTTGTTCATAAAGAAAAGATTTAATTTATACAAAACATTAGTTAAAGTAATTTTCAACTTTTTTCCAAACTTTGAAAATAATTTAAGAACTAATTTTTTAAGGCCCTAAATTTGTAAAACGCATCACCGAAGAGGCTTTTTTTATATGGAAAGCAAAAACAAAAATTCAAATATTGAAAAATTTTGTTCATTGTTTTCATTCAAATTTTTGAAATTTTTAAAAGCAGACATAATTACCAAAACATTGATATGTTTTATATCTAAAACTTACTTGCACATATATACACTTAATAGACTTGTAAATAGATGTTAACAACTTGTGCGTGGTAGTTTTACTTTTTGTTATTTTTTTTGTTTTAACTAATTTTCTTTTTCCCTCAATTTTTAGAAAAAGAAAACTAAGAGATACATATGTATGTATGTGTATTAAATATCGAAACTTCAAATTTATTACTAGTTTTTCTTTTAAATTCCCCCACCTTACTCTGCTACGTATGAGTAATAAGAAGAAATTAAATAAGTTCGATTAAAATTATTACTCATACGCATGCAGCAGTGATAATAGAAAAATCGGTTGTTCAAACGTAGATTTCTTATGGAAGTAAATAATATACCTTGAAATAAATATACATACTTTATATTTTCTTATCGGTTTTATCTGCTTCATTTACAACATTATTAAACCTTATATTTTAAAAGAAAGCTAATCAGAGCTTAAGAGAACTCATCGCATTTTTACTAAAGATGTAGATTATTAAAATATGTGAACATTATTAATAAATGTCGGTCATTAAACTTTTAATACGCATTTTTTTGCATGTTTGAAAATCATTGTGCAACAAGAAAGCTGCATGTAACACATGTTTATTGATGTGCAAAACTTCATGCAAATACAAATATATGAGAGAAAAAATCAACAACAAAGAAAATCCTTTAAAGTTCACTTCATTGCTTCTCTGTTCATTCATTCTATCATCGTAATTTGCCCATTAAATTGTTATTGCTCACCGTTAAAAAAAAAAAAAAAACTTGCAACTGATTCTTTCTAAATGTTATTGGCATGAAAAGGAGTTTTCGCAAGACATACGTACTATACACAACAACAACAACATAATGTAGGGCATATACAAAAAAAAAGAGTTGTATATAAAGAGATTGTTCGTAATTCTATTTAAACTTTATATACATACATTGTTTTGCTTGTAAACGAAATTGAGTTTAAAATCGTGCAAAGACTTTTTCTTAAAAAAAAAAAAAATAGGAGAGTGACCAGTCGTCGTAGTTGACAATAAAGTTCTCATCTATGCATTTCCTTTTTAAACACTATAACAATGATGGACTAAGGCTTTTTCCGATGGGAACTTACTAAATATATGGAAATCATATATGATAGCTGTTTCAACTAAAAACTAAAACGAATTTTCAAAAACTTTTAGCTGTAAAAGACTTTTGAGGTTGTATGGTAAAAAATACCCATTTAAGTTTCCAAGCAATCGAGAAGTGGAGACTATTTTTGTGACTGTACTGTTGACAATTGAAAATTTTTTTCCTAAGCCTTTGTTTAGAAATTACGTCAAAACCCGCAGAAAAATAGAGTCGGTTTCAATTTCTTAACATTCAAATAAATCACGATATATTTTCATATAATATATGAAATAAGTAACTTTTACAAGTTCAAATAAATCTATTTCAAACTATTGTATTTCCCACAAGAATTATATTTAGTCAAGGTAAAACGCAATTTTTTTGTTATCTTAAATAAATAACTTTATATTTTTTGTTAAACTTTGTTCTCTCTAAGGACATGCGAAAAAGAAAAAAACCTTAAAACAGTAAAAAAAAATAATTTTTTTTTTTATTTTATTTCATGTTTATATGCCACAAAATATAATCACTGTCAGCATCAATGTGACAGCGGTATTTGTTCAAGAGAATAGAAAAACAACCAGGCGTAGCAAATTAGTCAAAAAAAAGACATATAAATGAAATATGAAATTTAACCCTTTCGATAGCATTTACGAGTATTTAAGAAATGAGATATGCTCCGCACTTTAATGTAAAACATTACCAGATTCATTTTTGTGGTACAATTTAAGGCTTTAACTCTATACTGTATGTGTCTTGTTGCCCAATGTTCTTACTGCTTGCAGTATATCCTGGGGCCAAAACTTGCCGTATTAAGATTCGGACTACTGCTAGGTATTGTAGCTCGGAAGGGTCTTTAAAGTTTATAGCCACGTTCAACGGTTAGTCACTATTCAGTCACAGCGGGGATCATCGTTTTCGAAACTGCCACTTCTGATTTCGGTAGGATGGGCGAAAATAAAGAGGATGCAGAAACCGTTGAGCTTATTATTTGTTATTGCCTAAGGCTGCACCGTCATAATCTTAGATGGCTAAAGAGATCACATTTTATAAACGTTAAAAACTATGGCAGCTGAGAATTGAAGTATTTGGTCTAGTCTAAGTACAACTTTCAATCAATTAAAATTATTCCGGCAGAAGTTTTTATAAGCCGGTTAATTTGGTACTAAATAGGCACTCGAAAACACCTAAAACCTCGAATTTTCCAAATATAAATTGAAGTATTTGGATTTTAAAATTTTTAAGTTATGAATGTTATGTCGAATTGTATGGTTTTAAGTCCCAAGAAATTCAATTATTCCTGGCTTAAATTCGTTAAAATTTTTTTTCATTTTTTTTTTTTTTTTTTTTTTATTTAATAAGAAAATTGTACACAATATTAACATTCATTTTAATTTAGGCCTCAGCACCAATAAGGCATTTTTGAGGCAAGTTGGCAATTTTTATATACTTTTATGTACAAATATGTACCATAATGAAAAACGTTTCAGAACAATTTAATTCGTAATATACTTATCTTATATGTTTAAATTGAAATTTAGTTACATAAGAAGCGTTTCACTTAAACCACATAAATATTCCTTGCATGATGATTTAAACGTTGATATTCTGTCAATAGATTTTAAATTGGGAGGTAAATCATTATACATATTACCACCTACATAATCAATACGTTGCTTAGTTCTTTCAAATATGCACCTAGGAACTCTAAGATTTGATATGTTTCGTGTGTTGAAATGTGACTGGTTTTGCAAAACTAGAATTGAACGCACACCTATGCTGTGAATACTTTTAAATACAAATAATAAAACCTGATGCTTGTGTAAAACATAATTAGGAAAAATAGTTTTAGAAACAATGTTTTGTCATACTCAGAATTGTGATAATCATGACATTAACATTCGACAACCGGTAGTTGTCAGATCACTTTACCTATTTTCCGTTTTAATTGGGGAAATTATTATGATACAAATTAAGATTATAAATAATAATTAACATAAAAGTTATTTTAAAAATATTTCACTCGAGTTTTTAATCAAATCTTTTCCAATTAAATTTTGAATAGAGTTTTGAAAAACATATGTATTTTCTAACTAAAACTTTTACATTAAAGGTGTATTTCATAAACGATTCATGAAGTTATTGTGGCGTTATTGTGCGATTTTTGTATGGGAAAACGGGTTTTTATATGCACTACAACATTATGAATCGTTTATGAATTACAACGTAATACTATACACAGGAAAAAGATATAGATTTCAATTACGAAAGTTGAAGATTCAATTAATTTCGTTGTTGAAGTTCAACCTACGACAAAAATTGTATATTTAATCACTAAAAATATTTAAATACTAAATCTGTTTAAAAATATTTAGAAAAACTTGTTTTTGATCACATGATTAATTGATTAAATTACGGAATTAATAGAAACTAGTTTTTTTTAATTAAATGTATTAATTGAAAATAGTTTATTAACAATTTTTTTTCTATGTACAAATTTCGTGATTGAAAATCAATTAATTTTTAATCAAAAAAATACTCAAATTACTTACGTCTAGGTTAAGAAATCACATCCGAATTCATTAAAAACAAAGTTAATTCTCCAAATCGAAAGATAAGTATAAATAAAATAAATTTTTGAACTAAGACCCCTTAAAGGATTAAATGTAAAATGGCAATTGTGACAGTTTGTATAGAAATGCGAAATAGACGCAGAACAAATGTAACGCTCATAAATGGATTGGATGGTAGTACAAGTGGTAATTAAAATTTATATTGTAATAAAACACAAACACACACACAATCGAGGTGCCACAAGCCTACTTGTACTGCATAAAAAATTTCTTGAAGAGCACGTATGTAAGCGAGCGTTATTATTATTCCAAAATGAATAGCTTATGAATGTACCCAAGTATTTGTTTTTATTGTTATTCTTTCAGCACAAAGAAAGTAAAAACCTTGTCTAAACACTTACTGTTATTAGATAGGGGGTGGGGGAAGTATTTCAAAAAAAGAGACGCAATTTAAAATAGATAATTAAGGATTACGAATGTAGAAAATTCCATATGTACGTGTTTTTAATTTATCCGTGCTTTGGTTAAAAGACATTCCAAGACTGCAATTTTTTAAAAACTATGGATCACAGCTACCCCTTCTGATTCAAACGAATAAAATAAAAATTTTGCTTGGCCTTAAATGTTAAAATACCAAATGTGAGTTTTTTCTTGCCAACTACACAAATTGTAAAATTAATAGATATTTTACAATTTCTTTTTTTGCTCTGAGCACTAGTTTGACTGATCCCAGTCTTTTGTATTTTTTTTAGCTATTGTACATATTTAGTTTTCTCTGAAGTTTTATTCACATTCAAATGTGCAGATGCGTGTAATAAGCATTAAATTTTATAGTTCTAAAAAAGTTGAACTTACTCACCCATGCTTTTTTGTTTTAAAACGCTTTTTGTATTTCATTGCTTAGAAATTGTTGTCCTGTGCTTTCAGAGCTTGTATTTTGTGAGTGTTTTATATTCGCTGCTTTTATGCCATTTAAGATTATACTTTTTTTTAATTATCCTGGAAAGAAGAATATTAAAAATATCAAAGCATTAAAAAAAACTTTCTGTGAGAAAAGAAATAATGATTTAAAATTTGTTTTAAAAATTATTCTCGTATTTTCGTACAATTTAAAATTGGTATTTTATTTTTAATTCTACAAAAATTGTATTTTTAATTTAAACATTTTGTTGGCCAGTCAGTAAATTAAATGATTTCATAATTTTTATGAAATTGTTACAAAATTATTTCACTATTTTTTATGAATTTATCATTAAAGTTACCACAAAACTTATACCAAAAGTGGGACACAAACAAGGTTTAAGGGGATAATTTACCGGTCAGATGAAACCAATTTGTCATTGACATCATTGAGATGAAATTAAGTAGACTCAAAAAAATGCAAGAGAATACACAAGAACACATTTTTTGTGCATGTCCAGCAATAGCAGCGCGGAATAAAGTCCCTTGAAAGTATCGAGATGACCAGGTCGAATAATTGGTTCTATTGGTAGGCATAAGCCGCTACAGTAAACACTTCTGCTGCAGTTGCTTATGGTCTTTAGATAATAAAAAAAAAAATTTTTAATTCTTTATTGCAGTGAAATTATTGCTCTATTTTAAGGAAATTATGCCAAACAAAAGGGAAAAAACCCTTTGATTTTTTTTTTTTAAGTTGATTAAAAAAATTAGTTATATTTAATCCAAAACTCACCATACGTTTTTTTAATTATTACCTTTTTACCGAACGCAAAAAAATAACGGTGTGATTCATTGCATCGTTCGTTCATATATACAATGAAATTTTTCATTAAAACCATGAAATGTATTTTATTACTTTTAAGACATTTAATAGAAAAAAAAATTACAATTTTTAAAAGTTTATATGTATTTTAAAGCCCTCTGAAACCGAGGGAAAGTTTGTGACAAACCCGATTAGTTTTTGGAAAAAAAACACTATAAAACCTATTGCAAGCAGCAACTGAAATTCTTTTACAATATTCGTAAAATTTACATATGGGTATTTCCTGGGGTCACGAACGTACGTTCGTATGCTTTTGATGTACAAAAAATATAGAAAACAAAACTTTTCCTAGCATTTTTTTTTTGCGATTCGATAGAATTTGGTAGCTCTATGTTTGGTGCCAAAGATGGATTTCATCGTTTTTAAGTTTTCATAGTTATAGTTATAAACATGTGGTCACGATTTGAAAGCTACCTAACAAGTAGTGAAAAAGCATTTGCATATGAATACTGACGAGGTTTAGTGACTTTTACCGAAGAACAACGTTTGTTTCTATTCAGCAATTGCTGTTGAAAAATCTATAAAAAAGGGATGTATAAATAATAAATTTTTCCTCTGTTGCTCGAAATATATTAACAATGTCTACCTAATATTTCTCTGATTAAAAACATTTACGAACTTTAGCCTGTACAAATATTAACAAAAATTAGAAAATATAAAATTTTCCATTTCCAGCCCAATTTCCTCAATTAAAACAGCTAAGATATGCTATGAAACCATTTTATTATAAAAATATAGACTTTTTTTATAATTATAAACAATAAAAAACGATGATTATCAACATTTTATGTTTCGATCTTGGTAGACCATTCGGAGGAATCGCCCATATGAGGTGAAATATTTCATTAGAATTAAAAAATAAAAATATTATAAAGAAATCGTTTCAGCCGTTTTATAAAGAGAAATTCTTTGATTGCAATAAATAATTCCATGAAATTTATTAAATATTTAGTGTCAATGTGTGTGTGAAACACAAATTTGATTGAATATTTATCGGGTGGCGAAAATACATATTGAATTTTTGTTATTTAGCATTAATAATCGTTTGGCCTGAGCAATGAACACTTCTCTTCTATACACACTATCTGTGTACATACATCCATACATACTCGTATATCTACATACTTATATATAGAATAAATAAACGAACAATCAACTTTAATTTTAAGCAAAAATCAAAATGAGTACAATAACAATAAGAGCATGAATGAGTATTTATTTTGTTGCAAATTAGCAACACTTTTATCAGTAAACAACAAATTTTTGTATGTAAATACATACACGCGATAACAAACGAATTCACATACAAATTCATAAGCAAACTGTCAAATACAGATGATTTTGTAAAAATAAATATAATCAGGCAGTGAAGTATCTCGACAACAATTAAAAAAGTTTACAGCAAAAACACACATATAGTTTTTATACAATACTGCCAGGCTGTCAAATTCAGTGGGTTTGTTAATCAAATAACAATTTATTTTGAAAATTTCATTTGAATATTTGAACAAAACAAAAAAGAACAAGAATTCAGCTGACTCTGCAATCGACTACCCCGTAAAATACAATTTTATATTATAAAGTGTTAATGAAGAGTTTACTAAAAAGTTTTTGTTTATTACAGTTTTTTTAAATTAAATTCTTTAAAGGCAAATGTAGTGGAAAAGAAAATATACAACCAACTCAACATGTCTTTTCCAGATTATATGCCAAAACAAAATTTGTCAAGTTTGCGAATGTTGGGATTAAAACTAAAACTTCACATTGTGAATTGTGAAACACATCCGGAAGAAAAAGTCTTGGAATTCTTTGAAGGACCGTCCGCTTTCAATATTGACTTTGATATCGAGGAAGCGCATAAAATTTATGAAAATTTGTCCAATTCACTTTATGTGCGCTACTCTACAATATTGATTTTAATTAATTGTGATTGTTTATGTCGCAATGAAATTCTTATTAAAATACTGAAGGCGATGCAAAGCAATAAATATCTACAACATAAATTCAAATTGATTTACACTTCTTATGTTGTAAAAACGGAAAGTAAAAATCATGCAAATATATGGAAAAGACATTTTGAAAAAAGTATAAGAAATTTGGGAAATAAAGAAGTGCCCGACAGCTGCAAAAACGATACTGATCATGTAACATTAGATGAGAAAGAACCTTTGACAGATTATATAAATTTTCAATTAAGTAAATTGGAAAATATTTTTTTCTTTCAATTATTTATGCCCAAGAGAGATTGGTTGCGTCGAGCCCAAGAATTGGATTATATATTTTATATAGTCGATTGCCTGCCTTTAATATCGGCCCAGGAACTGTTGAAATTTCTTGATGTTAAACGACTAGCAGTGCACACAAAAGGAAATTCGGACTTATATTTTTATAGTATAAATCCAGCATTGGCAATTATTAATAATAATTATATATTTTTAAATAGCAAACCGGGTATTTGCACACACGAGGGCAGTGAAAAGGATGTGCTGAAATTGATAAGGGAATTGAAAATCGCACGAATACCATATATTCTAACTGAAGATTTTAGTCGATCACAATTGATAGGTTTGACGGAATATTTGAGACATAAAAATCTAAAAGTTTAATTTTTATTATGATGTCGCATGCCACCGAAAATCACATCATTTACACACATGATGGGGAGCTAAACTTTATTAAAGATATTCTACTTCCGCTGCAATCGAACGAAACCCTAAGGGAAGCGCATATTTCTTATGTTAATGTTCTCGTGGTGGCTTAAATGCACAAAATTCAGATCCCGATGAGTTTGATGATATACAGCCCACCCAAATTGAACAGTTACATCCGAATAATTCAGTATTTTATAGCGTGCCCGATTTAGTGATATCACCAAGACGTTCTACAAATGGTACACCTTTTGTGGAAAGTTTTTGCAAATCATTTCGAGATTTATATCCACAAGATGATGTGAAAATTTTATTTGCCAAGACCTGTAATGATTTACGAAATGATTCGTACTATGCGTATTTGGATTGTTTTGATAAATCTTCAGAACTGGTTGTGGGAGATGAAACCAAATCACATTGTATTAAGCCCAAACCTACGGGAGCATCAGAATTCCTGCCTTTAATGGAATCGATAGAAGAAGAATTTCATAAACTAAACAAGATGAAACCGAAAGATAAAGCAGAACTTAAGAGTTGGCTTCGTACCCACATAAAGAATTTTAAGAAAGTTGATCAACCTGCTAAAATATCATCAGAATCAGCCATTACCTCATTTTGTATATGTGCAAATGTTAACGAACAAAAAATGGCAAAGGACTTAGAACAACTTAAATACTTTACACTCGAATTAGATGAAGATACATGCGATATTTCGGGATGCAACTAAATAATAGATAATAAGAGCATTTTTATCAAACCTCTCGGTAAGCTAGTGAGTAGAATGTTTTCTTATTAATTGTTTAAGCTGTGGGTTCAATTCTCATCACAACCGCTACACTTTTTTTTATTTTTTTGTTTTATTGTAGTAAATATATTTCTAACATTGTATATACGAGTATGTACTTTTATAAAAAAAAAATAACTGATTAAATATATGTTTATAAATAACAATTTTTAAAATTAAAGCAAAATATATATCGAGCCTCTGCTGCAATAGAGTCATAAGTCAAAAAAAATAATTTTACAGAAAACGAGTTTAAAGTTGCGCATTCGCTAACAACTTAATGGTAAACGAAAATTTAATATTTGTCTCAAAAGTTTAGTATTCAAGATATTTGAATGAAATTTTTATACATTCTGAAGCACGATATGAGAATTAACGCTGCATTATTAACTTAAAAATCACTTTTTTTGAGTTATGACTCTATTGCAGCAAAGGCTCGATATGTTAAAACTGTAATAAAACTATGAACACAGATAAATTTACAGCTTAAGTTTTATATACCGGGATCTTCAACATTTAAGCTCCCTTCTTCACTTAAATCTCTAAGATGGGCGGGAAAATAGTCCAGGTGGTTATAGAGGAAGTTTAACTTAATGCGAATGTTACATCCAATCCTCTGAAAGTGGCTCAGAGTTACTCGACATGTTGAGGATAGTCAGAACTTTTTTTATATCCCTAAAAATCTTATCTGTGGCCCATCAAAAATCCCTGCTTTTATATTTTCAGCACTTAGTTTTGGAAAATCACTACATATCACTAATGTCTCTAAATGCATAGGTTCCTTCCTCCTGTGGTACATCAGCTTGAGGTTCAGGTGATACATTAGGGCTCAAAACATGTCTATATGCCGACTGTATGATAGGATGTTCCTATTTGGATCGATATTTTCGGTTCATGCCAAGTATATTCTCCAAATAAAAATAACAGTCGTCGTAGTGGTTCACGGGTTCATTCCAGATCATAACGGTTTCGTATCTAAATTTGTTCCTTTTCTTATTTTTTCCACAAACATAGAAACCCAACGCACGTGTTGCATACTTTTTACGGAACACAAGGCTTATGTTTCATTTCCAGCGGGAGGCCAAAGTATGTAAAGTATTCTTCTTTTACGATCACTGTCATGTTTAAACTGCATTCCTTAAATATCCACAAATAAAACAAAAATTATTCGGATTATTTACACAAATTCGCAGTGGTGATGCCATGTCAAATTATTTGATAAAAACGGCCAAACAAAATAACTATCAGCAAATTAACACTATATAAAAACTATAACTCATAAACTAGAGCTGTTACAAAACGAAAGGATGGTATTTTTAAATTAGAAAACATCACGTGGTAAAAGTCATTCCAGACAAAAGTTGCTATTTTATTGTGCAGTGTTATTAATTATGAATACGAGTAATTAATTTTTTTTATTGAATCCTCAATTACAAATTGAAACATCAATAAGTTTTTCAAATCTTAAATCTAAAAATATCACTGCTAAACAAAATTTTTAATTTCAACGGTTGATTTTTGTTGATTTACATCTCTCGTGTACGACTGAGAGAAAGAGTATCAATCCTCCTCAGCTGGGTGAGACCTCTATACATCTAGAATATTGCGCGCAAGTGGATTTGGGTGCAACGCAAGTTTTTTATATATTTTTTTCGCGTGTTTTGAAAATACTGTCTTTAATAAAGGAACGTCTAGATCTTTATGAATTCAATGATTTCTGACATACCAGGGGGCTGCTGTAATTGCACGTAGAATTTTATTTTGTCGCTTTTGAAATTTTTCTACACTCGATGCTGAGGCAGTGCCCCATAACTGGATTCCATAGGACCATATTGGTTTCAGGATCGCGTTGTACAATAGAAGTTTACAGTCTAGGCTTAGTATAGAATTTCTTCTAATTAGCCATTGCATTTGGGCTGCTTTTAATTTCACTTGTGTCAACTTTGCGTCTATATGCGATTTTCACGTTACACGACGATCAAGATGATAAATATTTTATTGCAGTGTGTTGCGGTATAGTCTCGGTGTTGATTTGTATGGGCGGGCATGTTTCTCTCCGCAACGTAAAAGTGACGTGTACACATTTCTGCTCATTAATTTTTATCCGCCATTGTTTTAGCCATGTTTCCAGTTTTGATATGTAACCTTGCAAATTCCGGGAAGCTTCTAGAGGATTTTCATGAACGCTTTGAAAAGCTGTATCATCAGCAAATGTGGACGTGTGAATGTTACTTTTAACGGTAAGTCAGAGGCATATATTAAGTAAAGTAAAGTAAAGGCAGCATCTGCGGTCGATGCGATGAGGGACTCCGGCTTCGATCGACTGCGGAGGGCTTAAAAAGTTGCCTTCTCGAACTATAAATTTTCGTTCATTTAAAAAGCTTTTTAAAAGCTTGACGATGTTTGAGGGTAGATTTGTGTTAATTTGTGTAGTAGACCTTCGTGCCATACTTTATCAAAAGCCTGTGTGACATCAATAAAGAGCGCTGAGCAATATTTCTTTTTTTCAAAAGAGTCTCTAACAACATTCACAAGTCTGTGAGTTTGTTCAATAGTGTTATGCTGTCTGCGAAAACCGAATTGATGATCTAAAATACATCCATTGCTAGTCACTATAGGAGTCAGTTTGCTCATATACAGCTTTTCAAAAAATGTTCCCGAGGCGTAAGCATGCTATGAAAAATATTGCCGTGTTGTCGATATCATAAAATTACTGAAAAGAATATTTGGTTTAACAAATTTTTTTTCAAAATGCATGAAATTAATTTTTTTTTTTTTTGTGGTAGTTTTATTATTTATTGAATCTTCAATTATATATTGAAACATCAATAAGTTTTTCAAATCTTAAATCTAAAAATACATTAATATATGTTTAGCCAGTGCTAAACAAAATTTTTAATTTCAACTGCATGAAATTAATGCTTAAAAATACTATTAAGATACGTTGTTGTATAGATGTGTTCTTTTTTGTTTTTTATTTTTTATAAATACACAAAAGTAAGTGTCAAAAATTTACTTACAAGCAAATTCTCTTGTAAGTAGACCTGCAAGTCCGAAAATTATGCTTGTGCTAGTGAAAAAGTGTGAGTGTATTGAGTTTTTCGAACTTGCACTTGCATGTGTAAACGGCAGGTTATTTATTATACCATGATACATTTCATCAAATTACGATATTTCAGTTCACTTTGACTTTTGAATCAAATTTCATAATATACATTTTTTTAAATTTTAATTCATTTAAATTCACAAATAAATACTATGAAATCTTTTTACAAATTAAAATTCAATAATTTTATTAGAAAAGTCAAATTTTTTGATATGTTTGACAAAAAAGTGTGCAGATCGTTCAGAAATATTCGCCCTTATTCTATTTGGCAGCGTCAATGTAACACAACATCATTTTGTGTCCCTTGTATTAAATCGGTCTTTTCAATGTCAACATTGAAAGTAATCGATTACTGTCAACATATTTTTTGTATTTTCTAAAAAAATGTGACGGCGACGTGACATTACATTGACTCTGATTTTGTCGTCAGTGTTTTTGGTGTCGACGAAGATTTGTTTCGTTTTATTTTTTACTTTTTCACAAAATATAATAAAGAAATGGAAAAGAAAAAAATCAAAATTACAAATCCAAACCAATTTGAAAAATTAGTTGAGGAAATGGAAAAAAATCTCGAACTTTTGCAAGATGATTTCGCAGAGGCACTGTTCCAAATAATTTTAAGGAACTGTGGGAAAATATTTCAACAGTGTTAAATACCATCTAGAGTTTCAGACAGAATCTTCGACAGGACAGGTTGTGATAATCCCAAATTGAAATCATTTCCCACACTCAGCTGGTACGACCCTTGGGATAAAAATCGTAAAGTTGCTGCCAATTTAATGGTGGCTCGGAACATGTCGATCTAACCCAGCTTTTCAAATGAGGAGCTAAAATAACTTTCAAACCATTTAAATAAACCAAACCAAAAATGTATTTCCTCCCATTAGAGGAGTTTGAATTTATCACTTACTTTTCATCAAGCAATTTAAAAATGTATGATTTCTGCCTGAGAAGTCTTCTTTGCACTATTAAATTTTTTTTCAATATATTTATTTATTTTTCCACCAAAACTTTTAACAAAAATTGCAAACAGAATAAATCAGCTGTTTCAAGTATTAGATATGTGTGTCAAAATTATTGATAAATAGTCAACTTCATCTCAACATGGTTACAGAATATAAAATTAGTGTTTTCGCGGTGTTGAAGTTGAGTAAAAGTGATGTTGACTCAAAATTGATGACGACATTGACACCGCCAAGTAGAATAAGGGTGATTAATCAAATCAGAAATCTAAACTGTTTAGTAGCAGGTTTTTCTGCTGAACGCGCCCAATGTTTGCTTATTAGATTGGTGAAGAAGTATTTTTCTTTGAAAAAATTCTAAGATTCACTTCTGCGTGAAAAGTGATTAAATAAACCAAGAATTATCAGCACAGCGTGCGGAAAACGTTTTTAAAATGCGGTATTCGAACTGTTTTTCTAAAAAATTAAATTTGGACAGAAAGTTGGTTTAAAACTCATGAAACAGGCACAGTTGCACTCTTATTTGTACAATGTTGCACTTATAAAGACTGTAGCATAAAAAAATTAGCCGTTGCAATAATCGGGGTGTTGCAATAATAGATGGTTGCGCAAATATATTTATACATATTCTTCAAAAAAAAATCCCTACCATAGTTTTGTTTAATGCACTTTCAATGTAACATTTGCATTAGTGCCTACTATGAGATTCTCATAATTCTATATAAGCTACAATTTAAGACAGAACATTGTATTGCATCATATTCACTGCATTCCATTCGCGTTTGTTTTTATCAAACTGAATTTAATATACACATACTTATGTATGTGTGTATGTATGTACTTTAAAATTTTAAATATTCAGTGGACATTTGTTCATTGAGGTGTGTAAAGATAAATATGCCGAGTTAAATATGTTTCTACGTAAGGATTTACGTCAACATGATTTGTATTAATTGTTTATAAAAAATTTTTTTTAATTTTGCACCTTTTAAAATTTAGAAAATTGGTATTTCTTTAAAACTGTTCTGAGTACTATTTGGAAAAAAATAGTATTTCTAATTGTGTTATTTTTTTTTCTTCAATTTTAACTTGTTCGTCTCCACTAGTGATGTTACGAATATCAATTTTTAGTATTCGCGAATACGAATACGAATATTTCTTTTGAGGTTTATATTTCAAATTTAATTAGAAAAATCCCTGCCTTTGCGTTAGTAACTATAAATGAAAAAAAAAATTTAGTGATTTAACATTATTATTGCATTAAGATGCCGAATTTGAAACCCTCTACAGAACAGTTTTTAATTATTTTACTTACATACTTTCAGATTTCGTTTTTCTTACTCTGCGTGAAATACAATGGGTTTTTTAATAAAAATTAATATATTTTTTTACATTTTATGTACTTTTTTTAAACTTTTGTATGATTTTTTTTTTGGAAAATGTATGGGAAAATTATTCGAAAAATATTCGCTTGAATTTGGCGAATACGAATACAAATACGAATATCTTAAAACAGTATTCGTAACATCACTAGTCTCCACGTCTGCAGTCAGTTAGTTCGTAACAATCAAATCGAAAAATTCTTACCAAACAGACAATACGAGGAGTATACAAAAACCACAAATGAATGTGAGTTTCAACCGCAATCCGCAATGAACTGAACTAAACTACAAACAAATAAAATGTCCATTTACTTTTTCGTTTTTTCTTTTTCTGTTCTAAGTTTTGTTGAACTTAATTTCATTCACGTATTGAATATGTATGTACGATTTATGTATGTGCGAACGAACTTCTGTTGATGTGCCGCAAAAACAATGTTTTTAATTTATAGTTTTAAAAACGGAAATAATGGTATTGTTTTAACTTAAGGGCATAGTTTTTTTTTTTGGTACTCATGATAAAGATGTACACAACACAAATAATACATGAACGCAAAAATATAAATTAAGCCAAACTATTTTTAACGAAATTTAAGAAAAAGATATAGTTTTAACAGAGAACAGTGAGTGTCAAGTGAAGACTTCTTCGACCTAGATCCGGTAATTTAAACAACTGTAGTATATGGCAGAATTGTAAAATAATAATCTAAATTAGCATTAAAAATAAGACATCATAAAATACTAAAAAAAAATATTAATTAATTAAAAAAAAAAAAAAAATTACCGGTACCGCCGGCATAAAATTGCACATCCGACGCCATCAAAAATTGTCCTCATATTTCTCTGTTGACAAATCTCAATAAATAAATCTTATTTTATAAAATCTCACTATTAAACGCGGTGCTTCACTATCCTACACAATCCTACGATTCATTTACAGGATAATCTTACAATAATCTGACCGACTTTAAAAATCGTTTCAAAATGGTGTTGTAGGTGCCACACTATCATACAAAACTGGTTGACAATACTCCTCTGATCGCATGAAAACTATCATCTTATGAAAATGAATTGAATTTGCATTAATTCAATAAAACTGAACTTGAGCCTGATAATATTACTTTTCATATGTACATTTTATGAAAATTTTCATCAAATTTTACAAATCGCACGACTTGCCAAAAAATCTGTCACACAGTTGCATTTTTAGTCCACACTACCATACTTTTTCAGCGTACATTTCATATTTGGCAGTGTAGGAGAGTTCACTTAATAGCAAGCTTCAATCCTGGCTGAAAAGCAATGAGCAGACATTAGTAACTCAATATTTCTCATATATATGTACTTCAAGAATCAATAAATGTTTGCCAAATTTTCTAATTATCGTAAGTTTGTGGCATGTGCTATATCGTCTGCATTGAAATTGATATAATGCATGTGTACTGTTTGCCAAATTTATTTTGGGCAGACAGATGGTCAGACCGAACAAACTAACAAAGCTACGTACTCTTATCGTTGCATTAAAATAATGCCAGCCAATATCGATTTAAGTATAAATTCGTTTTTTTTTTTTTTTTCATTTCTTTTAGATTTGTGCATATGCAAGAGAGAACTGTTGCAAAACGAACTGCTCATGCAAATATAATATTTAAGCTTTTTTTTTTTCTTTCGGCTGTCTGTTTTATACATATTTCCTTTTGGGTTTGGTAAAAACGATTTTGGCAACAACATAAACGACCAATAGAATATCCTTGATAAATTCAAAGGATTTAATTTAAAACGTAAAGAAACGGAACAAACTATTTGCTTATGCTTATTTACATAAGGGTCTAATTACACTGCACGACAGAAAATACTTAATAAAGTTTTTTACACTTTTTTAGTTAAGGTTTGAGAAAAAGCGAATATGAAAGCAGACACACTTGTGCTTCTTAAATAGTAATTGTAAACTCAAAATCTTTCAAAAACAAATTTAATAATATGAGTGTAGTGTCTGCGCCAAAATACATGTTGGCATCACTGCATTTTATATTTATTTTTTTTTTTTTTTTTTTTTAATTGAAAAGACAATACACATATACATAGATATTTCTATTTTTTCGAACACTCTTTTGCATTTAATACGGATTTGGAGCATTAGATAATATTATGCAAATTTGTTTTAGCAAGACTTGTTTTGAGGAGAAGAATGTAGCTTTTAAAAAGGTAAAATTGTAAGTGCTTTTTTTAACTACAGAATTTTGTTAACTGTTATTACAGCTGTTTTTGACAGAATCATTAAAATTTTAATTGTTATTTTAGGAAACAAAATATTACCAAAACTTTTGAATGAAAAATATCGGTCCGATTTTACTGCCATTTTTTAACCGACTTCAAAAAATGCCATCAATGATCGAATAAGAATTTCTTGCAGTTCGGTCCTGTAAAAAATGTTTTTAAAGATCAGAGGGGCAAGCTATCCCCCCAAAATAGTGCCTTATGTGCCTATTTTCAATATTTAAATTTTTTTTTTCTTAGCATACATATGTATCAGTTTCAGTTAAAAGGGACCTATGGATGAAAAAATCGATTTTTACTTTTTTGGTGATTCTTAAAATAGACGATACGCTCTTTCTAATGCAGCAAACCGCAGTTTTCTCACTGCATCACTTTTGTCATAAGGAAGTTTTAAAATACACCTTTGATAAGAAAAGAAAAGAACCCGATGTAACAAAATTTTTTGTAATTGATCTAATTTACTTGAAACTTGATAATAATACAAAAAAATAGTCCGCCATATTGGATCCGCCATTTTGAATTTTCAAAATCCAATACCAGATTCGTAATCAGCGACCCCCAAAACCCCCTTAAAACCGGTTTTTGAGCTATAAAAGCGTTCAGGCGTTTCAAAATTAACTTGTTAACTTCAAAATCGTTTTTCTCCAAAACTTATTTTTTGCCCGTAGGTCCCTTTTAACTGAAACTGACACATATAGTTTTTTGAGAATTAGAGATCCAAGTTGCCTACACTTATGAACCGATTTCCCCCATTCTTTTTATATTTGAATTTCTTTTTAAATTCGGAGGTGCAAGTTATGCGCTCGAAATAGTGATTATCGCGTAACTCCACCATTTATAAACCCATTAAGAGAATAAACGCCTGAAATATTGAAAAAAAAAAACATAAATTCGCTATTTATGGACCGATTTTTCTTTATTTTTATTTTTTACGAAAGTGCTTTAAATCATTTCTGCAACTAATGTAAGAGAGTGTTTCTCGTATCGAAAAGTTAATTATCACTTTGTGAAAAACGGGATGAGCAAGAAACAAAAACTTAATATTTTTGTAGTTTTATTTGTTCACATAAAAAAATAAACTAATATTTTACGAATGATCCTATAAAATATCAGGTGACGAGTATAATTATAGATTTTTTGTATGCAAAATTTTTAGATTATTGTGTAAGAATTACGGAAAAAAATAGATAATACCAAAACTAGCGATCATATTCTACATCTACGCGTAAAAGGAGCTACATACATATCAAAGTCAGGCGGATTAAGGTTTTCCCGTCATTTGGGGAAAAAGTCGCTACATAAAAATTCGTTAAGAGAAAATTTAGAGGGCAAATATCTTTTTAGGAAGATTTTTGGGGATATATTTTTCCATGGTTATGCTAATAAGGATGGAGCACTCTGACTAATTTCTTTTTTTGTTTGTCTGCAGAGCCCTTGACTAATAAATGTCTTGCAATATTTTCAATAACTCAACTCAAACTGACCATATAAAATATTATTTACATCACATCATGCATTGCAATTAAAATGTCATATAAGAATCATTCTCTTTCACTCTGCACTAAACTTATGTCAGCTGAATCAGCATTTTGCTGCTTATCATGCGGATAATCATTTTAATGAATTTAGTTAATTAAATCCATCAGTTGTTGTATTTGTTACCTTGAACACTAACAGCAGTGAAGCACAACAAGAAAACTACAGCAATATTTAATTGCAGAAAAAACCACATTATATGAAGGTAGATGTGTAATCGTATTTAGAAGAAAAACTTTCGTCTACATAAAATAAAATAACAAGGTTTAAATAATGGTAGGTGGGGTATATACGTATACACCGCAAATTGTAACATAAACTTATGTACATGGTCTTCGACAAAGACAGCTTGAAAAGTTTTTGTGGTCCTTTTTTAAGAAGTTTTAAAGAGAATTTGTTTAATCAAAGATTTCAAGAAATATTTGTGAAAAACTTTATAAAATTTCCAAGTCGCCTTTAAAACACTGAATACAATTACTTTTCCAAAAAAAAAAAAAAAAACTAAACTTAATATTCCGGATTTTATTTATCAAAAAATTAGTTTTTGATATAAGCTGTGCTTTCTACTCAAAAAGTTTCTGATGCCCGAGGTGATCAGTGTAACACATCGAGTATCTGAGAAAGGTAAAAATCTTAAGTCCTTCTGGATTAATTTTTCTTACAAAGCTTTGCACTTCTATCTCTATCTTAATAAATACAGCCTTATTATTATTCTTTTTTCGATTGTGCCACGGTGCCTTATTAAATATGATCCTTAAAGGATCTGTATAGTTAATATTTTCCTTGTCAATTTTCTTTTCAATAAATCTAAAACTTTATCAGACTGCCGTCGTACACAGTCGCTGCCGACTCATATATACAAGTACAATACAAATACTTATCACTAATTGGATATCTTGCCTCTGACCTTTAATGGGAACCACCCTGAAAACTTTAAATGTGTTGGAAATTTTGCTAAAAAAAAAAAAATCAAAATATTCTAGAAATCCATTAGACGAAATATGATTATGGCTGTTTTTATTAGGTCTTTCATTTTGTCTTAATAAATATTTGTGTGGCACGTTGTACTAGATATAAAAAATTAACTTTTCAGCAAACTCGTTTAAGGCAGGCAGACAGCCAACAACAACTCTGTATTCTGTATTCAACAAGAAGTAAGAGTGGAGGAAAAGTATTTAAATAAAGTTACCTTTAGAAATAAACGAGCTCGTTTAATGAAATACAGTTCACTTTTGCAAAAGGAATGCAGCACTTTGAATATACTTTAATTGGCGGCTAACATGTTGCACAAAGTAAGAAAAAAAGTCTATAATTTATCAAAGTAAAACTTGCAAATTTTAATCACAATTAAGTGGCGGTACTTTATGTCAGAAATATTAAAATTTTAACACGCAAAAATGGCATGGTAAATGTTGCAACTACGATTGAAAAATATGGCTGTACTCAATTCATATTATTATTATTATTCATATTCATATTATTAAATTATGTAGTTTGTTTTCATATGTATGACATATTTAATTACAACACAAATATACATATATTAAATGTCATATGTAAGTCGTTATAATATCTTTCGGAACTATAATAAACATATGTATATTATTTTTGTTATACATACACATGATTACAATGAAAAAAAGAATTGTAAGTAAATATTATATGATTAAAACTTATCATGTATTATTTCGATATAAGAATAATTTATATATAACCATTTTATTGTAGCCAATAATTCTCTGAAATTTCTGGGAAAACAACAGATAAATACTACAGTTCTCGATCGTATAAACAGAGATAAATACTTTGGTTTTTCATTGATTAATTACGATAATTAATTTATAGGGGCGAAAAGAACTTAGGCCGCTTGCCTTTTCTATAACCTATTCCTCGGTTTCTTCTCGTTTCTGGTCAAACCCCAATTATTACTTTAACTAAATGAGAATTGCCGCTTAATGTTGCATATGCATTTTGTAGCGTTTGCCTAATAATAATATTGTTGTAGGCGATTCAAATTTTTTTATAAAATTATATTTTTAAATCCGATTATATATAATATGTTTATAAATGGTATGTATTAGTATGTTCAACTTTGTTTATTATTAACAATGTTTTAAGAAAATCATAAGATGTTTGCCACAACAATAAATTGATTCAAAGAATATAAATATTGTTGTCATAGGCATAGTACAACTATATTTTTTTCGAATTTTTACATTTGTGTGCATAGAAATTGCAGTGTTTGTTTTGTTTTATTTGTGAAATATCGTTGCATGAAATCCTAAGCGCCCTAACAAACCTGTTCATTAGCTTGCAGGAGTGGCAAAATAACATGCTTAAAGTAGTTTTGAATTTGGTATATGCATACATATCATGTGAAACTTAGGTGACGATATGTATGTAGGTTTATGCTTGCAGAGTAAGAACAAAATTTTTACAGTTAAAGTTTTAGTTTTTTTTATACTTTTTTAAAAATGTACATATGAAAATAAATATTATCAGACTCAAGTTCAGTTATATTGAATCAATATAAATTCAAATAACTAAGAGTTTTTATTTGAAAAACATTAGTATATCCAATCAGATTAGCGGAACGTATCGATATACCGATTCCAAGGCCGTTACACCTCTCATCAGCGTTCGTTTGTCCATTTTTTTTTCATTCATTATGAATGTGTTTACTGTTCTATTATATTGTTAGTTGTGATGTTTGCAAAGTTTTTTGAAAAACTATTTTGTTTCTGCTTTTGTAATTCGCAAATAAAATTATGTATGAGTAAATGAGTTTTAGAACTTTTCAAACATAAATTGCAAAGATCTACTCATAAGTTGGTATTTAGCAACATAACAAATGCATATAGACTTGATAACCCACAACAAATAAATAAAAAATTTTAAAAACATAAATTCTTGTGTATTTGCTCGAATAAATGCCATATTTTTTTTATACAATTTTTTTTTTTGCAACATTTTTTTAAAAATCAGTAAAACTATTGCTCTTTCTAATAGATAAGCTGTTATTTTTTTAAATGGCAGGTTCTATTTTCACTTTCAAAAATAACAGCTCAAATTATAATTGGCAAAACTTAGAGAAAACTTTAATGTAATTTTTTTTTATCTCTAATATCCTAAATTTTGGTTTATGAAAACATAACCCCAAAAATATGCAGCAAAATTTTTATTTAAATATAAAATTTGGAAAAAAGTCAATTTTCCCCCTTTTGTCAACGAAACTGCAGGGGAAATTTCTTTTGCCAATCAAACTTTTGTCTATTTTTAGGTTGCTTATAATGTGAGAGTGTGTGCGATAGTTTCTTTAAGTGCATGCCTCTTGTTGCAAGTGAATAACTTGCATGTCTAATTCAATTTTAACAGCTTTTAAAGGGGTTTTTAATTTGACCTTTTTTTGGTTTTGCTCTTCTTTCCAACAATTATTTTCATTTTCAAACCAGACCAAAACTGCTCAATAGTTGTTTTGGTATTTGAATTTTCTAGTTAAGAATAAAAAAAAAACAATTGATGAAAAAACAGCAAACAGTTACTTTTGTTTTATGTCAAGGACTTTTAATTTATTGCTCGTTCACTATAGAAGAATGGCTTTTATTTGAAGTGGCAACAAGTTTTGTTTTTTTTTTATAACAAATCAAAGTTCTAAGAGGGTTATTTGACAATTATAATTGAAGTTAATATGCAAATTCCGGCTCTTAAGGCGTATATATAGTATTTAAGGCCTTAATAAGTAAATAAAGTTAGACTTATTTAGTTTGAAAATTGCAAAATGTTTGAAAAGAAAATTTTAAAATTATCAAACCCCACTGTTAGGTATCACGTAAGAGTTTCAAATTATTTTTATTGAGAAATCAATGTTCAAACCATGTCACGATTTATTCAGAAGACGTCTTCTTGCATCGTTCAACCATTAAGAATAAAATTATTTGATAAACAGGATATATGTATGTATAACTTAACACTTAATTTTTGTTAAAATTCAAAACGGATAAGACGTGTAGACGAACATGGACTCTAATAGGAAAAAAAATAAATATTGGAGCCAATCTGATAATATGTACTCATTTCATGTGCAATACAAATTTCCCAAACCCATCCACTAATGCCAGAATTATGCGGTAAAAACCATCAAGAACTACACACGCAAACGAGTTGATGGCCACCTTCTTTTCTATTAACGAAGACAATTCTTAATAATATTTTATTTTTCTCTTCATACATTTGTATATTTTCAATATTTTTATTTTTCTTTCTCTCTTGCAGACAATCTTATGAAACCTGTATCTGTCCAGAAGTAAGAACTGAACTATATTTCCCTACAACTACAACCCCTACATACATACAAATATATATAAATAACTACAGCAACTGCAAGACAAACACAAAATAACAAAGAAATTTTTGAACAAAAACGACCAGCAGCAAATAGAGCACGACAACGAAAACGTATAAAAAAAAGAAAGAAAGAAAGTTTGAAGAAATAAAAACATTCAACAAATTGTTTCATAAACATACATATAAAGCACAAATAAATCCTCTTAAGGATATTCAAGCATTAAATTATTCTTCAGTGGCATAAAGAAAACAAAACACGGCAAAAGAAAACAATATAGAGAGAAAAACAACTAGAATCAATTTAGCGGAAGTGTTAAACAGGAATTGCCGCAAATATCACAACAAGAAACAGCAGCACGATTGAGTTCTTCCTTTTTTATAGGCATTTTGCATGCCAGTGCATGGCAGTGGTGTAAGTGAGGGCATATGTATGTATATGTTTGCCTGAAAGAGTATTTAATGTAAAATAATCGCACTCTTGCTTAATCTCACCAGAAACATGTCGAATGTAAGTAAGAATTTATAACATTATAGAAAAAAAACAACAGTGATAATTGATTATCTAATACAAAGTTCGAAGGACTTGACTTCAATTTAATTTTATTGATTGACGTACCGTACAAAATGAACTAAAGACAAAATGAACTAGAAATTAGTTAAGTGTGTAAAGACTTGAGATTAAAATAAAAATTTAAAGACGTTTGCAAGTCATTGTATAAGTTGTTGCTATATATGATAACCAAGAATCATGTTGTCTATTCTTTAATCACTTTTCTGTTCAGGAATGTGAAAATGCGATTAAAATTTGTTTCTTTTTTTTTTGTGATAAAACAAGAATTTTAAGTAAATAAAATACTTATTTTCCAATTAAGTGATTTATAGCATTTATTTCATACAACCTAAAAACTGTAAAAAGAAAATATACAAATCAAAAATCCTCTTCAATATCCGACTCTGATATACATACACAGCTCTGATATGATACACAGCCCTATTCTGTGTGCTCTATAGAGATAAAATAATTTAAATAATTCTTTAAAAAACCGACCGCAATTTGAAAAGTAAAATTTAATTTACATTTATACATATATATTTTGAACACTCTTTTATAAAAAAATTTACGAATCGAATTTACGAAAAACGTGTAGACGCACCACCAGGACCAAACTTTCGTCTGCAATAAAAATGCAAATTGATCCAATTCGTGTGAAAAGTTTCATAACAACCGATTAAGTATAATTATGGGCCTGTTCGTAAATGCAAAACTGCGCTGCATATTATGCGCAGTACGTTCATATATGCAAACAGTGGCAACTCGCTGAAGTATATCTATTATGCGCAAATAAACACAAAACACTAATCATAAAAATGGCTGATGCAACGGATGAGTATGTGTTAAATTTTTATTTTATTATTTGTTTTATTATTTCTTAACCTTTTTCTTTCTTGTAGATTAGATAATTTTACATCATTAGTTATATCGTCCAGCTCAAAAATTAAATTTATCATTAACTTTTCCTTTTTTGTTATATTTTTTGTTCATACATGCAAACATTAAAATGCGCAAAAAGAAGCATAAGCGACAGCTGATTAGCAGTGGCAGTGCAAAATAATCATATTATGCAGCGCAGTGATGCATTTACGAACAGGCCCTACCTACCTACCTTTATTTGAATTGGATTCTGTTAAAATATAAATTCTATAATGTACAAAGTAGCATTAGAATCACTTTCACATTCTATAGGCGTGGCGCCGCCCCACTTATTGAAATAGAAAAACCATTATTAAATCCTATATTTATTTATTCGGTGCGTGGCATCGTGGGAATGAAAAATTCTATAAAATCACATTTGTATACTTAACACAATCTTATGTAAATTATTTTCTTTATTTTTATTTTGTCTCTTCATTTACCGTTAGTTACTATTTATGGATGAATCGAATGGCAATGGTGGATATGTAACAACAAATGCAACAGCAGAAACAGTCGCATCAGTCAGCAGAACAAAATATAATAAAAGTATAAAAAATAAAAGCAACATAAGCAAAAACAATAACAATATTAACATTAATAACACCATAAATATTGATAATAATCAAAACAATAATAATAATAATAATAATAATAATAACAACAACATCAACAATTGTAATACGAGTACAAATAATATCAGCAATATAATGGCAGCAGCATCAAGTGCAGCTGCCGCAGCCGCATCTGCTGCCGTATGTGTAGTTGGAGTTCAAATGGCAAATTCAGTATCTAATGAAGATCTCAGCCAAAGTTTATCAGAATACACAGACGCGGACGAAAGCATATCAGCACCGACTGAATTTTTAGCAGAAGTAAGTATATGATCCGAAGAAGAAGAAAAATAAGATTAGTTCTTAAAATGTGGTGATATTTTTAAGATCGAACCGATATTGAGTTTTTATTCAAAGACGCATAGAAAATTATTATTGAGATGTTTTTTTAAATGAAACTTCTTTTTAGTATATATTTGGCTGGCTTCCAAAACGGCAATTGCTTTGTGTTTGAACAAAGCATCACATTTCCTAACGCCGCAGTACAATAATTATACCATTATACCAATTATATTATACCATTATACCATTTCAAAATGTCGACGCCAAGTATTTTTAACGCAGTAAGAAAGCAAACAAGTCATCGGTTTTATAGTTGATTCATTGTTTCGGAGCTTTACATACATACATATGTATGTGATTTAAATCATGCATGGGACTTTTTCATTGGCATTGAATTTTCATTGGCATTATTTTAAACATTGACAATGAAAAAAAAATCAGTACCAATAAATGCCATTGCTTTTTTTTTATATATAATTTTTCTACTATTTATAATGAAAAAACAATGAAAGCTTTGAAATACTAATTACAATTGATAAAAAAATAATTAATACTATCTGTATAAAAAAAAATATGGTCACATAAGCTTTTGAAAAAATAAAATTATAAATTAAAATACAAACCAAGCTATGTACATATATTTAATAAGTACATGCACATACACACATATATATGTAAATAAATATGTGAAATAATATTGACGTTTAATACTGATAATGCTTTTGAAAAACTTTAGCATTGATTATTTGTAATGCTTTTACTTTTTAAATAAATAATAATGAAATTATTTCATTGAAAAGCATTAGCATTGTTCAAAAAATTTATAATGCTAAAAATTTAATTGGCATTGTTTATAAGTCAATGCCAATGAAATTGACAATTAATTAGTCAATTTATTTAATTACTCCAATGTATGATTTAAATAAAGTAAAAAAAAATCATATAAAAAAGACATATGTATGTGTGATGTGAGCATAACAAATTAATGTGTGCACTTTTTTACGCTACCATATGCCAAGTCTCTTTTTTTAAATTTTTTTAAAGAATTCGGCAGTGTACATAAACCGTGTTATTTCAAAAAAGACCGTCCAAAAACAGGATGAGTATATATCCGTCAACCGTGAAATTTTAAATTCGTGTAAAAAAATACCGTTTAAAAACAGGATTAGGTGTACTGTATACAAACTTTGTATACGAACGTTTGGGAAGTCAGCCTTTATTTATTTTCTATACCTGTTAAGAAACAATGTAGACTTATCAACAACAATACTCGTATAAGCCAAGATCTAACGACTGATAGACAAGAAATTCACGATTATCGTCATTTTGAAATTTAATGTCGGAATTTCATTTGAGAAAGATTTTATTGTTTTGTTAAAGAAAAATATAAACAAGGAATTAATTATAAATATTTCTTGTGATATTTTAAACAAACTCGCTGTGAGTAGCTTACAGCAATGTTTAAAAAGAGAATAATGGTGGTGGGAGGGTGGAAATTTACACCCATTCAAACTAAACTCAGACGTTAATTTTGTGTTGTTCCATCTTCTCGAACCAATCGTTTAAACCATATTGCTTTAAAAAATATTTGATTCTGTTGTAGAGTATTATTTTTTACAAAAAATTATCACAATAATAAATAATGTATTGTTATTTTTTTTATAGTTTCTATCTGCTGTCATGCTCAAGGATTATAAGAAGGCCTTAAAATATTGCAAACTGAGTATGTAAATTTAAATTTCTTATTCATATTAAAATATTTTTAATTTATGAAAAACAAACAAATTTTTATGAGAATTCTATATATAGCTTTAACAAATTAAAAATATTTTTTATTAATAAGACTTAAAAATTAAAAACTTATATTTTGTTAATCCCACAGTTTTACAATACGAACCAGACAATTCTACAGCAAGAGAGTTTTATCCCCTTATACTAAATAAATTGAGAAGTAAGTATAAAGTGTATAAAAAAATTAATATCGTAGGATCTTTATAGACCTTAAATTCTATATGACTGTCCACATTTTAAGTGAACAAATCAATTACCTGCCTTGCTTCGTAACCCTTATCAAAGGTTTATAAGATAATTATAACTACGGTGACCATATTTTTCGACAAAAAAAAGGACACTCAAAATTAAATAAAAATTATTGGTATTAACTTAATCACATAGATATATTTTATACCAATAAAATAAAAATATAATTCAAACAATTTAATATTAGTGACTAGTACAAGTAGTTACATATGTATGTACTTATTTTAATGTTTAAAACAGATATTAAATATGCCTAGAAGTTCATACGAAGTTAAAAAAAAAATTAATTAATTAATCAAAATTAACAAAGAAATTAAATTTAGCCAATAATACAAAAAAAAAAAACAAAATTCAATAAAAAAAAAATTAATAAAAACAATAGTTTAAGAATTATCTATTATTGATATTTTTCTGAAGAATGTATTTTTTTTATTATATCATGCAGTGTTGCCAGGCAATTCCTGTCTTCGGTGGTTATAAATTTATATTGTATTGGGTTTAAAATTTCGGTATTTTGAGAAAATAAAACTTTTAATTTTGGAAACTAAAGACGAACATTAGCCATCAAAAAGAAAGGGCAAAAAAGGACAATTCAATTAAAAAAATGACAATTTATTTTGTTTAAATTTAAAAGGACGTTGTGTCAAAAAAGAGGACTGTCCTTATTCAAAAAGGAAGGATGGTCACCGTAATTATAACACAAATATTATAAACCTTTGATAACTCGTATTACAAATTTTTCTATTTTAATAAAATGTTATAACACTTTCTAAGTGAAATTTCTTTATTTATATAAAAAAACGCACCAACAGTTACCAATACATCTAGTGACAGTGATGAGAACTATAATAAATCGTCTTCATCTCCTGAATTTATATTAGAAGCACCATCATCGGATCCTTCGACTGGTGAAAGTGACGAACATGATGAACAATATTTAAGGCACAGAAATAGTGCATATGGCGGGTTGGTGCAGGGTAAAGGACTAGCTGTTACTGTTATGACCTCAGATAATAATGATCCAAATTCAAATGTAAGTAGCAGTTGCAGTGGCGAAGTTGAAGGAGAAGAAGAAGAAGATGAGGCCGACGGAGTCGAAGAAGATGGCTGTCAATCAATAGATGACAGTTTAAGTGATGAAGATGTGGAAGATGATGATGAGGGTGATGTAGACGATGACGACGACTGCGACTGCGATGACGATGATGAAGATGAGGATGATGATGAAGATGATATTATGAGCAGTAGTGGTGACGATTTACCCGTTGATGAACACCATTTGCTTGTAGGTGAAGTTTTAGATTTGGATGCCTTATCGGCTAATGCTTGTGGTATTAATGCAGCAATTAATATTTCAAATTCATCACGTAACTCTTCAAGCGGCGGAAAAGGCAGTAGTCGCAGTGACAACACTACACATTCATACTCAAGTCTCCTGCTGGAGGAAGAAGATGATATTGTGCCTGCAAATCTACACTTTCCCAAAGATTTAAATACAACCGACTTGGATGTCAGTAATGGCAATAAAGTACCCTCAACATCATGCAGTGACTCTGAATCACCCACAGAGCCTCTGACACAAAGATTAGCAGCAATATTGCGCTCAAAATGTGGTGTCTCTAATACGGATGGTTAAATAATATCTGATATTTAACAAGGCGTGTTAAAGCGAAACCGAAAATACAACCAAATATATAAAAATTCCTCATATATATACAGTATATACGTATACATAAATACTTACACACAAACACACACCTATATATTTTATAAGAAAATAAAACTTTTACATTTATACTTGCATAAGTCTTCATATAATTATTACATAAATTTTTCAAGCATTTCTTTTTTCAATTATTTAGCAAATAATTAGGAGACGTGGTGTCATTTAAGACGGATTTTATAGAGAAATATTTTTGGAAAATTATAAGAAAATGTTCAATGAATGAAGTTCTTCTGCATTAAGTTCTTTTGTCGAAATCATTTTCAAACAAAATGTTTCAAGATTAAAAGCTTTTTTAGGAGTTTCGCGAATTGATGTTTGGTTTTAATTTTTGAATGATCTACACTAGCGGCAGTGAAATAGGCAAAGGAACAATACTAAAAATATCTCCTAATGATTTGGTATTAAGAACAGTGAATTGCAGGGATAGTTATTACCTGCCCATACTAGTCAACTTGTGCTGCGCAACTTTTGAGTTTGTTGATCGGAACGTAGATCTGTACAATGTTGCATGTACTTGCAACTTTGTAAAAATGTGAACAAAAAGAAAAGAGTATTCGTAAGAACAACACATGCTGCACAACAAAACTTTGATTGTATGGATACGAATTTAAGTACAAAATAAAATTTAAGAAAACAATGTGAAAAGTGTCTCAAACTTTACCTCAAACTTGTTACATCAACTCTTTTTTAGTGGTTAAGAAATTTGCTACGACAAGACAGTGATGGCTATTTATTAAAGGGTTTGAACGAATTTTTTTTCAAAAACACTTTTGTATTAAATTTCGTGAAAAGATAATGCTTTTAAATATTTAATGTTTTTTTCAAAATGTTCATTTCAGCTAATTCAAAAATAATTTTTCCTACAAGATCCCCTTAATACATTCACCCTTTTAGTAGAAAATGTGTCCTTTAATCTGCTTACTTTTGGATATATTTAATTTTATAATAAATATTATACTATTCAATCTATTTATTAGTAATCATTAGAGCTTATTTAATGCAATATATTTAAGTCTATACGTATTTATAATTCAATATTTTACTCTATAAAGCAACATATAATCAGCAATAAAATTTATGAATAAAAAAGACTTCATAAATATTTTGCAAAGGTATCTTAAGCTCAAATATATCGAACAAAATTTCTTATTTAATTTACAAATAAAGAAAAAAATGTTCACTTTTTTGCAAAAAAAAATAAACACTTTCCAATAGACTTACGATCGATCGAATATTGATGCTGATCAAATGGTGTCAGAATTAATTTTTTTTTTTTGCTGCTTCACTGTCATAATTTCGAAAATAATTTACGAGTTTAACAGCCAAAAATAAAATTAATCCCACATGTAAATTTTTAAAATATCGATACTAATGATTTCGGAAGCAAAAAACAGCAACCCTTCTACATTTTCCCTTTTCCTAAGTTCAGGCACAATCTATAGCATAAGTAAGGATCATTCTGTGACCCTTAAACATTTTTAAAACGGCTTTAAACAAACCTCTTGGGAAGTGTTTTCCTTTCTTGTAACATTGTTGCTATTTGCTATGAATATCAATTTGTCAACTTTAAGAAAATATCTTTATTAATTAGCAGAAGCAAAATAAGTACATACACTCGTATTATTTTTGATTGCAAAAAAAAATACTAAAAATTTATATGTCATTTAATAGGTTAGATTAGGTTAAGTTAGCAGGCTGCTGGTAAAGGGAAGATTAGATTCCAGTTCACTTGGGTCCTGATGTGGTCCCATTGTGCTGCCTGTAGTGAAGGAGAGTAATAGAGAAAGGGTGATTAGAAGAGTCAGAAGAAGAGTAGGCACAACAGGGACAGATAAGAACAAGAGAAGGACAGGTGGGAAAAATTGGAGCCAGGGTTGAGTCTTGCATTGAAATCATTTAATAGTCTTCTGCAAAAAAAAAAACACGGCTGGTAATCAAATGAAAAATATTAAAGGTTAATAAATTTGTCTTTCCAAATTTTCATTTGCAAAATTTTTCATTTCAAGTTCTTCATTAAGTTTCTCAATTTTTAAGTGTAAAATTTAGTTTTCTCGTGCCACTTAATATCGTATAAAATTCGATCATCTGTAATTGTGGTTTTTTACCGAATTTATTAAAGACAGCCAATTTGGACAAAGAAAATTAATAAACTACTCGCATTAGAAAAACAACATATCGTACAAAAATTGTTAACAGACTCACATTGAAATCAAAATTAAACAAAAAAAAAACAAATATATGCAAGACAGACTTATTTGCAAAACTAAAAATATACTAACAAAAAAAAAAAAAAAAAAAAAAAAAATATATACTTATCATTTGATTTAATTTATAAAACTTGCCTAGGGCTCGATTTATACGATGATATATTTCCTAACACAATGGGCGGCCAGCTAAGCAAGTTGGATGAAAAATAGGCGAAGAAAATAATAAATATATTCCATGAAATACATCATCAATTCATTCCAGTTGGCTGTTAAATTTTCCATTCGATTTCATTCTAAAACACAACTCTGAAAGTGTTGAGACATAATCTGGATTTCACTAATGAGTACACCTGAAAATTATTACTTTCTCGATAACCTACTCAATACTTGATAACACTAGTAAACGTGTCACACCCGTCACAATTGAATGACGGAACTATATTAACTTTCTAGCAATTAATTTAATTATTGAAATAAATATAAAAAAGGTAGAAAACTACAATCCTTTCAGAAAAATTTTAAGAAATTCACAAAAATTTTCTCGTGCCGCAAAGTTATTTGAAACGTAAAAGCTTTCAAACTTTGGCATGGCCCAAGCCCAAAATATTACAATTTAAATATGGATTTTTCCGCGTCCCAGTTACCGTTTACGGAACCAAGTAGTTAAGCTGGTTAATTTTTCAAAGAAAAATTAAATATTTTTTACTTTTACTTTACTTTGAAAATTGTAAGTAGCTTTACCTTCCTTGTAAGTGAAAAAGAAGAAAGAAACAATCGAACTGAATGCTTCTAAATTATAAGCTTAATTGGTTGCAGCAAAAAGAGGAATTTTCTATGCAAATACCCGTATGAATTTTGTTTAATAAATATTTAATTATCTACTCGTATATAAGTCAATGTATAATTAACCCAATAACAATGGTCCAAAACTACACTTTCAGAAAACATAATTAAAGCTACTATAAATTTAATTATAAAAGAAATTATCTACTTTAATAAAAAAAAAACATACTCATGATAGATGACATAAAATCTGAAACGAGTCATAAACATAATCTTAGAAGAAATACTCTTATACATACTTACATCTGAGCAAACTAATAACTTTGTACTTAAAACTATATACACACATATAAAATACATATTTATTAAAAGTAAATTATAAAAAAAACATATTACGAGTGTTTATAAATAAAACTCAACCATTAGAAATGAAGAAAGTTTTTATAGAAATTATAGAAAGACTTGATGTTAGTTGATAAGTATAATTTGTAATTAAGTTAAAAAAAAAGTTACTCCGTAAAAAAACAGTGTCGGCCATAAGTAATGGAATGATAAAACGACTACTTAACGTTTTCATATGCTCTGTCGCCTAAAAACAAAACCAAATTTTACAAGAAAGAGTTTGAATGAAATTAATGAAAATATTTATGATTTGGGATGTACAGTACGCGCCACAAATTTAACTAAACAATTTACATAATTTTGAAATTACAACGGAACCCGTGATCGAAAATGTGGCACAATTGGGCCATTTGTGGTACTTTCTAATCTATTTTGGCCCTTTCAGCTCAAAATTCAACTAACTGCTTCAAATCGTTCGAACGGTTTGAAATGTACTGCAAGCGTTCAGTACATTTTCAATGTAATTTTCTCCCTATTTCGAACCCTGCTTTTGTTTACAACATTGTTTTGTTTGTCAAGAAAAAACTCCTTACTTGAATTTGCAAACCTGTCTTGTGCTAGTACCCAAGGCGAATTCATTACAGGTAAACTGGTAACTACAGTTGTTAACTTTTTTTTGCATTTTCATTATTGTCGGATGCCAAAATACACTATTTGCTTCTTGCGTTTGAAATTGTACAATAATTTTACAAAAACAAAATGCTTGTGGTTTTTGTTACATGTTGTACTTGTTTTATTAGTGTGATCACCTGTTATGAATTCGCCTTGGCTATTACCAATATCAAGTAAACACAAAAACAACTAAGTAGAGTGTCTAACGGTAAAAAATTCTTGATGAATAAAATTTGTATTGAAAAATAAAATTTGTATTGAAAAATAAAATTTCGTGTTGCTTTTGAGTAATGGTATTTGTTTAAATTTATTTAAAATAACACATATGTATATACTGTATTAGTATTACTATTGTTTTTATTTAAATAAAAAGTTTGTTATCAAATATATTCCAAAAAAGTTTTGTTGGCCCTCTCGACGCTATTTTGGCCCTTTTAAATTGTTAATTTGGCCCAAAACAAAGAAACTCAAAATCCATCACTGAACGCAACTTATGAAACTTATAAAATTGTTTTTTTTTTAACTCAAGAAATTTCAAGAAATATTAAAAGACGAAATTTAAATTAGTTTTGGGCGACACTGTAGATACATATTCACACATATTTATATATTACCAAGATTATTATTATATATACAGAAATACATACAACTATAGAAAAGTTATTTTGATAACTAATTCAAGATAAGAGTATCCAAGAGAAGATTAACAAATAAGCGATGCAAAAAAGGATTTCCAGGTATCCAAAGGTAAAAATATTATAAAATTATTAACAATATGAATTAATTTTATTTTAAATTTTGTAAACTTTAAAACGAAAAGAAATACAGAAAAAAAAGTTAATAAGAAATTCTTAAAATTTTATTTGAAATATTCTTCCAAAATGATTTTCAAAAAAATTTTATTTGTTGTGGGTTAAAAAATAGTGAATGAAGCCTGGTACTAAGAAGGCCAGCTGTTAAATTATTTAATTATTCTTCTATATACTCGTAGCTAATTGATAGGCAAGACTTATTTTGTCATGCCTTTTGTGATCGCATTTTACAGCCGATTTTGGCAAAACTTGTGTTATTTGAAAGGTATAAATGGGCAGATGTGCACAATCCACATTTTATGAACATAAATCCAGTATTATGGAAGCTTTTAGCATTTAAATTTCTTACTAGTATATGTGCGTATTCACATGTAATTGTAAATTCTGCTTCTGCAAAGGGAATATCAATACAACATTTTTTCTTTACTTTGAATTGCTGCTGTTCTAGGTAATGCATGTTACGTAATATATTTGCGGACATTTAGTTTTTATATTTTGTCGTTGTTGTGTTATCGCTATTTTTATACGCAACTTTGACTGTAATTGCGGCCTATTTTTTAAGAATCTTTTATATATTGTCAGTGACACAATAAAATTGCTTCTTTATTGCAAATAAATAACTACTTCTCATTTATTTTGTGGAAGTTTTCAAACAAAATTTAAAACTTTTTCTAAATTATAATTGAAGTTCTACTGATGAGCTGGCATAAGAAATGCCAGGAAAATAATGGCATATAGACCAACTTATAACCCACAACAATTAATAGTTTCTTACAAGTAAAATACATTTAGCTGGTGTAGTAGTGTTGTTTTTAAATATAAATTGTAAGAACGTCTTTTCAATTTGAAATAAAAATATTTTTGATTATGCTTGATTTACTACATATATAAATAAAATTCAAATTGTGAAATACAGACATATGTATGTACATAATCGTATGTTTTATGAAAAATGTAATTGTTTAAATCACAAAATTTAATAAAGAAAAGAAGAGTTATATTTAAAGGGAAGCTGGATATAATTGTTGTTTTATTTCATACACAGCAAATTGGCCTCCTCATAGTACAATTCGATAATAATAATTATGGCCAATGAGACCGACTTCAATAGAAAAAAATTCAAGATCGGCCTATAAATAGCGGGTTGATCTATGGAACCGATATTATGGGACCGAGCTGGAAGAAAACCATTCCAACAAAAAAAAAATGTTTAAAAACAAAATTTTTTTGGGGGGAATGAAACTTGCTCCGATTTAAAAGCAAAAATATGGGACCAAACTGGAAGCACACTAGTTGAAACAAAAAAAGAACTTTGAAAATCGGTTAATAAACAGCGGAGATATGTGATAAATAATGCTTTGAAGAGAGAGTGGCGACATTTTTCCACATTTTTCCAAAAAATTTCATGCGACAAAACTGTAAGCAGCTTCCGAGGCTGCACAAAAAGGAAGGAGAGAGATCGCTCAACTTATTTTTAAGCACGTGGAGTTAATACGAATAAAAAAGTAAACAGCGACTGGAGGATAATGTTTAATTTAGATGCTCTCTGCCTCTCTCTCTCTCTCAATCTCTTAAGCTGGAGGTCCATACCACATTTATTTAAACTAAAGTATTTGCCAACAGATGAATTATGTATGTTAGAAGATGACACAGTAAAACGAAGGCATAATTCAGATCATTCAAACATGATTTTAGCGCATTTTGGATGATGTGAAAAAAGCGCTCCGTTATGTAAAAAACAAGAGCTCCAAAGTGGGACATCGCGAACAAAAATCATGCATGATCGAAGCGCTTTACGCAGCAGGAGGCACAACAACAAAAAGCATCTCTCCCTTACAAACCTGCTTCGACCGAAGCAGTAGTTTTTGCTGGGCTTCTTCTTTTTTTAAGACGATTAAAAACTCAATGTGATATATTCAATATTTTACAACTAATCCCACCGACCCTTCGTAACGCTTTTGGCAAAATTTGAGCCCGCCCCCATAAACCCACAACGTTGAGTAATATATGAATAGCCCATAATTTGAATATCATCAAAACTTATCGTGATCGGTATCATATAAAAGAGCATAAAAATAGCACACGAACGATATATAAAACACTCAAAATAACGACCACAGTTTATATTATAGAGCATTGGTGCCCCGGCCCTATGCTCTTCATGCTCATTTGTTTTAGTAATACTCTTAGCTATAGGCTGTGTGTTTTAATATACACATACAGCACTCAGCAACCTCAATGCGAAATACACAAACAACTCTGTCTTATTAGTTTTTTTTTTTTTCGTTCTTCACTGTATATACGCAAGAGCAAAGCAACAACACTTTCGTATGCTTTGCTGGTAAACATTGACGAAAGCGATCATCAATGTAAATTTTGTTTTTGTTTAACGTATGATATGAAATAAATATATGAAATATATTTTTTGTGTTTTCTTTGCATGTATTTGTTTTTACAACAAAAAATTTTGAATAAAAATTTGTTTTTCTTTAAATGTATTGGTGTTTGCTCTTCCATAAGGAACTTGTGGGCACCGCGGTTATAGATTTTATTTTATTTTATTCGGATTTTAACTTGTAATTTTTATTACACCGTGGTCTTTTTAACAAATAAGGAAAACATTTACATATTTTATACAAATTATAACTTTATTTAATAATTTCTGTTTTTATTTGTTAATTAAACATGAAATTTTATGTACACTTTATCTTTCTTTTTTTTTTTTTTGCGCAAAACTTTAATAAATTTTATTATCTTATAATTTCGTGGCTTATTTAAACGTTCTTAACGTATTCAGATATTTTAAATTTTTTAATATGTATGTATTTTTGTTTTTAGAATATAATCAGCCTACATTTTTTTTTTTTTTGTATTTTTGGAAAAAAATTAATTTTGTTAAAAGTTACGCCAAGTGCCGTTAGAGCCAAATTTAATATATTGAATGAAATACGTGTGAATATGATCAAAATACTTCTTCAAAAACTTGGTGGAAGAAAATAATACCTATAAGGAAATGTTTTTCTCCAATGCTTTTTAGCAGTAACTTTTAAAAATCTGCGCAAATAGAATAAAAAGTTTTCTTAGAAAAACACCTTTTATGTACTTTTCATAAAAAAGTACTTTTGAAACAAAGCTATGTTTTATGAAAAGGTATTTTTTATGAAAGAATACTTTTCACAGAAAAAGTGTTATTTATACCATGGTACGTTTTTACAAAAATTTTATTTTTTTAAATCGAATTTTTATATAAAATGGTTAATATGGTTTTTTTTACACAAAATAACATTTTACAAAATTCTACATTTTATACAAGAAGTAGTTTTTAAAAAGTAATTTTAAAAATAAAATCTTTTTTTATAAAAAGTTACGTATTATCTAATTAAAGTTTTTATAATAAATATACTTTTCATAAAAATGTACTTTCTATTAAAACTATCTTTTTATTAAGATGTACCTTTTAAAAACAAAAATTTTTTTAGATGAAACAAAAGCAAAGCTCTTAGAAAAAGACACTGCAGTCAAATACAGTACGAGCTCGATTTGCGCAACCAAAAGGAAAGCGGTGTTATTTGTTTACCGAAAAGTTAAAAAATTTTAGTTTTTAAGAGTTTACTTCTATTTAAAGAAAAAAAATACTTTTAAAAAAGAAACAAAAAAACTTCTTAAGAAGCAAAAACCATAGAAAGTTACACTCTTCCGAAAAATTGATTTTAGAAAGCTCTTAATAGAAAAGATTTCTCAGTTTACTTTTTATAAAAGAAAAATATATTTTACTAATTGGTGCTTTGAAAAAAACGGTACTTTTGCAAACCGTAAGTTTGAAAATATTTCTTAGAAATTGAAAATTTTACAACCCAAGCTAACGAATCTAAAAAAGCGAACTTTTTGAAAATGCGTACATTCACTCGTTCACTCCAACAACAGCATAACTCTTAAAATTAAAGTTTCTGGTCTAATAATTCAGAGATTATATTGTGTGAAAATTTCGTAAAAATATCTACACTTTTTGGGAGAAGAATGTAATTTTATTTTCCCATTCAGTTGTATAAAAATTTAAAAATTTGGCAATTTCGAAACCATTTTCCTTTTTTAAGAATTAACAATATAGAAGTTTTGAAAAAAACTTTATTTCTTAGATAAACGACGAAAAAACGAAAATTTTTTAATGATCAAATGAAATGTTTCATATGAAGTCGATTTCGTTACCCATTTTATTTTATGAAAATTCATTCACTCATGTCGAGTACTTGGGAGACTTTGCTCTTTAAATTTGGCTGAACAAATAAGAAATAATAATTGTGTTTTTTTAAAGTGTGCTTAATTATTATTGTAACTCTTTTTATTATTATTGTTTTGAGAAAAGTTGATATGTGATTAAAACTACTACTTTAATTTTTAAGTTTTTTGAAATAAATATTTTTGTAATTATTTACGTATTTTGTTTTATTCCAGCACCTTGTCTTTTTTTTAATTATATTTTGATGAAATTAAATATGTAAATTGATTATAACTGCAGTTTTTTCTTTGTTTGTTATAAATCAATGAACTAATTAATTAATTAATAATATAAATCAGGTAATTAAGCTTTTGTTGTTTGTGTGTTTATGTGTTTTTTATTTTTGTTATAAGAAAATATATATATTTCTTTTTTTAAATAAAAACTGTCTATATTATTGATTATTTTGTTTCTTCTTTTTGTTCTCTTTGTACATGTAACATAAAGTTCAAGTTAATTTATTTTTGTTGTTTTATTTATTTTTTTAATTTGATATAAATCAGGTAAGTAATAGCAAATTTTGTTGAAATAGCAATAGTTTTAAAACAAATGATAAGTAAGCTTTATCGATTAAGACACTACTTAACAATGTTTTTATTTATACAAAAACTTAAGAAGGATCATTGAAAGATAAGGATATACTAAGTATGTATTTGAAGTTTTATGTTTTAGAAGTGATATTTGAAATTTTTAAAAAGTTTTTTTACGGAACTTCACAACTCGTTATTCTTAAGTAGTAAGCAGTTGAGCATTAAACGCAAACAGTCGTTATCGAAATTATAATTTAATAAGTCAGACCGGAAAAAAACTTTTCTATTCGACACTTGCAGCGTTGGTGATTCTTGTTAGCTCAACTCTATCAAAATACAATAGTGTAAGTTTGTTGTTGGTAATTTTTATATAAAAATGACACACTTTTACATTTTTATTGCATACTAGGAACTCGATGCAACACCACAAATAGATTATTCGCTGTGGCGTGCAGCCAGAGGACTTAAAAGGCCGGTAATATGCAAACCTCCGTTACGAGCTTCGAATGGTGACTGGGCAAGAACTGATGCTGAAAAAGGTGCTCTTTTTGTTAAGCACTTAGAAAAAGTATTCACTCTGAATATTTCTGCTGATATTGTTGAACTGCCACCAGTCGTCTCTTTACCAGAAATACCCATAAGATTTAATATTGTGGATATTGAAAAGGACATTACTTGCCTAAACACAAGAAAAGCACCAGCTATTGATAAAATAAGCAACAAAATGCTTCAAGAACTACCTTATTTTGCAAAAAGAATAATACTATTAATTTTTAATGGGATTTTACGGCTGCAATACTATCCAACAGAATGGAAGGTTTCGATGATTACTATGATACCAAAGCCCGGCAAGGATCATACAAAGGTTGAATCCTATCGGCCTATTAGTTTATTGTCTAATATGTCGAAATTTTTTGAAAAGCTGTATATGAGCAAACTGACTCCTATAGTGACTAGCAAAGGATGTATTCCAGATCATCAATTTGGTTTTCGCAGACAGCATAACACTATTGAACAAACTCACAGACTTGTGAAAAAAAGAAATATTGCTCAGCGCTCTTTATTGATGTCGCACAGGCTTTTGATAAAGAATGGCACGAAGTTCTAATACACAAATTAAATCCACCCGTAAACATCGTCAAGCTTTTAAAAAGCTTTTTAAGTGAACGAAAATTTATAGTTCGAGAAGGCAACTTTTTAAGCCCTCCGCAGTCGATCGAAGCCGGAGTCCCTCAAGGCAGCATCTTCGGTTCTTTACTTTACTTAATATATGCCTTTAACTTACCGTTAAGCTAACATTCACACGTCTACGTTTGCTGATGATACAGCTTTTCTAAGCGTTCATGAAAATCCTGTAGAAGGTTCCCGCAACTTACAAGGGTACATAGCGAAACTGGAAACAGGGCTAAAACAATGGCGGATAAAAATTAAGGAGCAGAAATGTGTACACGTCACTTTTACGTTGCGCAGGGAAACATGACCGCCTATACAAATCAACACCGAGACTATACCGCAACACAATGTAGTAAAATGTCTAGGCGTTCATCTTGATCGTCGTTTAACGTGGAAATCGAATATAGACGCAAAATTCACACAAATGAAAT
This sequence comes from Lypha dubia, assembly GCA_947311025.1. NCBI lineage: Eukaryota > Metazoa > Arthropoda > Insecta > Diptera > Tachinidae > Lypha > Lypha dubia. The sequence continues at coordinate 22,284,532 of OX371260.1, read as the reverse complement.
TGAAAGCAGCCCAAATGCATTGGCTTATTGGGAGATTTTCTATACTAAGCCTAGACTGTAAACTTCTATTATACAACGTGATCCTGAAATCAATATGGTCCTTTGGAATCCAGTTATAGGGCACTGATTCAGCTTCGACTGTAGAAAAAATGCAAAGGGGACAAAATAAAATTCTAAGTGCAATTACAGCAGCCCCCTGGTATATCCGTAATCAGCGAATTCACAAAGACCTTGATGTTCCGTTGGTGAAGACAGTATTTTCAAAACACGCGAGAAAATATATAATAAAAGACTTGAATTGCACCCAAATCCACTTGCGCGCAATATTCTTCAATATAGAGGCCACACCCGGCTGAAAAGAAAGGATTATCGTTTTCTCAGTCGTATACGAGAGATGTAAAACAACAATAATCAACCGTTGAAACTACAAAATTTCGCTTAGCATTGGCTGAACATATACATATTTATCATTTTTAGATTTAAGATTTAGAAAATTAAGATTAAGAAAAACTTATTGATGTTTCAATCTATAATTGAAGATTCAATAAATAATAAAAGTAAAAACAAAAATTATATTGTAACCAACGACGCAATCGACCATATTCTAGATCTAAATTTAATGGTTATAGAAAAATTATCATAAAAAATATTTTATAAAACAGTCATACAACAACCAAAACTACAATTATTTAATGATACAATTGCATGAATTCACAAATATTAAAAATAAAAACTAACGCTTAAATACAACAAGAAAATACCTTCCATTGAGCTAAATCAATTTATTTAACTGTCTCGCCTTTTATCGTACAATTATCCCACATCTTAGTAAGGGTGTCATGTTGTTGCTACTCTCTTTGCAACCCAAAAGTGTAAAACACACGTATTGTTTGTTTTTTAACTTACTAAAAACTGAAAACATTAATAAGAGCGAGTTTTTAGGAAAGAGCTTAAACGTATTGGCAAACTATACTCAGTTAATCTGAATATAAATTTAATCGAGCACTAATTGTGTTTGCTCAAACTAAAGCCGTGCAAAATTGCCATACTGAAGAATAAAAAAAATGGCAGCACTTTTGTAACATTTTGACATTAAGTTTAAACTTTCAAGTAAACGTAGGTAATTGTCATCTTAAAAACAGATAATCCGGATGAAAGTTGACTAAATCTCTGATCGGCCACCTAAAAACACTCTAAAAGTCTTGTTAACCGCACTAAATTCCTCATAGGCGTTATAGTATTTGCCAAAAACTAAAAAAATTCAAATTGGTAGATCTGTTACTTTTTTTATGGATCCTGGTATAGCTTAAAGAAAGCAAAAAAAAACATTTGAAAACTGTTTCTAGTCCTAGTTTAGTAGTGTTATTAATCGATTAAAATGTTTAAAGTATTTCAAGCAAAAACCTTACACAAGTTTGATAGAAAAGTGGTCTTATTTTTTAAAAGTGGTCTTAAGACGAGTTTTTAAAAATGGCTACGACGGAAAGAAGACTGGCTACCTCATCTTGATATGTAACCGGGTTTGTTTGGATCCAGTTTTGTAACCGGATTTCTTAAGCCACACATATTTATGCATATCTTTTTCATTATTTAATCGTCTGAAGTATATTACTTCAAAGAAATTGTGTTTTAAATCTATACGTATATAGTATACTTTATTTTAGTCTTTTAAATGCAATTCTTATTTTAAAACAAATACTGTTAATTATACATATGTAGGTACTTATTTCCGAAAGCACTACCAACATGCATTTATTGTAATAAATATGTATTCATTTGTAAATCATATAAATTTTTTTTAAAAACAAAAGACTTAAGACACGAACTTTTAAGAGTATGGTTATGAAGTGCAAAAAATGTATTAGAAAATTTATTCTTATGAAGTTTTTATTAAAATACTTTAATCAAAAATATAAAATTTAAATAAATTTTGAATGCATCTAATGTAAGTATCTATTCGTATATAATGCATATACGTATGTATGCGTTTAGGTCTGTATGATGTATGCATGCATGTATGTATGTATGTATGTATTTCTATTTCTATGACTGTTCTTCGATAAGCAATTATGTTAATTATGTACAAATAGAAATAAATCAGAAACTTTTGATTTGAATACATATATATATTTTTTTACAAATTCTTAATTAATTTAACTATTTTGTGTAGTTTCGTTTATAAATTTCTTTTATTGCTGTTTTGAATTATTATTTGTTTAGTTAAATGAACTATTTTGTTGTATTTTTATTAATTTTTTCTATGTATGTTTTTGTATATAAACTCAGAAACTATTTTTGTTTTTTAACTTTTTCCCCCAACTTATGTGGTTAATGATTCAATTTTTTAATGTTAATCGAATTTAACAATAATTGTACTTTCATTTGTGTAACTTTAAGATAAAATTTAAAAATGTTTTTTTTTTGTTGGAAGGTGCAGAAAGAAAAATGAAGCTATTTTGTTGAAAAAAAAAAACAAAAATTTACGGAAATGGGAAATGTGTGCGGTGTGGTAATTTTGGCACAGAGATTGATAAGTGTGACTACAAAAAAAATAAAACAAATTGATTTTTTGAAGGATTAAATTAAAAACTTTATTACTTTACTTATAAATTATAAAGAAATAAATCAAAATATATTCTTTTAAAACAGATATGTGTGTGTATAATTATAAAAAAGGCACAAAAATTTATAAAATACAATTTAAAGGATTTGGGAAATTATTTTAGTGTTTTTAAACGTAATCGGACCTGATGTCACATTTACAAACACAAACCAAACTATAAGAGTACATCTTGTTATTTATCATTCTAGGGTTAATGTTCATGCGAAAACAAGAATGACCGAATTCGTACAAAATTGAACATGTATTTATATGTATTCATCTTTAAAAATTCATAATGTTTTGATTTGCTTTTTTACATTTTTCAAACTATTTCAATTCACAAGCGTATTTGTATCGCTTATTGTTGTATTTGAAAAGACAATTTCAAACAAAATTTGTGTCAACAAAAATAAACAACATATACAACAATAAGCGATACAACTGGGCTTGTGAATTGTGCAAATATTTTTATCTGTCTCTCTTAAATGATTTAATTATAATTTTTATTTATTTAAATTTTTAAAAAATATCATTTCAATATCAATATAAAAAAGGTGGTATTAAAATTAGAAAATGCATTATAATTATTTTTTTTCGTTTCCTAGAGACAGACCCATATTATCTGGCGATTTCACGATGAAATGTTAACTCTTTTATAAAAAAACAAACTTTTAAATTTGTACTAAAGTTATAAATGAAAAATTATTGTAATAAACTTAAAATTGGTATATATTTATAAAAATTGAATTATAAGCAACAAATTAATAATAAATCTATTTTCTAGATTATTTAATAAAATGTCAAAAGGGATTAGGGAATTGAATTGGTTAAAGGAAATTTCGTTTAAGGTAGACGAGAGACATGGCATTTGGTTGCTTAATATAGGAATCGGGATAATTAGTAACGATGTATGTATCGTGTTATTTTTTTTTACATTTTGTTTTTTTTTTTTTTTTAAATAAAATATTTGTTCTCATTTTTAATTCTAATCAATCAGTCATACTTTAATAAATCTTAATATATAAATGTATTTCTTTAAATTCTTCTTATCTTAGCTGCGTATTTAATATGTATTTCGTTTTGTTTTATTTTTTTTCGTTCAAAATTTCTAATTATTAAATACTTTACAGAGTCTTGTCTTAACTTTTGCTTTTAGGTGGTGAAGATTATAGGAAAGAAAACTTTTAATTTACTGCAAAATTATAGATAATCTAGAACAAATTTAATTAGCAATATTTAACATTTTCAAAAAAGAAATCTATTAAAAAAACCAAATTGATATATATATATATATATATAAAAGGTTTTTAAGATGTTGTTAAACAGAATCATCGAGAATCGTCTAAATAATAAAACTGCAGAGGACTTAATCACATTTTGAAAACATAAAACAGTTTTTCTTAATGGTTCATCATTAAAAATAAATAAAATTTCTAATATGTGGTAAAGGCTGATCGGTTACAGTGATACTTCACAATCAGTTATTAAAAATCAAAAATCGATTTAAACAATTTTCCTAAATTTAAATTTAATAAATGAATTTTCAATTTCCTATACGTTTTAATTGTTTAAACAGAAGTTTCGTTAGACAAGACAGACTTAAAATTTACATTATGTATTTGTTCTAAAGTTAATTCAGTTTTGATTTTTTTACTTTCTTTCTTACAAATAAAACTATTTTTGTGTATAAAACAAATGAAAAAAGCATCATCAATGTCTCCAATGAAATTAACATCACTGTTTTTAACACAGCTTGTTTAATTAAATATATAAAAAATTATTTAAAATAATTTGGAATAAAATTCTCTATAGCAATGCAGCATGCATGCTTCTGTTGCCGCATAAGAGAAGAGAAAATAATTTTCTATAATACGAAATTTTTTCAGACATCATATCACGTTATCTCACTGTTCAACATCAACTGATAAGATATAGGCTGACTTCCAAAACGCCAATTGCTTTGTGTTTGAGCAAAGCATCACATTGCATAACGCCGCAGTACAATAGTTATACAATGTATACCATTTCAAAACGCCGCCGCAAAGAAAATTTAACGCAGTAAGAGAGCAAACAAGGCATCGGTTTCATAGTTGTTGCATTGTTTCCGAACTTTGCATATGTATTTGATTTAAATACAGTAGCAATACTGTATACAAACATTGTATACGAACGTTTTGGAAGTCAGCCATACATAAGTAATTTTATTACTTTAACTGACAGCATATTGTTAATTTAAAAATGTTAAACCAACTTGAATAAGAAGGTCTTAATATAACGACTTAGGGGGAATTAATGGGGCAACTTAAAACAATTATTTGCATATGTTTTAAAACAAACAAAAAAATATATTTTGTATTTTTTGTATTTTGTGGCGCGCCTTGTGGTAAAAAGAAATATATTATCACTCTTGCTTTTATTTCATCTTACCATCTTATGTGTAAATGTGTATGTGTTTCTGTTTATGGTAAGATAAAATTAATAACAACAACAGCAAGAGTGATTTAATACCTTTTCTATAAATTTACATTATTCGAATCTTTTACGTCGACCACAATATTGTTTGTGTTGGTTTTAATTAGCATTGTGGTGGGATATTTTTGTAATTGTAAAAATCTCTCCATAACACAAGAAGAGGAGAGACGAGCCTCCGCATCATGATCCCAACATTCTTCCATCGTGTCACAAATAATGCTGATGCCCTAGAAAATATTTTGAAATTGTTAGAATAACAACATTTCCAGTTTCTTTAAAATATAAAAATTATATAGATATACTATATTCTGTATTAAATATTAGAGCGACTCACGAAAAAAAGTTTATTTATGGAAAAAAACAAAATACTATGGCATTTTTTAAAAAGTTTTCTAACATCATGTGTAATACATTTCCATGGAAATTGTGACACTTGTAAGGACTGTCATAATTTCTATAGCTTGATAGCAGAAAATATATGCTTGGCATTTGGAAAATCTAAAAAAGAAAAGCAGTTTGCAGTGTACAACAAGAAGTTGTATCAAAGTCAAGCTAACAACAACCATTACTTAATAAATGGCATTTTCATATTTATTCTCATCGTTTACTACTTACCGGATGTGAACGCCATGAATTTAAGATTTTTGGACGTAATTTTTTCATTACAACATTTTCCTGTACTTCATCCAAGGTTGGTCTTTGACCCAACTACAAATTAAAAACAAACAGAAAATTTAATTACAATTTCGCAATATAGTAAACTTTTGTATTTAATTTTATATGGATGTCAAACCTCTGCTTCAAACGGTAATAAATATTCTCCCACAGGTCCTGTAGCATCACAACGCGATACCATTTCCCACAGTACGAGGCCGCAAGCATAAACATCGATACGTAGAAATGCATCACGATTGAAGTTTATGGCACCTTCTAAGACTTCCGGGGCCATATAACGTCTAGTGCCCACTTGGCCATGAGTATCACCACAAGGTTTGCCTTAATTTATTATTTTTTTTTTTTTTTGGAAAATTTTCTCATTTATTCAAATTATTTACTTTTTTGCAATATTTTTAAAACACTTATTTTATGTTAAATTTTTTTTTATCACAAATGAAAATGAAAGTGCTGCCATGCTTACTTGTTAGTAAAGTTAATAATTGTTGAAATCAGTTTTTTTTTTCATATGCCAATTGCCGATTTTAACACCAAAAAGTACTTAAGAAAAGTACTATTGAATTTTTAAATAGTACAAACAAAAATTCAGATTGAAAATTTAATAGCAAGATGTGTAATGAAATAAAAATGTAAATAAAAAAGCCTTATACATAAATATAATATCATGTAAGTAATGAAAAGATAGTCCCTATTATTATAAATGTTAGGAGGGTCAATTTAGATTTAAGATTAGTTTTAAATAGAGTGGATTTTCTTAATTCTACTTCAAATAATCCAAAGAATAGACAAGGAAATTAAAAGATGGGAAATTAATTTAGGTTTTAGTTCTATCGATGATTAAAATGCAAAGATTTTTGCTATTCATTTTATTATTTTTTATTGAATTTTGTTCTGTTTGGTACCACTGTAATTCAGCGATTTAGCTGCAACTTAATTTAGAATTTCTATTTAACAGTTAGCATAATTTTTTAGAATTTTTCAATTAGTTGTTTGGCATTTTCTAGGATTATTTGTCGAATAAATATCAAATTATTTGGTTTTATGAAGGATTATTTGATTTAAAAGGAAATTTTATTAAATTAAGATGCCGTTTCATGATAAAAACAAGGTTATTATGATTGTATAGACCACAATTTAAACTACTGAGACCTGGATAAACATACATATAACCGATTTGAAAAAATGAGAAGATTATCAATTTGTTTGTATTATTTTGCGTCTTTCTTTATTCCTTCATGTCTCCGTTATTAAGAGGCACTTCTGGTGAAATATTCGATGATATAACGAAGCGCCTATAACTTTTACAGATATTTAAATACAAATAGATATTTTTTTCTTGAAGAGGACATATTTTTTTCATTTTGTAGGCTCTTGTAATAGAGAGATATTTAAGTTTATTAAATACATATTTACAAATAGAAAACGCAATCCTTTCAAATGTGAATGAAGTGCTCTAAACATCTTAAATCTTGAAAATCATTTGTCAAGATACCGAAATTACCGAAAAGTTTTGGACGATTTCTCGATCCATGTGATACTATAAAACAGATTATATACATACTCCTTTCACCAAAATCAAAAACACTAAAAATAATATACTAATTTTGAAAATTACTCTTCATAATTTTCTATACTTCATTCCACGCGTAATGCGTAAATGTTCAGAACAACAATGCTTTGATAATTTCGATCAGTTTGCATGTAATATAGAAAAGACCTGATTAACTATTTTTTGTTTTGTTTGAACTTTATTTAGCTTTTTAAGCTCTATGTTAGCATTATTTATCATGTCTTTCGAACAGTTTTAGCTGAAACATATTTTTAAATCTGAACACATCTTTATACATATTTTGTAAAATCTAAAAATTGTAAATTTTAGTGCTTATAGATAGATATGGTATATGATATATCGGGGGTGGTGTTGGCTGAAGTGGTTAGCGCGTTGACTACTAAGCAAACAATGACTTGACGAGGCCTCGGTTCAAACCCTGGCCAGAGCAAGTCAATCAACATCATTAATTTCTCTAATGTACATTAGTGAGACATTCTATTAATTGTTACCGGACTATTTAAGTGATGAAGGCATAGCACTGGTCAGTAAAAAACTGTTCTGACAGCGATTGATGCAGTTCGAAGCTAATGTACACAACATCGCCCTCCTTCGTCTGTTAGCAGAAACATCGGCGAAGTAAAACAATTAATAAAATGCCTGCTTAACAAAGTTAATGCGTTTACTTAACACCGGAGGCGCCTCAACACTGCCTTAAAAATTAACATAACGCGCAAAGCAGAGTTGTGAAAGAGTTAAGTCTTCTAAATTTTCAACATCTATCTTCTCTACCCTATCCCTCTCTCTGAGAGTTCCGGCACAGTGCACTGCATACGTAGGGGTCATCCCCTGAGTGCTGGTCCTAATTAAAAAAAAATGGTAGCCGATATCTGTAATTTCATATCTCCGAATGAAATAAAAATAAAATAAAAATTTCTTCTGAAGAGTAATTTATGTACGGTTCTAAATATTTAGGACTTTTTACATTTTTTTACTCTGAATTTTATAAAATAAAATAAAAAATTAAATAATAGTTAAGTAGAGAAAGAAGTAAAAAAAGTTTTTGCAAGATGTTGTAAATGTGCATAATGCTTAAAATTGAAATTAAAAATATACGTACATAATTACATACATTTACAGAAATAAAATGAAAAACTAAAAACTTTGAACTCACCCGGTTGAAATATCATGGCTAAACCGAAATCAGCGATACAAGCTGTCAAATCATTTTTAAGTAGAACATTTTTTGACTTAAAATCTCGATGTGCTATGGACGGCTTGAGGCCTTCGCTTTTGGTTGAAAATATTTCCTCATGCAAATGGGCCAACCCGCAAGCCATCGATTCAGCGGTTTTACAAAGTTCTTGATATGTGATTGTGTGGGATTTTAGATAATCGCACAGGGAGCCATTCTGCTGATATGTCGATATAAGCCAAAATTCTTGTTGTATCTTTTCGGTATGTTTTTCATGGCCCAAAAATTCCAAAATATTTGGATGACGCATACGTGGCAATTTGTAAATTTCCAGTTCCGTATTCCAAGATTCTTTTTCTTGCATGCGAAATATTTTCACAGCCACATCTTGATTATGCAGTTTTGCCTGCCATACATCACCGAAACGACCACTGGCTTTTAATTCCAATAGCTGTATGGGTCGATTGCTGAGCAAAGGCGATGAATTTGTAATTTCAGCTTCATTCTATTTTAAACGGAGGATATGGTTTTAAACAAAACATTCATTGTTAAAATAAATGAGACGAATTAAATGTGTTTCGACGTAACGTTTAACCCCACAGCTAAATATGCTGAAACATAATTCCTTGCGTCGAAACATATATTTAATTCGGCATATTTATCTTTACACATGTGTGATATTTAATTGATACTTACTGTTGGTATTTCATTGAAATGAGCTTGTTTACGTCTACGATATAAAAATAAGCCAATACCTGTGATGGTTATTAATATGGCAAGTATGATTGAACAAATAATGATATAAATTAAATCGGCATTTTCTGGGGTCTTCTCTTTCGGCACTGAAATAAATTATATTAAAAAGAAAGTTAAAGTATTTTCCAAAATAAAAAAGAAAAATCAACTAAATGAAAAAGATAACAAATTCTGTAATTTTATTAATTGCACAAACATACAAAAATTTGTCCCCATCTTGAACAAAACTAATTTTTTTTCTAATTTTCTTGACTTTTTTTTTCCTACCAATGACAGAATTTTTGTATGGGAATATCTAATCTTTTTACCAGATGCAAACCAATATATTTATTTCATCACAACTCGAAAACACATGTACTCTTACATACATATATTCGAAAATTATACTAGATACATAATTCTTGAAAAATTCGTAGCTAAGTACCAATTTCCAAATTTTCTAGAATATAGAAGTATTTTTTTCATTGTACAGTTTAAAGGCAGTTCAAACAAAATGCAGCACAATTTCTTTTTAAGTTTACAGTAAATGTCCTTAGAGAGAATTAGAACATTTTATTATCTGTTTGTTTCATAAACACTTGTCAGCTATTTTCTTTTATTATTTAAAAATGACAGTTTATTGAACCACTAAATAAATTCATACATCCATCAACAACGTTCCCCATTAAAATTTAACATACATGTACCCTCCCTCCATTTCTCCAATCCCCCAAAATACGCAGAAGAATAAGGAAAAATTGATATCAACCCCTTTCATTTTCTTAAAATTTTTACAACATTTGAAAATAATTACAAGGTAAACATAACGTTGCTTTTGTTTTTGTTCTTATTTCACTTCTTTGCGTTCGTATTTCTAAAGAATAAAAAAGATTACCCTCAAAAAAATAAAATAAAACAAGAAGCGAAATAAAAATAAAAATAAAAAACAAAAATAAAATATAGAAGAAACTAAAACAATCTACAAAAGAAATACGGCCTACAGGTGAATAACATTACAAGTGGCCAAATAAAAAGAAAGGAAGCTTAAGCCTCCCGAAAAAAAGAACTCAAAACTGCAAATCAGAAGAGAGCTGCTTTTTCAGAATGTGGAAAGAATAAAATCCGTACATACATATATTGTATTTGTACCCCTACTAGCAACGATACAAGAAGATTCTAACATCATCATCTGCATCATCTCGTATGCGAAATTTACAAATTAACATGCACACATACTTGTAGTATGATGATGATGATAATGATGATGATGATGCAAAGGAAAAAATTCTATACAAAAAGAAAAATGAAAGTTCCCCCAATTTATTAAGAGAATGCAAAAAAATATGCAAAATATAGAAGAAAAAATAACAAGTGAATCAACAAGAAAAACGTGACTAAAAACGAAAAAAAAAAATTATGAGGCACAAAGCTGCCTACTGCAACAACAACATCAAAAAATAGTAGCAACAGTGAAATCTAGGAGATTTGGCTTTACTTTTCTATTTTACAAAAGCATCACAAGGATAAGTAAATATGCATGTATTTGGGTTTGTATACATGTGTATGTTGGTTTCTGTAAGTGCACATAAACATGTGTAAGTATGAGTTTGTAGGATGGTGTGTATGTTTAAGTGAGTTCCTTTTTCAAAAGTGGCAAATACAAATAAACACGAATTCATGATACACAACCAATTAACATGATTTGCAACATATGGCAGAATAAGAAATGTTGCAGCTCCAACTGCAGCGATGCTATTGCTTGTACTTTAGCATAAGCTTTGATACACACACACACACATGTATATATATATATATATATATATATATATATATGTGTATATATACATATATATATATATTTTTTTTTATTAGTTATTTACAGAGTTCATTAACTTCAACTGCAGCAGCAGTGGCAGTAAAAGGAAAACAAAGTGCAAAAATATTTTTAAATCGGTTAAGAATGGCACTCAAGTAACTGTACAGTAAGTAAATCGGCACAATGCGATTATGATGAATGAATTTCTTGTATGCATTCTTATTAGATTCATTTACATGGTTTTCATAATTTGAGAACTGAAAACATTTAAAAAAAACACATTCCTTTTGGATGACTATAAATTTTCGTAATTTTATCCAGCGAAATTTTATTCTAAAATTATTAAAAAGTATATTTTGTTATATCTACATATTTCGGAATTGTCTTTCAAGCTATTGTTGAAAAATCAATGAGGGTTACTCCGTATCTTCATTCGAAAAGAAAACTGTTCGAATTTGTATCTTATTAACATTGAAAATTTTCTTTCGATTTGAAATACAGAGTAACCCTACAGGCAATTCCTTTCAATGTAAGAGTATTTTTAAGAAATTTTCTGCTTCGACGCACTTTTCAAATTTTAATAGACAAATGAATATAAAGGATCGCTTGTAATGAAAAGGTTAATAACGCAAAAAATCATACAGATTTCTTTTTAGAAAGGTCTAAAAATCCACACAATCGAATTAAGTTTATTCAAAATCTGAAGACGAAAATTTCGTCATACATTCGTACGTACATTTATACAGATGGTCAAATGAGCTTCCAACGGCTTTGCAACGTGGAGATCTAATGAACATTCTAAAATAAGTGTGAAATCAGTAGGTAATTTCCTAATTGTCGTTAGAACTGTGTACAATGTTTGGGCAAAAAGTACTCTTATTTCCTTAGACAAGATTATATTGTTGTAATGCACGAAGAGTTAAATACAGCCAAACTTTTGTCGAGGCAATAGAGTTGGCATATCCTACTGCCACCGCAGAACTTCTTCACTTTCTTGTACGCGGTCCAATAACTTAAAAGTAGACTGAGTGCCGGGATTTGATTTTTGTGTTAGACTTGAAGTGTGATCATTTCACCTAAAACCGGGACTTTGTTTTCCTGACACAATAAAACTAAAAGCAAGCTTATATATCAGTATGTAGGGTATGCGAAATTTTTATGATTTATATATGTGATGAAGAAGAGGCAGCTGAATAAAAAAAAAACTAAACCGAATGAACAAGTAAACGTTGCATAATGCTAAGAATAATAATAATAAAAAAAATAAAAGCCCATGGAAAATTAAAAACAAAATATTGCCAGCATAAAATTGGGGTAAACATGGATGGCATTGTGGCATCCTCCATCAACACTAACATAATCGTCGTCATCATCATCGTCATCGTCAGCATCAACAACAGCTAAATCCATATTGTACACACGTGCCTTGTAATGAATTTGAAAAAAATATTATAACAACAAACTAAAATAGCAGAAGCAATTGAGAATTGCAGGCAAGGATCCGATCCCTCTGCTATCTACCCTCATCAACATACACATTCACACACACGCACATACACATACAAAATATGCAATGTTTGCTTGGGAATAGAAGGTTGTACGTTCGAATTTCTTCATATTTATTGGTGACAGGGAAATCAACACCCCCCTCTCTTCATATCATTTTCATTCTCTACCAACATAATTGTGGGAGGAAATTGTAAAAGGGAAAATATACAAGTAACATGCAGGAGTTGGAACTTTTATTTAGTATATAAATATAAAATTATAATAATAATAAAAACTAAAATACAAAATAGAATTTACCTTGTGTTGTTGCTTCTGTTGTTGTTGGCTCCCATTTTTGTGCAGTGTTACACATTGATTGTTTGCAACAACAAAAATGCAAATGATTCATGTTATTTTTACGAGGCTCCGAGCTCGTAACACATTCTGTTTGATTACATTCTGGAGTTTGAGAGAAGCAACCCTTCATTTTTATATGGTCTTCCCCTACAAAATTAAAAACAAATAAATAAAACAAATTATTGGCATTCACATTTACAATATACTTTAACAAATATGTAATAAGTTTTTTATGAGTTGTATTTTTATTTATAATTTTTTTTTTTGTAATAAAGTTTATATTTAAATGGCTTGAAGATTTGTTTGGTTTTAAGGGCTTTAGAACTTACCTGTTATTTCATCCCGTGACCATAATACATAACAACTTGGAGGTTTATCCGAATCAAATTTACAATGTTCAATTTTTGTGGCACAATCACCACGATTCAAGCATTCTTTCTCATCGTAATGTTCACAATCAACATTATGTTCTGGAGGTAAAATTGCTGATTCCGAGGGACAGAAACAAAAACCTAGCAAAAAAGTTAAGCCTGGAAAATAAAATCATTAATTTAGTTTAATTTTCAAAAACTAAATTTATAAAATTCATTTGCAAAATTACGATGTGATAAAAATATATTTTCCATGTAGGTTTAGTCGACTACAGTAAGCATCAGTTACTTAAAATTAACGAAACACCTTAAAAATCGCGATTTAGAGGTTAAAAAGGCATGTTTTAGTACCTTTATGGACTTCTTAGCCAGTAACTCGTTATTATACCAACTGACGTCTTACATTACACGAATTAATTAACATTAATTCAAATATTAATTAATTAATTAAAATTGAAATAAAATTTATATATATGTATGTATGTGACTTATTTACGGATATCGGATTAGTAGAATTATACATACACATGTAACACACTATTCAACCAATTTGATGATAAAATTCTTTCGGAACTAAATGAGAATTATAGAATTTTTTTTATATCGCCGTTGTTAATGAACTACTAATTGTGATTACCCTTATTAATGTTAAAAGATTGTTGGCAAATTTTCTGGTGAAAAACATCAGAGAGATTACAAAAAAACAGCTGTGTGTTGTATGACAAAAAAAGTTTTTTTTTTTTGATAGTTTTATTATTTATTGAATCTTCAATTATAAATTGAAACATCAATAAGTTTTTCAAATCTTAAATCTAAAAATGTTTAATATAAGTTTAGCCACTGCTAAACAAAATTTTTAGTTACAACAGTTGATTTTTGTTGCTTTACATCTCTCGCGTACGGCTGATAGAAAGAGTATCCCTCCTCCTAAGCCGGGTGTGGCCTCTATAAATTAGAATATTGCGCGCAAGTGGATTTGGGTGCAACTCAAGTTTTGTAATATATTTTCTCGCGTGTTTTGAAAATACTGTCTTCACCAACGGAACATCAAGGTCTCTGTGAATTCGCTGATTTCGGATATACCAGGGGGATGCTGTTATTCTGCGTAGAATTTTATTTTGTCGCCTTTGAATTTTTTCTACACTCGATGCCCCATAACTGGATTCCATAGGACCATATTGGTTTCAGGATCGCGTTGTATAATAGAAGTTTACAGTCTAGGCTTAGTATAAAGTTTCTTCCAATAAGCCAATTCATTTGGGCTCTTTTAAATTCATTTGGATCAAATTTGCGTCTATGTGCTATTTTCTTCTTGATTACATTCTGTTAAACGATGATCTAGATGAACGCCTAGATATTTGACTTCAGTGTGTTGCGGTATAGTCTCGGCGTTGATTTTTATAGGCGGGCATTTTTCCCTGCGCAACGTAAATGTCACGTGTACATATTTCTGCTCGTTAACTTTAATACGCCATTGCTTTAGCCATTTTTCCAATTTGGATATTGAAGCATGTGACCAACAGTGTGTAGTATGCATTGCGATTCAATAGTACCGCAACATGCAAGCATTGACAAACTGCAAGCAAGATATTTTGTGTGACGGTAATTTGACACTTGTACGGTTAATCAAGTCCAGCAGCACAATGCACTTAAATGAATCAGATTTATTAACTGCATTTGTTTGATTGTAAATATAAGCAACACAAAGTATCTGTTGTTTACCCATGAAACTTATAACTTACTGACCAATGTCTGAAACAACAGAGCAACGGATGTACATAAAAGGTAGAAAAGGAAGTAGGTACACAGTGCCAAAACTGCCTAATAGAATCAAGAAGATTTTCTCTATGAAACGCTTTTAGGCTAAGGGGTATCCCAGCAGAAAGAAGCGAAGATTTTTTCGAAGAGATTCCTTATTGTTTTTATGTGGTAAGGTAAATCTTATTAATTTTTTCAATAAGGAAAACACATAAAATCAAGACGAAAACTTGTTATTTATTTCCGTTATTTTTGGCAGCAAAAAAACAATCCATAGAGAAAAACTTTTTGATTCTATTAGGTTGTCATATGAATTGTAAATAAAAGGGATTTCTTATTGATTTCTCTAGGGCATCTTATTGTTTTTTTTTTTTTTTTTTTCAAAAAGATTTTCTTCTTGATTTTATTAGATTCCTGTATGATCATGTGTAAATCATCTTTTTAATTTTTTTAATAAGAAGGGTTTTCTTCTTGATTTCATTAGATTATCTTATTGTTTTTTTTTAAAGAGGTATTCCTTATTGATTTCATTAGCTTACCTAATTGTTTTTTTCAAAAAGTTTTCCTTATTAATTTCATTAGGTTCCTGTATGATCATGTGTAAATCATCTCCTTAATTTTTTTAATAAGAATATCTTCTTGATTATATTAGCTTGCTTGTTATTTCATACATATAAATCAACATAAGAACAAATTTTTTCATAATTTTTTTGTGCTACAATAAATCATCTTCCTAAACTGGCTGCTAACATGTATACATAAGTTAGGTGTAGTAGTGAGGTGGTGAGAGTGCCAATCTACTAAACCGAAGTTCCTTGGTTCAACTCCCTGAATACGTAAGTTTTATAAAAATGTTTTCATCACCCCTCCATCCAGATAATACAAATACATGTTGTAAATAAGCATTCCGGACGTACCATGACGTTCTGATGACATCAAATTTGTATTTCCTAACATCACAACAAAGAAAACAGTGCCTAATAAATACCTTATAAAATAGAACAAAATTAATAAGATATCTCTACGAATTTTTTTCAAGAAGGAAGTCCGATTATTTTAATAAGGAAAACCTTTTTGAAAAAATCAATAAGAATACCTAATAAAATCAAGAAGAAAACTTTATTAAAAAAATCAATAAGAATACCTAATAAAATCAAGAAGAAAACCTTATTGAAAAAATCAATAAGAATATCTAATAAAAACCATAAGTTTCCTTCCTGATTTTTTCAATAAGGTTTTCCTTATTAAAACAATAAGACTTCCTTCTTGAAAAAAATTCGTAGAGATATCTTATTAATTTTGTTCTATTTTATTAGGTATTTATTAGGCACTGTTTTCTCTGTGTAGGTATGTTAGTCTTGTAGAAGGTGAAAAGTAACCTAAATTCTTAAGTAGAACAAAAAATCAGGAGATTGCGCATTGTAGGATATAATTCGCTGGCAGCACTGTAATATTTAATATATAATAAGAAATAAAAACAAAAAAATAAAAAATTCCCCAGCTAGCATCCAGTAGAAATAAGTCGCGTATTCTATTTGTATTTGTAATTGTGTATAAATAGAATATGTAATGACGTTAAACGAAGCTACCTAACAAGTAGTGAAAAAGCATTTGCACATGAATACTGACGAGGTTTAGTGGCTTCTACCGAAAACCAACGCTTGTTTCTATTCAGCAAGTGCTGTTGAAAAATCTACAAAAGGGATGTATAAATATTAAATTTTTACTTTGTTGCTCGAAATATGTTAACAATATGTCTACCTAATATTTCTCTGATTATAAACATTTACGAACTTTAGCCTGTACAAATATTAACAAATATTTATAATAAACAGTTCGTAGTAATTTAAAAAATTACAATTAATATACATATACCAAAATTCTCATTCAATACCAAAGTCATTTCCTAAGGGTTCTCTTTCGATTCTTGACTGGAATACCAGAAACACGAGCCGGTAAGCACCACGGGAGAGTGTCTACCGGGGCTAGAGAGCGTTGTTCTTATATTGGGCTCACCATGCGAGATGCATATCTGTCCTCTTGGGGATGGATATGCATTGGCATACTCCTTCACCTTGATAATGGATATGCTGACAGCCATCGCACTACCCTCGTTGGTGGCATGATTTCGCGACCGGTTATTGGTGAGGTTTCCTTCGGGAGTATACGTGACGGCTGTGGTTTCTATTGGTTTAAGGACTGCTGCCCGATCAGTGCTAGTGGCTGGATGGACTTCGGTCTACCAATAAAAAGCCTCTATGTGCTGTTCCGAAACAACAGAACAAAAGAGATCAGATAGCTCGAACAATTAAGCAATGTGTTTACGCATGGGGGTTGACCATGCATAAGAATTTTCCACCTGATGTGACCCTTGAGGTAAAAAATGTGAGTCCTCGGAGTGACTCGGTGATGCATGTGAATAGATATATTCCCACGGTGTTGAGAGAGTTGTGTTGGCTAAAGTGGTTAGCGCGTTGACTACTAAGCAAACAATGACTTGGGGCCTTGGTTCACACCCTGGCCAGAGCAAGTCAATCAACATCATTAATTTCTCGAATGCACAGTAGTGTGGCATTGTATTAATTGTTGTTGGACTGCTTAAGTGATAAAGACAGAGCACTATACTGGTTACTAAAAACTGTTTGACAGCGATTAATACAGTGTCCAGCTACTGTACACAACATCGCCCTTATTCGTCGGTTAGCAGAACCGTCGGCGAAGTAAAACAATTAATAAAATGCCTGCTCAGAAAGCTTAAGAACATTAATGGCTCTCATTAACACCAGAAGCGATTCAGCACTGCTCTAAAAATTAAAAAAAAAAAAACGAGCAATAGCAGAGTTGTAAAAGACTTCAGCCTCTTTTTAGATTTCTAACATCTAATCTCTCCATCCTATCCCTTTCTCACAAGTTCTGTCTGGCACGATCCATTGCATAAGAGGAGTCATCCGCTGAGTGCTGGTACTCAAAAAAAAAAATAAACAACAAGAAAAGCACTGTAGGCAGGTTCCCACATCAATCTGTAACACATTTGCACGCCCGAATTTATCAGATATAAATTAGTACATGTTTTTACATTTCAAAACATTCTCTCGTTGGTACTGAAAACTCTTATATTTTTTAAAAAGTAAAACTTCAATAATGGACTAATTTAATTCCAAAAATATTAAATACCCTCGAACTATGAAAATAAAAATTGGCAATTTTGAACTTAAATTAGGTAAAATTTTAGTTAATTTTGTCGCATCATTTTTTGTCCTTTCTTCTTTAAGAATGCGTTTTATTTACATTGTGCAATTTTTAGTGCAGTAAAGTTTGTGTAAATAAAGCAGAAAAAATTTTCGATAATTAAAAATTTTGTTTATATTTACTGTGAAAATTTATTATACATCCCATGGCGTTTATAATTTAAATGTTTTCCTTTTTCTAAAATGTTTACTATCAGTTACGATATTTTAAATCCAAATATACTACAGAGTTTAATATGAATGTACTCGTATGTATGCATGAATGTATTTTAGTGTATCAAGTAGCAAAGTGATTGTATTGGTTGGATGGTGGCACGGGTTGTAGTGAAAATAATTTTCTATTTGTAGTTTCCTTTGTTCTCATATCAAATGTTTTTCCATTCCTTTTTTTTCTATAAGGATTTATTTTGCCCTTTTGTATGTTTTTTACTATCAAACAATATATGTATACAAGGACTGCACATAGGAGCAGCTGGTATATGGAAACTATTCGCTCTAGGTACATTCCAATGAATGGAAATCTTATGGCCCAGAAATAACGATCAGAAAAGTTTATATCTGATAAATGTTAAAAACTGAAAGTCAACTACGTAAATATGTATATTGTTCGATTGGTACATTTGTGCACTTAAATATGAACCATCGAGGTAACTAAGTCCTTGGTCCACGGGGCATCAAACCGAGTGGGGAATGAAGATAATGAATGGGGCAATTAAAAAAAGCGAAAATTTGATAGTTTAGGTACTTTTAATCTTTGTATTGTAATAATATTTTATAAATCTTTCATAAATTAATATACTTTCTTGAAGCTGAAATGAAAGAAAAACTGGTAGTTTTGGTACTTTTTTACTTATGATACTTATTTACCTTTGGTGCTTTTCTAATTTTGCTAGATGATTTTGGTAACAGATTTAGATAAAATTTGATAGGTGGATACAATCTGACTCAGATTAAAATATAGGGTACTTTTTAATGGTTAAAAACTCACCAATTGATGCTTTTGGTACTCATTGCGTTTTACTAATTTTTCTTACATTAACATAGAGTGCACTTTGTGACACGTAAAATGAGGAAAATTTGGTACTTTTTATACATTTTTGTTTCTTCGTTCAATTTGGTATACAGACAATTTATGCCTTCATTAACATTTAGCGTGAAAAAAGTCGCGGGTAAAAGTTATATATAAAAAGAAACCATTAGTCGTCAATCACAATGGATTTGTTTTTTTTAATAACTATTAATGAAAGCTCTTAATTGAAAAGCATTTTAATTTTTTTTCAAATAATGAAAATGACAAAAATTTGCATAAGCATTATGTAATACACAATTTTTTGAGTATATAATGTCATAATTTTATATAAAAATATATTTATTTTTACATCTCAATTTAGTCATTTATGATCAGGGCAAGTTTTTTAACCTTTTTGCTGGAAAAACTTGATTTCGCTTATTTTGGAAGTTTTTTGTGCAAAATTGCTTTATTTGATATACTCTGCTTGAATTTGCTTATATTGCACTTTGGCAGCCCTGGAAAATAATTTTTGAATCTTTCTGTTGCAAATAAAAAGGAAAAGTTTGTTCTTTTTTCACACATGCAATTTTCTATTCTTTAACTCTTGACATTGCAAACTAGATTGGCTTAAAGGTGTTATTTATTATTGTGACAACTATACAGAAATTTGCAATGTGTTAAAAGCACTTTCCGATGATGATGTGGAATCAATGGGCCTTACTACGGTTCTCGAATCGACTTCGACTGTTGTACTAGATTAAAGAAACACACAACATTTTTCTTTAATCTATTACAGCAGTCGAAGTCGAATCGAGAACCGTAATAAACCCCAATATATAAAGCAAAAGCTCTATTTAAAAATGCATCTTTAAAATCTGATCTCCCGTACATAAAAGATAATTTCGAGTGTATTTGCCGAAGTATAATCAAACTAGAAAGAAGAGGACTTTATTTAAAAGAAAATTTGTTTATTATAGAAAAAGTGGAAGAAAAGATGAAAAATTTTGGAAACAAAATATTTTTTGAAAAGTTCAACAAAGTTATGAATCGAAACGTTGAAATTCAAACATTAGTTAAAATTAAAAATTATAATTATTTAAACAAAAACGAAGCTGATGAATACATTGATTCACTATCTCCAAACGAATTATTATTGTTTAAGTTCGCTCCTACTGCATCCAATTATGTTGAATGAATTTTTTCAATTTATTCTATAGTTTTATGCGATAATCGATCGTTTCTTTTTGAAAATCTAAAAAAACATATGATTGTGCTTTGCAATAAAAATCTATTTAATAAAATAAATGAAAAGTGGTTATAGATTGATTAATTTTTGAAAGCATATTTGACCTTTTTTTTTTGCTTATTCTTGGGCTTATTTTGCGTTTATTTTGTGCTTTTTTGCTTGCTTTTTTTCATTAATTTTTTTTTTTTTTTAGAATATTTGATCTAGAAGCCTTTTAACTAAAATTGAGGAAAATCGATCTAGCCAGATTATCATGCTTTCGAATTTCAATGTAAATAAGATACAAATTCGAACAATTTTCTTTTCGAATCGAATTACAGAGTAACCCCTCAGGTATGTGATGAAATCGATTCGATTTGAAATCGAAGACTTAAATCGAATCAAATACTTTTAGGTGTGATGGATATCGGATCGATTTCATTATTCATTTTTGTTTCAATACAACAAATGTCTCTACGAAAAACTTACTTTTTTCTTTTGTTTACAAAATAAATATGTATGTATATATTTCATGCTAAATTATTCATTTTTAACAGTTTTAAAATTTTATATAACGCTGTTTAAGCCAGTTTTTGCAAATTTTCACTATTTTGGCCATTTTTTGCATTTCTCAAAGTTTTTGATATTTTTAAACAAAATTATGGCGAATGCTGTAATTTTGCCAAAGTTTTGGCCATTCTTACATCTTTAGGGACTTTTAATCAAACATGATTAAAATTTTAGCTTGTTTTTGCTTTCACTTTCATAAATTTCGCGATATTTTATGGCGAATTATGGGGAATGGTTAACGCTCGTATATTTTTTTGAACCAAAAACAGTACATTTCACTGAAATTTTTTAAAAAAGCAGTAAATCGATTTGGAAAAACAGTTCTTTTCGCAGTATATATTTTATTCAATATTTAAAAAAAAATTAACTATCATTTTCATCATCTGAATCATTTCCATCAAAATCAGCTTTTGTTGTTTTGTATTTGTCGTTTGAAGCAATTTGAATAAGCAATGCCGGCTTTGAGGTGATTGTAGAAATCAAAGCATTTGTACTTCAAATTACATTTGACGGTCAGAATCGCCTTCAATGTTTGCACATCTAATCGGGTTTTGTCTGACGTCCAAGTTTTGTTCACTGCAGAGAAGATTCGTTCCACTGATGCAGAAATTCCTGGCAAACATAAAATATATTCAACGATCGTGGCCATTTCTTTGAATTCACAATCGGCGTTATTGAGATGAAAAAATATCTCCACCCACCGATCCACAATCGAAACATTCTGGAGGAGAATGCTTATTTTTGAAGTAAACAATATTATTGCATGAATTCGCTGTTCGCCGTTTTTATTTCTATAATGTATCGAAAAACAGTATTTTGAGGGAGAAAAGAAGTACACAGTTTTTGATGTCGAAAAGCAGTATAATACTGTGAAAAACAGTACAGATACGAGCCTTAGGAATGGTTAATTTTGCCAAAGTTTTTGGATTTTTTAGAGATTTCTATAATATTTTACAATTACCCAAGATTTCGCAATTTTTCGCCATATTTGTAATTTTTTATGTTCCTTAAAGTTTTATTGATAATTTTGCACTTTTTCGCAATGTGCGTAATTTTTGTAAAGTTTTTGGCATTCTTACATCTTTAGGGACTTTTAATCAAACATGAATTAAAATTTTAGCTTGTTTAGCACTTTCATAAATTTCGCGATTTTTTCCAAAAGCGAACAGTTGTAGCAAATTATAATCGGTTTTAGGACTTGCATTTAATATGGGGGCTTTTGGGAAATTTTTAAAAATTCGCGACAGCATTAATTTTGTCCAATGAAAAAAAATTTCCAAGCAAGGTTGCTGAATTTATTTTGTTGCAAATCATAAAGAATATAGCTATGGGGGGGGCTATATCATTACCATTTATAACATTTTAACACAATTTATTGCAGACAAAAACCAAATACTTAAAAAGTTTTTAAATCGGCAGCCATACTATGCTCGATTTGAAGTAGTTAAAAAAAATTAAAATTTCGTTTTCCATCACACCCTTTTTTGTTGAAGTTTTCATAGAACAAATTGAAAAATGAATTTGAATACGATTTGAAGTAAAATCGATATGAAAACGATATTAAAATGAGTATCACAACTTTATATGTTTTTGTGTCGATTTAAATTCGAAAACGATTTTCATCACATGCCTGTATATATCCTTTTCTATCTCTACGTCTTCGATGGGTGTAATGATATAATTTTCAATTTGATGTTTAAAATTCCATAATAAAAGTGATTTATTGTATATTTTTTTTTATATATTTTTTGGCGGTCCCAATGTGCATTGGCAGGTTGTATACAATTTATGCATCAAGATTGTGATATTTAACTAAATATTATATGTAAGTATGTAGTATGGATGGCGTATTTGTTAGTTGTTTACTATTTAAACTCTATTTCATCCTTGTGTGTTGTCGGTGTAAATTGAGTATCAAAGCCATGAGAAGATGCATGATTATTTTCTGTTCATTTGCGTATGTTCCTTGTTTTTTTTCTATATTTGCAGTTGAGTAAGGACATGCTCAATGATTTTCATTCCCATTTGCGTTGTTATGTTGTGTTGTATTTACTTTTATTTTCCATGCCACAAATAAATACATAAATAAACTCACACCACCCACTAGCATGAAGGATTGTTTTATATTCAGTACGTTGAAAGAAGGGTAATGATGGATGGATGGATGGTTGGTTGGTGTGGTAAATATAGCACATCATCAAATTTAAGTTGGGGTAGGTTATGACGTTCTTAATTTTGTTATGAGAAATAATTTAAACTAAACACAACTTCAACTTTATTATATTCTTTTTAAAGTATTTGTTGCGTAGTATAAATACATACAATATCTAAACAAATCATATAAGTACACACATACATATGTACGTATGTATGTACAAAAAAAAATGAAGCCTGGATGTGGGCAAAATTTATAACATTTGTTTTAACAAAATTTATTAAATTATGTTAAGATAATCAGAGAATAAATTTTTCAAAAATTTGTTATTTGCTGTTGTTACTAAACCAGGGGCCAAATTACGGCATTCGATATCGATCGAAATTTCAATACAATTTAAATGTAAATTTCGATTGATATCGAATGCCGTAATTTGTCCCCAGATATTATAAGTCCACCATTAAATATAATTTTTGAAAATTGGACTATCTCATTTCTTTAGTCTTAAATATTTAATGGATGAAAATTTGACCTATTTTGGGAAACATTCACCTCATCCCAAAACAGCACAATTAAGTGTCGTCCTGATAATCGTGTTTTATGACGATACTTTCCCGCGAGTCATCAGTTATTTTAATTTTCCTAATAAAATGTGGTCATCCCTTAGAGAATCCATATTTCTAAAATTTTTTAAATGGAGTATATCTCGGTAAAACTCAAACTGTTAGATATGCCAAATATAAGGGTTTGTAGAGGGTCACTTTTTTCGCCCACGTTGACTCATTCCTAAAAAACTTACGTTTTTAGTGTACCCGCTATGATTTTTATACGTCTACAGAGCACTGTTAAAATGCGAACAGAGCTCTGCTAAATTCTGTGGTTCATGTCTACGGTTTTATATTTTAAAATTTAACTTCATGGGCAAAATTTATAATATTTGATTTAACAAAATTTATTAGATTTCTTATCTCGTTTTTGACCTTTGTTTTTGTGATTATTATAGGTATAACTAATTTAATCAGGCTTGAGGTTTTTTTTTTAAAAATTAACAATAAACCTATTTTGGGAAACATTCACCTCCTCCCAATTTGTTTATATCGAGCCACTACTAATCTCGAAAAAACAATCTAATATATAAAATTCTCGTGTCACGATGTTTGTTATCGAACTCCTCCGAAACGGCTGGACCGATTTCCGATTTCACATTTTTATTGTTGTTTTCAATATAAATTCTCACTCACTATTTTGTTTTCATTTTCTAAAAACAGGCAGTTAATCATAATTATGATATGTAGCTTTAAAATTTTTGCAGCTTTTGGAATTCTTACATCTTTAGGGACTTTTAATCAAACATAAATTAAAATTCTAGCAAGTTTTTGCACTTTCATAAATTTCGCGATTTTTTCCGAAAGCGACAAAATTTTTAACTAATGTTTTGCATTGGTTCATATGTTTGTAATGAAAATTATGTAATGAAAATTTTGGGATGTATAAAAATTTGCAATTTTTAGCGAATTTTTGCAACAGCATATTTTTTTTTTATTTTTGCCATTTTCAAACGTTTTGTTTTTTTTATGACATTATCATAAACATAGCCTGTAGAATTGTAGTAGATATTATAGTACAATTTTGTATGAAAAAAATAAAAAAATATTTTAAACTAGTTGATATATTTAGGACATTATGACAATATGACTGATATGACTATAGTGTGAACATAAATGGTTTGTATGTCTGCTAGTTAAATTAAAATTTATCTTCAGTCAGTAATTCGAATTTATTTTATTTTTCTGTTCTTTCTAATTTATTTTATTTTATATTGATTTAAATTTTGTTGCTAGATAACCATAATTTTATTTATTTATATTATACATATTATATTATCTTAGTCTGTAAGGACTTTTTTGTCTATAGACTGAAATAGACAAACAAATAAACAAATTGTTTATTCATTTAGCCTACCACTGTTCAACGTGAATAATAAGAGTTTATTAACAACCGATAACGATTCATAAAGGCATACATATAATATACATATGTATGTATATTAAGAAAGAGTGGTAAAAGTGTATGGAATTTTTAAGAATTAACTACTTATTAGGTTCTATGTGAAGTAATTTCTCCAAAATTATCCTACTCCTACTACTAATATTTTAAATTTAAAAGTTTGTATGTTTAGATGTTCGGATGTTTAGATATTTGTAGTAGCAAATGTCTTAGTTTTTATTTTTAATAAGCGGATTGTGAACCGTTTAGTAGTTTTAAAAAAATTTTAAAAATAGCAAAAATTTAGCAGGATCTGCCAGTCATGTTTCCATTCCCCACAAAGTGTCAAATCCTCTAATAAATTCCTTTTAAAAGGAACCTGTAAATCAAGAAAACTGATTGATATAAGAAAAAGTTTTATGATAATATCCAATAGGCAGTTGGTTGAAATAATATGACATGGGGGCGTAGTGAGTATACATAAATATGAATAAACAGCTTTTTATATACATATGTATGTATGTACATAGTACATTTACTTTCTTCTCTTATTGTATTCGTTTGTAATTCCATGAAACACAAAAATATTGTCAATTATCCAGCGGTCAGGCATATGCAATCGCCAAGCAAGCGTTTGCAATAGATACCCTATAGTGATAACACAGAATCTAGTCAAAAGAAAATTATAATTACGATACTTACCGAACGGAATCAGAGGTTTCCAATATACTTTAATCATTCTGGAGCTCTTCTTTAAAAATTTTTCAATAATGTCAACGAAGGATCTATTAGTCCAAGATTGTTTCGTTATAAAACTTTTTTTAACACATAAAATCATTCAAATATACATTTGCAACTTGATTTGACATTTTTTTAAAACTCGTTTAAAATGTTAAAACATTTTTGTTATTTAACTAATTTTGATTTATTTTCTCTACATGGAATATGTTTTCTGTATATTTTTAAGAATGCTGGCGCTCCTCTGACGCTTAAGTTGTTTTTATTGTTGTAAATTTTCCTACATTTCTTTCTTTTGTCTTTTTTCTGTTTTCTTTTTCATAAATTGTATGGTACACATTTTTGCTGATTTTTTCCTTCTTTATTATTTCCACTTTAATAACATAATATTTATTTTGCACATTTTTCCTAATATTAAGCTTTCGAATTGTATTTATTTTGTTAAAAGAAATTTCTTTGTATTTAAATTTCGATAAGTACTTTATTTCTTTCCGTACGGAAAATTTTTTGTTCCCGTTTAATTGTGTGTCTTCAATAAATGACGTTTGTATTTATGGTAACTCATATTTATACAGTACTTATAATTGTCAATTTTCCAGCGGCCGTAATATAATAAGGACAAAAGAGACATCTGTACTACGCATACAGTCAAAGTAAACATAAGTGAAGTGCTACCAGGGTCAATAAATTTTTTGCCGACTTCACTGAGCATTTTCACACTAGAACAATTATTCTGGCATAACATGGCAGTTTTAAGGCGAGATGCATTTATGCATTTATGTTTTAATAAAAAAGTATGAAGCATTCTCAATTCATTTTTAATTTTTTTATAAGTATTTTATGTTTTTAAATTGTTTTTCTTGAATATATGTAAAATTTTATATTTTGGTATTTTATATGTTTTTATTTTATTTATAAGCAGAAAATATTTTTTGTAAATAAGCGCTTTATGTTTATTAATTGTTAATTGATTAAATTTGTCAATAAATCTTTTAAAAAACATAAAATTTTTTAACGATTAATTATAAAAATTCTCAGAATTTATCTAAAAATTTACAAAAGTTCTAAGAGAATTAATAAGTTACATAAAAAATTAAATTAAAAACTTTGACAAATGTTGGCTAGAGTTTTTTTATTAGTATAGAAATTGTGAAGCAATTTAAATTAATTTTAATATTGATGATGTTTAAAATTTTCCCTCATTGCAAAAATATTTAGTAAATTCGCTTCTTATACTTGTAATTCCTCATAAAATAATTGCCAATTCATCATCACTTATTCTCGCCATATTTCTGCCAACTATGTATGTTCCGTAATGTGTATACTAATAATAATAATGTGTATACAACGAAAGACAAACTTCAAATGAATAAAAAAAACACTAACCCACAAAAAAGCTGAGTACACGCCCTGTCGTCAAATGTGTAGCTACCCTGTCGTCAAATGTGTAGCTAGCTACAAGAAAATCTAACTTTTAAATTGATTTTTCTAGACTAACTTAAGCTAACTACAATACAATGCAGAATGTAACCAAAATCAATAGTAGGTTGAGTATATATATATTATACACTCATTTAGAATTGAATATGGTGAGCGCCAACAAATTTACTCATTTAGGAACTCTTAAAATTATTTCAAGTATTTCATAACTTCTTGCCGTCAATATTTAAGTGTTAATTTAGCTGAGTGGTATGCGCGTTGACTGTTAATCCAATGACCTGTGGTTGTATATTGTTGTTTATATTAAATATAAACAACAATATATATATATATTAAAATAAAAAGAACTATAGCTTAAATAAACATTCTAATAAATTACAATATTACTATAAAACTACTGAATATAGAATTGAGAAAATAAAATAAAAATGAAATACATTTTTTTTATGTATACTAACTAACTACATTTTGACTTTTTAAAACTAACTTAAAGTTAGCTACAAGTAGTGGAAAAAAAACTGACTTTTTCTAGGACATCGCCATGTTAAAAAAGTTAGTTTTTTTCAAACATTCAAGTTAGTTTTGTTTCCGACAGGGCGTATACATTTTATGCCAGATGAATTAGTCCAGTGTAAATTTGAAAGAACAAAAATTGTGCGGCTTAAAAATTAGACTAGTCTGAAACAAGGCGAATGGTCTGAAAATGCTCACTGAACTTGCCGAAACAACAAGAACAGCAGTTAGTTAAACTAAACTTAGTTTGTTTTTGTAACATCATTGTTTCAGCAAAAAGCTTAAAACAAATTTGACACAAGGCGAATTCAATACCAGGTGGCCTCGTTAGCCAAAATTGAGATCAGCTGTGAATCTGAGCTGTCAAAAACTGATTTTGTTTAAAAGTTGGGTTAACTTTTTTTTATTATTTACAATACATAGTGAAGCAATAGTGAATTTTAAATTGGAAAAATAATAATAAAAAAACAATATAAATTATTGAAGAGTACTCGAATGAAATGTTATATTTTCCTAACAATAAATTATTTTTTCCACCTTTTTTTGTAGGGTTTTTATCACAGTGGTTGGTTTCTTCAAATTCTGGTATTTCAGGTAACTTGCTCAATATTTTTGCTGCTATTAAATGTTCTTCTCTTGATACTTTTATTGGTTTCGAGGAAGCTGTTTTAAAACCAGTAATGTTGCTAGATCCAGCGATTTCCATTGAGATCACAGGTGCTCTAAAATATTCAGCGCGATTTGGCGATTTACTAATAGAATCTTCTACAACATTCACCGTTATATTATGCTTGGTATGGACATTATGTTGTTCCAAAAGTTTTTCCGTGTTAATGCAAGCAAATATATCGTGACTATCATCTTCGTTTCAATCATCTAAGCGACTATTGTCTAAACAGTAGAAAAATAAACAAAATTATAAATTGATGCCATTATTTATTTTTATTGCATTCAGACATTTTTTTGCATTTCACCTTTTAGTTTTCTAATTAAATATGTATTAAGTTTCTACATTTTCAATGTACATACATGCCTGTAGTTATAAAAAATTATTTCCTAATACTAAGCATAGTTACTTAAAATTTCAATTTTAATTTATTAAAACCCGTTAATTACCTTCTTTATTAAACAAAGTATTCCACTGGGGAATATTAAGAATATCCAATTTTCGCGTTCTGTTTCGATTTGTATTCGTTACAGTTTCTTCAATATTTTCGTCGTCCATCAATTATTCTTTACAAGGAAATCATCAAAAGAATCGCACGAATCATAACGTATCATGGTAGGAGGATATATTGAACGAAGAGTAAGTATATCGTTTAGAAGATCTTGCACATTAACTGAAACATTTTCCTGGCTTTTCGTTGATAAACATGAATCAATTGGTTCTTGCATTTGCTGTTCATCTGATGAACTTTGTTGTGACTGATTTTGTATGTAATATTCGGATAAATTGAGAAGATTTTCACATAAATGTTGTGTGCTGCTTGCATTTGTTACCTCTGATTGTTCGTTAAGGTTTACAACCAATGTAGCATCTTCTTGTATAGATAAAGAGGAAAAACTATTATTATCGTCATCGTTTTCGGACGCTTCTCTTGTAGTATGTGCTCCAAAGAGTTTGTTTAAATTTGTTTTGCACTATTTTAGAACTTACGACTATAAGTTTTTAGAGGTTTTCTTCGCAGGCGAAATTCTGGTGTATACTGTAAAAAGGGCTTTTCTATAATCCCTCACGAATAGGAGATTGAGAAAAATCCTTTAGTATGGAATTAGCTAGCACCACATTATCGTTTTTATCAGGAGTTAGTTCATGTTCTACTAATTTAGCATTATATTGCTCCCCGGGAGTAACAATATCCAATATTTTTTCTGCTTGATCACAACAATTAATAAGTTCTGATTCTGTTATTAGAAATGAAGAACTTCTTAATTCACTATCTGTTTTTTTGTTAATCTTTCTTTTAATAAAGTTTACATCATAGACTATACAAAATATTCTGTGTTTTACATTTTAATGTTGAATTTTATACCACACATTGACGCATTTGTTTTGACAACTCAGATCAAGGCGAATTATTTAATTCGCCTTGCGACTACCTGGTGTTAATTCGCCTTGATTTGACATCTCACTATGAAAAACATTAAAAGGCAGACTAAATTAAAAATACAAGGCCAATTCAATTCGCCTTGCAAAAAATGTTTCTTTAAAGGTATGGTAGCACTTCACTGCACCAAATTATAGGAACCGTATAGCAACTCTGTATTTTTGCATACATCAGAAAATTGATTTTTTCCAATTTTATTTTCAAGCGTCTATGAAATACGTGAATATTACTGCAAAGAAACTAATTTAAAGTTATTTTTTGCGTTTTTTATTTTTTTGATTATGCTAAGTCGTAAACGGAGAGCTAGTTCGATAAGCAGTAAACACGATGACGAAACCCATCAAATGGATGATTCTACACCAGAACAATCGCCGGTGTTAATGACTTCGTCTACAGTTGGAGCAACTTCAACGGTAAGCATGTCAGCCAGAAAAAAACGTAGAATAGACCCCACAGAAATGTGTCAGAGTCTGTATGACTCAATAAGAAATTTGAAAAAAGAAGATGGCTCCACGTTGTGCGATACTTTCATAAGAGCACCCAAGCGTCGCCAAGAGCCCTCGTACTACGACGTGGTGAACAATCCTATTGACCTGTTGAAAATTCAACAAAAGCTTAAAACTGACATGTATGACGATTTGGATGACCTAATACAAGATTTTGAGTTACTAG
This sequence comes from Lypha dubia, assembly GCA_947311025.1. Lineage (NCBI taxonomy): Eukaryota > Metazoa > Arthropoda > Insecta > Diptera > Tachinidae > Lypha > Lypha dubia. The sequence continues at coordinate 22,253,847 of OX371260.1, read as the reverse complement.
TGAATAATGCTAAAGCTTTTTATAAGCCAGATACCACAGAACATCAAGATGCTGTGACATTGTGGCAATATGTAGTGGCAAACAAACAAAAATTGCTGGAATCTTTAGGAGTGTTAATAACTGAGGATGAGCCCAAGTCAAAGGGCAGAGGTAGACGCCGATTAACTTGTAATGCAGAGGAGGAAGTTAAAGACGAAGAAATGAATGTATATGAAGAATTGTTTGGTTCAGTAATGACTTCTGTGGACTCTACAATGAATGATAGGCCTTTGCATAGAATGTTTTTGTTGTTACCATCAAAAAAGATATATCCGGACTATTACGATGTAATCGAACATCCCATTGATTTAAGATTAATTGCCACAAAGATTCAAACGAATGCATATTCGAATGTGCAGGAAATGGAAAGAGATCTTTTGCAAATGACTAAAAATGCATGCCAATTTAATGAGCCCGGTTCTCAGATATATAAAGATGCCAAGGCATTAAAAAAAATGTTTACACAAAGGCGTATTGAACTAGAGTCTGGTAAAGCAAAATTTACACGACGTCACAAGTCTATTTCAAGCGCTGTAATAGCGGCTCTTAAAGAGGAAGCCGACTCTTCGGATGACGATGAAACTAGTAGGAAAGGTGAAGGTCCCATGTGGGCTCTATTTGATCATTTGTACAATGCTCCTGGTCATTCCGAGCATCCTGGTGCTACTGGTCCACCCTTAGGTACCACTTTATGGAAATTACCTGTACGCAGATTCCATCCCGAATATTTTGAATTAATTAAACGTCCCATTTCGATGGGTCAAATTCATAATAAACTAAATAAAGGTGAATATGCTAATATCAGCGACTTGACAGCTGATCTTTATTTGATGTTGGATAATGCAAAAAAGGCTTTTCCATCCACGCATCGAACTCATAAAGATGCTGTTCGCATGCTGAAATTAATGAATACTAAACTTGTAGAAGACACATTAGATCAAGAGACGAGTGATATGGAAGAAGATGAGGAAGAAGAGGACGAAGAAACAGAGGAAGCTGAACAAACGGTAGTTGCATCTAGCGAACCAACTCCGGAGAAGAAGAAAAAAGGTCGTCCGCGAATTAACCCAATACCCAACACGTCCGTGAACGCCACCACCACCTCCCCAAAGGTTCAACGATTAACAATTACACCTTACATGAAGAAAAAGGTTTTAGCTCTGCACAAATATATGCTGGAGTTTTCTGTAGGCACGCGCAAACCCGTCGATTTGTTTATGGAAAAACCACCTCGTAAAATCTATCCAGATTATTACGATATCATACAAAATCCTATCGATATGAATACCATTGAGCACAACATTAGAGTTGATAAATATCGTGATGTAGAAGATGTGGTGGCTGATTATAGACTAATGTTTGCCAATTGCCGCCAGTATAATGAAGAAGGTATGTAGGAAAGTTATTATTAGACTCATTAAAAATTATAGGCATTTCTTTTTAGGCTCTAACATATATGAAGATGCTAACGTTTTAGAAAAGGCTCTAAGCGAGAAACTTAAGGAATTTCCGGGCTTAAATGAAATCAAGAAACCTTTGCAAAAACTGAATAAACCAGGCAGGCGTAAAGCAAATGCATTACCTATGAGCGACAAATTATGGCAATTCTACGAAACAATACGAGACTATCAAGAACCCAAAGGAAAGAGACAACTTTCATTGATTTTCACAAAACTGCCCTCAAAAACAGACTATCCAGACTATTATGACATTATAAAGGATCCCATAGATATGGAGAAAATTGCTAACAAACTTAAACAAAGTCTTTATGAAAATATCGATGAGTTGGCTGCCGACTTTTTGTTGATGTTAGAAAATGCCTGCAAATACAATGAACCAGATTCACAGATCTATAAAGATGCTTTAGTTTTACAGCAACTGACTTTGCAGCTGAAACAAAGTTTAAGAAGTGATCGTGATACGGTACCTGATGTCGGATTGGCTGTGCAAGAGCTTTTGTTGACGTTGTTTACATCTCTATATAACCACCAAGATGAGGCAGGGAGATGCTATTCGGACACCTTGCAGGAATTGCCAGAATATGAATTACAGGGCGAACAAAAAGTTCGTGGCATTTCATTGGATCTAGTAAAGCGGAGACTAGACAAGGGCGTCTACAAGCGTTTAGATGTTTTTCAGGAGGATGTATTTGCATGTTTAGAGAGAGCGCGCAAGCTATCACGAACTGATTCTGATGTTTTTCAAGATTCTATTGAGTTGCAAACATTCTTTATAAGAAAGCGAGATGAAATATGCCAGGACACTATGAGCTCGGCGGCCTTGCAGTACTCCTTGGATAAGCTTATGTCTGAAGTAGAATTAATGCGCCAACATAAGTTGCAGCAAGAGGAACCCGATCAAGATCTGGAGGATAAAGTAGTTATTGTGGACCAGGCAGCCATGCAAGGAGAAAGCATGATTATTAATCAAAAAGTTTTCTCACCCGGAGATTTTGTTTATTTTCAACACAACGAAAATAAAATTCCTAGTATTGCCTACATTGAGAGGCTTTGGACAACCACGGACAATATGAAAATGATGCATGGTGCCGTCTTTCTAAGCCCGCATGAAACTTACCATGTACAAACTAGAAAATTCCTTGAGAAAGAAGTATTCAAAAGCAACATGTCACAAACTATACCAATGGAAAGAGTATTGGGAAAATGTTACATTATGCACATTAAGGACTATATTAAATACAAGCCGGAAAATTTTGATGATAAAGATGTATTCGTCTGTGAGTCACGTTATAATTTAAAGCCAAGATCTTTCCAAAAGTTCAAAAATTGGCCGTTTGTACGTGAAAACGATCCAGTGAAATTATTGCAGCGCGAGAAGCCTTTGGAAATTAAAAGAGTAATGTCCGTATTTAAGGAACGCATCGAAAAACATAAGGGTGAATTGGAGGAGCTTAAACTGCAAGAAGCCTTAATTGAAAAGGAAAAACCGAATATTCCTTGTGATCCTCCGTTAAATGCTGAAACTAATGCTGTTTACTATCAACAGTACAATACTATTTGCAGCGGAGTTGTGAAGACTGGTGATTTTGTTTATGTAGCCACACAAAACGGCAAACAATCCATAGCACAAATCCATCAAATATATGAACAAAACTTTAGATCATATTTCAGAGGTCCCTGGCTATTGACACCATCCGAAATTACTCCACCAATACCGACCCAGCCGCCATTGGGTAAACCTCTCTATCGACAAGAACTTCTACTGTCAACAGTAGAGGAAGTAAGTGGAGTCTTAGCCATTGTAGGTCGTTGTTCGGTGTTGGAACATCAAGATTACATATCTTTTCGGCCCACTGAAATTCCCGAAAGTGATGTGTACATATGTGAAGCTAGCTATGACGAAATTAAAAAATCTCTACGTAAATTTTCTACTCCAAACTCTTTGCGTAAATTCCATCATTCACCAGAGGTAACACAGGATGAAATATTCTACTTTAAAATGCCAATCAAGCCGATTAAGGAAGTCAAGAATCAGGATGTAAATGAAAATTTGGGCATAATGGAGGACTCTTTGGATGGCAATCCACCATCGGTTAGTTCCGACATTGCTACAATATCATCACCAGCTCCCTCGGTGTCATCAACACCATTGTCCTCAAAGAAGAGCAGAAATATCAAGAAAAGCGTAACAGGATACATTCTATATTCCAGCGAAGTGCGAAAAGGTATATTATCTAATTCCAAGTGTTAACGGTAAAAATACTGCAATTAAATTTAAATATTTTTCGCAGGTATTTGTACAGCGAACCCGGAATCCACGTTTGGTGACATTTCACGAATGGTGGGTAATGAATGGAAGAATTTACCTGCTAGCGTTAAACAGAATTGGGAAGATCGGGCTTCCCGTATAAATGATGAAACAGCCGCTAGACGTGAAGTAGTTGATGATGCATTGAACTGTGCCAGTCCTGCTCCCAATATTGATCACACGCCCTCTTATGTAACATTCGAATGTCTTTGGGATAAATGTGATTTCCAATTTGAAGATTCAATCGATTGTATGGAACATTGTTTGGCTGAAAATACTGGTCATGTGCAACGTACGGCGCAACAAACAGACTCCGAATACTGCTGTTTGTGGCGCAATTGCATACGCGTCAGGAAGAACATGCAAGCGTTTCCTTCACTTGTACGTCTCATCAAGCATGTTCGTGAAGTGCATCTGTCTAAGCCGGGAAAATTAGTTTTGCCCCATGATCGTAGTAAAAATTTTGTTGCCCGTAAACATAAAATGGCAAACACTTTAACCCAACAAATGAACTATGCAGGTTGCGTCAAAGGTCAAATGATGACGGCCGGTGGGGGAAATGTTACACCTATGTCTGGACAAATGCAGATATTAGGATATCCGCCAGAGCCCATGTTTGTTACAGTTCCCCCTCGGCCTCAACGGGTCTTACATTCGGAGGCCTATATCAAGTACATAGCCTCGCTGCAAGGTACCACTCATCAACAGCATGTACAAAATTCATCAAACTGGAAGAAGGCTTTAAATCCAGTCAATCCAGTAGATGTTAAAACTCCTACAAATCTGTTACCCTCACAGTGGTTGGGTAGATACGCCTCCACCAATCAGGATGATGTTGTAAAGTCTCTTTGCCATTTGCGTAATTTTATGATGGATGATGTTTTACAAATTCAACGTAGTTTTAATACATTTTAAATTCAATTAACTTTTTGAATATTTATGGAAGTGGAATTTATATATGTACACGTGTTTTGTTTACAACTTACATGGAATATAATTTACTTGCGAATCTTGTAAGAAATTTAAAAATAAATTAAACGGTTAATTTGTGGTATTTGATATCTTTTGTAATCTATGTACGTACATACATACATATGTACATATATGTTGTAAATTGTACACGACTTTCAGCGGGGCGGTACGATGTGCAACAACACTTAGTATCTGTTCGCCAACGTCGAAGAAGTTCTTTCTGTCACATTTAAACAAAAACAATTTAAAATTTGGTTGTATATGTATGTATATGTATTTGTTCGAAAGAAAAAACTTCTATAATAACTTGTGAAGCAAAATATTAACGTTCACATATGTTTTACACTGAAGTTATTAAAGTACGACAACCGCGATACTCGGTGAATTCGTACCTTGTTTTAATTCGCCTAACTCCCTTTAAACCAAGGCAAATTCGTGAATTCGTCTTGCTTTAAACTATATATATATATATACTACTTTGACTTGCAACTGTGTGTTTCATAATGAAGTCGTACCTATTTTACCAACCCTTAATGCTGAATGCATTTTAAATTCGCCTTGCGCTGAACACGCAGAAATTTATTTTTCTGCGTCGCCATTTTTGTTTGCTGCACAAAGCATTGTTTGCTGTAAACTGCACTAAAGCTTAAGGTGAAATTTTGTAAAAATAAAATGATTTTATGAAATTAATTTAATAAATTTGTTTTTCACAGGAAAATCAAAAGAAATTTTTAAAAAATGACTGGTCGTGGTAAAGGCGGAAAAGGTTTAGGAAAAGGGGGAGCCAAGCGTCATCGTAAGGTACTCCGTGATAATATTCAAGGTATAACCAAACCGGCCATACGCCGTCTAGCTCGTCGTGGCGGTGTAAAACGTATATCAGGTTTGATCTATGAGGAAACCCGAGGCGTTTTAAAGGTGGGTAAAAATATATATTTATGTACATAAGTACATAGGAACTATTTTGGTAATTTTTTTTTTCATTTGATTCAAGGTATTTTTGGAAAACGTTATTCGTGATGCCGTTACTTATACTGAGCATGCAAAGCGTAAAACTGTTACCGCCATGGATGTAGTATACGCCCTAAAACGCCAGGGTCGCACTCTATACGGTTTTGGTGGTTAAATCTTTGACCCAATAAGGACAACAATTGTCGCATTTGCGAAAAAGTATTACACAAGTGAAATCGTATATTTTTTAACTATTCCATTAATGTTCAATTCAAATATTACGTGTTTACTAAGTTTCAATTCTAATTCTCGTTTTAAAAATGTACATACATATACTTGACGTGCACTTAAAATACTGTATTTCGTATGAAAATAAAATAATTGAAAGCAATACACACTTGTCGAACTTGTTTAACATTATTTTAATTAATAATTTAAAGTGTTTAATTTTTGAGAAAAACGGCTGAATCTCTAGCTAGTAATAATGGATGACTGCTCGTTATATCATGTGCATTGAAAATAATCAGAGTTTGTAAAAACTTGTATGTAATTATATCCAGAAATAAGAAGGAATATAAAACGAAAGAAATTTTAAGGATTAAAACACTGCTTCCAATGATATTAAAGTCAATTGGTAAGAAATTAGTCAGAAAAGTAAATAATTATATCAAATACATACATCCATATGTATGTAGATGATTGGTTGTATGTACATATGTACATACATATGTATAAGTTTTTTTTCTCAGAGCTTTTATATCATCATGCGATTTAGATAACGGAGAATATTTCAAATAACTTATTCTTCCTTTATTTTGATATTGTTAAAATTATTAATTAGATTCTTATTTTTATTACGGTTAAGATCACTTTGCTTATAAGTAAAAAAAACAAAAATACCTGAAGAATCTACACATTGTTGGTAGCAAAATATTGAAATAAAAATTATTCAATAATAGGATTTTATAAACAAAATGATCGATCATAAGCTTAGTAAAAATATGAATCTAAATTGTATAACATTTAAGAATTATTTGTTGCGGTTTAAATAAAATTTTAAAAACATAAATTTTTTAAGTACAAAAATTTTTACATACCTACATATATCCTTGAAGAAGCCACACAAGGAAGTGGCGAAATATTGAAAAATAATAAACATTGTTCAAGTTTTTTATAAAAATATAGTGACCTAAAGCCTTAATACACAGATCAATATAAAATTAGAGAAGGTAAAAAAATAGAAGAATAATTTTTTGAGTACCTACTTATATGCTCGAATAAATGTCAAATTTTATTTAAGAATTAAAAATTATATTCGCTGATTGTTGCTAAATATTATATAATTTGATTTATTTACATATTTTCTCACAAAGTGTTTTTAGCTATTCGCTCAAATATTCGATTAAAAGATATAATTTGTACGATTTTCAAAATGATAGTATTAACTTTTCTGCTAATAATTTATAACTGAGAAAATTTGGCAACAATAAATAGTATACATACACACACACTTATGTACATTCATATTATGCGGCTACACAACTTCAAAATGTCTTAACCGACAAAAATAAAATTGCAATAAAATATTCGATTTTGAAAAGTTTTTCAGTTACTGTTTTGAAATTATACAGCCGTAATTAGTAGTTCTGAACTCAACCCTTTCACTACTGTTTTTTTGCTTACTTCAATATTTTGTGGGGACTCTTGACAGAGCATTGAATTGTTTAAATATCAGAAAGTAAATAAAATTTCAAGAAATGTTTACTGTACAGCAGTACTGAAAGGGTTATCGCACTCGTAAAGGAAACTCTCTGTATATATGTACGTACTTATTTACTTAGGCATATACATACATATGTATATACATATATGCTACTAATTAGATGTACTAAAAACAAGAGGGTATTAACTCAAAATTTTTAAAACTTAATTTTTTTCAAGAAATCTATGTACAGTGGTCATATCATGTTCTCTACTCTTTCGTCAAAAAAAAAAAAAAAAAATACAGTTGCATCTCTCTTAGTAATCATATGTATAATAAAAGCTTTTAACCTCTATTAAATATTTTGAGTTAATACCCTCTTGTTGTATGTATGTGTGTAAGTTAAAGGAAATTGAAATTCAAACTTCATTCATAGATAATTTAAAGTTTTAAAAATAACGTTACCATTTTTTCCGCTTTGTCTAGTGTATTAATATAATTAAATCGCAGTGAAATACTTAATCATCACACAAGCCCAGAAATAATGAACGTGGTGTTTGCAATATGTTATCGCGTTTTTTTAAATCAGTCTTTCGCTCAACACTGTGCAAATAAGCACTTTCTCTTTCCAGCTCTTGGACCTTAGGCATTGGAGTTAACGGCTTCTGTTTGGCACGACGTATAAAAACTTTTAACGGCTGACATTCCGATTCATAGCGTAGAGTATCGGAATCGCTCGAATTAAATTCGCTAGTTGTACTGCGAGTGCTGGGTATAGACAGCTCATCCAATTCCAGCTTTCTTATATTTTCTGAATTACTTTTGCGACATTTTTCATTCAAATTGTTATCTTTTTTATATGGAAATTGCTCATTTTTTATAGTTTTTGAAGAATCTTTGCCATTACGACTACTGACCACATTGGCTACGGAGTCACCAATATTAGTTTCAAAATGAATAGCAGTCAATTGAAGCTGTAAATAGATAAAAAAAAAGATTTTTAATGTGATTAATATCCAATAAAAAAAAAAACTGGAAGGGGAGGTAGATAAATTGATATTGCTTTTTTTGCCTTTCTCCTTAATAGTGCAAACCAGCTCTTTCTTTTCCAAAACATAACATTTTACCAAAGTTACTCTTCCAACTGTTTTCTTTTCAAAAATAAATATGTAAGTACATACATATTCCTAAAGATGGGCTTTCCACATTAGTTCATTTCCCAATTGACTCCTTTTTAAAAAAGTAACTATTCTAAAAAGTTCGTATTTAATATAATTTTAAGAAGTTTTTCTTTTACAAACAGTCGGTACCAGTAGTTATCCCAAGAAATACTTTTTCTAAAATTCGACCTTTCAAATATATGTACATATGTATGTAACAGTTTTAGAATTAGAATCTCAGCCCAATTATGAAAAATAATTCCCGGGGAATTTTTCCATTTTTTTCTTTCCACCAATAATTAAATGCAATTTCCATAATTTTAAAATAAATATTGCTTGCAATTTTAACGTTTGCTAAAGCATTTAACTTGTTATTTTATCCTGTTTTGCTGTATCTTTCGAATGACTTGAACATAAAATTCTTGTTGGCCGCTATTAAAGGATGCATTGAAAAAAATGCCTCAAAATAAAATAACAAAAATTAAAAATGTTTTCAAAATAGACCCAAATCGCGTGTTGGGAGTTTAAATAGAAAACTTTGTATGCAGTTGTTATTTCAGCATGAGAAAAAATGGCCCCAAAATCAAAAATTATCCTAAAACAAAAATTAATATTGACACTTCTTACCTGCATTTTCTCCTTCATGGTATTTCCCGAAACGAAAAGAGATTTTCTGCATTGCATTTGAAACAACAATAAAAAATTTTTGGGCAATTTAGGGGATATTTAAAATTTTTAGTTTGAGGACATTATTAATGTTTTTAGTTTCGGGCTTTATTTCATGGCGCCACTATAAAATACATATGTGTACATATACAACATAGCAAATCAAGGGAAATAAATAAATCACATCAGTAAGTGCTCTGCAAAGGCAGAGGTTTTCTTTCCCGAGTTTTTCACAACAAATAAAGTTAAACTAACGAGTTGGTTTAGTAACCAGTGGAATACAGCATTAAGATTAGCTAACCCCACCCTACTAATCCATACATATAAATGTGAAACTTTTTGAATTTTAGATATTTGTTCCATTATAACTCGAAACCCGCTTAAAGGATTTCAATGAAATTTGGCACACGCATAGCATATGACATATGGTGTACTTTTTGCGGGGTAAAAACGGGACAATTGATACTTTTTTTTACACATATTTTTAACATTAACTTACAGTGAGTGTGCTTTTATAAGGAAACGCTGGCCGCTTAGTGCTTTTTGCTTTTAGTAATTTTTGTTTTTTCTCTAAATTTGGTATACCTGCAGACAGTTTATGCTTTCATTGACATGTAGCGTGAACGGAGTCACGGTTAACAAATAAATTAAGTTTTGAAAATATAAATTCTTAAGTATTGCTCGAATTATATTTTATAAACAAAAATAATTGGTTTCAAATAAATTTGTGGCAGTTTTTTCATTAAAATAAAAAAAGAATATATAAATAAAATCTAACTAATACGATAAAAATAGCTAAGATTAAATTTAAATGTAAATAAAGCATTGCAGCATCTAAATATGTATATATTATAAACAAAATAAAATAAATTGTATAAAATAAACTATAAAATATGCTAGTGATCGATTATGGACCTGTGTGTAAGATATATAAACTCGTTATTAAGCTTTCGGTTAATTTTCAGTTGGATTTGTTATTAATTGAGTAATAAATGAGCCGTTTATTTTGAAAGTGGCATAAGTCAATTTTTTTTGTTGATTGCAAATTTTTTACAAATGAAAAGATACCATTCAATATTATTTAGTGCTGCCATTATTCTCGATTTTTTTGAAAAGGTGACTTATGCCACTTACAAAAATAAACGGCTCAAATAAACTATTAAAAAAACACATACATACTATATGTATATACATACATACATATATTATATGTATGTGCTTATACACATGTTCATTCATACATACATACATATGTCCAGTTCTGTGTTTCATTAAAAAAGGAAAAAAGTGAATTTTTATTCAATTATAAATATGTATGTATTTATATTTACAAACACAAAATAGGACTGTATGTTATTAAATGATAATTCATAAATAAAAAAATATATAATTATTTTTTTAAAATTGAGATCTCCCCTCGCATTAAGCAACCCAAATCATAAGAACACAAAATATCACAAATTATTTTAGATAATACTTTTGTATTCAAACTTACTTCAGCTTCTTTAGAGAATTCATGATCAGATTTTGATTCCATATTTTTGTTGCGAGTTGAATCTTTAGGTGGCGTATTCACATATTTAACTTCACTTTTAACTTTACGAACTTTTAAGGCTTTGCGTTGACCTAACTGAGTCATCGGAACGGGATTTAAGGAACAAGGTGAGTTTAAGGGTGCACTGGGATTTGATTGATCAAAGCCACTTCTTAGTTTCCGTTTTGCTAAAGGAATGTCATTGCGAGGCGTAGATTCATTACTGACAACGCCAGCAGCAAGTTTCTGGAAGTCATTGCGTCTAAGCAGATTGAGAGACTACGGCTGTTATATTTTCATTTTTTAAATAATTTTTTACACTTACTCTCTAATTATAGATTGTAAAGATTCATTTTTAACAACAACATATCCGTCGGGTATTGTTGCATTCATATTATTTTCCAATTGGTTTTCGTAGGCCATGATTTGTTGATTAAGTTTTTCATTTAAATTTTCCGATTTCTTACGCAATACCTTTTCAAAGGCCAATTGCTCTTCGAGAGTTTTTAATTGCTCTTTAAGAGCGGCTACAGTAGCTTTTTTTCTTTTAATAAGTTCACCGTTTGGACCAAGCACAAGTTCTTCCTGTGAATTTCTTAGAATCTGATCCTCATCTTCTTTTCCTAATTGATCGCGTATGCTGCGCAATAGAAACTTACTTATGCCCACATTATTGCTAACATTAAAATCTATTATATAATTATTTATTTCCAAGCAGTCTAATATCAAATTAGCTGCACGATCCGTTAAGCCACAATTCTCCATATCGATAACTGAAATTTGTTCAGAAATGCGAGTATTGCTTGAGTCAGCTTTCATATACTAAAGCTACGTTCACATTTATCAAATATTTGCCCAAAAAAACGTAACCAATAGTTTTGCTTAGGGATAGTGTCATTTAACACGATTTTTATATTACAAAATAAAATTGATTCTTCTCTAGAAAAGTATTTTTATACAGTTTTTAAAAAATTCGAACCCAAAATTAAAAAAATATTGGAATTAAAGAAAATATATTATTAGTTTTTTTCTTGGTTACGTTTTTTTCGACAAATATTTGATAAATGTGAACGTAGCTTTACGCGGATATATTTTACAAACATAAAACTTACATTTAATCCATACATCTTCTTTTAGAACTTCTAAAATGGGTTTGATGCCATCATCACCTATTTGGGGATTTCTGGACATTGCAATTGAACGCAATCCAGGTATGGTGTCAGGATCAACGTCACGATAACGCAAAGATTTTTGCCAACCTTCTGTGTAACGACTTATTTTCTGAATCTTTTCAAAGTAAAATGCAATTATTAGTTTTTCTATAGAATTCTGCTTTTGCATTTACATTTTTACCTTAATCATATCAGCCACATATTCGGCTCCCTTCGTAGTCAAATCGCATTCTGACAAATTCAATTTTTCAATATTGGCTAAATATTTTATGGTACTACATATGGCTTCGCATCCTTTATCGCCAATATTGGAACGTTGAAAACTAATTTCGCTAATGCTTTCGTTGGCTGAGAGTGCCTGTACGATTGAACGATTAAAATTATTAACAATAGGAATATTTCGAAAACGTTTTTGAAATTATTTAACGTATCAAGTCAAGTGTAAAGAGAAGTTCAGACTAAAAGAAGGCATTTGCAAACAAAAAAAAAATGTTGTTTCTTGTTTACTGGCTCTTAGGTGGTGTCCTGAAGAAAATGTACCCCGGCTTTTGATATTGTTGCTCATAATTATCAGTTGATTACTTTAAAAACGCAATAAAGTAGTTTTAATAGGTTTTGGTGTCTCAGCGAAACCAAAAGATTCGAAAATAATAAAATTTGTCGAAGTTGTCTGAATAATTAAAAAAAAAAAAAACATTCGGGATCAACTATCGTACGATTTTGGTTTGAAAAGATCTTAAAATAGATTTGTAATACACTGATTTTAATTTTTGAAATTCTAAATTTGTTTTTAAAAACCCTGTACCCATGTTCTGTAAATTCTGTTTCTCACACTTCAAGTTTAAAGTCAATTGATTCCGTTTCTTTGGGTAAGTTTCTAATTATATATACTAGTGTGTACCAACGGTCGAGCCAATCGACCGTGTTCTAGTCATCATAAAAAGTCTGTTATAAAACAGTCATACATAAAGCGCATATTACATGGTCATACTTGGTGTGTGAGCATGGTGTGATGAGAGAGAGTGTTTTGCTATTAGACTATCATACCAAGTGTGTCAAACATCATTTTAAAGCAAACACTGAATCGTGAGGTTTATGTTTATAATGGTGCGTGAAGCTACTAACTTCTCGTTTTATTTAATTTTTTTTAACTCGCGTCTGTAACAGCAACGCAATCTATTTAATTTTTTTTAACAACTCCAATTAATAGATATACATATATTAATTAGTTAAATATTTATATATTAATATATGTATATCTATTAATCCTCTCTAGTATAGTATTGAATGAAAAATGTTGCACTCTTGAATATAAAAATTTTTTAGAATACAAATTTAACTATTTTTTTAAAATTTTGCATGGCCAAAAAAAAAAAAAACTCAAAAATTGCGAAATTTTGAAAATTTTTTTATATTATTAATTTTAATTATTTTTATAGAATTTATTTTATATATTTATAAATTATTTTAATAATTTTTTACTTTTTATCTGCCATAATTCGGTCAAACTTTCATAAATTTCAATAAACTCCTTTAAAAATGCGCGCTCTAAGAAAGTCATATTTACCCTTCGCTTACGAACACACAAATGAAATTTGCACTGAGCTTGACAGAATTGCTATTAAACGAGTATGATGGGGTGATGTCTTAGTTTGGTAAAAGTCTTGTAAAAATCGCTTGTATAATACATATGTTCATGAATGGCAGCACAAAAAAAGCAATTATGTATTAATTATGCATAAGAAATTCTTAATCCCCTTTTGATTAATCTATATATAAAAGACAAATGGTCCATGTATGTATGTCATAGCATCACGTGAAAACGGCTGGATCGATTTGTCTTATTTTTTTTTTATTTGGTTTGGAATTTTTAGGAGATGGTTTGCATAAAAAAAAGTTAGGAGAAAACTTTCGGGAAAACTCGAAAAATTAAATTTTCTTTTCTTCAACTAACTTATACACAAACAAGTTGTACGACATGTTCGAATAGCTTTTGTTTTTATTGCAACTTTTATTAAATTCGGAAGTTAAAAAAAGGTAAGGAAGTGTGTGTTTTTCTTTTAATTTTGCTATATGATTTTGTATATGTATATATGTACATATGTATGTACATGTATAGTTATAAAGGGTTTTCCAATAGTTACTTGACAACTTTGAATTTAATTTGTGAACGCACTATTTCACTGATCATCTAACTGTTATTTTCCTTTTATAATAATAAAATTCATAAACACACACACATCTTATACTGCGGTCAAAAAAATTGTTAGAACATGTCAATTGATGTTCCAAGTTTTCTTTATTTAGTTTATTTTATGCAAATGGTTAGGTCTTTTATTTATCGATTACGAAGTCTGCCGCGTTAATCTAGTTAGAAATTGTTGGACTGAAGACTTGAAGTTCAATATACTTTACTTAAAACGACATTATTACAAAAATTATTCAAACGTAAGAAAAAAAATGTAAATGAGCGTAGGCCCATAACCTATTGTGCTGAGGATTTATTTATAAGTAAGGAATTGCATATGCAGTGGGGGTACTTTCCAGATTTAACAAAAATCCCGGTAAAGCACATTGGGTTGCTGTTAAGCGTGTTTTCAGGTATTTGAAAAGTACGATCGATTTAAAACTTGAATTTTCGAAAGAATCAGATGGTGAAGTTGTTGGATTCACAGATGCAGACTGGGCAAATGATTTGGATAGTCGTCGATCTACGACTGGCTACGCATTTATATTTCAATCTGCTGTCATATCCTGGAACTCTGAAAGGCAAACTACTGTGGCACTTTCAACAACTGAAGCTGAATACATGGCTGTAGCAGCAGCATGTCAAGAAATAACGTGGCTCAAATCTTTATATTATGAAATCTATGCCGAAAAAAAGAAGCCGTGGAAGCTATGTTCCGATAACAAGAGTGCTATGGCTTTGGCACACAATAATATTTATCATGCACGATCAAAGCATATAGACATTCGTCATCATTATGTACGTGATTTAGTACAAAATAGTTGTATAAAACTTAATTATATTGGTACTGAAGAGATGGTAGCTGATATCCTCACTAAAGCTTTACCTTCTGGAAAGTTTCAAGAATGTCGCAAACATCTTGGGTTACGAGACTTCAACTCTAGTGGGGGTGTTGGACTGAAGACTTGAAGTTCAATATATTTTACTTAAATTAATATAGTATTCATTGTATTTTAGTTTAAATGAATTATAACTTTTATTTTAAAATTTTCCTTACTTATAAATAAATCCTCAACACAATAGAAATAAAATGAGGAAAGCTTACCAGCTTTGGTAGTTTTGGTACTTTTTGTTTTTAATACTTTTTGTTCTTTCAATAAATTTAGTATATCGACATTTACATGTAGCTCAGGCGATAATCAATATAGCGGGCTTGCAAATTGGGACCAAACGCAAGGTAGAAAAGATTTTTTCGATTATTCCCATATAACCATTTAGCTAATTAGAAATTAATGTTTTTGATAAGCAAGATACCCGGCCAATTTTCGAATCCAAGCTGCAAGCAAACCCCATTCAAACTAAAAAGAAATTATTTTGAAAATCGGTCCATTAGCGGAGAAGTTAATCGATATAAATATCTCGATTTTATAAAAAAACTGATCCGACCAAATAAAAGAAATAGTTTTGAAAATCGTTTCCCAAGCACGTACGAATTGATAACCTCCTTCTTTTCTGAAGTCAAATAAACTACATTAAAAAAATGGGGAATATGCACATAAACGTTGATGAAGTTCATAAAACAGGTGTATTCTTTTAAACGATTAAAGCAAAAAATAAAGCAACTGTGTTGTTATGTATGGATTTGTATAAAGTCGTTTCACATGCTACATAAAAGAGATCTAACAACTGAAAAATTTGTTCACAATATGAAAATAATTTCTTTTTTAGTACGAGTACACCTGCCATAATATAGGCTAAGAGTAAAATATAATTTTTCTTATAAATTTTACCTTTGCAATTGACTCCACATATTTGTCGTTTAAAGGTAATCCCTCCAGAATTAAAAATTTCAAATTTTTGTTAAATTGAATACAGTTCGAAATTGCCTCAACAATGCCAGAAAATATGAATTTTGTATAAACAACAGATTTTTGGCGAAACAGCTTTGCTTTATTCTCCGTATTCAAGTGTTCCAAAACTAAAATCAGAGAAAAATAAAAATAAATAAATATAAATAAAGTGATTGAAGCAGTTAATGATTATCAATACCCGTTCCAAAGGTTTTCCGCATGCGTATAGCTAACGTTTGCAAAACTTGATCATAGTACAGGGCTTCAACGATCAACAGCCAATCATTTACATTGAATTTATCACCGAAAAAATCCAAAACCGATGTTGCATTGTTTTTCGAACGTATTTCAGATAAAGGAGTGATATTTTTCGTACGACATAATTCCAAATAACGAAAATGAAACGAACGACAACGGTTCAATTTCTTATTAGTTGTCATACTTCTCGTTATGTCACGTAATTCCAAATTCGAGTTTTTCAGCATTTTGAAATAACTTTTGTTTTCAATTATGTATAAAGATTTTTCTAATTAAATCGCAATATTCGTGTGTTTCGTTCACGAAAAACGTTAAATATCACTTCTAAAATAGCTTTTATATAATAAACATATAGTTTTTTTAATTATTTAATATTTTTTTAAGAAGAGAAGTTTGATTAAAATAAAATATATTGACTGTTTTTTGATTTTTATTTAAAATAAACTGATAGAAAAATTACAGACTATTGAAATTGTTTTCAAGTTTTACTATTTATTATATGAAAAAGCGATATTTTCGATGCCAAAACAAATAATGACACAAATTTTGGGAAATTTTTTGGTGTTTTTCCTTTTTTTGAGAAATTCAACATAAACCAGTTTGTTAAAAGAATTATTACTTTTATTTTGAAATAAGAATGAATGTAAAACAGAAAATTAGTTACGTTCAAGTAGATCAAACGATTATTTCATTATTTCTTAAGAATTTAAAGAAATTTAACACAACCAAGAGTGTCGTGACAGCTTTTGTCACCTAAAATGTTTTTTATAACTTGTTTTAAAGTACATTAACCTTGTTTTAGTACCAAATTATGTGTTCGTAACAAATGTTAAAAGTGTATCACCATTATTAATCAAAAAATTCTATGAATTGTGGAAACAAATAGGGTGGCATATACGAGTATGTACATATGTATGTATGTATGTATTTATATGAAGATCATGGCAGTTTACCATAAAAATTAAATTGCTAATTTTTCTTCCTCAAAATTTTTATAAAGCCCACATACAGTTTTACTTTTAGCAATAAATTGTACATTCACAGAAACGACATAGTTAGCATACCTTTTTTGCAATCAAACTATGGTTAAAAATCAAGCATGTCCGCCAGTTCTTACAAAAGCTTTGAAATTTAACTCACTTTGAATGCTGTCGGATCGTTTGTGTGCGCTTATTCCGATATATATATATATATATATATATATATATATATATATATATATATATATGTACATATGTATGTACGAGACATGGTAAAAAAATGAATCACATAAAAAGTTATTTAAGCACAAAATAATTGAAAAAAAAGAGTTAAATTTTGAAAATTTGGCATATAGTACTTGTGTGTAGATATAATTAAATATGTAATTCTATGCCCAGCGGTGAACTTTTGAGGCCTTCATTTATAAGGCATTCCAGAAGGCCTTCCTAGTGCTTCTTATAGATCCAGTACTCATGCTCGCTTGCCTTCTCAAGAAGACCTTTTCATGGATTTTTACTACGTTTTTGCATTTCTAAAGGTAATTTTAAAATAAATTTGTGACTGAATAAGGCCTTACCAGACCTGTATAAGGGAACTGAGAAGGCCTTGGCTGGCTAGGACATCGTGTGTAAAAAATGTATGAGTATGGAATGGAGCAAGAAGGCCTGCTTAGTGCATCTTTCCGCCGCTTGGTGAATATACTCACAGAGTAATTATATGATTGTGGCATGGTTGGATCAACAGGAATCATTCTTATTTTAGAATTGCTTGCTTGCAATCAAACTATGGTTAAAAGAACTCATCATTTCCACTGACAGTAACAATTGTGTTCATACTTTTGTAATATTTTTATATTATACTAGCTTATCCCGGTGTGCTTCGCTACCCCCTCGTTATAAAATAAAATTAAAAGTATTTATATATCCTATTGTGAAAATTTAATGACGATCGGTTAAGTAGTTAAGACTATATTACGATTTTTAATTTTCCTAAAAAGGGGCGTGGTCCACCCAATTTTCTCCTGGTACGTATTCCAAATTATGCCAATACCATATGTACCAAATATCATCGACGTAGGTCAAAAAATGCCCAAAATATGGCGATTAAAATTTTTGGGTTATATGGGCGGTGCCACGCCTCTTTGTCCAATCAAAACTTCATATAGCCTATTATTCCTTCCAGAGTCACAGTAACATGCTGTGAAAATTTCAGGAAGATCGGTCCAAGGGTTTGGTTTTACTAAAAAGGGGCGTGGTTCCACCCACTTTTCTACTGGTACGTATTCCAAATTATGCCAATACCATATGTACCAAATATCATCGACGTAGGTTAAAAAAAGCCCAAAATATGGCGATTTAAATTTTTGGGTTATATGGGCGGTGCCACACCCCTTTGTCCAATAAAAACTTCATATAGCCTATAATTCATCCGAGAGTTCCAGTTAAATACTGTGAAAATTTCAGGAAGATCGGTCCAAGGGTTTGGCCTCCTATAAGGAACAAACAAACAAACAAACAAACAAACAAACAAACAAACAAATAAACAAACACAACATTCGGTTTTATATATATATAGATCAAGATATTTATTAACAAATGTATGTATGGTTAACTGGAACCATATATCGAATAATATTAAAATACAACAATATTGATAATATATACACAAAACATAATAATTTGCATTCATTTTATGATAATACACAAACATGCTTCATTATAACAGCTGCTGTTTACTTTAACTCAACATGAATTAGACTTCGTTCACGCTACATCCCATTCAGTTTCAACTCTCGCAGTGTACATGTACGCTACATGTTAATGAAAAAACAAAAAGTACTAAAAGCAAAACTTTTTTACTTATATTACACCCAAGAAAGTATACTATTATTTCGCCCCCAAGAAAGTACGCTGTAAGTCAATGTAAAAACCTAATAAAAACAAAACCTACCAAAAGTACAAATTTTACCCCATTTTAACACTTAAAAAGTACCCTATCAAATTTCATCAAAATCCATTAAAAAAAGTACCAAAAATAAAAAAGTACCAAAAGTACGTTTAAACCTTCTGTAGACTTCCACAAATAATTCAAATAGCCAAATCAGTCCAGCCGTTCTCGAGTTTTAGCGAGACTAACGAATAGCAATACATTGTTATATATGTACTAGCTGAGCGCCCAGGCTTCGCACGGAAGCTATTTACTTTTATTTTATTTCGATTTACCTAATCAAAGCACATCACGAGTTTCACGAACTAAAAATTGCGACTTTATTGATAAAATTCATACTACATCAGTACGAAGAGCTAACTATTTGCTTATGCATACAATTTTGATACTGTTTACATATAAAATTATGTAAGTCCGATTTCTCAATTGTATTTGAGAATTTTTCTATAACATTTGTTTGTCACTCATTTGGACCAATGGGAAATTCAAGCCAAGGATCCATACTTATAGGCTATGTAAGTCAGATTTTTCAATTGTATTTGAGAATTTTTCTATAACACTTGTTTGTCACTCATTTGGACCAATGAGAAATTAAAGCCAAGGATCCATACCTATAGGGTATGTAAGTCCGATTTCTCAATTGTATTTGAGAATTTTTCTATAAAATTTTAAAGATTAAAATTGTGTAAATTTTGTTCAGCTCTACGGGAATTTGGCTATTTGTGGGCACATTTATTTTTGTTACTCATTTGGACCAATGGCAAATTAAAGCCAAGGATCCATACTTATAGACTATGTAAGTCCGATTTCTCAATTGTATTTGAGAATTTTTCTATAACATTTGTTTGTCACTCATTTGGACCAATGGGAAATTTAAGCCAAGGATCCATACTTATAGGCTATGTAAGTCCGATTTCTCAATTGTATTTGAGAATTTTTCTATAAAATTTTAAAGATTAAAATTGTGTAAATTTTGTTCAGCTCTACGGGAATTTGGCTATTTGTGGGCACATTTATTTTTGTTACTCATTTGGACCAATGGCAAATTAAAGCCAAGGATCCATACTTATAGACTATGTAAGTCCGATTTCTCAATTGTATTTGAGAATTTTTCTATAACATTTGTTTGTCACTCATTTGGACCAATGGGAAATTTAAGCCAAGGATCCATACTTATAGGCTATGTAAGTCCGATTTCTCAATTGTATTTGAGAATTTTTCTATAAAATTTTAAAGATTAAAATTGTGTAAATTTTGTTCAGCTCTACGGGAATTTGGCTATTTGTGGGCACATTTATGTTTGTCACTCATTTGGACCAATGGGAAATTAAAGCCAAGGATCCATACTTATAGACTATGTAAGTCCAATTTCTCAATTGTATTTGAGAATTTTTCTATAACACTTGTTTGTCACTCATTTTGACCAATGGGAAATTAAAGCCAAGAATCCATACTTATAGACTATGTAAGTCCAATTTCTCAATTGTATTTGAGAATTTTTCTATAACATTTGTTTGTCACTCATTTTGACCAATGGGAAATTAAAGCCAAGAATCCATACTTATAGACTATGTAAGTCCAATTTCTCAATTGTATTTGAGAATTTTTCTATAAAATTTTAAAGATTAAAATTGTGTAAATTTTGTTCAGCTCTACGAGAATTTGGCTATTTTTGGGCACATTTATGTTTGTCACTCATTTGGATCAATGGGAAATTAAAGCCAAGGATCCATACTTATAGACTATGTAAGTCCAATTTCTCAATTGTATTTGAGAATTTTTCTATAACATTTGTTTGTCACTCATTTGGACCAATGGGAAATTAAAGCCAAGGATCCATACTTATAGGCTATGTAAGTCCGATTTCCCAATTATATTTGAGAATTTTTCTATAACACTTGTTTGTCACTCATTTGGACCAATGGGAAATTAAAGCCAAGGATCCATACTTATAGACTATGTAAGTCCAATTTCTCAATTGTATTTGAGAATTTTTCTATAAAATTTTAAAGATTAAAATTGTGTAAATTTTGTTCAGCTCTACGGGAATTTGGCTATTTGTGGGCACATTTATGTTTGTCACTCATTTGGACCAATGGGAAATTAAAGCCAAGGATCCATACTTATAGACTATGTAAGTCCAATTTCTCAATTGTATTTGAGAATTTTTCTATAAAATTTTAAAGATTAAAATTGTGTAAATTTTGTTCAGCTCTACGGAAATTTGGCTATTTGTGGGCACATTTATGTTTGTCACTCATTTGGACCAATGGCAAATTAAAGCCAAGGATCCATAGTTATAGGCTATGTAAGGCCGATTTCCCAATTATATTTGAGAATTTTTCTATAACATTTGTTTGTCACTCATTTTGACCAATGGGAAATTAAAGCCAAGAATCCATACTTATAGACTATGTAAGTCCAATTTCTCAATTGTATTTGAGAATTTTTCTATAAAATTTTAAAGATTAAAATTGTGTAAATTTTGTTCAGCTCTACGGGAATTTGGCTATTTGTGGGCACATTTATGTTTGTCACTCATTTGGACCAATGGGAAATTAAAGCCAAGGATCCATACTTATAGACTATGTAAGTCCAATTTCTCAATTGTATTTGAGAATTTTTCTATAACACTTGTTTGTCACTCATTTGGACCAATGGGAAATTAAAGTCAAGGATCCATACTTATAGGCTATGTAAGTCCGATTTCCCAATTATATTTGAGAATTTTTCAATAACATTTGTTTGTCACTCATTTTGACCAATGGGAAATTAAAGCCAAGAATCCATACTTATAGACTATGTAAGTCCAATTTCTCAATTGTATTTGAGAATTTTTCTATAAAATTTTAAAGATTAAAATTGTGTAAATTTTGTCCAGCTCTACGGGATTTTGCCTATTTGTGGGCACATTTATGTTTGTCACTCATTTGGACCAATGGGAAATTAAAGCCAAGGATCCATACTTATAGACTATGTAAGTCCAATTTCTCAATTGTATTTGAGAAATTTTCTATAAAAATTTAAAGATTAAAATTGTGTAAATTTTGTTCAGCTCTACGGGAATTTGGCTATTTGTGGGCACATTTATGTTTATCACTCATTTGGACCAATGGGAAATTAAAGCCAAGGATCCATACTTATAGACTATGTAAGTCCAATTTCTCAATTGTATTTGAGAATTTTTCTATAACATTTGTTTGTGACTCATTTTGACCAATGGGAAATTAAAGCCAAGAATCCGTACTTATAGACTATGTAAGTCCAATTTCTCAATTGTATTTGAGAATTTTTCTATAAAATTTTAAAGATTAAAATTGTGTAAATTTTGTTCAGCTCTACGGGAATTTGGCTATTTGTGGGCACATTTATGTTTGTCACTCATTTGGACCAATGGGAAATTAAAGCCAAGGATCCATACTTATAGACTATGTAAGTCCAATTTCTCAATTGTATTTGAGAATTTTTCTATAACATTTGTTTGTCACTCATTTTGACCAATGGGAAATTAAAGCCAAGGATCCATACTTATAGACTATGTAAGTCCAATTTCTCAATTGTATTTGAGAATTTTTCTATAACATTTGTTTGTCACTCATTTGGACCAATGGCAAATTAAAGCCAAGGATCCATACTTATAGACTATGTAAGTCCAATTTCTCAATTGTATTTGAGAATTTTTCTATAAAATTTTAAAGATTAAAATTGTGTAAATTTTGTTCAGCTCTACGGGAATTTGGCTATTTGTGGGCACATTTATGTTTGTCACTCATTTGGACCAATGGGAAATTAAAGCCAAGGATCCATACTTATAGACTATGTAAGTCCAATTTCCCAATTGTATTTGAGAATTTTTCTATAACATTTATTTGTCACTCATTTTGACCAATGGGAAATTAAAGCCAAGAATCCATACTTATAGACTATGTAAGTCCAATTTCTCAATTGTATTTGAGAATTTTTCTATAAAATTTTAAAGATTAAAATTGTGTAAATTTTGTTCAGCTCTACGGGAATTTGGCTATTTGTGGGCACATTTATGTTTGTCACTCATTTGGACCAATGGGAAATTAAAGCCAAGGATCCATACTTATAGACTATGTAAGTCCAATTTGTCAATTGTATTTGAGAATTTTTCTATAACATTTGTTTGTCACTCATTTTGACCAATGGGAAATTAAAGCCAAGGATCCATACTTATAGACTATGTAAGTCCAATTTCTCAATTGTATTTGAGAATTTTTCTATAACATTTGTTTGTCACTCATTTGGACCAATGGGAAATTTAAGCCAAGGATCCATACTTATAGGCTATGTAAGTCCGATTTCTCAATTGTATTTGAGAATTTTTCTATAAAATTTTAAAGATTAAAATTGTGTAAATTTTGTTCAGCTCTACGGGAATTTGGCTATTTGTGGGCACATTTATTTTTGTTACTCATTTGGACCAATGGCAAATTAAAGCCAAGGATCCATACTTATAGGCTATGTAAGTCCGATTTCTCAATTGTATTTGAGAATTTTTCTATAACACTTGTTTGTCACTCATTTGGACCAATGGCAAATTAAAGCCAAGGATCCATACTTATAGACTATGTAAGTCCGATTTCTCAATTGTATTTGAGAATTTTTCTATAACATTTGTTTGTCACTCATTTGGACCAATGGGAAATTAAAGCCAAGGATCCATACTTATAGGCTATGTAAGTCCGATTTCTCAATTGTATTTGAGAATTTTTCTATAACATTTGTTTGTCACTCATTTGGACCAATGGGAAATTAAAGCCAAGGATCCATACTTATAGGCTATGTAAGTCCGATTTCTCAATTGTATTTGAGAATTTTTCTATAACATTTGTTTGTCACTCATTTGGACCAATGGGAAATTAAAGCCAAGGATCCATACTTATAGGCTATGTAAGTCCGATTTCTCAATTGTATTTGAGAATTTTTCTATAAAATTTTAAAGATTAAAATTGTGTAAATTTTGTTCAGCTCTACGGGAATTTGGCTATTTGTGGGCACATTTATTTTTGTTACTCATTTGGACCAATGGGAAATTAAAGCCAAGGATCCATACTTATAGGCTATGTAAGTCCGATTTCTCAATTGTATTTGAGAATTTTTCTATAAAATTTTAAAGATTAAAATTGTGTAAATTTTGTTCAGCTCTACGGGAATTTGGCTATTTGTGGGCACATTTATTTTTGTTACTCATTTGGACCAATGGGAAATTAAAGCCAAGGATCCATACTTATAGGCTATGTAAGTCCGATTTCTCAATTGTATTTGAGAATTTTTCTATAACACTTGTTTGTCACTCATTTGGACCAATGGCAAATTAAAGCCAAGGATCCATACCTATAGGCTATGTAAGTCCGATTTCTCAATTGTATTTGAGAATTTTTCTATAACACTTGTTTGTCACTCATTTGGACCAATGGCAAATTAAAGCCAAGGATCCATACTTATAGACTATGTAAGTCCGATTTCTCAATTGTATTTGAGAATTTTTCTATAAAATTTTAAAGATTAAAATTGTGTAAATTTTGTTCAGCTCTACGGGAATTTGGCTATTTGTGGGCACATTTATGTTTGTCACTCATTTGGACCAATGGGAAATTAAAGCCAAGGATCCATACTTATAGGCTATGTAAGTCCGATTTCTCAATTGTATTTGAGAATTTTTCTATAACACTTGTTTGTCACTCATTTGGACCAATGGCAAATTAAAGCCAAGGATCCATACCTATAGGCTATGTAAGTCCGATTTCTCAATTGTATTTGAGAATTTTTCTATAACACTTGTTTGTCACTCATTTGGACCAATGGGAAATTAAAGCCAAGAATCCATACTTATAGACTAATTAAGTCCGATTTCTCAATTGTATTTGAGAATTTTTCTATAAAATTTTAAAGATTAAAATTGTGTAAATTTTGTTCAGCTCTACGGGAATTTGGCTATTTGTGGGCACATTTATTTTTGTCACTCATTTTGACCAATGGGAAATTAAAGCCAAGAATCCATACTTATAGACTAATTAAGTCCGATTTCTCAATTGTATTTGAGAATTTTTCTATAAAATTTTAAAGATTAAAATTGTGTAAATTTTGTTCAGCTCTACGGGAATTTGGCTATTTGTGGGCACATTTATTTTTGTTACTCATTTGGACCAATGGGAAATTAAAGCCAAGGATCCATACTTATAGACTATGTAAGTCCGATTTCTCAATTGTATTTGAGAATTTTTCTGTAAAATTTTAAAGATTAAAATTGTGTAAATTTTGTTCAGCTCTACGGGAATTTGGCTATTTGTGGGCACATTTATGTTTATCACTCATTTGGACCAATGGGAAATTAAAGCCAAGGATCCATACTTATAGACTATGTAAGTCCAATTTCTCAATTGTATTTGAGAATTTTTCTATAACATTTGTTTGTCACTCATTTTGACCAATGGGAAATTAAAGCCAAGGATCCATACTTATAGACTATGTAAGTCCGATTTCTCAATTGTATTTGAGAATTTTTCTATAACACTTGTTTGTCACTCATTTGGACCAATGGCAAATTAAAGCCAAGGATCCATACTAATGGGCTATGTAAGTCCGATTTCTCAATTGTATTTAAGAATTTTTCTATAACACTTGTTTGTCACTCATTTGGACCAATGGCAAATTAAAGCCAAGGATCCATACTTATAGACTATGTAAGTCCGATTTCTCAATTGTATTTGAGAATTTTTCTATAAAATTTGTTTGTCACTCATTTGGACCAATGGCAAATTAAAGTCAAGGATCCATACTTATAGACTATGTAAGTCCGATTTCTCAATTGTATTTGAGAATTTTTCTATAACATTTGTTTGTCACTCATTTGGACCAATGGCAAATTAAAGCCAAGGATCCATACTTATAGGCTATGTAAGTCCGATTTCTCAATTGTATTTGAAAATTTTTCTATAACTCTTGTTTGTCACTCATTTGGACCAATGGGAAATTAAAGCCAAGGATCCATACTTATAGACTATGTAAGTCCGATTTCTCAATTGTATTTGAGAATTTTTCCATAAAATTTGTTTGTCACTTATTTGGACCAATGGGAAATTAAAGCCAAGGATCCATACTCATAGGCTATGTAAGTCCGATTTCTCAATTGTATTTGAGAATTTTTCTATAACATTTGTTTGTCACTCATTTTGACCAATGGGAAATTAAAGCCAAGGATCCATACTTATAGACTATGTAAGTCCGATTTCTCAATTGTATTTGAGAATTTTTCCATAAAATTTGTTTGTCACTTATTTGGACCAATGGCAATTTAAAGCCAAGGATCCATACTCATAGGCTATGTAAGTCCGATTTCTCAATTGTATTTGAGAATTTTTCTATAACACTTGTTTGTCACTCATTTGGACCAATGGCAATTTAAAGCCAAGAATCCATACTTATAGACTATGTAAGTCCGATTTCTCAATTGTATTTGAGAATTTTTCTATAACATTTGTTTGTCACTCATTTGGACCAAAGGCAAATTAAAGTCAAGGATCCATACTTATAGGCTATGTAAGTCCGATTTCTCAATTGTATTTGAGAATTTTTCTATAAAATTTTAAAGATTAAAATTGTGTAAATTTTGTCCAGCTCTACGGGAATTTGGCTATTTGTGGGCACATTTATTTTTGTCACTCATTTGGACCAATGGGAAATTAAAGCCAAGGATCCATACTTATAGACTATGTAAGTCCGATTTCTCAATTGTATTTGAGAATTTTTCTATAACATTTGTTTGTCACTCATTTGGACCAATGGCAATTTAAAGCCAAGGATCCATACTTATAGACTATGTAAGTCCGATTTCTCAATTGTATTTGAGAATTTTTCCATAAAATTTGTTTGTCACTTATTTGGACCAATGGGAAATTAAAGCCAAGGATCCATACTCATAGGCTATGTAAGTCCGATTTCTCAATTGTATTTGAGAATTTTTCTATAACATTTGTTTGTCACTCATTTTGACCAATGGGAAATTAAAGCCAAGAATCCATACTTATAGACTATGTAAGTCCGATTTCTCAATTGTATTTGAGAATTTTTCCATAAAATTTGTTTGTCACTTATTTGGACCAATGGGAAATTAAAGCCAAGGATCCATACTCATAGGCTATGTAAGTCCGATTTCTCAATTGTATTTGAGAATTTTTCCATAAAATTTGTTTGTCACTTATTTGGACCAATGGGAAATTAAAGCCAAGGATCCATACTAATGGGCTATGTAAGTCCGATTTCTCAATTGTATTTAAGAATTTTTCTATAACACTTGTTTGTCACTCATTTGGACCAATGGCAAATTAAAGCCAAGGATCCATACTAATGGGCTATGTAAGTCCGATCTCTCAATTGTATTTAAGAATTTTTCTATAACACTTGTTTGTCACTCATTTGGACCAATGGCAAATTAAAACCAAGGATCCATACTTATAGACTATGTAAGTCCGATTTCTCAATTGTATTTGAGAATTTTTCTATAAAATTTGTTTGTCACTCATTTGGACCAATGGGAAATTAAAGCCAAGGATCCATACTAATGGGCTATGTAAGTCCGATTTCTCAATTGTATTTAAGAATTTTTCTATAACACTTGTTTGTCACTCATTTGGACCAATGGCAAATTAAAGCCAAGGATCCATACTTATAGACTATGTAAGTCCGATTGTATTTGAGAATTTTTCTATAACATTTGTTTGTCACTCATTTGGACCAATGGCAAATTAAAGCCAAGGATCCATACTTATAGGCTATGTAAGTTCGATTTCTCAATTGTATTTGAAAATTTTTCTATAACTCTTGTTTGTCACTCATTTGGACCAATGGGAAATTAAAGCCAAGGATCCATACTTATAGACTATGTAAGTCCGATTTCTCAATTGTATTTGAGAATTTTTCCATAAAATTTGTTTGTCACTTATTTGGACCAATGGGAAATTAAAGCCAAGGATCCATACTCATAGGCTATGTAAGTCCGATTTCTCAATTGTATTTGAGAATTTTTCTATAACATTTGTTTGTCACTCATTTTGACCAATGGGAAATTAAAGCCAAGGATCCATACTTATAGACTATGTAAGTCCGATTTCTCAATTGTATTTGAGAATTTTTCTATAACACTTGTTTGTCACTCATTTGGACCAATGGCAATTTAAAGCCAAGGATCCATACTTATAGACTATGTAAGTCCGATTTCTCAATTGTATTTGAGAATTTTTCTATAACACTTGTTTGTCACTCATTTGGACCAATGGCAATTTAAAGCCAAGGATCCATACTTATAGGCTATGTAAGTCCGATTTCTCAATTGTATTTGAGAATTTTTCTATAACATTTGTTTGTCACTCATTTTGACCAATGGGAAATTAAAGCCAAGGATCCATACTTATAGACTATGTAAGTCCGATTTCTCAATTGTATTTGAGAATTTTTCTATAACACTTGTTTGTCACTCATTTGGACCAATGGCAATTTAAAGCCAAGGATCCATACTTATAGGCTATGTAAGTCCGATTTCTCAATTGTATTTGAGAATTTTTCTATAACATTTGTTTGTCACTCATTTTGACCAATGGGAAATTAAAGCCAAGGATCCATACTTATAGACTATGTAAGTCCGATTTCTCAATTGTATTTGAGAATTTTTCTATAACACTTGTTTGTCACTCATTTGGACCAATGGCAAATTAAAGCCAAGGATCCATACTTATAGACTATGTAAGTCCGATTTCTCAATTGTATTTGAGAATTTTTCCATAAAATTTGTTTGTCACTTATTTGGACCAATGGGAAATTAAAGCCAAGGATCCATACTCATAGGCTATGTAAGTCCGATTTCTCAATTGTATTTGAGAATTTTTCTATAACATTTGTTTGTCACTCATTTTGACCAATGGGAAATTAAAGCCAAGAATCCATACTTATAGACTATGTAAGTCCGATTTCTCAATTGTATTTGAGAATTTTTCTATAACATTTGTTTGTCACTCATTTGGACCAAAGGCAAATTAAAGTCAAGGATCCATACTTATAGGCTATGTAAGTCCGATTTCTCAATTGTATTTGAGAATTTTTCTATAAAATTTTAAAGATTAAAATTGTGTAAATTTTGTCCAGCTCTACGGGAATTTGGCTATTTGTGGGCACATTTATTTTTGTCACTCATTTGGACCAATGGGAAATTAAAGCCAAGGATCCATACTTATAGACTATGTAAGTCCGATTTCTCAATTGTATTTGAGAATTTTGCTATAACATTTGTTTGTCACTCATTTGGACCAATGGCAATTTAAAGCCAAGGATCCATACTTATAGACTATGTAAGTCCGATTTCTCAATTGTATTTGAGAATTTTTCCATAAAATTTGTTTGTCACTTATTTGGACCAATGGGAAATTAAAGCCAAGGATCCATACTCATAGGCTATGTAAGTCCGATTTCTCAATTGTATTTGAGAATTTTTCTATAACATTTGTTTGTCACTCATTTTGACCAATGGGAAATTAAAGCCAAGAATCCATACTTATAGACTATGTAAGTCCGATTTCTCAATTGTATTTGAGAATTTTTCCATAAAATTTGTTTGTCACTTATTTGGACCAATGGGAAATTAAAGCCAAGGATCCATACTCATAGGCTATGTAAGTCCGATTTCTCAATTGTATTTGAGAATTTTTCCATAAAATTTGTTTGTCACTTATTTGGACCAATGGGAAATTAAAGCCAAGGATCCATACTAATGGGCTATGTAAGTCCGATTTCTCAATTGTATTTAAGAATTTTTCTATAACACTTGTTTGTCACTCATTTGGACCAATGGCAAATTAAAGCCAAGGATCCATACTAATGGGCTATGTAAGTCCGATCTCTCAATTGTATTTAAGAATTTTTCTATAACACTTGTTTGTCACTCATTTGGACCAATGGCAAATTAAAGCCAAGGATCCATACTTATAGACTATGTAAGTCCGATTTCTCAATTGTATTTGAGAATTTTTCTATAAAATTTGTTTGTCACTCATTTGGACCAATGGGAAATTAAAGCCAAGGATCCATACTAATGGGCTATGTAAGTCCGATTTCTCAATTGTATTTAAGAATTTTTCTATAACACTTGTTTGTCACTCATTTGGACCAATGGCAAATTAAAGCCAAGGATCCATACTTATAGACTATGTAAGTCCGATTTCTCAATTGTATTTGAGAATTTTTCTATAAAATTTGTTTGTCGCTCATTTGGACCAATGGGAAATTAAAGCCAAGGATCCATACTAATGGGCTATGTAAGTCCAATTTCTCAATTGTATTTGAGAATTTTTCTATAAAATTTTAAAGATTAAAATTGTGTAAATTTTGTTCAGCTCTACGGGAATTTGGCTATTTGTGGGCACATTTATGTTTGTCACTCATTTGGACCAATGGGAAATTAAAGCCAAGGATCCATACTTATAGACTATGTAAGTCCAATTTCTCAATTGTATTTGAGAATTTTTCTATAACATTTGTTTGTCACTCATTTGGCCCAATGGGAAATTAAAGCCAAGGATCCATACTTATAGACTATGTAAGTCCAATTTCTCAATTGTATTTGAGAATTTTTCTATGACATTTGTTTGTCACTCATTTTGACCAATGGGAAATTAAAGCCAAGGATCCATACTTATAGACTATGTTAGTCCGATTTCTCAATTGTATTTGAGAATTTTTCTATAACACTTGTTTGTCACTCATTTGGACCAATGGCAAATTAAAGTCAAGGATCCATACTTATAGGCTATGTAAGTCCGATTTCTCAATTGTATTTGAGAATTTTTCTATAACACTTGTTTGTCACTCATTTGGACCAATGGCAAATTAAAGCCAAGGATCCATACTTATAGACTATGTTAGTCCGATTTCTCAATTGTATTTGAGAATTTTTCTATAACACTTGTTTGTCACTCATTTGGACCAATGGCAAATTAAAGTCAAGGATCCATACTTATAGGCTATGTAAGTCCGATTTCTCAATTGTATTTGAGAATTTTTCTATAACACTTGTTTGTCACTCATTTGGACCAATGGCAAATTAAAGCCAAGGATCCATACTTATAGGCTATGTAAGTCCGATTTCTCAATTGTATTTGAGAATTTTTCTA
This sequence comes from Lypha dubia, assembly GCA_947311025.1. NCBI lineage: Eukaryota > Metazoa > Arthropoda > Insecta > Diptera > Tachinidae > Lypha > Lypha dubia. The sequence goes on along the minus strand of OX371260.1, from coordinate 22,222,474 downwards.
TAACTCTTGTTTGTCACTCATTTGGACCAATGGGAAATTAAAGCCAAGGATCCATACTTATAGACTATGTAAGTCCGATTTCTCAATTGTATTTGAGAATTTTTCCATAAAATTTGTTTGTTACTTATTTGGACCAATGGGAAATTAAAGCCAAGGATCCATACTTATAGGCTATGTAAGTCCGATTTCTCAATTGTATTTGAGAATTTTTCTATAACACTTGTTTGTCACTTATTTGGACCAATGGGAAATTAAAGCCAAGGATCCATACTTATAGGCTATGTAAGTCCGATTTCTCAATTGTATTTGAGAATTTTTCTATAACATTTGTTTGTCACTCATTTGGACCAATGGCAAATTAAAGCTAAGGATCCATACTTATAGGCTATGTAAGTCCGATTTCTCAATTGTATTTGAAAATTTTTCTATAACTCTTGTTTGTCACTCATTTGGACCAATGGCAAATTAAAGCTAAGGATCCATACTTATAGGCTATGTAAGTCCGATTTCTCAATTGTATTTGAAAATTTTTCTATAACTCTTGTTTGTCACTCATTTGGACCAATGGGAAATTAAAGCCAAGAATCCATACTTATAGGCTATGTAAGTCCGATTTCTCAATTGTATTTGAGAATTTTTCTATAACTCTTGTTTGTCACTCATTTGGACCAAAGGCAAATTAAAGTCAAGGATCCATACTTATAGGCTATGTAAGTCCGATTTCTCAATTGTATTTGAGAATTTTTCTATAACACTTGTTTGTCACTCATTTGGACCAATGGGAAATTAAAGCCAAGGATCCATACTTATAGGCTATGTAAAACCGATTTCTCAATTGTATTTGAGAATTTTTCTATAAAATTTTAAAGATTAAAATTGTGTAAATATTGTTCAGCTCTACGTGAATTTGGCTATTTGTGGGCACATTTATGTTTGTCACTCATTTGGACCAATGGGAAATTAAAGCCAAGGATCCATACTTATAGGCTATGTAAGTCCGATTTCTCAGTTGTATTTGAGAATTTTTCTATAACACTTGTTGGTCACTCATTTGGACCAATGGGAAATTAAAGCCAAGGATCCATACTTATAGACTATGTAAGTACGATTTCTCAATTGTATTTGAGAATTTTTCTATAACACTTGTTTGTCACTCATTTGGACCAATTGGAAATTGAAGCCAAGGATCCATACTTATAGGCTATGTAAGTCCGATTTCTCAATTGAATTGATAATTTTTCTATAACACTTGCTTGTCACTCATTTGGACCAATGGGAAATTAAAGCCAAGGATCCATACTTATAGACTATGTAAGTCCAATTTCTCAATTGTATTTGAGAATTTTTCTATAACATTTGTTTGTCACTCATTTGGACCAATGGGAAATTAAAGCCAAGGATCCATACTTATAGACTATGTAAGTCCGATTTCTCAATTGTATTTGAGAATTTTTCTATAACACTTGTTTGTCACTCATTTGGACCAATGGGAAATTAAAGCCAAGGATCCATACTTATAGACTATGTAAGTCCGATTTCTCAATGGTATTTGAGATTTTTTCTATAACACTTGTTTGTCACTCATTTGGACCAATGGGAAATTAAAGCCAAGGATCCATACTTATAGACTATGTAAGTCCGATTTCTCAATGGTATTTGAGATTTTTTCTATAACATTTGTTTGTCACTCATTTGGCCCAATGGGAAATTAAAGCCAAGGATCCATACTTATAGACTATGTAAGTCCAATTTCTCAATTGTATTTGAGAATTTTTCTATGACATTTGTTTGTCACTCATTTTGACCAATGGGAAATTAAAGCCAAGGATCCATACTTATAGACTATGTTAGTCCGATTTCTCAATTGTATTTGAGAATTTTTCTATAACACTTGTTTGTCACTCATTTGGACCAATGGCAAATTAAAGTCAAGGATCCATACTTATAGGCTATGTAAGTCCGATTTCTCAATTGTATTTGAGAATTTTTCTATAACACTTGTTTGTCACTCATTTGGACCAATGGCAAATTAAAGCCAAGGATCCATACTTATAGACTATGTTAGTCCGATTTCTCAATTGTATTTGAGAATTTTTCTATAACACTTGTTTGTCACTCATTTGGACCAATGGCAAATTAAAGTCAAGGATCCATACTTATAGGCTATGTAAGTCCGATTTCTCAATTGTATTTGAGAATTTTTCTATAACACTTGTTTGTCACTCATTTGGACCAATGGCAAATTAAAGCCAAGGATCCATACTTATAGGCTATGTAAGTCCGATTTCTCAATTGTATTTGAGAATTTTTCTATAACTCTTGTTTGTCACTCATTTGGACCAATGGGAAATTAAAGCCAAGGATCCATACTTATAGACTATGTAAGTCCGATTTCTCAATTGTATTTGAGAATTTTTCCATAAAATTTGTTTGTTACTTATTTGGACCAATGGGAAATTAAAGCCAAGGATCCATACTTATAGGCTATGTAAGTCCGATTTCTCAATTGTATTTGAGAATTTTTCTATAACACTTGTTTGTCACTTATTTGGACCAATGGGAAATTAAAGCCAAGGATCCATACTTATAGGCTATGTAAGTCCGATTTCTCAATTGTATTTGAGAATTTTTCTATAACATTTGTTTGTCACTCATTTGGACCAATGGCAAATTAAAGCTAAGGATCCATACTTATAGGCTATGTAAGTCCGATTTCTCAATTGTATTTGAAAATTTTTCTATAACTCTTGTTTGTCACTCATTTGGACCAATGGCAAATTAAAGCTAAGGATCCATACTTATAGGCTATGTAAGTCCGATTTCTCAATTGTATTTGAAAATTTTTCTATAACTCTTGTTTGTCACTCATTTGGACCAATGGGAAATTAAAGCCAAGAATCCATACTTATAGGCTATGTAAGTCCGATTTCTCAATTGTATTTGAGAATTTTTCTATAACTCTTGTTTGTCACTCATTTGGACCAAAGGCAAATTAAAGTCAAGGATCCATACTTATAGGCTATGTAAGTCCGATTTCTCAATTGTATTTGAGAATTTTTCTATAACACTTGTTTGTCACTCATTTGGACCAATGGGAAATTAAAGCCAAGGATCCATACTTATAGGCTATGTAAAACCGATTTCTCAATTGTATTTGAGAATTTTTCTATAAAATTTTAAAGATTAAAATTGTGTAAATATTGTTCAGCTCTACGTGAATTTGGCTATTTGTGGGCACATTTATGTTTGTCACTCATTTGGACCAATGGGAAATTAAAGCCAAGGATCCATACTTATAGGCTATGTAAGTCCGATTTCTCAGTTGTATTTGAGAATTTTTCTATAACACTTGTTGGTCACTCATTTGGACCAATGGGAAATTAAAGCCAAGGATCCATACTTATAGACTATGTAAGTACGATTTCTCAATTGTATTTGAGAATTTTTCTATAACACTTGTTTGTCACTCATTTGGACCAATTGGAAATTGAAGCCAAGGATCCATACTTATAGGCTATGTAAGTCCGATTTCTCAATTGAATTGATAATTTTTCTATAACACTTGCTTGTCACTCATTTGGACCAATGGGAAATTAAAGCCAAGGATCCATACTTATAGACTATGTAAGTCCAATTTCTCAATTGTATTTGAGAATTTTTCTATAACATTTGTTTGTCACTCATTTGGACCAATGGGAAATTAAAGCCAAGGATCCATACTTATAGACTATGTAAGTCCGATTTCTCAATTGTATTTGAGAATTTTTCTATAACACTTGTTTGTCACTCATTTGGACCAATGGGAAATTAAAGCCAAGGATCCATACTTATAGACTATGTAAGTCCGATTTCTCAATGGTATTTGAGATTTTTTCTATAACACTTGTTTGTCACTCATTTGGACCAATGGGAAATTAAAGCCAAGGATCCATACTTATAGACTATGTAAGTCCAATTTCTCAATTGTATTTGAGAATTTTTCTATAACATTTGTTTGTCACTCATTTGGACCAATGGGAAATTAAAGCCAAGGATCCATACTTATAGACTATGTAAGTCCGATTTCTCAATTGTATTTGAGAATTTTTCTATAACACTTGTTTGTCACTCATTTGGACCAATGGGAAATTAAAGCCAAGGATCCATACTTATAGACTATGTAAGTCCAATTTCTCAATTGTATTTGAGAATTTTTCTATAACACTTGTTTGTCACTCATTTGGACCAATGGCAATTTAAACCCAAGGATCCATACTTATAGACTATGTAAGTCCGATTTCTCAATTGTATTTGAGAATTTTTCCATAACACTTGTTTGTCACTCATTTGGACCAATGGCAAATTAAAGCCAAGGATCCATACTTATAGACTATGTAAGTCCGATTTCTCAATTGTATTTGAGAATTTTTCTATAACACTTGTTTGTCACTCATTTGGACCAATGGGAAATTAAAGCCAAGGATCCATACTTATAGACTATGTAAGTCCAATTTCTCAATTGTATTTGAGAATTTTTCTATAACATTTGTTTGTCACTCATTTGGACCAATGGCAAATTAAAGCCAAGGATCCATACTTATAGACTATGTAAGTCCGATTTCTCAATTGTATTTGAGAATTTTTCTATAACACTTGTTTGTCACTCATTTGGACCAATGGCAATTTAAAGCCAAGGATCCATACTTATAGACTATGTAAGTCCGATTTCTCAATTGTATTTGAGAATTTTTCCATAACACTTGTTTGTCACTCATTTGGACCAATGGCAAATTAAAGCCAAGGATCCATACTTATAGACTATGTAAGTCCGATTTCTCAATTGTATTTGAGAATTTTTCTATAACACTTGTTTGTCACTCATTTGGACCAATGGGAAATTAAAGCCAAGGATCCATACTTATAGACTATGTAAGTCCAATTTCTCAATTGTATTTGAGAATTTTTCTATAACATTTGTTTGTCACTCATTTGGACCAATGGCAAATTAAAGCCAAGGATCCATACTTATAGACTATGTAAGTCCGATTTCTCAATTGTATTTGAGAATTTTTCTATAACACTTGTTTGTCACTCATTTGGACCAATGGGAAATTAAAGCCAAGGATCCATACTTATAGGCTATGTAAGTCCAATTTCTCAATTGTATTTGAGAATTTTTCTATAACATTTGTTTGTCACTCATTTGGACCAATGGGAAATTAAAGCCAAGGATCCATACTTATAGGCTATGGAAGTCCGATTTCTCAATTGTATTTGAGAATTTTTCTATAACACTTGTTTGTCACTCATTTGGACCAATGGGAAATTAAAGCCAAGGATCCATACTAATAGACTATGTAAGTCCAATTTCTTAATTGTATTTGAGAATTTTTCTATAACATTTGTTTGTCACTCATTCGGACCAATGGGAAATTAAAGCCAAGGATCCATACTTATAGACTATGTAAGTCCGATTTCTCAATTGTATTTGAGAATTTTTCTATAACACTTGTTTGTCACTCATTTGGACCAATGGGAAATTAAAGCCAAGGATCCATACTTATAGGCTATGTAAGTCCGATTTCTCAATTGTATTTGAGAATTTTTCTATAACACTTGTTTGTCACTCATTTGGAACAATGGGAAATTAAAGCCAAGGATCCATACTTATAGACTATGTAAGTCCGATTTCTCAATTGTATTTGAGAATTTTTCTATAACACTTGTTTGTCACTCATTTGGACCAATGGGAAATTAAAGCCAAGGATCCATACTTATAGGCTATGTAAGTCCGATTTCTCAATTGTATTTGAGAATTTTTCTATAACACTTGTTTGTCACTCATTTGGACCAATGGGAAATTAAAGCCAAGGATCCATACTTATAGGCTATGTAAGTCCGATTTCTCAATTGTATTTGAGAATTTTTCTATAACACTTGTTTGTCACTCATTTGGACCAATGGGAAATTAAAGCCAAGGATCCATACTTATAGACTATGTAAGTCCGATTTCTCAATTGTATTTGAGAATTTTTCTATAACACTTGTTTGTCACTCATTTGGACCAATGGAAAATTAAAGCCAAGGATCCATACTTATAGGCTATGTAAGTCCGATTTCTCAATTGTATTTGAGAATTTTTCTATAACACTTGTTTGTCACTCATTTGGACCAATGGGAAATTAAAGCCAAGGATCCATACTTATAGACTATGTAAGTCCGATTTCTCAATTGTATTTGAGAATTTTTCTATAACACTTGTTTGTCACTCATTTGGACCAATGGGAAATTAAAGCCAAGGATCCATACTTATAGACTATGTAAGTCCGATTTCTCAATTGTATTTGAGAATTTTTCTATAACACTTGTTTGTCACTCATTTGGACCAATGGGAAATTAAAGCCAAGGATCCATACTTATAGGCTATGTAAGTCCGATTTCTCAATTGTATTTGAGAATTTTTCTATAACACTTGTTTGTCACTCATTTGGACCAATGGGAAATTAAAGCCAAGGATCCATACTTATAGGCTATGTAAGTCCGATTTCTCAATTGTATTTGAGAATTTTTCTATAACACTTGTTTGTCACTCATTTGGACCAATGGGAAATTAAAGCCAAGGATCCATACTTATAGACTATGTAAGTCCGATTTCTCAATTGTATTTGAGAATTTTTCTATAACACTTGTTTGTCACTCATTTGGACCAATGGGAAATTAAAGCCAAGGATCCATACTTATAGGCTATGTAAGTCCGATTTCTCAATTGTATTTGAGAATTTTTCTATAACACTTGTTTGTCACTCATTTGGACCAATGGGAAATTAAAGCCAAGGATCCATACTTATAGACTATGTAAGTCCGATTGTATTTGAGAATTTTTCTATAACATTTGTTTGTCACTCATTTGGACCAATGGCAAATTAAAGCCAAGGATCCATACTTATAGGCTATGGAAGTCCGATTTCTCAATTGTATTTGAGAATTTTTCTATAACACTTGTTTGTCACTCATTTGGACCAATGGGAAATTAAAGCCAAGGATCCATACTTATAGGCTATGTAAGTCCGATTTCTCAATTGTATTTGAGAATTTTTCTATAACACTTGTTTGTCACTCATTTGGACCAATGGGAAATTAAAGCCAAGGATCCATACTTATAGACTATGTAAGTCCGATTTCTCAATTGTATTTGAGAATTTTTCTATAACACTTGTTTGTCACTCATTTGGACCAATGGGAAATTAAAGCCAAGGATCCATACTTATAGGCTATGTAAGTCCGATTTCTCAATTGTATTTGAGAATTTTTCTATAACACTTGTTTGTCACTCATTTGGACCAATGGGAAATTAAAGCCAAGGATCCATACTTATAGGCTATGTAAGTCCGATTTCTCAATTGTATTTGAGAATTTTTCTATAACACTTGTTTGTCACTCATTTGGACCAATGGAAAATTAAAGCCAAGGATCCATACTTATAGACTATGTAAGTCCAATTTCTCAATTGTATTTGAGAATTTTTCTATAACATTTGTTTGTCACTCATTTGGACCAATGGGAAATTAAAGCCAAGGATCCATACTTATAGACTATGTAAGTCCGATTTCTCAATTGTATTTGAGAATTTTTCTATAACACTTGTTTGTCACTCATTTGGACCAATGGGAAATTAAAGCCAAGGATCCATACTTATAGACTATGTAAGTCCGATTTCTCAATTGTATTTGAGAATTTTTCTATAAAATTTGTTTGTCACTCATTTGGACCAATGGCAAATTAAAGCCAAGGATCCATACTTATAGACTATGTAAGTCCGATTTCTCAATTGTATTTGAGAATTTTTCTATAACACTTGTTTGTCACTCATTTGGACCAATGGCAATTTAAAGCCAAGGATCCATACTTATAGACTATGTAAGTCCGATTTCTCAATTGTATTTGAGAATTTTTCCATAACACTTGTTTGTCACTCATTTGGACCAATGGCAAATTAAAGCCAAGGATCCATACTTATAGACTATGTAAGTCCGATTTCTCAATTGTATTTGAGAATTTTTCTATAACACTTGTTTGTCACTCATTTGGACCAATGGGAAATTAAAGCCAAGGATCCATACTTATAGACTATGTAAGTCCAATTTCTCAATTGTATTTGAGAATTTTTCTATAACATTTGTTTGTCACTCATTTGGACCAATGGCAAATTAAAGCCAAGGATCCATACTTATAGACTATGTAAGTCCGATTTCTCAATTGTATTTGAGAATTTTTCTATAACACTTGTTTGTCACTCATTTGGACCAATGGGAAATTAAAGCCAAGGATCCATACTTATAGACTATGTAAGTCCGATTTCTCAATTGTATTTGAGAATTTTTCTATAACACTTGTTTGTCACTCATTTGGACCAATGGGAAATTAAAGCCAAGGATCCATACTTATAGGCTATGTAAGTCCGATTTCTCAATTGTATTTGAGAATTTTTCTATAACACTTGTTTGTCACTCATTTGGACCAATGGGAAATTAAAGCCAAGGATCCATACTTATAGACTATGTAAGTCCGATTTCTCAATTGTATTTGAGAATTTTTCTATAACACTTGTTTGTCACTCATTTGGACCAATGGGAAATTAAAGCCAAGGATCCATACTTATAGACTATGTAAGTCCAATTTCTCAATTGTATTTGAGAATTTTTCTATAACATTTGTTTGTCACTCATTTGGACCAATGGGAAATTAAAGCCAAGGATCCATACTTATAGGCTATGGAAGTCCGATTTCTCAATTGTATTTGAGAATTTTTCTATAACACTTGTTTGTCACTCATTTGGACCAATGGGAAATTAAAGCCAAGGATCCATACTTATAGACTATGTAAGTCCAATTTCTCAATTGTATTTGAGAATTTTTCTATAACATTTGTTTGTCACTCATTTGGACCAATGGGAAATTAAAGCCAAGGATCCATACTTATAGACTATGTAAGTCCGATTTCTCAATTGTATTTGAGAATTTTTCTATAACACTTGTTTGTCACTCATTTGGACCAATGGGAAATTAAAGCCAAGGATCCATACTTATAGGCTATGTAAGTCCGATTTCTCAATTGTATTTGAGAATTTTTCTATAACACTTGTTTGTCACTCATTTGGACCAATGGGAAATTAAAGCCAAGGATCCATACTTATAGACTATGTAAGTCCGATTTCTCAATTGTATTTGAGAATTTTTCTATAACACTTGTTTGTCACTCATTTGGACCAATGGGAAATTAAAGCCAAGGATCCATACTTATAGGCTATGTAAGTCCGATTTCTCAATTGTATTTGAGAATTTTTCTATAACACTTGTTTGTCACTCATTTGGACCAATGGGAAATTAAAGCCAAGGATCCATACTTATAGGCTATGTAAGTCCGATTTCTCAATTGTATTTGAGAATTTTTCTATAACACTTGTTTGTCACTCATTTGGACCAATGGGAAATTAAAGCCAAGGATCCATACTTATAGACTATGTAAGTCCAATTTCTCAATTGTATTTGAGAATTTTTCTATAACATTTGTTTGTCACTCATTTGGACCAATGGGAAATTAAAGCCAAGGATCCATACTTATAGACTATGTAAGTCCGATTTCTCAATTGTATTTGAGAATTTTTCTATAACACTTGTTTGTCACTCATTTGGACCAATGGGAAATTAAAGCCAAGGATCCATACTTATAGACTATGTAAGTCCGATTTCTCAATTGTATTTGAGAATTTTTCTATAAAATTTGTTTGTCACTCATTTGGACCAATGGCAAATTAAAGCCAAGGATCCATACTTATAGACTATGTAAGTCCGATTTCTCAATTGTATTTGAGAATTTTTCTATAACACTTGTTTGTCACTCATTTGGACCAATGGCAATTTAAAGCCAAGGATCCATACTTATAGACTATGTAAGTCCGATTTCTCAATTGTATTTGAGAATTTTTCCATAACACTTGTTTGTCACTCATTTGGACCAATGGCAAATTAAAGCCAAGGATCCATACTTATAGACTATGTAAGTCCGATTTCTCAATTGTATTTGAGAATTTTTCTATAACACTTGTTTGTCACTCATTTGGACCAATGGGAAATTAAAGCCAAGGATCCATACTTATAGACTATGTAAGTCCAATTTCTCAATTGTATTTGAGAATTTTTCTATAACATTTGTTTGTCACTCATTTGGACCAATGGCAAATTAAAGCCAAGGATCCATACTTATAGACTATGTAAGTCCGATTTCTCAATTGTATTTGAGAATTTTTCTATAACACTTGTTTGTCACTCATTTGGACCAATGGGAAATTAAAGCCAAGGATCCATACTTATAGACTATGTAAGTCCGATTTCTCAATTGTATTTGAGAATTTATCTATAACACTTGCTTGTCACTCATTTGGACCAATGGGAAATTAAAGCCAAGGATCCATACTTATAGACTATGTAAGTCCGATTTCTCAATTGTATTTGAGAATTTTTCTATAACACTTGCTTGTCACTCATTTGGACCAATGGGAAATTAAAGCCAAGGATCCATACTTATAGACTATGTAAGTCCGATTTCTCAATTGTATTTGAGAATTTTTCTATAACATTTGTTTGTCACTCATTTGGACCAATGGGAAATTAAAGCCAAGGATCCATACTTATAGACTATGTAAGTCCGATTTCTCAATTGTATTTGAGAATTTTTCTATAAAATTTGTTTGTCACTCATTTGGACCAATGGCAAATTAAAGCCAAGGATCCATACTTATAGACTATGTAAGTCCGATTTCTCAATTGTATTTGAGAATTTTTCTATAACACTTGTTTGTCACTCATTTGGACCAATGGGAAATTAAAGCCAAGGATCCATACTTATAGACTATGTAAGTCCGATTTCTCAATTGTATTTGAGAATTTTTCTATAACACTTGTTTGTCACTCATTTGGACCAATGGGAAATTAAAGCCAAGGATCCATACTTATAGGCTATGTAAGTCCGATTTCTCAATTGTATTTGAGAATTTTTCTATAACACTTGTTTGTCACTCATTTGGACCAATGGGAAATTAAAGCCAAGGATCCATACTTATAGACTATGTAATTCCGATTTCTCAATTGTATTTGAGAATTTTTCTATAAAATTTGTTTGTCACTCATTTGGACCAATGGCAAATTAAAGCCAAGGATCCATACTTATAGACTATGTAAGTCCGATTTCTTAATTGTATTTGAGAATTTTTCTATAACACTTGTTTGTCACTCATTTGGACCAATGGGAAATTAAAGCCAAGGATCCATACTTATAGACTATGTAAGTCCGATTTCTCAATTGTATTTGAGAATTTTTCTATAACACTTGTTTGTCACTCATTTGGACCAATGGGAAATTAAAGCCAAGGATCCATACTTATAGACTATGTAAGTCCGATTTCTCAATTGTATTTGAGAATTTTTCTATAACACTTGCTTGTCACTCATTTGGACCAATGGGAAATTAAAGCCAAGGATCCATACTTATAGACTATGTAAGTCCGATTTCTCAATTGTATTTGAGAATTTTTCTATAACATTTGTTTGTCACTCATTTGGACCAATGGGAAATTAAAGCCAAGGATCCATACTTATAGACTATGTAAGTCCAATTTCTCAATTGTATTTGAGAATTTTTCTATAACAATTGTTTGTCACTCATTTGGACCAATGGGAAATTAAAGCCAAGGATCCATACTTATAGACTATGTAAGTCCGATTTCTCAATTGTATTTGAGAATTTTTCTATAACACTTGTTTGTCACTCATTTGGACCAATGGGAAATTAAAGCCAAGGATCCATACTTATAGACTATGTTAGTCCGATTTCTCAATTGTATTTGAGAATTTTTCTATAAAATTTGTTTGTCACTCATTTGGACCAATGGCAAATTAAAGCCAAGGATCCATACTTATAGACTATGTAAGTCCGATTTCTCAATTGTATTTGAGAATTTTTCTATAACACTTGTTTGTCACTCATTTGGACCAATGGGAAATTAAAGCCAAGGATCCATACTTATAGACTATGTAAGTCCGATTTCTCAATTGTATTTGAGAATTTTTCTATAACACTTGTTTGTCACTCATTTGGACCAATGGGAAATTAAAGCCAAGGATCCATACTTATAGGCTATGTAAGTCCGATTTCTCAATTGTATTTGAGAATTTTTCTATAACACTTGTTTGTCACTCATTTGGACCAATGGGAAATTAAAGCCAAGGATCCATACTTATAGACTATGTAAGTCCGATTTCTCAATTGTATTTGATAATTTTTCTATAAAATTTGTTTGTCACTCATTTGGACCAATGGCAAATTAAAGCCAAGGATCCATACTTATAGACTATGTAAGTCCGATTTCTCAATTGTATTTGAGAATTTTTCTATAACACTTGTTTGTCACTCATTTGGACCAATGGGAAATTAAAGCCAAGGATCCATACTTATAGACTATGTAAGTCCGATTTCTCAATTGTATTTGAGAATTTTTCTATAACATTTGTTTGTCACTCATTTGGACCAATGGGAAATTAAAGCCAAGGATCCATACTTATAGACTATGTAAGTCCAATTTCTCAATTGTATTTGAGAATTTTTCTATAACATTTGTTTGTCACTCATTTGGACCAATGGGAAATTAAAGCCAAGGATCCATACTTATAGACTATGTAAGTCCGATTTCTCAATTGTATTTGAGAATTTTTCTATAAAATTTGTTTGTCACTCATTTGGACCAATGGCAAATTAAAGCCAAGGATCCATACTTATAGACTATGTAAGTCCGATTTCTCAATTGTATTTGAGAATTTTTCTATAACACTTGCTTGTCACTCATTTGGACCAATGGGAAATTAAAGCCAAGGATCCATACTTATAGACTATGTAAGTCCGATTTCTCAATTGTATTTGAGAATTTTTCTATAACATTTGTTTGTCACTCATTTGGACCAATGGGAAATTAAAGCCAAGGATCCATACTTATAGACTATGTAAGTCCGATTTCTCAATTGTATTTGAGAATTTTTCTATAAAATTTGTTTGTCACTCATTTGGACCAATGGCAAATTAAAGCCAAGGATCCATACTTATAGACTATGTAAGTCCGATTTCTCAATTGTATTTGAGAATTTTTCTATAGCACTTGCTTGTCACTCATTTGGACCAATGGGAAATTAAAGCCAAGGATCCATACTTATAGACTATGTAAGTCCGATTTCTCAATTGTATTTGAGAATTTTTCTATAACATTTGTTTGTCACTCATTTGGACCAATGGGAAATTAAAGCCAAGGATCCATACTTATAGACTATGTAAGTCCAATTTCTCAATTGTATTTGAGAATTTTTCTATAACATTTGTTTGTCACTCATTTGGACCAATGGGAAATTAAAGCCAAGGATCCATACTTATAGACTATGTAAGTCCAATTTCTCAATTGTATTTGAGAATTTTTCTATAACATTTGTTTGTCACTCATTTGGACCAATGGGAAATTAAAGCCAAGGATCCATACTTATAGACTATGTAAGTCCGATTTCTCAATTGTATTTGAGAATTTTTCTATAAAATTTGTTTGTCACTCATTTGGACCAATGGCAAATTAAAGCCAAGGATCCATACTTATAGACTATGTAAGTCCGATTTCTCAATTGTATTTGAGAATTTTTCTATAACACTTGTTTGTCACTCATTTGGACCAATGGGAAATTAAAGCCAAGGATCCATACTTATAGACTATGTAAGTCCGATTTCTCAATTGTATTTGAGAATTTTTCTATAACACTTGTTTGTCACTCATTTGGACCAATGGGAAATTAAAGCCAAGGATCCATACTTATAGGCTATGTAAGTCCGATTTCTCAATTGTATTTGAGAATTTTTCTATAACACTTGTTTGTCACTCATTTGGACCAATGGGAAATTAAAGCCAAGGATCCATACTTATAGACTATGTAATTCCGATTTCTCAATTGTATTTGAGAATTTTTCTATAAAATTTGTTTGTCACTCATTTGGACCAATGGCAAATTAAAGCCAAGGATCCATACTTATAGACTATGTAAGTCCGATTTCTCAATTGTATTTGAGAATTTTTCTATAACACTTGTTTGTCACTCATTTGGACCAATGGGAAATTAAAGCCAAGGATCCATACTTATAGACTATGTAAGTCCGATTTCTCAATTGTATTTGAGAATTTTTCTATAACACTTGTTTGTCACTCATTTGGACCAATGGGAAATTAAAGCCAAGGATCCATACTTATAGACTATGTAAGTCCGATTTCTCAATTGTATTTGATAATTTTTCTATAAAATTTGTTTGTCACTCATTTGGACCAATGGCAAATTAAAGCCAAGGATCCATACTTATAGACTATGTAAGTCCGATTTCTCAATTGTATTTGAGAATTTTTCTATAACACTTGTTTGTCACTCATTTGGACCAATGGGAAATTAAAGCCAAGGATCCATACTTATAGGCTATGTAAGTCCGATTTCTCAATTGTATTTGAGAATTTTTCTATAACACTTGTTTGTCACTCATTTGGACCAATGGGAAATTAAAGCCAAGGATCCATACTTATAGGCTATGTAAGTCCGATTTCTCAATTGTATTTGAGAATTTTTCTATAACACTTGTTTGTCACTCATTTGGACCAATGGGAAATTAAAGCCAAGGATCCATACTTATAGGCTATGTAAGTCCGATTTCTCAATTGTATTTGAGAATTTTTCTATAACACTTGTTTGTCACTCATTTGGACCAATGGGAAATTAAAGCCAAGGATCCATACTTATAGGCTATGTAAGTCCGATTTCTCAATTGTATTTGAGAATTTTTCTATAACACTTGTTTGTCACTCATTTGGACCAATGGGAAATTAAAGCCAAGGATCCATACTTATAGACTATGTAAGTCCGATTTCTCAATTGTATTTGAGAATTTTTCTATAACACTTGTTTGTCACTCATTTGGACCAATGGGAAATTAAAGCCAATGATCCATACTTATAGACTATGTAAGTCCGATTTCTCAATTGTATTTGAGAATTTTTCTATAAAATTTGTTTGTCACTCATTTGGACCAATGGGAAATTAAAGCCAAGGATCCATACTTATAGACTATGTAAGTCCGATTTCTCAATTGTATTTGAGAATTTTTCTATAACACTTGTTTGTCACTCATTTGGACCAATGGGAAATTAAAGCCAAGGATCCATACTTATAGGCTATGTAAGTCCGATTTCTCAATTGTATTTGAGAATTTTTCTATAACACTTGTTTGTCACTCATTTGGACCAATGGGAAATTAAAGCCAAGGATCCATACTTATAGGCTATGTAAGTCCGATTTCTCAATTGTATTTGAGAATTTTTCTATAACACTTGTTTGTCACTCATTTGGACCAATGGGAAATTAAAGCCAAGGATCCATACTTATAGGCTATGTAAGTCCGATTTCTCAATTGTATTTGAGAATTTTTCTATAACACTTGTTTGTCACTCATTTGGACCAATGGCAATTTAAAGCCAAGGATCCATACTTATAGACTATGTAAGTCCGATTTCTCAATTGTATTTGAGAATTTTTCTATAACACTTGTTTGTCACTCATTTGGACCAATGGCAAATTAAAGCCAAGGATCCATACTTATAGACTATGTAAGTCCGATTTCTCAATTGTATTTGAGAATTTTTCTATAACACTTGTTTGTCACTCATTTGGACCAATGGGAAATTAAAGCCAAGGATCCATACTTATAGACTATGTAAGTCCAATTTCTCAATTGTATTTGAGAATTTTTCTATAACATTTGTTTGTCACTCATTTGGACCAATGGGAAATTAAAGCCAAGGATCCATACTTATAGACTATGTAAGTCCAATTTCTCAATTGTATTTGAGAATTTTTCTATAAAATTTTAAAGATTAAAATTGTGTAAATATTGTTCAGCTCTACGTGAATTTGGCTATTTGTGGGCACATTTATGTTTGTCACTTATTTGGACCAATGGGAAATTAAAGCCAAGGATCCATACTTATAGGCTATGTAAGTCCGATTTCTCAGTTGTATTTGAGAATTTTTCTATAAAATTTTAAAGATTAAAATTGTGTAAATATTGTTCAGCTCTACGTGAATTTGGCTATTTGTGGGCACATTTATGTTTGTCACTTATTTGGACCAATGGGAAATTAAAGCCAAGGATCCATACTTATAGGCTATGTAAGTCCGATTTCTCAGTTGTATTTGAGAATTTTTCTATAAAATTTTAAAGATTAAAATTGTGTAAATATTGTTCAGCTCTACGTGAATTTGGCTATTTGTGGGCACATTTATGTTTGTCACTTATTTGGACCAATGGGAAATTAAAGCCAAGGATCCATACTTATAGACTATGTAAGTCCGATTTCTCAATTGTATTTGAGAATTTTTCTATAACACTTGTTTGTCACTCATTTGGACCAATGGGAAATTAAAGCCAAGGATCCATACTTATAGACTATGTAAGTCCAATTTCTCAATTGTATTTGAGAATTTTTCTATAAAATTTTAAAGATTAAAATTGTGTAAATATTGTTCAGCTCTACGTGAATTTGGCTATTTGTGGGCACATTTATGTTTGTCACTTATTTGGACCAATGGGAAATTAAAGCCAAGGATCCATACTTATAGGCTATGTAAGTCCGATTTCTCAGTTGTATTTGAGAATTTTTCTATAAAATTTTAAAGATTAAAATTGTGTAAATATTGTTCAGCTCTACGTGAATTTGGCTATTTGTGGGCACATTTATGTTTGTCACTTATTTGGACCAATGGGAAATTAAAGCCAAGGATCCATACTTATAGGCTATGTAAGTCCGATTTCTCAATTGTATTTGAGAATTTTTCTATAACACTTGTTTGTCACTCATTTGGACCAATGGGAAATTAAAGCCAAGGATCCATACTTATAGACTATGTAAGTCCAATTTCTCAATTGTATTTGAGAATTTTTCTATAAAATTTTAAAGATTAAAATTGTGTAAATATTGTTCAGCTCTACGTGAATTTGGCTATTTGTGGGCACATTTATGTTTGTCACTTATTTGGACCAATGGGAAATTAAAGCCAAGGATCCATACTTATAGGCTATGTAAGTCCGATTTCTCAGTTGTATTTGAGAATTTTTCTATAAAATTTTAAAGATTAAAATTGTGTAAATATTGTTCAGCTCTACGTGAATTTGGCTATTTGTGGGCACATTTATGTTTGTCACTTATTTGGACCAATGGGAAATTAAAGCCAAGGATCCATACTTATAGGCTATGTAAGTCCGATTTCTCAATTGTATTTGAGAATTTTTCTATAACACTTGTTTGTCACTCATTTGGACCAATGGGAAATTAAAGCCAAGGATCCATACTTATAGGCTATGTAAGTCCGATTTCTCAATTGTATTTGAGAATTTTTCTATAACACTTGTTTTTCACTCATTTGGACCAATGGGAAATTAAAGCCAAGGATCCATACTTATAGACTATGTAAGTCCAATTTCTCAATTGTATTTGAGAATTTTTCTATAACATTTGTTTGTCACTCATTTGGACCAATGGGAAATTAAAGCCAAGGATCCATACTTATAGACTATGTAAGTCCAATTTCTCAATTGTATTTGAGAATTTTTCTATAAAATTTTAAAGATTAAAATTGTGTAAATATTGTTCAGCTCTACGTGAATTTGGCTATTTGTGGGCACATTTATGTTTGTCACTTATTTGGACCAATGGGAAATTAAAGCCAAGGATCCATACTTATAGGCTATGTAAGTCCGATTTCTCAGTTGTATTTGAGAATTTTTCTATAAAATTTTAAAGATTAAAATTGTGTAAATATTGTTCAGCTCTACGTGAATTTGGCTATTTGTGGGCACATTTATGTTTGTCACTTATTTGGACCAATGGGAAATTAAAGCCAAGGATCCATACTTATAGGCTATGTAAGTCCGATTTCTCAGTTGTATTTGAGAATTTTTCTATAAAATTTTAAAGATTAAAATTGTGTAAATATTGTTCAGCTCTACGTGAATTTGGCTATTTGTGGGCACATTTATGTTTGTCACTTATTTGGACCAATGGGAAATTAAAGCCAAGGATCCATACTTATAGACTATGTAAGTCCGATTTCTCAACCTTATTTGAGAATTTTTCTATAACACTTGTTTGTCACTCATTTGGACCAATGGGAAATTAAAGCCAAGGATCCATACTTATAGACTATGTAAGTCCAATTTCTCAATTGTATTTGAGAATTTTTCTATAAAATTTTAAAGATTAAAATTGTGTAAATATTGTTCAGCTCTACGTGAATTTGGCTATTTGTGGGCACATTTATGTTTGTCACTTATTTGGACCAATGGGAAATTAAAGCCAAGGATCCATACTTATAGGCTATGTAAGTCCGATTTCTCAGTTGTATTTGAGAATTTTTCTATAACACTTGTTTGTCACTCATTTGGACCAATGGGAAATTAAAGCCAAGGATCCATACTTATAGACTATGTAAGTCCGATTTCTCAATTGTATTTGAGAATTTTTCTATAACACTTGCTTGTCACTCATTTGGACCAATGGGAAATTAAAGCCAAGGATCCATACTTATAGACTATGTAAGTCCGATTTCTCAATTGTATTTGAGAATTTTTCTATAACACTTGCTTGTCACTCATTTGGACCAATGGGAAATTAAAGCCAAGGATCCATACTTATAGACTATGTAAGTCCGATTTCTCAATTGTATTTGAGAATTTTTCTATAACACTTGCTTGTCACTCATTTGGACCAATGGGAAATTAAAGCCAAGGATCCATACTTATAGACTATGTAAGTCCGATTTCTCAATTGTATTTGAGAATTTTTCTATAACACTTGCTTGTCACTCATTTGGACCAATGGGAAATTAAAGCCAAGGATCCATACTTATAGACTATGTAAGTCCGATTTCTCAATTGTATTTGATAATTTTTCTATAACAATTGCTTGTCACTCATTTGGACCAATGGGAAATTAAAGCCAAGGATCCATACTTATAGACTATGTAAGTCCGATTTCTCAATTGTATTTGAGAATTTTTCTATAACATTTGTTTGTCACTCATTTGGACCAATGGGAAATTAAAGCCAAGGATCCATACTTATGGACTATGTAAGTCCGATTTCTCAATTGTATTTGAGAATTTTTCTGTAACAATTGCTTGTCACTCATTTGGACCAATGGGAAATTAAAGCCAAGGATCCATACTTATAGACTATGTAAGTCCGATTTCTCAATTGTATTTGAGAATTTTTCTATAACACTTGCTTGTCACTCATTTGGACCAATGGGAAATTAAAGCCAAGGATCCATACTTATAGACTATGTAAGTCCGATTTCTCAATTGTATTTGAGAATTTTTCTATAACACTTGCTTGTCACTCATTTGGACCAATGGGAAATTAAAGCCAAGGATCCATACTTATAGACTATGTAAGTCCGATTTCTCAGTTGTATTTGAGAATTTTTCTATAAAATTTTAAAGATTAAAATTGTGTAAATATTGTTCAGCTCTACGTGAATTTGGCTATTTGTGGGCACATTTATGTTTGTCACTTATTTGGACCAATGGGAAATTAAAGCCAAGGATCCATACTTATAGGCTATGTAAGTCCGATTTCTCAGTTGTATTTGAGAATTTTTCTATAAAATTTTAAAGATTAAAATTGTGTAAATATTGTTCAGCTCTACGTGAATTTGGCTATTTGTGGGCACATTTATGTTTGTCACTTATTTGGACCAATGGGAAATTAAAGCCAAGGATCCATACTTATAGACTATGTAAGTCCGATTTCTCAATTGTATTTGAGAATTTTTCTATAACACTTGTTTGTCACTCATTTGGACCAATGGGAAATTAAAGCCAAGGATCCATACTTATAGACTATGTAAGTCCAATTTCTCAATTGTATTTGAGAATTTTTCTATAAAATTTTAAAGATTAAAATTGTGTAAATATTGTTCAGCTCTACGTGAATTTGGCTATTTGTGGGCACATTTATGTTTGTCACTTATTTGGACCAATGGGAAATTAAAGCCAAGGATCCATACTTATAGGCTATGTAAGTCCGATTTCTCAGTTGTATTTGAGAATTTTTCTATAACACTTGTTTGTCACTCATTTGGACCAATGGGAAATTAAAGCCAAGGATCCATACTTATAGACTATGTAAGTCCGATTTCTCAATTGTATTTGAGAATTTTTCTATAACACTTGCTTGTCACTCATTTGGACCAATGGGAAATTAAAGCCAAGGATCCATACTTATAGACTATGTAAGTCCGATTTCTCAGTTGTATTTGAGAATTTTTCTATAAAATTTTAAAGATTAAAATTGTGTAAATATTGTTCAGCTCTACGTGAATTTGGCTATTTGTGGGCACATTTATGTTTGTCACTTATTTGGACCAATGGGAAATTAAAGCCAAGGATCCATACTTATAGGCTATGTAAGTCCGATTTCTCAGTTGTATTTGAGAATTTTTCTATAACACTTGTTTGTCACTCATTTGGAAAAATGGGAAATTAAAGCCAAGGATCCATACTTATAGACTATGTAAGTCCGATTTCTCAATTGTATTTGAGAATTTTTCTATAACATTTGTTTGTCACTCATTTGGACCAATGGGAAATTAAAGCCAAGGATCCATACTTATAGACTATGTAAGTCCAATTTCTCAATTGTATTTGAGAATTTTTCTATAACATTTGTTTGTCACTCATTTGGACCAATGGGAAATTAAAGCCAAGGATCCATACTTATAGATTATGTAAGTCCGATTTCTCAATTGTATTTGAGAATTTTTCTATAACACTTGCTTGTCACTCATTTGGACCAATGGGAAATTAAAGCCAAGGATCCATACTTATAGACTATGTAAGTCCGATTTCTCAATTGTATTTGAGAATTTTTCTATAACATTTGTTTGTCACTCATTTGGACCAATAGCAAATTAAAGCCAAGGATCCATACTTATAGATTATGTAAGTCCGATTTCTCAATTGTATTTGAGAATTTTTCTATAACACTTGCTTGTCACTCATTTGGACCAATGGGAAATTAAAGCCAAGGATCCATACTTATAGACTATGTAAGTCCGATTTCTCAATTGTATTTGAGAATTTTTCTATAACACTTGCTTGTCACTCATTTGGACCAATGGGAAATTAAAGCCAAGGATCCATACTTATAGATTATGTAAGTCCGATTTCTCAATTGTATTTGAGAATTTTTCTATAACACTTGCTTGTCACTCATTTGGACCAATGGGAAATTAAAGCCAAGGATCCATACTTATAGACTATGTAAGTCCAATTTCTCAATTGTATTTGAGAATTTTTCTATAACATTTGTTTGTCACTCATTTGGACCAATGGGAAATTAAAGCCAAGGATCCATACTTATAGACTATGTAAGTCCGATTTCTCAATTGTATTTGAGAATTTTTCTATAACACTTGTTTGTCACTCATTTGGACCAATAGCAAATTAAAGCCAAGGATCCATACTTATAGACTATGTAAGTCCGATTTCTCAATTGTATTTGAGAATTTTTCTATAACATTTGTTTGTCACTCATTTGGACCAATGGGAAATTAAAGCCAAGGATCCATACTTATAGACTATGTAAGTCCAATTTCTCAATTGCATTTGAGAATTTTTCTATAACACTTGTTTGTCACTCATTTGGACCAATGGCAAATTAAAGCCAAGGATCCATACTTATAGACTATGTAAGTCCGATTTCTCAATTGTATTTGAGAAATTTTCTATAACACTTGCTTGTCACTCATTTGGACCAATGGGAAATTAAAGCCAAGGATCCATACTTATAGACTATGTAAGTCCGATTTCTCAATTGTATTTGAGAATTTTTCTATAACACTTGTTTGTCACTCATTTGGACCAATGGGAAATTAAAGCCAAGGATCCATACTTATAGACTATGTAAGTCCGATTTCTCAATTGTATTTGAGAAATTTTCTATAACACTTGCTTGTCACTCATTTGGACCAATGGGAAATTAAAGCCAAGGATCCATACTTATAGACTATGTAAGTCCGATTTCTCAATTGTATTTGAGAATTTTTCTATAAAATTTGTTTGTCACTCATTTGGACCAATGGGAAATTGAAGCCAAGGATCCATACTTATAGACTATGTAAGTCCGATTTCTCAATTGTATTTGAGAATTTTTCTATAACACTTGCTTGTCACTCATTTGGACCAATGGGAAATTAAAGCCAAGGATCCATACTTATAGACTATGTAAGTCCGATTTCTCAATTGTATTTGAGAAATTTTCTATAACACTTGCTTGTCACTCATTTGGACCAATGGGAAATTAAAGCCAAGGATCCATACTTATAGACTATGTAAGTCCGATTTCTCAATTGTATTTGAGAAATTTTCTATAACACTTGCTTGTCACTCATTTGGACCAATGGGAAATTAAAGCCAAGGATCCATACTTATAGACTATGTAAGTCCGATTTCTCAATTGTATTTGAGAATTTTTCTATAACACTTGCTTGTCACTCATTTGGACCAATGGGAAATTAAAGCCAAGGATCCATACTTATAGACTATGTAAGTCCGATTTCTCAATTGTATTTGAGAATTTTTCTATAACACTTGTTTGTCACTCATTTGGACCAATGGGAAATAAAAGCCAAGGATCCATACTTATAGACTATGTAAGTCCGATTTCTCAATTGTATTTGAGAATTTTTCTATAACACTTGTTTGTCACTCATTTGGACCAATGGAAAATTAAAGCCAAGGATCCATACTTATAGACTATGTAAGTCCGATTTCTCAATTGTATTTGAGAATTTTTCTATAACATTTGTTTGTCACTCATTTGGACCAATGGGAAATTAAAGCCAAGGATCCATACTTATAGACTATGTAAGTCCGATTTCTCAATTGTATTTGAGAATTTTTCTATAACACTTGTTTGTCACTCATTTGGACCAATGGCAAATTAAAGCCAAGGATCCATACTAATGGGCTATGTAAGTCCGATTTCTCAATTGTATTTGAGAATTTTTCTATAACACTTGTTTGTCACTCATTTGGACCAATGGCAAATTAAAGCCAAGGATCCATACTTATAGACTATGTAAGTCCGATTTCTCAATTGTATTTGAGAATTTTTCTATAACACTTGTTTGTCACTCATTTGGACCAATGGGAAATTAAAGCCAAGGATCCATACTTATAGACTATGTAAGTCCGATTTCTCAATTGTATTTGAGAATTTTTCTATAAAATTTGTTTGTCACTCATTTGGACCAATGGCAAATTAATGCCAAGGATCCATACTTATAGACTATGTAAGTCCGATTTCTCAATTGTATTTGAGAATTTTTCTATAACATTTGTTTGTCACTCATTTGGACCAATGGGAAATTAAAGCCAAGGATCCATACTTATAGACTATGTAAGTCCGATTTCTCAATTGTAATTGAGAATTTTTCTATAACACTTGTTTGTCACTCATTTGGACCAATGGAAAATTAAAGCCAAGGATCCATACTTATAGACTATGTAAGTCCGATTTCTCAATTGTATTTGAGAATTTTTCTATAACATTTGTTTGTCACTCATTTGGACCAATGGGAAATTAAAGCCAAGGATCCATACTTATAGACTATGTAAGTCCGATTTCTCAATTGTATTTGAGAATTTTTCTATAACACTTGTTTGTCACTCATTTGGACCAATGGGAAATTAAAGCCAAGGATCCATACTAATGGGCTATGTAAGTCCGATTTCTCAATTGTATTTGAGAATTTTTCTATAACACTTGTTTGTCACTCATTTGGACCAATGGCAAATTAAAGCCAAGGATCCATACTTATAGACTATGTAAGTCCGATTTCTCAATTGTATTTGAGAATTTTTCTATAACACTTGTTTGTCACTCATTTGGACCAATGGGAAATTAAAGCCAAGGATCCATACTAATGGGCTATGTAAGTCCGATTTCTCAATTGTATTTGAGAATTTTTCTATAACACTTGTTTGTCACTCATTTGGACCAATGGCAAATTAAAGCCAAGGATCCATACTTATAGACTATGTAAGTCCGATTTCTCAATTGTATTTGAGAATTTTTCTATAACACTTGTTTGTCACTCATTTGGACCAATGGGAAATTAAAGCCAAGAATCCATACTTATAGACTATGTAAGTCCGTTTTCTCAATTGTATTTGAGAATTTTTCTATAAAATTTGTTTGTCACTCATTTGGACCAATGGGAAATTAAAGCCAAGGATCCATACTTATAGACTATGTAAGTCCGATTTCTCAATTGTATTTGAGAATTTTTCTATAAAATTTGTTTGTCACTAGACTATGTAAGTCCGATTTCTCAATTGTATTTGAGAATTTTTCTATAAAATTTGTTTGTCACTCATTTGGACCAATGGGAAATTAAAGCCAAGGATCCATACTTATAGACTATGTAAGTCCGATTTCTCAATTGTATTTGAGAATTTTTCTATATCATTTGTTTGTCACTCATTTGGACCAATGGGAAATTAAAGCCAAGGATCCATACTTATAGGCTATGTAAGTCCGATTTCTCAATTGTATTTGAGAATTTTTCTATAAAATTTGTTTGTTACTCATTTGGACCAATGGGAAATTAAAGCCAAGGATCCATACTTATAGACTATGTAAGTCCGTTTTCTCAATTGTATTTGAGAATTTTTCTATAACACTTGTTTGTCACTCATTTGGACCAATGGCAAATTAAAGCCAAGGATCCATACTTATAGACTATGTAAGTCCGATTTCTCAATTGTATTTGAGAATTTTTCTATATCATTTGTTTGTCACTCATTTGGACCAATGGGAAATTAAAGCCAAGGATCCATACTTATAGGCTATGTAAGTCCGATTTCTCAATTGTATTTGAGAATTTTTCTATATCATTTGTTTGTCACTCATTTGGACCAATGGGAAATTAAAGCCAAGGATCCATACTTATAGACTATGTAAGTCCGATTTCTCAATAGTATTTGAGAATTTTTCTATAACACTTGTTTGTCACTCATTTGGACCAATGGCAAATTAAAGCCAAGGATCCATACTTATAGGCTATGTAAGTCCGATTTCTCAATTGTATTTGAGAATTTTTCTATATCATTTGTTTGTCACTCATTTGGACCAATGGGAAATTAAAGCCAAGGATCCATACTTATAGGCTATGTAAGTCCGATTTCTCAATTGTATCTGAAAATTTTTCTATATCATTTGTTTGCCACTCATTTGAACCAATGGGAAATTAAAGCCAAGGATCCATACTTATAGACTATGTAAGTCCGATTTCTCAATTGTATTTGAGAATTTTTCTATATCATTTGTTTGTCACTCATTTGGACCAATGGGAAATTAAAGCCAAGGATCCATACTTATAGGCTATGTAAGTCCGATTTCTCAATTGTATTTGAGAATTTTTCTATAAAATTTGTTTGTCACTCATTTGGACCAATGGGAAATTAAAGCCAAGGATCCATACTTATAGACTATGTAAGTCCGTTTTCTCAATTGTATTTGAGAATTTTTCTATAACACTTGTTTGTCACTCATTTGGACCAATGGCAAATTAAAGCCAAGGATCCATACTTATAGACTATGTAAGTCCGATTTCTCAATTGTATTTGAGAATTTTTCTATATCATTTGTTTGTCACTCATTTGGACCAATGGGAAATTAAAGCCAAGGATCCATACTTATAGGCTATGTAAGTCCGATTTCTCAATTGTATTTGAGAATTTTTCTATATCATTTGTTTGTCACTCATTTGGACCAATGGGAAATTAAAGCCAAGGATCCATACTTATAGACTATGTAAGTCCGATTTCTCAATAGTATTTGAGAATTTTTCTATAACACTTGTTTGTCACTCATTTGGACCAATGGCAAATTAAAGCCAAGGATCCATACTTATAGGCTATGTAAGTCCGATTTCTCAATTGTATTTGAGAATTTTTCTATATCATTTGTTTGTCACTCATTTGGACCAATGGGAAATTAAAGCCAAGGATCCATACTTATAGGCTATGTAAGTCCGATTTCTCAATTGTATCTGAAAATTTTTCTATATCATTTGTTTGTCACTCATTTGAACCAATGGGAAATTAAAGCCAAGGATCCATACTTATAGACTATGTAAGTCCGATTTCTCAATTGTATTTGAGAATTTTTCTATATCATTTGTTTGTCACTCATTTGGACCAATGGGAAATTAAAGCCAAGGATCCATACTTATAGGCTATGTAAGTCCGATTTCTCAATTGTATTTGAGACTTTTTCTATAAAATTTGTTTGTCACTCATTTGGACCAATGGGAAATTAAAGCCAAGGATCCATACTTATAGACTATGTAAGTCCGTTTTCTCAATTGTATTTGAGAATTTTTCTATAACACTTGTTTGTCACTCATTTGGACCAATGGCAAATTAAAGCCAAGGATCCATACTTATAGACTATGTAAGTCCGATTTCTCAATTGTATTTGAGAATTTTTCTATATCATTTGTTTGTCACTCATTTGGACCAATGGGAAATTAAAGCCAAGGATCCATACTTATAGGCTATGTAAGTCCGATTTCTCAATTGTATTTGAGAATTTTTCTATATCATTTGTTTGTCACTCATTTGGACCAATGGGAAATTAAAGCCAAGGATCCATACTTATAGACTATGTAAGTCCGATTTCTCAATAGTATTTGAGAATTTTTCTATAACACTTGTTTGTCACTCATTTGGACCAATGGCAAATTAAAGCCAAGGATCCATACTTATAGGCTATGTAAGTCCGATTTCTCAATTGTATTTGAGAATTTTTCTATATCATTTGTTTGTCACTCATTTGGACCAATGGGAAATTAAAGCCAAGGATCCATACTTATAGGCTATGTAAGTCCGATTTCTCAATTGTATCTGAAAATTTTTCTATATCATTTGTTTGTCACTCATTTGAACCAATGGGAAATTAAAGCCAAGGATCCATACTTATAGACTATGTAAGTCCGATTTCTCAATTGTATTTGAGAATTTTTCTATATCATTTGTTTGTCACTCATTTGGACCAATGGGAAATTAAAGCCAAGGATCCATACTTATAGGCTATGTAAGTCCGATTTCTCAATTGTATTTGAGAATTTTTCTATAAAATTTGTTTGTCACTCATTTGGACCAATGGGAAATTAAAGCCAAGGA
This sequence comes from Lypha dubia, assembly GCA_947311025.1. Taxonomy (NCBI): domain Eukaryota; kingdom Metazoa; phylum Arthropoda; class Insecta; order Diptera; family Tachinidae; genus Lypha; species Lypha dubia. The sequence continues at coordinate 22,195,123 of OX371260.1, read as the reverse complement.
TCCATACTTATAGACTATGTAAGTCCGTTTTCTCAATTGTATTTGAGAATTTTTCTATAACACTTGTTTGTCACTCATTTGGACCAATGGCAAATTATAGCCAAGGATCCATACTTATAGACTATGTAAGTCCGATTTCTCAATTGTATTTGAGAATTTTTCTATATCATTTGTTTGTCACTCATTTGGACCAATGGGAAATTAAAGCCAAGGATCCATACTTATAGGCTATGTAAGTCCGATTTCTCAATTGTATTTGAGAATTTTTCTATATCATTTGTTTGTCACTCATTTGGACCAATGGGAAATTAAAGCCAAGGATCCATACTTATAGACTATGTAAGTCCGATTTCTCAATAGTATTTGAGAATTTTTCTATAACACTTGTTTGTCACTCATTTGGACCAATGGCAAATTAAAGCCAAGGATCCATACTTATAGGCTATGTAAGTCCGATTTCTCAATTGTATTTGAGAATTTTTCTATATCATTTGTTTGTCACTCATTTGGACCAATGGGAAATTAAAGCCAAGGATCCATACTTATAGGCTATGTAAGTCCGATTTCTCAATTGTATCTGAAAATTTTTCTATATCATTTGTTTGTCACTCATTTGAACCAATGGGAAATTAAAGCCAAGGATCCATACTTATAGGCTATGTAAGTCCGATTTCTCAATTGTATTTGAGAATTTTTCTATAACACTTGTTTGTCACTCATTTGGACCAATGGGAAATTAAAGCCAAGGATCCATACTTATAGACTATGTAAGTCCGATTTCTCAATTGTATTTGAGAATTTTTCTATATCATTTGTTTGTCACTCATTTGGACCAATGGGAAATTAAAGCCAAGGATCCATACTTATAGACTATGTAAGTCCGATTTCTCAATTGTATTTGAGAATTTTTCTATATCATTTGTTTGTCACTCATTTGGACCAATGGAAAATTAAAGCCAAGGATCCATACTTATAGACTATGTAAGTCCGATTTCTCAATTGTATTTGAGAATTTTTCTATATCATTTGTTTGTCACTCATTTGGACCAATGGGAAATTAAAGCCAAGGATCCATACTTATAGACTATGTAAGTCCGATTTCTCAATTGTATTTGAGAATTTTTCTATAACATTTGTTTGTCACTCATTTGGACCAATGGGAAATTAAAGCCAAGGATCCATACTTATAGGCTATGTAAGTCCGATTTCTCAATTGTATTTGAGAATTTTTCTATAACATTTGTTTGTCACTCATTTGGACCAATGGAAAATTAAAGCCAAGGATCCATACTTATAGACTATGTAAGTCCGATTTCTCAATTGTATTTGAGAATTTTTCTATAACATTTGTTTGTCACTCATTTGGACCAATGGGAAATTAAAGCCAAGGATCCATACTTATAGACTATGTAAGTCCGATTTCTCAATTGTATTTGAGAATTTTTCTATAACATTTGTTTGTCACTCATTTGGACCAATGGGAAATTAAAGCCAAGGATCCATACTTATAAACTATGTAAGTCCGATTTCTCAATTGTATTTGAGAATTTTTCTATATCATTTGTTTGTCACTCATTTGGACCAATGGGAAATTAAAGCCAAGGATCCATACTTATAGACTATGTAAGTCCGATTTCTCAATTGTATTTGAGAATTTTTCTATATCATTTGTTTGTCACTCATTTGGACCAATGGGAAATTAAAGCCAAGGATCCATACTTATAGACTATGTAAGTCCGATTTCTCAATTGTATTTGAGAATTTTTCTATAACATTTGTTTGTCACTCATTTGGACCAATGGGAAATTAAAGCCAAGGATCCATACTTATAAACTATGTAAGTCCGATTTCTCAATTGTATTTGAGAATTTTTCTATATCATTTGTTTGTCACTCATTTGGACCAATGGGAAATTAAAGCCAAGGATCCATACTTATAGACTATGTAAGTCCGATTTCTCAATTGTATTTGAGAATTTTTCTATAACATTTGTTTGTCACTCATTTGGACCAATGGGAAATTAAAGCCAAGGATCCATACTTATAAACTATGTAAGTCCGATTTCTCAATTGTATTTGAGAATTTTTCTATATCATTTGTTTGTCACTCATTTGGACCAATGGCAAATTAAAGCCAAGGGTCCATACTTATAGACTATGTAAGTCCGATTTCTCAATTGTATTTGAGAATTTTTCTATATCATTTGTTTGTCACTCATTTGGACCAATGGAAAATTAAAGCCAAGGATCCATACTTATAGACTATGTAAGTCCGATTTCTCAATTGTATTTGAGAATTTTTCTATATCATTTGTTTGTCACTCATTTGGACCAATGGGAAATTAAAGCCAAGGATCCATACTTATAGACTATGTAAGTCCGATTTCTCAATTGTATTTGAGAATTTTTCTATAACATTTGTTTGTCACTCATTTGGACCAATGGGAAATTAAAGCCAAGGATCCATACTTAAAGACTATGTAAGTCCGATTTCTCAATTGTATTTGAGAATTTTTCTATATCATTTGTTTGTCACTCATTTGGACCAATGGGAAATTAAAGCCAAGGATCCATACTTATAGACTATGTAAGTCCGATTTCTCAATTGTATTTGAGAATTTTTCTATAACACTTGTTTTTCACTCATTTGGACCAATGGCAAATTAAAGCCAAGGGTCCATACTTATAGACTATGTAAGTCCGATTTCTCAATTGTATTTGAGAATTTTTCTATATCATTTGTTTGTCACTCATTTGGACCAATGGAAAATTAAAGCCAAGGATCCATACTTATAGACTATGTAAGTCCGATTTCTCAATTGTATTTGAGAATTTTTCTATATCATTTGTTTGTCACTCATTTGGACCAATGGGAAATTAAAGCCAAGGATCCATACTTATAGACTATGTAAGTCCGATTTCTCAATTGTATTTGAGAATTTTTCTATAACATTTGTTTGTCACTCATTTGGACCAATGGGAAATTAAAGCCAAGGATCCAAACTTATAGGCTATGTAAGTCCGATTTCTCAATTGTATTTGAGAATTTTTCTATAACATTTGTTTGTCACTCATTTGGACCAATGGGAAATTAAAGCAAAGGATCCATACTTATAGACTATGTAAGTCCGATTTCTCAATTGTATTTGAGAATTTTTCTATAACATTTGTTTGTCACTCATTTGGACCAATGGGAAATTAAAGCCAAGGATCCATACTTATAGACTATGTAAGTCCGATTTCTCAATTGTATTTGAGAATTTTTCTATAACATTTGTTTGTCACTCATTTGGACCAATGGGAAATTAAAGCCAAGGATCCATACTTATAGACTATGTAAGTCCGATTTCTCAATTGTATTTGAGAATTTTTCTATATCATTTGTTTGTCACTCATTTGGACCAATGGGAAATTAAAGCCAAGGATCCATACTTATAGACTATGTAAGTCCGATTTCTCAATTGTATTTGAGAATTTTTTTATAACATTTGTTTGTCACTCATTTGGACCAATGGGAAATTAAAGCCAAGGATCCAAACTTATAGGCTATGTAAGTCCGATTTCTCAATTGTATTTGAGAATTTTTCTATAACATTTGTTTGTCACTCATTTGGACCAATGGGAAATTAAAGCAAAGGTTCCATACTTATAGACTATGTAAGTCCGATTTCTCAATTGTATTTGAGAATTTTTCTATAACATTTGTTTGTCACTCATTTGGACCAATGGGAAATTAAAGCCAAGGATCCATACTTATAGACTATGTAAGTCCGATTTCTCAATTGTATTTGAGAATTTTTCTATATCATTTGTTTGTCACTCATTTGGACCAATGGGAAATTAAAGCCAAGGATCCATACTTATAGGCTATGTAAGTCCGATTTCTCAATTGTATTTGAGAATTTTTCTATAACATTTGTTTGTCACTCATTTGGACCAATGGGAAATTAAAGCCAAGGATCCATACTTATAGACTATGTAAGTCCGATTTCTCAATTGTATTTGAGAATTTTTCTATAAAATTTGTTTGTCACTCATTTGGACCAATGGGAAATTAAAGCCAAGGATCCATACTTATAGACTATGTAAGTCCGATATCTCAATTGTATTTGAGAATTTTTCTATATCATTTGCTTGTCACTCATTTGGACCAATGGGAAATTAAAGCCAAGGATCCATACTTATAGACTATGTAAGTCCGATTTCTCAATTGTATTTGAGAATTTTTCTATAACATTTGTTTGTCACTCATTTGGACCAATGGGAAATTAAGGCCAAGGATCCATACTTATAGACTATGTAAGTCCGATTTCTCAATTGTATTTGAGAATTTTTCTATATCATTTGTTTGTCACTCATTTGGACCAATGGGAAATTAAAGCCAAGGATCCATACTTATAGGCTATGTAAGTCCGATTTCTCAATTGTATTTGAGAATTTTTCTATAACATTTGTTTGTCACTCATTTGGACCAATGGGAAATTAAAGCCAAGGATCCATACTTATAGACTATGTAAGTCCGATTTCTCAATTGTATTTGAGAATTTTTCTATATCATTTGTTTGTCACTCATTTGGACCAATGGGAAATTAAAGCCAAGGATCCATACTTATAGGCTATGTAAGTCCGATTTCTCAATTGTATTTGAGAATTTTTCTATAACATTTGTTTGTCACTCATTTGGACCAATGGGAAATTAAAGTCAAGGATCCATACTTATAGACTATGTAAGTCCGATTTCTCAATTGTATTTGAGAATTTTTCTATAAAATTTGTTTGTCACTCATTTGGACCAATGGGAAATTAAAGCCAAGGATCCATACTTATAGACTATGTAAATCCGATATCTCAATTGTATTTGAGAATTTTTCTATATCATTTGCTTGTCACTCGTTTGGACCAATGGGAAATTAAAGCCAAGGATCCATACTTATAGACTATGTAAATCCGATTTCTCAATTGTATTTGAGAATTTTTCTATAACACTTGTTTGTCACTCATTTGGACCAATGGCAAATTAAAGCCAAGGATCCATACTTATAGACTATGTAAGTCCGATTTGTCAATTGTATTTGAGAATTTTTCTATAACACTTGTTTGTCACTCATTTGGCCCAATGGCAAATTAAAGCCAAGGATCCATACTAATAGACTATGTAAGTCCGATTTCTCAATTGTATTTGAGAATTTTTCTATATCATTTGTTTGTCACTCATTTGGACCAATGGAAAATTAAAGCCAAGGATCCATACTTATAGACTATGTAAGTCCGATTTCTCAATTGTATTTGAGAATTTTTCTATAAAATTTGTTTGTCACTCATTTGGACCAATGGGAAATTAAAGCCAAGGATCCATACTTATAGGCTATGTAAGTCCGATTTCTCAATTGTATTTGAGAATTTTTCTATAAAATTTGTTTGTCACTCATTTGGACCAATGGGAAATTAAAGCCAAGGATCCATACTTATAGACTATGTAAGTCCGATTTCTCAATTGTATTTGAGAATTTTTCTATATCATTTGTTTTTCACTCATTTGGACCAATGGGAAATTAAAGCCAAGGATCCATACTAATGGGCTATGTAAGTCCGATTTCTCAATTGTATTTAAAAATTTTTCTATAAAATTTTAAGGATTAAAATTGTGTAAATTTTGTTCAGCTCTACGGGAATTTGGCTATTTGTAGGCACATTTATGTTTGTCACTCATTTGGACCAATGGGAAATTAAAGCCAAGGATCCATACTTATAGACTATGTAAGTCCGATTTCTCAATTGTATTTGAGAATTTTTCTATAAAATTTTTTTGTCACTCATTTGGACCAATGGGAAATTAAAGCCAAGGATCCATACTTATAGGCTATGTAAGTCCGATTTCTCAATTGTATTTGAGAATTTTTCTATAACACTTGTTTGTCACTCATTTGGACCAATATCAAATAAAAGCCAAGGATCCATACTTATAGACTATGTAAGTCAAATTTCTCAATTGTATTTGAGAATTTTTCTATAAAATTTGTTTGTCACTCATTTGGACCAATGGCAAATTAAAGCCAAGGATCCATACTTATAGGCTATGTAAGTCCGACTTTTCAATTGTATTTGAGTATTTTTCTATAACACTTGTTTGTCACTCATTTGGACCAATGGGAAATTAAAGCCAAGGATCCATACTTATAGACTATGTAAGTCCGTTTTCTCAATTGTATTTGAGAATTTTTCTATAACACTTGTTTGTCACTCATTTGGACCAATGGGAAATTAAAGCCAAGGATCCATACTTATAGGCTACGTAAGTCCGATTTCTCAATTGTATTTGAGAATTTTTCTATAAAATTTAAAGATTAAAATTGTGTAAATTTTGTTCAGCTCTACGGGAATTTGGCTATTTGTGGGCACATTTATGTTTGTCACTCATTTGGACCAATGGGAAATTAAAGCCAAGGATCCATACTTATAGGCTATGTAAGTCCGATTTCTCAATTGTATTTGAGAATTTTTCTATAACATTTGTTTGTCACTCATTTGGACCAATGGTAAATTAAAGCCAAGGATCCATACTTATAGGCTACGTAAGTCCGATTTCTCAATTGTATTTGAGAATTTTTCTATAAAATTTAAAGATTAAAATTGTGTAAATTTTGTTCAGCTCTACGGGAATTTGGCTATTTGTGGGCACATTTATGTTTGTCACTCATTTGGACCAATGGGAAATTAAAGCCAAGGATCCATACTTATAGACTATGTAAGTCCGATTTCTCAATTGTATTTGAGAATTTTTCTATAAAATTTTTTTGTCACTCATTTGGACCAATGGGAAATTAAAGCCAAGGATCCATACTTATAGACTATGTAAGTCCGTTTTCTCAATTGTATTTGAGAATTTTTCTATAACACTTGTTTGTCACTCATTTGGACCAATGGGAAATTAAAGCCAAGGATCCATACTTATAGGCTACGTAAGTCCGATTTCTCAATTGTATTTGAGAATTTTTCTATAAAATTTAAAGATTAAAATTGTGTAAATTTTGTTCAGCTCTACGGGAATTTGGCTATTTGTGGGCACATTTATGTTTGTCACTCATTTGGACCAATGGGAAATTAAAGCCAAGGATCCATACTTATAGGCTATGTAAGTCCGATTTCTCAATTGTATTTGAGAATTTTTCTATAACATTTGTTTGTCACTCATTTGGACCAATGGTAAATTAAAGCCAAGGATCCATACTTATAGACTATGTAAGTCCGATTTCTCAATTGTATTTGAGAATTTTTCTATAACATTTGTTTGTCACTCATTTGGACCAATGGGAAATTAAAGCCAAGGATCCATACTTATAGGCTATGTAAGTCCGATTTCTCAATTGTATTTGAGAATTTTTCTATAACATTTGTTTGTCACTCATTTGGACCAATGGAAAATTAAAGCCAAGGATCCATACTTATAGACTATGTAAGTCCGATTTCTCAATTGTATTTGAGAATTTTTCTATAACATTTGTTTGTCACTCATTTGGACCAATGGGAAATTAAAGCCAAGGATCCATACTTATAGACTATGTAAGTCCGATTTCTCAATTGTATTTGAGAATTTTTCTATAACATTTGTTTGTCACTCATTTGGACCAATGGGAAATTAAAGCCAAGGATCCATACTTATAAACTATGTAAGTCCGATTTCTCAATTGTATTTGAGAATTTTTCTATATCATTTGTTTGTCACTCATTTGGACCAATGGGAAATTAAAGCCAAGGATCCATACTTATAGACTATGTAAGTCCGATTTCTCAATTGTATTTGAGAATTTTTCTATAACACTTGTTTGTCACTCATTTGGACCAATGGCAAATTAAAGCCAAGGGTCCATACTTAAAGACTATGTAAGTCCGATTTCTCAATTGTATTTGAGAATTTTTCTATATCATTTGTTTGTCACTCATTTGGACCAATGGGAAATTAAAGCCAAGGATCCATACTTATAGACTATGTAAGTCCGATTTCTCAATTGTATTTGAGAATTTTTCTATAACACTTGTTTGTCACTCATTTGGACCAATGGCAAATTAAAGCCAAGGGTCCATACTTATAGACTATGTAAGTCCGATTTCTCAATTGTATTTGAGAATTTTTCTATATCATTTGTTTGTCACTCATTTGGACCAATGGAAAATTAAAGCCAAGGATCCATACTTATAGACTATGTAAGTCCGATTTCTCAATTGTATTTGAGAATTTTTCTATATCATTTGTTTGTCACTCATTTGGACCAATGGGAAATTAAAGCCAAGGATCCATACTTATAGACTATGTAAGTCCGATTTCTCAATTGTATTTGAGAATTTTTCTATAACATTTGTTTGTCACTCATTTGGACCAATGGGAAATTAAAGCCAAGGATCCATACTTAAAGACTATGTAAGTCCGATTTCTCAATTGTATTTGAGAATTTTTCTATATCATTTGTTTGTCACTCATTTGGACCAATGGGAAATTAAAGCCAAGGATCCATACTTATAGACTATGTAAGTCCGATTTCTCAATTGTATTTGAGAATTTTTCTATAACACTTGTTTTTCACTCATTTGGACCAATGGCAAATTAAAGCCAAGGGTCCATACTTATAGACTATGTAAGTCCGATTTCTCAATTGTATTTGAGAATTTTTCTATATCATTTGTTTGTCACTCATTTGGACCAATGGAAAATTAAAGCCAAGGATCCATACTTATAGACTATGTAAGTCCGATTTCTCAATTGTATTTGAGAATTTTTCTATATCATTTGTTTGTCACTCATTTGGACCAATGGGAAATTAAAGCCAAGGATCCATACTTATAGACTATGTAAGTCCGATTTCTCAATTGTATTTGAGAATTTTTCTATAACATTTGTTTGTCACTCATTTGGACCAATGGGAAATTAAAGCCAAGGATCCAAACTTATAGGCTATGTAAGTCCGATTTCTCAATTGTATTTGAGAATTTTTCTATAACATTTGTTTGTCACTCATTTGGACCAATGGGAAATTAAAGCAAAGGATCCATACTTATAGACTATGTAAGTCCGATTTCTCAATTGTATTTGAGAATTTTTCTATAACATTTGTTTGTCACTCATTTGGACCAATGGGAAATTAAAGCCAAGGATCCATACTTATAGACTATGTAAGTCCGATTTCTCAATTGTATTTGAGAATTTTTCTATAACATTTGTTTGTCACTCATTTGGACCAATGGGAAATTAAAGCCAAGGATCCATACTTATAGACTATGTAAGTCCGATTTCTCAATTGTATTTGAGAATTTTTCTATATCATTTGTTTGTCACTCATTTGGACCAATGGGAAATTAAAGCCAAGGATCCATACTTATAGACTATGTAAGTCCGATTTCTCAATTGTATTTGAGAATTTTTCTATAACATTTGTTTGTCACTCATTTGGACCAATGGGAAATTAAAGCCAAGGATCCAAACTTATAGGCTATGTAAGTCCGATTTCTCAATTGTATTTGAGAATTTTTCTATAACATTTGTTTGTCACTCATTTGGACCAATGGGAAATTAAAGCAAAGGTTCCATACTTATAGACTATGTAAGTCCGATTTCTCAATTGTATTTGAGAATTTTTCTATAACATTTGTTTGTCACTCATTTGGACCAATGGGAAATTAAAGCCAAGGATCCATACTTATAGACTATGTAAGTCCGATATCTCAATTGTATTTGAGAATTTTTCTATATCATTTGCTTGTCACTCATTTGGACCAATGGGAAATTAAAGCCAAGGATCCATACTTATAGACTATGTAAGTCCGATTTCTCAATTGTATTTGAGAATTTTTCTATATCATTTGTTTGTCACTCATTTGGACCAATGGGAAATTAAAGCCAAGGATCCATACTTATAGGCTATGTAAGTCCGATTTCTCAATTGTATTTGAGAATTTTTCTATAACATTTGTTTGTCACTCATTTGGACCAATGGGAAATTAAAGTCAAGGATCCATACTTATAGACTATGTAAGTCCGATTTCTCAATTGTATTTGAGAATTTTTCTATAAAATTTGTTTGTCACTCATTTGGACCAATGGGAAATTAAAGCCAAGGATCCATACTTATAGACTATGTAAGTCCGATATCTCAATTGTATTTGAGAATTTTTCTATATCATTTGCTTGTCACTCGTTTGGACCAATGGGAAATTAAAGCCAAGGATCCATACTTATAGACTATGTAAATCCGATTTCTCAATTGTATTTGAGAATTTTTCTATAACACTTGTTTGTCACTCATTTGGACCAATGGCAAATTAAAGCCAAGGATCCATACTTATAGACTATGTAAGTCCGATTTGTCAATTGTATTTGAGAATTTTTCTATAACACTTGTTTGTCACTCATTTGGCCCAATGGCAAATTAAAGCCAAGGATCCATACTTATAGACTATGTAAGTCCGATTTCTCAATTGTATTTGAGAATTTTTCTATAAAATTTGTTTGTCACTCATTTGGACCAATGGGAAATTAAAGCCAAGGATCCATACTTATAGACTATGTAAGTCCGATTTCTCAATTGTATTTGAGAATTTTTCTATAAAATTTGTTTGTCACTCATTTGGACCAATGGGAAATTAAAGCCAAGGATCCATACTTATAGGCTATGTAAGTCCGATTTCTCAATTGTATTTGAGAATTTTTCTATAAAATTTGTTTGTCACTCATTTGGACCAATGGGAAATTAAAGCCAAGGATCCATACTTATAGACTATGTAAGTCCGATTTCTCAATTGTATTTGAGAATTTTTCTATATCATTTGTTTTTCACTCATTTGGACCAATGGGAAATTAAAGCCAAGGATCCATACTTATAGACTATGTAAGTCCGATTTCTCAATTGTATTTGAGAATTTTTCTATAACATTTGTTTGTCACTCATTTGGACCAATGGGAAATTAAAGCCAAGGATCGATACTTATAGGCTATGTAAGTCCGATTTCTCAATTGTATTTGAGAATTTTTCTATAACACTTGTTTGTCACTCATTTGGACCAATGGGAAATTAAGGCCAAGGATCCATACTTATAGACTATGTAAGTCCGATTTCTCAATTGTATTTGAGAATTTTTCTATAACACTTGTTTGTCACTCATTTGGACCAATGGGAAATTAAAGCCAAGGATCCATACTTATAGGCTATGTAAGTCCGATTTCTCAATTGTATTTGAGAATTTTTCTATAACACTTGTTTGTCACTCATTTGGACCAATGGGAAATTAAGGCCAAGGATCCATACTTATAGACTATGTAAGTCCGATTTCTCAATTGTATTTGAGAATTTTTCTATAACACTTGTTTGTCACTCATTTGGACCAATGGGAAATTAAGGCCAAGGATCCATACTTATAGACTATGTAAGTCCGATTTCTCAATTGTATTTGAGAATTTTTCTATAACATTTGTTTGTCACTCATTTGGACCAATGGGAAATTAAAGCCAAGGATCCATACTTATAGACTATGTAAGTCCGATTTCTCAATTGTATTTGAGAATTTTTCTATAAAATTTGTTTGTCACTCATTTGGACCAATGGGAAATTAAAGCCAAGGATCCATACTTATAGGCTATGTAAGTCCGATTTCTCAATTGTATTTGAGAATTTTTCTATAACACTTGTTTGTCACTCATTTGGACCAATGGGAAATTAAGGCCAAGGATCCATACTTATAGACTATGTAAGTCCGATTTCTCAATTGTATTTGAGAATTTTTCTATAACACTTGTTTGTCACTCATTTGGACCAATGGGAAATTAAAGCCAAGGATCCATACTTATAGACTATGTAAGTCCGATTTCTCAATTGTATTTGAGAATTTTTCTATATCATTTGTTTGTCACTCATTTGGACCAATGGGAAATTAAAGCCAAGGATCCATACTTATAGACTATGTAAGTCCGATTTCTCAATTGTATTTGAGAATTTTTCTATAACATTTGTTTGTCACTCATTTGGACCAATGGGAAATTAAAGCCAAGGATCCATACTTATAGACTATGTAAGTCCGATTTCTCAATTGTATTTGAGAATTTTTCTATAAAATTTGTTTGTCACTCATTTGGACCAATGGGAAATTAAAGCCAAGGATCCATACTTATAGGCTATGTAAGTCCGATTTCTCAATTGTATTTGAGAATTTTTCTATAACACTTGTTTGTCACTCATTTGGACCAATATCAAATAAAAGCCAAGGATCCATACTTATAGGCTATGTAAGTCAAATTTCTCAATTGTATTTGAGAATTTTTCTATAAAATTTGTTTGTCACTCATTTGGACCAATGGGAAATTAAAGCCAAGGATCCATACTTATAGACTATGTAAGTCCGATTTCTCAATTGTATTTGAGAATTTTTCTATAAAATTTGTTTGTCACTCATTTGGACCAATGGGAAATTAAAGCCAAGGATCCATACTTATAGGCTATGTAAGTCCGATTTCTCAATTGTATTTGAGAATTTTTCTATAACATTTGTTTGTCACTCATTTGGACCAATGGGAAATTAAAGCCAAGGATCCATACTTATAGACTATGTAAGTCCGATTTCTCAATTGTATTTGAGAATTTTTCTATAAAATTTGTTTGTCACTCATTTGGACCAATGGGAAATTAAAGCCAAGGATCCATACTTATAGACTATGTAAGTCCGATTTCTCAATTGTATTTGAGAATTTTTCTATAACACTTGTTTGTCACTCATTTGGACCAATGGGAAATTAAGGCCAAGGATCCATACTTATAGACTATGTAAGTCCGATTTCTCAATTGTATTTGAGAATTTTTCTATAAAATTTGTTTGTCACTCATTTGGACCAATGGGAAATTAAAGCCAAGGATCCATACTTATAGGCTATGTAAGTCCGATTTCTCAATTGTATTTGAGAATTTTTCTATAACACTTGTTTGTCACTCATTTGGACCAATGGGAAATTAAGGCCAAGGATCCATACTTATAGACTATGTAAGTCCGATTTCTCAATTGTATTTGAGAATTTTTCTATAACACTTGTTTGTCACTCATTTGGACCAATGGGAAATTAAAGCCAAGGATCCATACTTATAGACTATGTAAGTCCGATTTCTCAATTGTATTTGAGAATTTTTCTATAAAATTTGTTTGTCACTCATTTGGACCAATGGGAAATTAAAGCCAAGGATCCATACTTATAGGCTATGTAAGTCCGATTTCTCAATTGTATTTGAGAATTTTTCTATAACACTTGTTTGTCACTCATTTGGACCAATGGGAAATTAAAGCCAAGGATCCATACTTATAGACTATGTAAGTCCGATTTCTCAATTGTATTTGAGAATTTTTCTATAACACTTGTTTGTCACTCATTTGGACCAATGGGAAATTAAAGCCAAGGATCCATACTTATAGACTATGTAAGTCAAATTTCTCAATTGTATTTGAGAATTTTTCTATAACATTTGTTTGTCACTCATTTGGACCAATGGGAAATTAAAGCCAAGGATCCATACTTATAGGCTATGTAAGTCCGATTTTTCAATTGTATTTGAGTATTTTTCTATAACACTTGTTTGTCACTCATTTGGACCAATGGGAAATTAAAGCCAAGGATCCATACTTATAGACTATGTAAGTCCGTTTTCTCAATTGTATTTGAGAATTTTTCTATAACACTTGTTTGTCACTCATTTGGACCAATGGCAAATTAAAGCCAAGGATCCATACTTATAGGCTATGTAAGTCCGATTTCTCAATTGTATTTGAGAATTTTTCTATAACATTTGTTTGTCACTCATTTGGACCAATGGGAAATTAAAGCCAAGGATCCATACTTATAGACTATGTAAGTCCGATTTCTCAATTGTATTTGAGAATTTTTCTATAAAATTTGTTTGTCACTCATTTGGACCAATGGGAAATTAAAGCCAAGGATCCATACTTATAGACTATGTAAGTCCGATTTCTCAATTGTATTTGAGAATTTTTCTATAACACTTGTTTGTCACTCATTTGGACCAATGGGAAATTAAGGCCAAGGATCCATACTTATAGACTATGTAAGTCCGATTTCTCCATTGTATTTGAGAATTTTTCTATAAAATTTGTTTGTCACTCATTTGGACCAATGGGAAATTAAAGCCAAGGATCCATACTTATAGGCTATGTAAGTCCGATTTCTCAATTGTATTTGAGAATTTTTCTATAACACTTGTTTGTCACTCATTTGGACCAATGGGAAATTAAGGCCAAGGATCCATACTTATAGACTATGTAAGTCCGATTTCTCAATTGTATTTGAGAATTTTTCTATAACACTTGTTTGTCACTCATTTGGACCAATGGGAAATTAAAGCCAAGGATCCATACTTATAGACTATGTAAGTCCGATTTCTCAATTGTATTTGAGAATTTTTCTATAAAATTTGTTTGTCACTCATTTGGACCAATGGGAAATTAAAGCCAAGGATCCATACTTATAGGCTATGTAAGTCCGATTTCTCAATTGTATTTGAGAATTTTTCTATAACACTTGTTTGTCACTCATTTGGACCAATGGGAAATTAAGGCCAAGGATCCATACTTATAGACTATGTAAGTCCGATTTCTCAATTGTATTTGAGAATTTTTCTATAAAATTTGTTTGTCACTCATTTGGACCAATGGGAAATTAAAGCCAAGGATCCATACTTATAGGCTATGTAAGTCCGATTTCTCAATTGTATTTGAGAATTTTTCTATAACACTTGTTTGTCACTCATTTGGACCAATGGGAAATTAAAGCCAAGGATCCATACTTATAGACTATGTAAGTCCGATTTCTCAATTGTATTTGAGAATTTTTCTATAACACTTGTTTGTCACTCATTTGGACCAATGGGAAATTAAAGCCAAGGATCCATACTTATAGACTATGTAAGTCAAATTTCTCAATTGTATTTGAGAATTTTTCTATAACATTTGTTTGTCACTCATTTGGACCAATGGGAAATTAAAGCCAAGGATCCATACTTATAGGCTATGTAAGTCCGATTTTTCAATTGTATTTGAGTATTTTTCTATAACACTTGTTTGTCACTCATTTGGACCAATGGGAAATTAAAGCCAAGGATCCATACTTATAGACTATGTAAGTCCGTTTTCTCAATTGTATTTGAGAATTTTTCTATAACACTTGTTTGTCACTCATTTGGACCAATGGCAAATTAAAGCCAAGGATCCATACTTATAGGCTATGTAAGTCCGATTTCTCAATTGTATTTGAGAATTTTTCTATAAAATTTTAAAGATTAAAATTGTGTAAATTTTGTTCAGCTCTACGGGAATTTGGCTATTTGTGGGCACATTTATTTTTGTTACTCATTTGGACCAATGGGAAATTAAAGCCAAGGATCCATACTTATAGACTATGTAAGTCCGATTTCTCAATTGTATTTGAGAATTTTTCTATAACACTTGTTTGTCACTCATTTGGACCAATGGCAAATTAAAGCCAAGGATCCATACTTATAGACTATGTAAGTCCGATTTCTCAATTGTATTTGAGAATTTTTCTATAACACTTGTTTGTCACTCATTTGGACCAATGAGAAATTAAAGCCAAGGATCCATACTTATAGACTATGTAAGTCCGATTTCTCAATTGTATTTGATAATTTTTCTATAACACTTGTTTGTCACTCATTTGGACCAATGGGAAATTAAAGCCAAGGATCCATACTTATAGGCTATGTAAGTCCGATTTCTCAATTGTATTTGAGAATTTTTCTATAACACTTGTTTGTCACTCATTTGGACCAATGGCAAATTAAAGCCAAGGATCCATACTTATAGACTATGTAAGTCCGATTTCTCAATTGTATTTGAGAATTTTTCTATAACACTTGTTTGTCACTCATTTGGACCAATGGCAAATTAAAGCCAAGGATCCATACTAATGGGCTATGTAAGTCCGATTTCTCAATTGTATTTGAAAATTTTTCTATAAAATTTTAAGGATTAAAATTGTGTAAATTTTGTTCAGCTCTACGGGAATTTGGCTATTTGTAGGCACATTTATGTTTGTCACTCATTTGGACCATTGGCAAATTAAAGCCAAGAATCCATACTTATAGACTATGTAAGTCCGATTTTTCAATTGTATTTGAGAATTTTTCTATAACACTTGTTTGTCACTCATTTGGACCAATGGCAAATTAAAGCCAAGGATCCATACTAATGGGCTATGTAAGTCCGATTTCTCAATTGTATTTGAGAATTTTTCTATAAAATTTTAAAAATTAAAATTGTGTAAATTTTGTTGAGCTCTACGGGAATTTGACAATTTGTGGGCCCATTTATGTTTGTCACTCATTTGGACCAATGGCAAATTAAAGCCAAGGATCCATACTTATAGACTATGTAAGTCCAATTTTTCAATTGTATTTGAGAATTTTTCTATAAAATTTTAAAGATTAAAATTGTGTAAATTTTGTTCAGCTCTACGGGAATTTGGCTATTTGTGGGCACATTTATGTTTGTCACTCATTTGGACCAATGGGAAATTAAAGCCAAGGATCCATACTTATAGGCTATGTAAGTCCGATTTCTCAATTGTATTTGAGAATTTTTCTATAACACTTGTTTGTCACTCATTTGGACCAATGGCAAATTAAAGCCAATGATCCATGCTTATAAACTATGTAAGTCCGATTTCTCAATTGTATTTGAGAATTTTTCTATAACACTTGTTTGTCACTCATTTGGACCAATGGGAAATTAAGGCCAAGGATCCATACTTATAGGCTATGTAAGACCGATTTCTCAATTGTATTTGAGAATTTTTCTATAAAATTTTAAAGATTAAAATTGTGTAAATTTTGTTGAGCTCTACGGGAATTTGACAATTTGTGGGCCCATTTATGTTTGTCACTCATTTGGACCAATGGCAAATTAAAGCCAAGGATCCATACTTATAGGCTATGTAAGTCCGATTTCTCAATTGTATTTGAGAATTTTTCTATAACACTTGTTTGTCACTCATTTGGACCAATGGGAAATTAAAGCCAAGGATCCATACTTATAGACTATGTAAGTCCGATTTCTCAATTGTATTTGAGAATTTTTCTATAACACTTGTTTGTCACTCATTTGGACCAATGGGAAATTAAGGCCAAGGATCCATACTTATAGGCTATGTAAGACCGATTTCTCAATTGTATTTGAGAATTTTTCTATAACACTTGTTTGTCACTCATTTGGACCAATGGGAAATTAAAGCCAAGGATCCATACTTATAGGCTATGTAAGTCCGATTTCTCAATTGTATTTGAGAATTTTTCTATAACACTTGTTTGTCACTCATTTGGACCAATGGGAAATTAAAGCCAAGGATCCATACTTATAGACTATGTAAGTCCGATTTCTCAATTGTATTTGAGAATTTTTCTATAAAATTTTAAAAATTAAAATTGTGTAAATTTTGTTGAGCTCTACGGGAATTTGACAATTTGTGGGCCCATTTATGTTTGTCACTCATTTGGACCAATGGCAAATTAAAGCCAAGGATCCATACTTATAGACTATGTAAGTCCAATTTTTCAATTGTATTTGAGAATTTTTCTATAAAATTTTAAAGATTAAAATTGTGTAAATTTTGTTCAGCTCTACGGGAATTTGGCTATTTGTGGGCACATTTATGTTTGTCACTCATTTGGACCAATGGGAAATTAAAGCCAAGGATCCATACTTATAGGCTATGTAAGTCCGATTTCTCAATTGTATTTGAGAATTTTTCTATAACACTTGTTTGTCACTCATTTGGACCAATGGGAAATTAAAGCCAAGGATCCATACTTATAGACTATGTAAGTCCGATTTCTCAATTGTATTTGAGAATTTTTCTATAAAATTTTAAAAATTAAAATTGTGTAAATTTTGTTGAGCTCTACGGGAATTTGACAATTTGTGGGCCCATTTATGTTTGTCACTCATTTGGACCAATGGCAAATTAAAGCCAAGGATCCATACTTATAGGCTATGTAAGTCCGATTTCTCAATTGTATTTGAGAATTTTTCTATAACACTTGTTTGTCACTCATTTGGACCAATGGGAAATTAAAGCCAAGGATCCATACTTATAGACTATGTAAGTCCGATTTCTCAATTGTATTTGAGAATTTTTCTATAAAATTTTAAAAATTAAAATTGTGTAAATTTTGTTGAGCTCTACGGGAATTTGACAATTTGTGGGCCCATTTATGTTTGTCACTCATTTGTACCAATGGCAAATTAAGGCCAAGGATCCATACTTATAGGCTATGTAAGTCCGATTTCTCAATTGTATTTGAGAATTTTTCTATAACACTTGTTTGTCACTCATTTGGACCAATGGGAAATTAAAGCCAAGGATCCATACTTATAGACTATGTAAGTCCGATTTCTCAATTGTATTTGAGAATTTTTCTATAAAATTTTAAAAATTAAAATTGTGTAAATTTTGTTGAGCTCTACGGGAATTTGACAATTTGTGGGCCCATTTATGTTTGTCACTCATTTGGACCAATGGCAAATTAAAGCCAAGGATCCATACTTATAGGCTATGTAAGTCCGATTTCTCAATTGTATTTGAGAATTTTTCTATAACACTTGTTTGTCACTCATTTGGACCAATGGGAAATTAAAGCCAAGGATCCATACTTATAGACTATGTAAGTCCGATTTCTCAATTGTATTTGAGAATTTTTCTATAAAATTTTAAAAATTAAAATTGTGTAAATTTTGTTGAGCTCTACGGGAATTTGACAATTTGTGGGCCCATTTATGTTTGTCACTCATTTGGACCAATGGAAAATTAAAGCCAAGGATCCATACTTATAGACTATGTAAGTCCAATTTTTCAATTGTATTTGAGAATTTTTCTATAAAATTTTAGAGATTAAAATTGTGTAAATTTTGTTCAGCTCTACGGGAATTTGGCTATTTGTGGGCACATTTATGTTTGTCACTCATTTGGACCAATGGGAAATTAAAGCCAAGCATCCATACTTATAGACTATGTAAGTCCGATTTCTCAATTGTATTTGAGAATTTTTCTATAAAATTTTAAAAATTAAAATTGTGTAAATTTTGTTGAGCTCTACGGGAATTTGACAATTTGTGGGCCCATTTATGTTTGTCACTCATTTGGACCAATGGCAAATTAAAGCCAAGGATCCATACTTATAGACTATGTAAGTCCAATTTTTCAATTGTATTTGAGAATTTTTCTATAAAATTTTAGAGATTAAAATTGTGTAAATTTTGTTCAGCTCTACGGGAATTTGGCTATTTGTGGGCACATTTATGTTTGTCACTCATTTGGACCAATGGGAAATTAAAGCCAAGCATCCATACTTATAGACTATGTAAGTCCGATTTCTCAATTGTATTTGAGAATTTTTCTATAAAATTTTAAAAATTAAAATTGTGTAAATTTTGTTGAGCTCTACGGGAATTTGACAATTTGTGGGCCCATTTATGTTTGTCACTCATTTGGACCAATGGGAAATTAAGGCCAAGGATCCATACTTATAGACTATGTAAGTCCGATTTCTCAATTGTATTTGAGAATTTTTCTATAACACTTGTTTGTCACTCATTTGGACCAATGGGAAATTAAAGCCAAGGATCCATACTTATAGGCTATGTAAGTCCGATTTCTCAATTGTATTTGAGAATTTTTCTATAACACTTGTTTGTCACTCATTTGGACCAATGGGAAATTAAGGCCAAGGATCCATACTTATAGACTATGTAAGTCCGATTTCTCAATTGTATTTGAGAATTTTTCTATAACACTTGTTTGTCACTCATTTGGACCAATGGGAAATTAAGGCCAAGGATCCATACTTATAGACTATGTAAGTCCGATTTCTCAATTGTATTTGAGAATTTTTCTATAACACTTGTTTGTCACTCATTTGGACCAATGGGAAATTAAAGCCAAGGATCCATACTTATAGACTATGTAAGTCCGTTTTCTCAATTGTATTTGAGAATTTTTCTATAACATTTGTTTGTCACTCATTTGGACCAATGGGAAATTAAAGCCAAGGATCCATACTTATAGACTATGTAAGTCCGATTTCTCAATTGTATTTGAGAATTTTTCTATAAAATTTGTTTGTCACTCATTTGGACCAATGGGAAATTAAAGCCAAGGATCCATACTTATAGGCTATGTAAGTCCGATTTCTCAATTGTATTTGAGAATTTTTCTATAACACTTGTTTGTCACTCATTTGGACCAATGGGAAATTAAGGCCAAGGATCCATACTTATAGACTATGTAAGTCCGATTTCTCAATTGTATTTGAGAATTTTTCTATAACACTTGTTTGTCACTCATTTGGACCAATGGGAAATTAAAGCCAAGGATCCATACTTATAGACTATGTAAGTCCGATTTCTCAATTGTATTTGAGAATTTTTCTATATCATTTGTTTGTCACTCATTTGGACCAATGGGAAATTAAAGCCAAGGATCCATACTTATAGACTATGTAAGTCCGATTTCTCAATTGTATTTGAGAATTTTTCTATAACATTTGTTTGTCACTCATTTGGACCAATGGGAAATTAAAGCCAAGGATCCATACTTATAGACTATGTAAGTCCGATTTCTCAATTGTATTTGAGAATTTTTCTATAAAATTTGTTTGTCACTCATTTGGACCAATGGGAAATTAAAGCCAAGGATCCATACTTATAGGCTATGTAAGTCCGATTTCTCAATTGTATTTGAGAATTTTTCTATAACACTTGTTTGTCACTCATTTGGACCAATATCAAATAAAAGCCAAGGATCCATACTTATAGGCTATGTAAGTCAAATTTCTCAATTGTATTTGAGAATTTTTCTATAAAATTTGTTTGTCACTCATTTGGACCAATGGGAAATTAAAGCCAAGGATCCATACTTATAGACTATGTAAGTCCGATTTCTCAATTGTATTTGAGAATTTTTCTATAACATTTGTTTGTCACTCATTTGGACCAATGGGAAATTAAAGCCAAGGATCCATACTTATAGACTATGTAAGTCCGATTTCTCAATTGTATTTGAGAATTTTTCTATAAAATTTGTTTGTCACTCATTTGGACCAATGGGAAATTAAAGCCAAGGATCCATACTTATAGGCTATGTAAGTCCGATTTCTCAATTGTATTTGAGAATTTTTCTATAACACTTGTTTGTCACTCATTTGGACCAATATCAAATAAAAGCCAAGGATCCATACTTATAGGCTATGTAAGTCAAATTTCTCAATTGTATTTGAGAATTTTTCTATAAAATTTGTTTGTCACTCATTTGGACCAATGGGAAATTAAAGCCAAGGATCCATACTTATAGACTATGTAAGTCCGATTTCTCAATTGTATTTGAGAATTTTTCTATAAAATTTGTTTGTCACTCATTTGGACCAACGGGAAATTAAAGCCAAGGATCCATACTTATAGGCTATGTAAGTCCGATTTCTCAATTGTATTTGAGAATTTTTCTATAACATTTGTTTGTCACTCATTTGGACCAATGGGAAATTAAAGCCAAGGATCCATACTTATAGACTATGTAAGTCCGATTTCTCAATTGTATTTGAGAATTTTTCTATAAAATTTGTTTGTCACTCATTTGGACCAATGGGAAATTAAAGCCAAGGATCCATACTTATAGGCTATGTAAGTCCGATTTCTCAATTGTATTTGAGAATTTTTCTATAACACTTGTTTGTCACTCATTTGGACCAATGGGAAATTAAGGCCAAGGATCCATACTTATAGACTATGTAAGTCCGATTTCTCAATTGTATTTGAGAATTTTTCTATAAAATTTGTTTGTCACTCATTTGGACCAATGGGAAATTAAAGCCAAGGATCCATACTTATAGGCTATGTAAGTCCGATTTCTCAATTGTATTTGAGAATTTTTCTATAACACTTGTTTGTCACTCATTTGGACCAATGGGAAATTAAGGCCAAGGATCCATACTTATAGACTATGTAAGTCCGATTTCTCAATTGTATTTGAGAATTTTTCTATAACACTTGTTTGTCACTCATTTGGACCAATGGGAAATTAAAGCCAAGGATCCATACTTATAGACTATGTAAGTCCGATTTCTCAATTGTATTTGAGAATTTTTCTATAACATTTGTTTGTCACTCATTTGGACCAATGGGAAATTAAAGCCACGGATCCATACTTATAGACTATGTAAGTCCGATTTCTCAATTGTATTTGAGAATTTTTCTATAAAATTTGTTTGTCACTCATTTGGACCAATGGGAAATTAAAGCCAAGGATCCATACTTATAGGCTATGTAAGTCCGATTTCTCAATTGTATTTGAGAATTTTTCTATAACACTTGTTTGTCACTCATTTGGACCAATATCAAATAAAAGCCAAGGATCCATACTTATAGGCTATGTAAGTCAAATTTCTCAATTGTATTTGAGAATTTTTCTATAAAATTTGTTTGTCACTCATTTGGATTAATGGCAAATTAAAGCCAAGGATCCATACTTATAGGCTATGTAAGTCCGATTTTTCAATTGTATTTGAGTATTTTTCTATAACACTTGTTTGTCACTCATTTGGACCAATGGGAAATTAAAGCCAAGGATCCATACTTATAGACTATGTAAGTCCGTTTTCTCAATTGTATTTGAGAATTTTTCTATAACACTTGTTTGTCACTCATTTGGACCAATGGCAAATTAAAGCCAAGGATCCATACTTATAGGCTATGTAAGTCCGATTTCTCAATTGTATTTGAAAATTTTTCTATAAAATTTTAAGGATTAAAATTGTGTAAATTTTGTTCAGCTCTACGGGAATTTGGCTATTTGTAGGCACATTTATGTTTGTCACTCATTTGGACCATTGGCAAATTAAAGCCAAGAATCCATACTTATAGACTATGTAAGTCCGATTTCTCAATTGTATTTGAGAATTTTTCTATAACACTTGTTTGTCACTCATTTGGACCAATGGCAAATTAAAGCCAAGGATCCATACTAATGGGCTATGTAAGTCCGATTTCTCAATTGTATTTGAGAATTTTTCTATAACACTTGTTTGTCACTCATTTGGACCAATGGCAAATTAAAGCCAAGGATCCATACTTATAGACTATGTAAGTCCGATTTCTCAATTGTATTTGAGAATTTTTCTATAACACTTGTTTGTCACTCATTTGGACCAATGAGAAATTAAAGCCAAGGATCCATACTTATAGACTATGTAAGTCCGATTTCTCAATTGTATTTGATAATTTTTCTATAACACTTGTTTGTCACTCATTTGGACCAATGAGAAATTAAAGCCAAGGATCCATACTTATAGACTATGTAAGTCCGATTTCTCAATTGTATTTGATAATTTTTCTATAACAATTGCTTGTCACTCATTTGGACCAATGGCAAATTAAAGCCAAGGATCCATACTAATGGGCTATGTAAGTCCGATTTCTCAATTGTATTTGAAAATTTTTCTATAAAATTTTAAGGATTAAAATTGTGTAAATTTTGTTCAGCTCTACGGGAATTTGGCTATTTGTAGGCACATTTATGTTTGTCACTCATTTGGACCATTGGCAAATTAAAGCCAAGAATCCATACTTATAGACTATGTAAGTCCGATTTCTCAATTGTATTTGAGAATTTTTCTATAACACTTGTTTGTCACTCATTTGGACCAATGGCAAATTAAAGCCTAGGATCCATACTTATAGACTATGTAAGTCCGATTTCTCAATTGTATTTGAGAATTTTTCTATAACACTTGTTTGTCACTCATTTGGACCAATGAGAAATTAAAGCCAAGGATCCATACTTATAGACTATGTAAGTCCGATTTCTCAATTGTATTTGATAATTTTTCTATAACAATTGCTTGTCACTCATTTGGACCAATGGCAAATTAAAGCCAAGGATCCATACTTATAGGCTATGTAAGTCCGATTTCTCAATTGTATTTGAGAATTTTTCTATAACACTTGTTTGTCACTCATTTGGACCAATGGGAAATTAAAGCCAAGGATCCATACTTATAGACTATGTAAGTCCGATTTCTCAATTGTATTTGAGAATTTTTCTATAACACTTGTTTGTCACTCATTTGGACCAATGGCAAATTAAAGCCAAGGATCCATACTAATGGGCTATGTAAGTCCGATTTCTCAATTGTATTTGAAAATTTTTCTATAAAATTTTAAGGATTAAAATTGTGTAAATTTTGTTCAGCTCTACGGGAATTTGGCTATTTGTAGGCACATTTATGTTTGTCACTCATTTGGACCATTGGCAAATTAAAGCCAAGAATCCATACTTATAGACTATGTAAGTCCGATTTCTCAATTGTATTTGAGAATTTTTCTATAACACTTGTTTGTCACTCATTTGGACCAATGGCAAATTAAAGCCAAGGATCCATACTAATGGGCTATGTAAGTCCGATTTCTCAATTGTATTTGAGAATTTTTCTATAAAATTTTAAAAATTAAAATTGTGTAAATTTTGTTGAGCTCTACGGGAATTTGACAATTTGTGGGCCCATTTATGTTTGTCACTCATTTGGACCAATGGCAAATTAAAGCCAAGGATCCATACTTATAGACTATGTAAGTCCAATTTTTCAATTGTATTTGAGAATTTTTCTATAAAATTTTAAAAATTAAAATTGTGTAAATTTTGTTCAGCTCTACGGGAATTTGGCTATTTGTGGGCACATTTATGTTTGTCACTCATTTGGACCAATGGGAAATTAAAGCCAAGGATCCATACTTATAGGCTATGTAAGTCCGATTTCTCAATTGTATTTGAGAATTTTTCTATAACACTTGTTTGTCACTCATTTGGACCAATGGCAAATTAAAGCCAAGGATCCATACTTATAAACTATGTAAGTCTGAATTTTCAATTGTATTTGAGAATTTTTCTATAAAATTTTAAAGATTAAAATTGTGTAAATTTTGTTGAGCTCTACGGGAATTTGACAATTTGTGGGCCCATTTATGTTTGTCACTCATTTGGACCAATGGGAATTAAAGCCAAGGATCCATACTTATAGGCTATGTAAGTCCGATTTCTCAATTGTATTTGAGAATTTTTCTATAACACTTGTTTGTCACTCATTTGGACCAATGGGAAATTAAGGCCAAGGATCCATACTTATAGGCTATGTAAGACCGATTTCTCAATTGTATTTGAGAATTTTTCTATAACACTTGTTTGTCACTCATTTGGACCAATGGGAAATTAAAGCCAAGGATCCATACTTATAGGCTATGTAAGTCCGATTTCTCAATTGTATTTGAGAATTTTTCTATAACACTTGCTTGTCACTCATTTGGACCAATGGGAAATTAAAGCCAAGGATCCATACTTATAGACTATGTAAGTCCGATTTCTCAATTGTATTTGAGAATTTTTCTATAACACTTGCTTGTCACTCATTTGGACCAATGGGAAATTAAGGCCAAGGATCCATACTTATAGACTATGTAAGTCCGATTTCTCAATTGTATTTGAGAATTTTTCTATAACACTTGCTTGTCACTCATTTGGACCAATGGGAATTAAAGCCAAGGATCCATACTTATAGGCTATGTAAGTCCGATTTCTCAATTGTATTTGAGAATTTTTCTATAACACTTGTTTGTCACTCATTTGGACCAATGGGAAATTAAGGCCAAGGATCCATACTTATAGACTATGTAAGTCCGATTTCTCAATTGTATTTGAGAATTTTTCTATAACACTTGCTTGTCACTCATTTGGACCAATGGGAAATTAAAGCCAAGGATCCATACTTATAGACTATGTAAGTCCGATTTCTCAATTGTATTTGAGAATTTTTCTATAAAATTTTAAAAATTAAAATTGTGTAAATTTTGTTGAGCTCTACGGGAATTTGACAATTTGTGGGCCCATTTATGTTTGTCACTCATTTGGACCAATGGCAAATTAAAGCCAAGGATCCATACTTATAAACTATGTAAGTCTGAATTTTCAATTGTATTTGAGAATTTTTCTATAAAATTTTAAAGATTAAAATTGTGTAAATTTTGTTGAGCTCTACGGGAATTTGACAATTTGTGGGCCCATTTATGTTTGTCACTCATTTGGACCAATGGGAAATTAAAGCCAAGGATCCATACTTATAGGCTATGTAAGTCCGATTTCTCAATTGTATTTGAGAATTTTTCTATAACACTTGCTTGTCACTCATTTGGACCAATGGGAAATTAAAGCCAAGGATCCATACTTATAGACTATGTAAGTCCGATTTCTCAATTGTATTTGAGAATTTTTCTATAAAATTTTAAAAATTAAAATTGTGTAAATTTTGTTGAGCTCTACGGGAATTTGACAATTTGTGGGCCCATTTATGTTTGTCACTCATTTGGACCAATGGCAAATTAAAGCCAAGGATCCATACTTATAGACTATGTAAGTCCAATTTTTCAATTGTATTTGAGAATTTTTCTATAAAATTTTAAAGATTAAAATTGTGTAAATTTTGTTCAGCTCTACGGGAATTTGGCTATTTGTGGGCACATTTATGTTTGTCACTCATTTGGACCAATGGGAAATTAAAGCCAAGCATCCATACTTATAGACTATGTAAGTCCGATTTCTCAATTGTATTTGAGAATTTTTCTATAAAATTTTAAAAATTAAAATTGTGTAAATTTTGTTGAGCTCTACGGGAATTTGACAATTTGTGGGCCCATTTATGTTTGTCACTCATTTGGACCAATGGCAAATTAAAGCCAAGGATCCATAC
This sequence comes from Lypha dubia, assembly GCA_947311025.1. Lineage (NCBI taxonomy): Eukaryota > Metazoa > Arthropoda > Insecta > Diptera > Tachinidae > Lypha > Lypha dubia. Next base: position 22,168,287 of record OX371260.1, on the reverse strand, counting down.
TTATAGGCTATGTAAGTCCGATTTCTCAATTGTATTTGAGAATTTTTCTATGACATTTGTTTGTCACTCATTTTGACCAATGGGAAATTAAAGCCAAGGATCCATACTTATAGACTATGTAAGTCCGATTTCTCAATTGTATTTGAGAATTTTTCTATAAAATTTTAAAAATTAAAATTGTGTAAATTTTGTTGAGCTCTACCGGAATTTGACAATTTGTGGGCCCATTTATGTTTGTCACTCATTTGGACCAATGGCAAATTAAAGCCAAGGATCCATACTTATAGGCTATGTAAGTCCGATTTCTCAATTGTATTTGAAAATTTTTCTATAAAATTTTAAAAATTAAAATTGTGTAAATTTTGTTGAGCTCTACGGGAATTTGACAATTTGTGGGCCCATTTATGTTTGTCACTCATTTGGACCAATGGCAAATTAAAGCCAAGGATCCATACTTATAGGCTATGTAAGTCCGATTTCTCAATTGTATTTGAGAATTTTTCTACGGGAATTTGGCTATTTGTAGGCACATTTATGTTTGTCACTCATTTGGACCAATGGCAAATTAAAGCCAAGGATCCATACTTATAGGCTATGTAAGTCCGATTTCTCAATTGTATTTGAGAATTTTTCTATGACATTTGTTTGTCACTCATTTTGACCAATGGGAAATTAAAGCCAAGGATCCATACTTATAGACTATGTAAGTCCGATTTCTCAATTGTATTTGAGAATTTTTCTATAAAATTTTAAAAATTAAAATTGTGTAAATTTTGTTGAGCTCTACGGGAATTTGACAATTTGTGGGCCCATTTATGTTTGTCACTCATTTGGACCAATGGCAAATTAAAGCCAAGGATCCATACTTATAGGCTATGTAAGTCCGATTTCTCAATTGTATTTGAGAATTTTTCTATGACATTTGTTTGTCACTCATTTTGACCAATGGGAAATTAAAGCCAAGGATCCATACTTATAGACTATGTAAGTCCGATTTCTCAATTGTATTTGAGAATTTTTCTATAAAATTTTAAAAATTAAAATTGTGTAAATTTTGTTGAGCTCTACGGGAATTTGACAATTTGTGGGCACATTTATGTTTGTCACTCATTTGGACCAATGGCAAATTAAAGCCAAGGATCCATACTTATAGGCTATGTAAGTCCGATTTCTCAATTGTATTTGAGAATTTTTCTATGACATTTGTTTGTCACTCATTTTGACCAATGGGAAATTAAAGCCAAGGATCCATACTTATAGACTATGTAAGTCCGATTTCTCAATTGTATTTGAGAATTTTTCTATAAAATTTTAAAAATTAAAATTGTGTAAATTTTGTTGAGCTCTACGGGAATTTGACAATTTGTGGGCCCATTTATGTTTGTCACTCATTTGGACCAATGGCAAATTAAAGCCAAGGATCCATACTTATAGGCTATGTAAGTCCGATTACTCAATTGTATTTGAGAATTTTTCTATATCATTTGTTTGTCACTCATTTGGACCAATGGGAAATTAAAGCCAATGATCCATACTTATAGGCTATGTAAGACCGATTTCTCAATTGTATTTGAGAATTTTTCTATAACACTTGTTTGTCACTCATTTGGACCAATGGGAAATTAAAGCCAAGGATCCATACTTATAGGCTATGTAAGTCCGATTTCTCAATTGTATTTGAGAATTTTTCTATAACACTTGTTTGTCACTCATTTGGACCAATGGGAAATTAAAGCCAAGGATCCATACTTATAGACTATGTAAGTCCGATTTCTCAATTGTATTTGAGAATTTTTCTATAAAATTTTAAAAATTAAAATTGTGTAAATTTTGTTGAGCTCTACGGGAATTTGACAATTTGTGGGCCCATTTATGTTTGTCACTCATTTGGACCAATGGCAAATTAAAGCCAAGGATCCATACTTATAGACTATGTAAGTCCAATTTTTCAATTGTATTTGAGAATTTTTCTATAAAATTTTAGAGATTAAAATTGTGTAAATTTTGTTCAGCTCTACGGGAATTTGGCTATTTGTGGGCACATTTATGTTTGTCACTCATTTGGACCAATGGGAAATTAAAGCCAAGCATCCATACTTATAGACTATGTAAGTCCGATTTCTCAATTGTATTTGAGAATTTTTCTATAAAATTTTAAAAATTAAAATTGTGTAAATTTTGTTGAGCTCTACGGGAATTTGACAATTTGTGGGCCCATTTATGTTTGTCACTCATTTGGACCAATGGCAAATTAAAGCCAAGGATCCATACTTATAGGCTATGTAAGTCCGATTTCTCAATTGTATTTGAGAATTTTTCTATGACATTTGTTTGTCACTCATTTTGACCAATGGGAAATTAAAGCCAAGGATCCATACTTATAGACTATGTAAGTCCGATTTCTCAATTGTATTTGAGAATTTTTCTATAAAATTTTAAAAATTAAAATTGTGTAAATTTTGTTGAGCTCTACGGGAATTTGACAATTTGTGGGCCCATTTATGTTTGTCACTCATTTGGACCAATGGCAAATTAAAGCCAAGGATCCATACTTATAGGCTATGTAAGTCCGATTTCTCAATTGTATTTGAAAATTTTTCTATAAAATTTTAAAGATTAAAATTGTGTAAATTTTGTTCAGCTCTACGGGAATTTGGATATTTGTGGGCACATTTATGTTTGTCACTCATTTGGACCAATGGCAAATTAAAGCCAAGGATCCATACTTATAGGCTATGTAAGTCCGATTTCTCAATTGTATTTGAGAATTTTTCTACGGGAATTTGGCTATTTGTAGGCACATTTATGTTTGTCACTCATTTGGACCAATGGGAAAGTAAAGCCAAGGATCCGTACTTATAGGCTATGTAAGTCCGATTTCTCAATTGTATTTGAAAATTTTTCTTTAAAATTTTAAAGATTAAAATTGTGTAAATTTTGTTCAGCTCTACGGGAATTTGGCTATTTGTGGGCACATTTATGTTTGTCACTCATTTGGACCATTGGCAAATTAAAGCCAAGAATCCATACTTATAGGCTATGTAAGTCCGATTTCGCAATAGTATTTGAAAATTTTTCTATAAAATTTTAAGGATTAAAATTGTGTAAATTTTGTTCAGCTCTACGGGAATTTGGATATTTGTGGGCACATTTATGTTTGTCACTCATTTGGACCAATGGCAAATTAAAGCCAAGGATCCATACTTATAGGCTATGTAAGTCCGATTTCTCAATTGTATTTGAGAATTTTTCTACGGGAATTTGGCTATTTGTAGGCACATTTATGTTTGTCACTCATTTGGACCAATGGGAAAGTAAAGCCAAGGATCCATACTTATAGGCTATGTAAGTCCGATTTCTCAATTGTATTTGAAAATTTTTCTATAAAATTTTAAAGATTAAAATTGTGTAAATTTTGTTCAGCTCTACGGGAATTTGGCTATTTGTGGGCACATTTATGTTTGTCACTCATTTGGACCAATGGGAAATTAAAGCCAAGGATCCATACTTATAGGCTATGTAAGTCCGATTTCTCAATTGTATTTGAGAATTTTTCTATAACATTTGTTTGTCACTCATTTGGACCAATGGGAAATTAAAGCCAAGGATCCATACTTATAGACTATGTAAGTCCGATTTCTCAATTGTATTTGAGAATTTTTCTATAAAATTTTAAAAATTAAAATTGTGTAAATTTTGTTGAGCTCTACGGGAATTTGACAATTTGTGGGCCCATTTATGTTTGTCACTCATTTGGACCAATGGGAAATTAAAGCCAAGGATCCATACTTATAGGCTATGTAAGTCCGATTTCTCAATTGTATTTGAGAATTTTTCTATAACACTTGCTTGTCACTCATTTGGACCAATGGGAAATTAAAGCCAAGGATCCATACTTATAGACTATGTAAGTCCGATTTCTCAATTGTATTTGAGAATTTTTCTATAAAATTTTAAAAATTAAAATTGTGTAAATTTTGTTGAGCTCTACGGGAATTTGACAATTTGTGGGCCCATTTATGTTTGTCACTCATTTGGACCAATGGCAAATTAAAGCCAAGGATCCATACTTATAGACTATGTAAGTCCAATTTTTCAATTGTATTTGAGAATTTTTCTATAAAATTTTAAAGATTAAAATTGTGTAAATTTTGTTCAGCTCTACGGGAATTTGGCTATTTGTGGGCACATTTATGTTTGTCACTCATTTGGACCAATGGGAAATTAAAGCCAAGCATCCATACTTATAGACTATGTAAGTCCGATTTCTCAATTGTATTTGAGAATTTTTCTATAAAATTTTAAAAATTAAAATTGTGTAAATTTTGTTGAGCTCTACGGGAATTTGACAATTTGTGGGCCCATTTATGTTTGTCACTCATTTGGACCAATGGCAAATTAAAGCCAAGGATCCATACTTATAGGCTATGTAAGTCCGATTTCTCAATTGTATTTGAGAATTTTTCTATGACATTTGTTTGTCACTCATTTTGACCAATGGGAAATTAAAGCCAAGGATCCATACTTATAGACTATGTAAGTCCGATTTCTCAATTGTATTTGAGAATTTTTCTATAAAATTTTAAAAATTAAAATTGTGTAAATTTTGTTGAGCTCTACCGGAATTTGACAATTTGTGGGCCCATTTATGTTTGTCACTCATTTGGACCAATGGCAAATTAAAGCCAAGGATCCATACTTATAGGCTATGTAAGTCCGATTTCTCAATTGTATTTGAAAATTTTTCTATAAAATTTTAAAAATTAAAATTGTGTAAATTTTGTTGAGCTCTACGGGAATTTGACAATTTGTGGGCCCATTTATGTTTGTCACTCATTTGGACCAATGGCAAATTAAAGCCAAGGATCCATACTTATAGGCTATGTAAGTCCGATTTCTCAATTGTATTTGAGAATTTTTCTACGGGAATTTGGCTATTTGTAGGCACATTTATGTTTGTCACTCATTTGGACCAATGGCAAATTAAAGCCAAGGATCCATACTTATAGGCTATGTAAGTCCGATTTCTCAATTGTATTTGAGAATTTTTCTATGACATTTGTTTGTCACTCATTTTGACCAATGGGAAATTAAAGCCAAGGATCCATACTTATAGACTATGTAAGTCCGATTTCTCAATTGTATTTGAGAATTTTTCTATAAAATTTTAAAAATTAAAATTGTGTAAATTTTGTTGAGCTCTACGGGAATTTGACAATTTGTGGGCCCATTTATGTTTGTCACTCATTTGGACCAATGGCAAATTAAAGCCAAGGATCCATACTTATAGGCTATGTAAGTCCGATTTCTCAATTGTATTTGAGAATTTTTCTATGACATTTGTTTGTCACTCATTTTGACCAATGGGAAATTAAAGCCAAGGATCCATACTTATAGACTATGTAAGTCCGATTTCTCAATTGTATTTGAGAATTTTTCTATAAAATTTTAAAAATTAAAATTGTGTAAATTTTGTTGAGCTCTACGGGAATTTGACAATTTGTGGGCACATTTATGTTTGTCACTCATTTGGACCAATGGCAAATTAAAGCCAAGGATCCATACTTATAGGCTATGTAAGTCCGATTTCTCAATTGTATTTGAGAATTTTTCTATGACATTTGTTTGTCACTCATTTTGACCAATGGGAAATTAAAGCCAAGGATCCATACTTATAGACTATGTAAGTCCGATTTCTCAATTGTATTTGAGAATTTTTCTATAAAATTTTAAAAATTAAAATTGTGTAAATTTTGTTGAGCTCTACGGGAATTTGACAATTTGTGGGCCCATTTATGTTTGTCACTCATTTGGACCAATGGCAAATTAAAGCCAAGGATCCATACTTATAGGCTATGTAAGTCCGATTACTCAATTGTATTTGAGAATTTTTCTATATCATTTGTTTGTCACTCATTTGGACCAATGGGAAATTAAAGCCAATGATCCATACTTATAGGCTATGTAAGACCGATTTCTCAATTGTATTTGAGAATTTTTCTATAACACTTGTTTGTCACTCATTTGGACCAATGGGAAATTAAAGCCAAGGATCCATACTTATAGGCTATGTAAGTCCGATTTCTCAATTGTATTTGAGAATTTTTCTATAACACTTGTTTGTCACTCATTTGGACCAATGGGAAATTAAAGCCAAGGATCCATACTTATAGACTATGTAAGTCCGATTTCTCAATTGTATTTGAGAATTTTTCTATAAAATTTTAAAAATTAAAATTGTGTAAATTTTGTTGAGCTCTACGGGAATTTGACAATTTGTGGGCCCATTTATGTTTGTCACTCATTTGGACCAATGGCAAATTAAAGCCAAGGATCCATACTTATAGACTATGTAAGTCCAATTTTTCAATTGTATTTGAGAATTTTTCTATAAAATTTTAGAGATTAAAATTGTGTAAATTTTGTTCAGCTCTACGGGAATTTGGCTATTTGTGGGCACATTTATGTTTGTCACTCATTTGGACCAATGGGAAATTAAAGCCAAGCATCCATACTTATAGACTATGTAAGTCCGATTTCTCAATTGTATTTGAGAATTTTTCTATAAAATTTTAAAAATTAAAATTGTGTAAATTTTGTTGAGCTCTACGGGAATTTGACAATTTGTGGGCCCATTTATGTTTGTCACTCATTTGGACCAATGGCAAATTAAAGCCAAGGATCCATACTTATAGGCTATGTAAGTCCGATTTCTCAATTGTATTTGAGAATTTTTCTATGACATTTGTTTGTCACTCATTTTGACCAATGGGAAATTAAAGCCAAGGATCCATACTTATAGACTATGTAAGTCCGATTTCTCAATTGTATTTGAGAATTTTTCTATAAAATTTTAAAAATTAAAATTGTGTAAATTTTGTTGAGCTCTACGGGAATTTGACAATTTGTGGGCCCATTTATGTTTGTCACTCATTTGGACCAATGGCAAATTAAAGCCAAGGATCCATACTTATAGGCTATGTAAGTCCGATTTCTCAATTGTATTTGAAAATTTTTCTATAAAATTTTAAAGATTAAAATTGTGTAAATTTTGTTCAGCTCTACGGGAATTTGGATATTTGTGGGCACATTTATGTTTGTCACTCATTTGGACCAATGGCAAATTAAAGCCAAGGATCCATACTTATAGGCTATGTAAGTCCGATTTCTCAATTGTATTTGAGAATTTTTCTACGGGAATTTGGCTATTTGTAGGCACATTTATGTTTGTCACTCATTTGGACCAATGGGAAAGTAAAGCCAAGGATCCGTACTTATAGGCTATGTAAGTCCGATTTCTCAATTGTATTTGAAAATTTTTCTTTAAAATTTTAAAGATTAAAATTGTGTAAATTTTGTTCAGCTCTACGGGAATTTGGCTATTTGTGGGCACATTTATGTTTGTCACTCATTTGGACCATTGGCAAATTAAAGCCAAGAATCCATACTTATAGGCTATGTAAGTCCGATTTCGCAATAGTATTTGAAAATTTTTCTATAAAATTTTAAGGATTAAAATTGTGTAAATTTTGTTCAGCTCTACGGGAATTTGGATATTTGTGGGCACATTTATGTTTGTCACTCATTTGGACCAATGGCAAATTAAAGCCAAGGATCCATACTTATAGGCTATGTAAGTCCGATTTCTCAATTGTATTTGAGAATTTTTCTACGGGAATTTGGCTATTTGTAGGCACATTTATGTTTGTCACTCATTTGGACCAATGGGAAAGTAAAGCCAAGGATCCATACTTATAGGCTATGTAAGTCCGATTTCTCAATTGTATTTGAGAATTTTTCTACGGGAATTTGGCTATTTGTAGGCACATTTATGTTTGTCACTCATTTGGACCAATGGCAAATTAAAGCCAAGGATCCATACTTATAGACTATGTAAGTCCGATTTCTCAATTGTATTTGAAAATTTTTCTATAAAATTTTAAAGATTAAAATTGTGTAAATTTTGTTCAGCTCTACGGGAATTTGGCTATTTGTGGGCACATTTATGTTTGTCACTCATTTGGACCAATGGGAAATTAAAGCCAAGGATCCATACTTATAGGCTATGTAAGTCCGATTTCTCAATTGTATTTGAGAATTTTTCTATAACATTTGTTTGTCACTCATTTGGACCAATGGGAAATTAAAGCCAAGGATCCATACTTATAGACTATGTAAGTCCGATTTCTCAATTGTATTTGAGAATTTTTCTATAAAATTTTAAGGATTAAAATTGTGTAAATTTTGTTCAGCTCTACGGAATTTGGCTATTTGTGGGCACATTTATGTTTGTCACTCATTTGGACTAATGGGAAATTAAAGCCAAGGATCCATACTTATAGACTATGTAAGTCCGATTTCTCAATTGTATTTGAGAATTTTTCTATAACACTTGTTTGTCACTCATTTGGACCAATGGCAAATTAAAGCCAAGGATCCATACTTATAGGCTATATAAGTCCGATTTCTCAATTGTATTTGAGAATTTTTCTATAACACTTGTTTGTCACTCATTTGGACCAATGGCAAATTAAAGCCAAGGATCCATACTTATAGGCTATATAAGTCCGATTTCTCAATTGTATTTGAGAATTTTTCTATAAAATTTTAAAGATTAAAATTGTGTAAATTTTGTTCAGCTCTACGGGAATTTGGCTATTTGTGGGCATATTTATGTTTGTCACTCATTTGGACTAATGGGAAATTAAAGCCAAGGATCCATACTTATAGACTATGTAAGTCCGATTTCTCAATTGTATTTGAGAATTTTTCTATAACACTTGTTTGTCACTCATTTGGACCAATGGCAAATTAAAGCCAAGGATCCATACTTATAGGCTATATAAGTCCGATTTCTCAATTGTATTTGAGAATTTTTCTATAAAATTTTAAAGATTAAAATTGTGTAAATTTTGTTCAGCTCTACGGGAATTTGGCTATTTGTGGGCACATTTATTTTTGTCACTCATTTGGACCAATGGGAAATTAAAGCCAAGGATCCATACTTATAGACTATGTAAGTCCGATTTCTCAATTGTATTTGAGAATTTTTCTATAAAATTTTAAAGATTAAAATTGTGTAAATTTTGTTCAGCTCTACGGGAATTTGGCTATTTGTGGGCACATTTATGTTTGTCACTCATTTGGACAATGGGAAATTAAAGCAAAGGATCCATACTTATAGGCTATGTAAGTCCGATTTCTCAATTGTATTTGAGAATTTTTCTATAACACTTGTTTGTCACTCATTTGGACCAATGGGAAAGTAAAGCCAAGGATCCATACTTATAGACTATGTAAGTCCGATTTCTCAATTGTATTTGAGAATTTTTCTATAAAATTTTAAAGATTAAAATTGTGTAAATTTTGTTCAGCTCTACGGGAATTTGGCTATTTGTGGGCACATTTATGTTTGTCACTCATTTGGACCAATGGGAAATTAAAGCCAAGGATCCATACTTATAGACTATGTAAGTCCGATTTCTCAATTGTATTTGAGAATTTTTCTATATCATTTGTTTGTCACTCATTTGGACCAATGGGAAATTAAAGCCAAGGATCCATACTTATAGACTATGTAAGTCCGATTTCTCAATTGTATTTGAGAATTTTTCTATAACACTTGTTTGTCACTCATTTGGACCAATGGCAAATTAAAGCCAAGGATCCATACTTATAGACTATGTAAGTCCGATTTCTCAATTGTATTTGAGAATTTTTCTATATCATTTGTTTGTCATTCATTTGGACCAATGGGAAATTAAAGCCAAGGATCCATACTTATAGGCTATGTAAGTCCGATTTCTCAATTGTATTTGAGAATTTTTGTATAAAATTTTAAAGATTAAAATTGTGTAAATTTTGTTCAGCTCTACGGGAATTTGGCTATTTGTGGGCACATTTATGTTTGTCACTCATTTGGACCAATGGGAAATTAAAGCCAAGGATCCATACTTGTAGGCTATGTAAGTCCGATTTCTCAATTGTATTTGAGAATTTTTCTATAACACTTGTTTGTCACTCATTTGGACCAAAGGCAAATTAAAGCCAAGGATCTATACTTAAAGACTATGTAAGTCCAATTTCTCAATTGTATTTGAGAATTTTTCTATAAAATTTTAAAGATTAAAATTGTGTAAATTTTGTTCAGCTCTACGGAAATTTGGCTATTTGTGGGCACATTTATGTTTGTCACTCATTTGGACCAATGGAAAATTAAAGCCAAGGATCCATACTTATAGACTATGTAAGTCCGATTTCTCAATTGTATTTGAGAATTTTTCTATATCATTTGTTTGTCACTCATTTGGACCAATGGGAAATTAAAGCCAAGGATCCATACTTATAGGCTATGTAAGTCCGATTTCTCAATTGTATTTGAGAATTTTTCTATAACACTTGTTTGTCACTCATTTGGACCAATGGCAAATTAAAGCCAAGGATCTATACTTAAAGACTATGTAAGTCCAATTTCTCAATTGTATTTGAGAATTTTTCTATAAAATTTTAAAGATTAAAATTGTGTAAATTTTGTTCAGCTCTACGGGAATTTGGCTATTTGTGGGCACATTTATGTTTGTCACTCATTTGGACCAATGGGAAATTAAAGCCAAGGATCCATACTTATAGGCTATGTAAGTCCGATTTCTCAATTGTATTTGAGAATTTTTCTATAACACTTGTTTGTCACTCATTTGGACCAATGGCAAATTAAAGCCAAGGATCTATACTTAAAGACTATGTAAGTCCAATTTCTCAATTGTATTTGAGAATTTTTCTATGAAATTTTAAAGATTAAAATTGTGTAAATTTTGTTCAGCTCTACGGGAATTTGGCTATTTGTGGGCACATTTATGTTTGTCACTCATTTGGACCAATGGGAAATTAAAGCCAAGGATCCATACTTATAGGTTATGTAAGTCCGATTTCTCAATTGTATTTGAGAATTTTTCTATAACACTTGTTTGTCACTCATTTGGACCAATGGCAAATTAAAGCCAAGGATCTATACTTAAAGACTATGTAAGTCCAATTTCTCAATTGTATTTGAGAATTTTTCTATAAAATTTTAAAGATTAAAATTGTGTAAATTTTGTTCAGCTCTACGGGAATTTGGCTATTTGTGGGCACATTTATGTTTGTCACTCATTTGGACCAATGGGAAATTAAAGCCAAGGATCTATACTTAAAGACTATGTAAGTCCAATTTCTCAATTGTATTTGAGAATTTTTCTATAAAATTTTAAAGATTAAAATTGTGTAAATTTTGTTCAGCTCTACGGGAATTTGGCTATTTGTGGGCACATTTATGTTTGTCACTCATTTGGACCAATGGGAAATTAAAGCCAAGGATCCATACTTATAGGCTATGTAAGTCCGATTTCTCAATTGTATTTGAGAATTTTTCTATAACACTTGTTTGTCACTCATTTGGACCAATGGCAAATTAAAGCCAAGGATCTATACTTAAAGACTATGTAAGTCCAATTTCTCAATTGTATTTGAGAATTTTTCTATGAAATTTTAAAGATTAAAATTGTGTAAATTTTGTTCAGCTCTACGGGAATTTGGCTATTTGTGGGCACATTTATGTTTGTCACTCATTTGGACCAATGGGAAATTAAAGCCAAGGATCCATACTTATAGGTTATGTAAGTCCGATTTCTCAATTGTATTTGAGAATTTTTCTATAACACTTGTTTGTCACTCATTTGGACCAATGGCAAATTAAAGCCAAGGATCTATACTTAAAGACTATGTAAGTCCAATTTCTCAATTGTATTTGAGAATTTTTCTATAAAATTTTAAAGATTAAAATTGTGTAAATTTTGTTCAGCTCTACGGGAATTTGGCTATTTGTGGGCACATTTATGTTTGTCACTCATTTGGACCAATGGGAAATTAAAGCCAAGGATCTATACTTAAAGACTATGTAAGTCCAATTTCTCAATTGTATTTGAGAATTTTTCTATAAAATTTTAAAGATTAAAATTGTGTAAATTTTGTTCAGCTCTACGGGAATTTGGCTATTTGTGGGCACATTTATGTTTGTCACTCATTTGGACCAATGGGAAATTAAAGCCAAGGATCTATACTTAAAGACTATGTAAGTCCAATTTCTCAATTGTATTTGAGAATTTTTCTATAAAATTTTAAAGATTAAAATTGTGTAAATTTTGTTCAGCTCTACGGGAATTTGGCTATTTGTGGGCACATTTATGTTTGTCACTCATTTGGACCAATGGGAAATTAAAGCCAAGGATCCATACTTATAGGCTATGTAAGTCCGATTTCTCAATTGTATTTGAGAATTTTTCTATAACACTTGTTTGTCACTCATTTGGACCAATGGCAAATTAAAGCCAAGGATCTATACTTAAAGACTATGTAAGTCCAATTTCTCAATTGTATTTGAGAATTTTTCTATGAAATTTTAAAGATTAAAATTGTGTAAATTTTGTTCAGCTCTACGGGAATTTGGCTATTTGTGGGCACATTTATGTTTGTCACTCATTTGGACCAATGGGAAATTAAAGCCAAGGATCCATACTTATAGGTTATGTAAGTCCGATTTCTCAATTGTATTTGAGAATTTTTCTATAACACTTGTTTGTCACTCATTTGGACCAATGGCAAATTAAAGCCAAGGATCTATACTTAAAGACTATGTAAGTCCAATTTCTCAATTGTATTTGAGAATTTTTCTATAAAATTTTAAAGATTAAAATTGTGTAAATTTTGTTCAGCTCTACGGGAATTTGGCTATTTGTGGGCACATTTATGTTTGTCACTCATTTGGACCAATGGGAAATTAAAGCCAAGGATCTATACTTAAAGACTATGTAAGTCCAATTTCTCAATTGTATTTGAGAATTTTTCTATAAAATTTTAAAGATTAAAATTGTGTAAATTTTGTTCAGCTCTACGGGAATTTGGCTATTTGTGGGCACATTTATGTTTGTCACTCATTTGGACCAATGGGAAATTAAAGCCAAGGATCCATACTTATAGGCTATGTAAGTCCGATTTCTCAATTGTATTTGAGAATTTTTCTATAACACTTGTTTGTCACTCATTTGGACCAATGGCAAATTAAAGCCAAGGATCTATACTTAAAGACTATGTAAGTCCAATTTCTCAATTGTATTTGAGAATTTTTCTATAAAATTTTAAATATTAAAATTGTGTAAATTTTGTTCAGCTCTACGGGAATTTGGCTATTTGTGGGCACATTTATGTTTGTCACTCATTTGGACCAATGGGAAATTAAAGCCAAGGATCCATACTTATAGGCTATGTAAGTCCGATTTCTCAATTGTATTTGAGAATTTTTCTATAACACTTGTTTGTCACTCATTTGGACCAAAGGCAAATTAAAGCCAAGGATCTATACTTAAAGACTATGTAAGTCCAATTTCTCAATTGTATTTGAGAATTTTTCTATAAAATTTTAAAGATTAAAATTGTGTAAATTTTGTTCAGCTCTACGGGAATTTGGCTATTTGTGGGCACATTTATGTTTGTCACTCATTTGGACCAATGGGAAATTAAAGCCAAGGATCCATACTTATAGGCTATGTAAGTCCGATTTCTCAATTGTATTTGAGAATTTTTCTATAACACTTGTTTGTCACTCATTTGGACCAAAGGCAAATTAAAGCCAAGGATCCATACTTATAGACTATGTAAGTCCGATTTCTCAATTGTATTTGAGAATTTTTGTATAAAATTTTAAAGATTAAAATTGTGTAAATTTTGTTCAGCTCTACGGGAATTTGGCTATTTGTGGGCACATTTATGTTTGTCACTCATTTGGACCAATGGGAAATTAAAGCCAAGGATCCATACTTATAGGCTATGTAAGTCCGATTTCTCAATTGTATTTGAGAATTTTTCTATAACACTTGTTTGTCACTCATTTGGACCAAAGGCAAATTAAAGCCAAGGATCCATACTTATAGACTATGTAAGTCCGATTTCTCAATTGTATTTGAGAATTTTTGTATAAAATTTTAAAGATTAAAATTGTGTAAATTTTGTTCAGCTCTACGGGAATTTGGCTATTTGTGGGCACATTTATGTTTGTCACTCATTTGGACCAATGGGAAATTAAAGCCAAGGATCCATACTTATAGGCTATGTAAGTCCGATTTCTCAATTGTATTTGAGAATTTTTCTATAACACTTGTTTGTCACTCATTTGGACCAAAGGCAAATTAAAGCCAAGGATCTATACTTAAAGACTATGTAAGTCCAATTTCTCAATTGTATTTGAGAATTTTTCTATAAAATTTTAAAGATTAAAATTGTGTAAATTTTGTTCAGCTCTACGGGAATTTGGCTATTTGTGGGCACATTTATGTTTGTCACTCATTTGGACCAATGGGAAATTAAAGCCAAGGATCCATACTTATAGGCTATGTAAGTCCGATTTCTCAATTGTATTTGAGAATTTTTCTATAACACTTGTTTGTCACTCATTTGGACCAATGGCAAATTAAAGCCAAGGATCCATACTTATAGACTATGTAAGTCCGATTTCTCAATTGTATTTGAGAATTTTTGTATAAAATTTTAAAGATTAAAATTGTGTAAATTTTGTTTAGCTCTACGGGAATTTGGCTATTTGTGGGCACATTTATGTTTGTCACTCATTTGGACCAATGGGAAATTAAAGCCAAGGATCCATACTTATAGGCTATGTAAGTCCGATTTCTCAATTGTATTTGAGAATTTTTCTATAACACTTGTTTGTCACTCATTTGGACCAATGGCAAATTAAAGCCAAGGATCCATACTTATAGACTATGTAAGTCCGATTTCTCAATTGTATTTGAGAATTTTTGTATAAAATTTTAAAGATTAAAATTGTGTAAATTTTGTTCAGCTCTACGGGAATTTGGCTATTTGTGGGCACATTTATGTTTGTCACTCATTTGGACCAATGGGAAATTAAAGCCAAGGATCCATACTTATAGGCTATGTAAGTCCGATTTCTCAATTGTATTTGAGAATTTTTCTATAACACTTGTTTGTCACTCATTTGGACCAATGGCAAATTAAAGCCAAGGATCCATACTTATAGACTATGTAAGTCCGATTTCTCAATTGTATTTGAGAATTTTTGTATAAAATTTTAAAGATTAAAATTGTGTAAATTTTGTTCAGCTCTACGGGAATTTGGCTATTTGTGGGCACATTTATGTTTGTCACTCATTTGGACCAATGGGAAATTAAAGCCAAGGATCCATACTTATAGGCTATGTAAGTCCGATTTCTCAATTGTATTTGAGAATTTTTCTATAACATTTGTTTGTCACTCATTTGGACCAATGGCAAATTAAAGCCAAGGATCCATACTTATAGGCTATGTAAGTCCAATTTCTCAATTGTATTTGAGAATTTTTCTATAACATTTGTTTGTCACTCATTTGGACCAATGGCAAATTAAAGCCAAGGATCCATACTTATAGGCTATGTAAGTCCAATTTCTCAATTGTATTTGAGAATTTTTCTATAACATTTGTTTGTCACTCATTTGGACCAATGGGAAATTAAAGCCAAGGATCCATACTTATAGGCTATGTAAGTCCAATTTCTCAATTGTATTTGAGAATTTTTCTATAACACTTGTTTGTCACTCATTTGGACCAATGGGAAATTGAAGCCAAGGATCCATACTTATAGACTATGTAAGTCCGATTTCTCAATTGTATTTGAGAATTTTTCTATAACATTTGTTTGTCACTCATTTGGACCAATGGCAAATTAAAGCCAAGGATCCATACTTATAGGCTATGTAAGTCCGATTTCTCAATTGTATTTGAGAATTTTTCTATAACATTTGTTTGTCACTCATTTGGACCAATGGCAAATTAAAGCCAAGGATCCATACTTATAGACTATGTAAGTCCGATTTCTCAATTGTATTTGAGAATTTTTGTATAAAATTTTAAAGATTAAAATTGTGTAAATTTTGTTCAGCTCTACGGGAATTTGGCTATTTGTGGGCACATTTATGTTTGTCACTCATTTGGACCAATGGGAAATTAAAGCCAAGGATCCATACTTATAAGCTATGTAAATCCAATTTCTCAATTGTATTTGAGAATTTTTCTATAACACTTGTTTGTCACTCATTTGGACCAATGGGAAATTAAAGCCAAGGATCCATACTTATAGGCTATGTAAGTCCGATTTCTCAATTGTATTTGAGAATTTTTCTATAACATTTGTTTGTCACTCATTTGGACCAATGGGAAATTAAAGCCAAGTATCCATACTTATAGGCTATGTAAGTCCGATTTCTCAATTGTATTTGAGAATTTTTCTATAACATTTGTTTGTCACTCATTTGGACCAATGGCAAATTAAAGCCAAGGATCCATACTTATAGACTATGTAAGTCCGATTTCTCAATTGTATTTGAGAATTTTTCTATAACACTTGTTTGTCACTCATTTGGACCAATGGCAAATTAAAGCCAAGGATCCATACTTATAGATTATGTAAGTCCGATTTCTCAATTGTATTTGAGAATTTTTCTATAACACTTGTTTGTCACTCATTTGGACCAATGGGAAATTAAAGCCAAGGATACATACTTATAGACTATGTAAGTCCAATTTCTCAATTGTATTTGAGAATTTTTCTATAACACTTGTTTGTCACTCATTTGGACCAATGGGAAATTAAAGCCAAGGATCCATACTTATAGACTATGTAAGTCCAATTTCTCAATTGTGTTTAAGAATTTTTCTATAAAATTTTAAAGATAAAAATTGTGTAAATTTTGTTCAGCTCTACGGGAATTTGGCTATTTGTGGGCACATTTATGTTTGTCACTCATTTGGACCAATGGGAAATTAAAGCCAAGGATACATACTTATAGACTATGTAAGTCCAATTTCTCAATTGTATTTGAGAATTTTTCTATAACACTTGTTTGTCACTCATTTGGACCAATGGGAAATTAAAGCCAAGGATACATACTTATAGACTATGTAAGTCCGATTTCTCAATTGTATTTGAGAATTTTTCTATAACATTTGTTTGTCACTCATTTGGACCAATGGCAAATTAAAGCCAAGGATCCTTACTTATAGACTATGTAAGTCCGATTTCTCAATTGTATTTGAGAATTTTTCTATAACACTTGTTTGTCACTCATTTGAACCAATGGGAAATTAAAGCCAAGGATACATACTTATAGACTATGTAAGTCCGATTTCTCAATTGTATTTGAGAATTTTTCTATAACACTTGTTTGTCACTCATTTGGACCAATGGGAAATTAAAGCCAAGGATCCATACTTATAGGCTATGTAAGTCCGATTTCTCAATTGTATTTGAGAATTTTTCTATAACACTTGTTTGTCACTCATTTGGACCAATGGGAAATTAAAGCCAAGGATACATACTTATAGACTATGTAAGTCCGATTTCTCAATTGTATTTGAGAATTTTTCTATAACACTTGTTTGTCACTCATTTGGACCAATGGGAAATTAAAGCCAAGGATACATACTTATAGACTATGTAAGTCCAATTTCTCAATTGTATTTGAGAATTTTTCTATAACATTTGTTTGTCACTCATTTGGACCAATGGGAAATTAAAGCCAAGGATCCATTCTTATAGACTATGTAAGTCCAATTTCTCAATTGTATTTGAGAATTTTTCTATAACACTTGTTTGTCACTCATTTGGACCAATGGGAAATTAAAGCCAAGGATCCATTCTTATAGACTATGTAAGTCCGATTTCTCAATTGTATTTGAGAATTTTTCTATAACACTTGTTTGTCACTCATTTGGACCAATGGGAAATTAAAGCCAAGGATACATACTTATAGACTATGTAAGTCCAATTTCTCAATTGTATTTGAGAATTTTTCTATAACATTTGTTTGTCACTCATTTGGACCAATGGCAAATTAAAGCCAAGGATCCTTACTTATAGACTATGTAAGTCCGATTTCTCAATTGTATTTGAGAATTTTTCTATAACACTTGTTTGTCACTCATTTGAACCAATGGGAAATTAAAGCCAAGGATACATACTTATAGACTATGTAAGTCCGATTTCTCAATTGTATTTGAGAATTTTTCTATATCATTTGTTTGTCACTCATTTGGACCAATGGCAAATTAAAGCCAAGGATCCATACTTATAGACTATGTAAGTCCAATTTCTCAATTGTAATTGAGAATTTTTCTATAAAATTTTAAAGATGAAAATTGTGTAAATTTTGTTCAGCTCTACGGGAATTTGGCTAGTTGTGGGCACATTTATGTTTTTCACTCATTTGGACCAATGGGAAATTAAAGCCAAGGATCCATACCTATAGGCTATGTAAGTCCGATTTCTCAATTGTATTTGAGAATTTTTCTATAACACTTGTTTGTCACTCATTTGGACCAATGGCAAATTAAAGCCAAGGATCCATACTTATAGACTATGTAAGTCCAAATTCTCAATTGTATTTGAGAATTTTTCTATAACACTTGTTTGTCACTCATTTGGACCAATGGCAAATTAAAGCCAAGGATCCATACTTATAGACTATGTAAGTCCAAATTCTCAATTGTATTTGAGAATTTTTCTATAACACTTGTTTGTCACTCATTTGGACCAATGGCAAATTAAAGCCAAGGATCCATACTTATAGACTATGTAAGTCCGATTTCTCAATTGTATTTGAGAATTTTTCTATAAAATTTGTTTGTCACTCATTTGGACCAATGGCAAATTAAAGCCAAGGATCCATACTTATAGGCTATGTAAGTTCGATTTCTAAATTGTATTTGAGAATTTTTCTATAGCACTTGTTTGTCACTCATTTGGACCAATGGCAAATTAAAGCCAAGGATCCTTACTTATAGACTATGTAAGTCCGATTTCTCAATTGTATTTGAGAATTTTTCTATAAAATTTGTTTGTCACTCATTTGGACCAATGGGAAATTAAAGCCAAGGATCCATACTTATAGACTATGTAAGTCCAAATTCTCAATTGTATTTGAGAATTTTTCTATAACACTTGTTTGTCACTCATTTGGACCAATGGCAAATTAAAGCCAAGGATCCATACTTATAGACTATGTAAGTCCGATTTCTCAATTGTATTTGAGAATTTTTCTATAAAATTTGTTTGTCACTCATTTGGACCAATGGCAAATTAAAGCCAAGGATCCTTACTTATAGACTATGTAAGTCCGATTTCTCAATTGTATTTGAGAATTTTTCTATAAAATTTGTTTGTCACTCATTTGGACCAATGGGAAATTAAAGCCAAGGATCCATACTTATAGACTATGTAAGTCCAAATTCTCAATTGTATTTGAGAATTTTTCTATAACACTTGTTTGTCACTCATTTGGACCAATGGCAAATTAAAGCCAAGGATCCATACTTATAGACTATGTAAGTCCGATTTCTCAATTGTATTTGAGAATTTTTCTATAAAATTTGTTTGTCACTCATTTGGACCAATGGCAAATTAAAGCCAAGGATCCATACTTATAGGCTATGTAAGTTCGATTTCTAAATTGTATTTGAGAATTTTTCTATAGCACTTGTTTGTCACTCATTTGGACCAATGGCAAATTAAAGCCAAGGATCCATACTTATAGACTATGTAAGTCCGATTTCTCAATTGTATTTGAGAATTTTTCTATAACACTTGTTTGTCACTCATTTGGACCAATGGCAAATTAAAGCCAAGGATCCATACTTATAGACTATGTAAGTCCGATTTCTCAATTGTATTTCAGAATTTTTCTATAACACTTGTTTGTCACTCATTTGGACCAATGGGAAATTCAAGCCAAGGATCCATACTTATAGACTATGTAAGTCCGATTTCTCAATTGTATTTGAGAATTTTTCAATAACACTTGTTTGTCACTCATTTCGACCAATGGCAAATCAAAGCCAAGGATCCATACTTATAGACTATGTAAGTCCGATTTCTCAATTGTATTTGAGAATTTTTCTATAACACTTGTTTGTCACTCATTTGGACCAATGGCAAATTAAAGCCAAGGATCCATACTTATAGACTATGTAAGTCCGATTTCTCAATTGTATTTGAAAATTTTTCTATAAAATTTGTTTGTCACTCATTTGGACCAATGGGAAATTAAAGCCAAGGATCCATACCTATAGGCTATGTAAGTCCGATTTCTCAATTGTATTTGAGAATTTTTCTATAACACTTGTTTGTCACTCATTTGGACCAATGGCAAATTAAAGCCAAGGATCCATACTTATAGACTATGTAAGTCCGATTTCTCAATTGTATTTGAGAATTTTTCTATAAAATTTGTTTGTCACTCATTTGGACCAATGGGAAATTAAAGCCAAGGATCCATACTTATAGGCTATGTAAGTTCGATTTCTAAATTGTATTTGAGAATTTTTCTATAGCACTTGTTTGTCACTCATTTGGACCAATGGCAAATAAAAGCCAAGGATCCATACTTATAGACTATGTAATTCCGATTTCTCAATTGTATTTGAGAATTTTTCTATAACACTTGTTTGTCACTCATTTGGACCAATAGCAAATTAAAGCCAAGGATCCATACTTATAGACTATGTAAGTCCGATTTCTCAATTGTATTTGAGAATTTTTCTATAACACTTGTTTGTCACTCATTTGGACCAATGGCAAATTAAAGCCAAGGATCCATACTTATAGACTATGTAAGTCCGATTTCTCAATTGTATTTGAGAATTTTTCTATAACACTTGTTTGTCACTCATTTGGACCAATGGCAAATTAAAGCCAAGGATCCATACTTATAGACTATGTAAGTCCGATTTCTCAATTGTATTTGAGAATTTTTCTATAACACTTGTTTGTCACTCATTTGGACCAATGGCAAATTAAAGCCAAGGATCCATACTTATAGACTATGTAAGTCCGATTTCTCAATTGTATTTGAGAATTTTTCTATACCACTTGTTTGTCACTCATTTGGACCAATGGCAAATGAAAGCCAAGGATCCATACTTATAGACTATGTAAGTCCGAATTCTCAATTGTATTTGAGAGTTTTTCTATAAAATTTGTTTGTCACTCATTTGGATCAATGGGAAATTAAAGCCAAGGATCCATACTTATAGACTATGTAAGTCCGATTTCTCAATTGTATTTGAGAATTTTTCTATAACACTTGTTTGTCACTCATTTGGACCAATGGCAAATTAAAGCCAAGGATCCATACTTATAGACTATGTAAGTCCGATTTCTCAATTGTATTTGAACATTTTTCTATAACACTTGTTTGTCACTCATTTGGACCAATGGCAAATTAAAGCCAAGGATCCATACTTATAGACTATGTAAGTCCGAATTCTCAATTGTATTTGAGAATTTTTCTATAACGCTTGTTTGTCACTCATTTGGACCAATGGCAAATTAAAGCCAAGGATCCATACTTATGGGCTATGTAAGTCCGATTTCTCAATTGTATTTGAGAATTTTTCTATAACACTTGTTTGTCACTCATTTGGACCAATGGGAAATTAAAGCCAAGGATCCATACTTATAGGCTATGTAAGTCCGATTTCTCAATTGTATTTGAGAATTTTTCTATAAAATTTGTTTGTCACTCAATTGGACCAATGGCAAATTAAAGCCAAGGATCCATACTTATAGACTATGTAAGTCCGATTTCTCAATTGTATTTGAGAATTTTTCTATAACACTTGTTTGTCAGTCATTTGGACCAATGGCAAATTAAAGCCAAGGATCCATACTTATAGACTATGTAAGTCCGATTTCTCAATTGTATTTGAGAATTTTTCTATAACACTTGATTGTCACTCATTTGGACCAATGGCAAATTAAAGCCAAGGATCCATACTTATAGACTATGTAAGTCCGATTTCTCAATTGTATTTGAGA
Organism: Lypha dubia; assembly: GCA_947311025.1. NCBI lineage: Eukaryota > Metazoa > Arthropoda > Insecta > Diptera > Tachinidae > Lypha > Lypha dubia. Next base: position 22,146,372 of record OX371260.1, on the reverse strand, counting down.
GTTTTTCTATAAAATTTGTTTGTCACTCATTTGGACCAATGGGAAATTAAAGCCAAGGATCCATACTTATAGACTACGTAAGTCCGATTTCTCAATTGTATTTGAGAATTTTTCTATAACACTTGTTTGTCACTCATTTGGACCAATGGCAAATTAAAGCCAAGGATCCATACTTATAGACTATGTAAGTCCGATTTCTCAATTGTATTTGAGAATTTTTCTATAACACTTGTTTGTCACTCATTTGTACCAATGCCAAATTAAAGCCAAGGATCCATACTTATAGACTATGTAAGTCCGATTTCTCAATTGTATTTGAGAATTTTTCTATAAAATTTGTTTGTCACTCATTTGGACCAATGGGAAATTAAAGCCAAGGATCCAGACTAATGGGCTATGTAAGTCCGATTTCTCAATTGTATATGAGAATTTTTCTATAACTCTTGTTTGTCACTCATTTGGACCAATGGCAAATTAAAGCCAAGGATCCATACTTATAGGCTATGTAAGTCCGATTTCTCAATTGTATTTGAGAGTTTTTCTATAAAATTTGTTTGTCACTCATTTGGACCAATGGGAAATTAAAGCCAAGGATCCATACTTATGGGCTATGTCAGTCCGATTTCTCAATTGTATTTGAGAATTTTTCTATAACACTTGTTTGTCACTCATTTGGACCAATGGGAAATTAAAGCCAAGGATCCATACTTATAGGCTATGTAAGTCCGATTTCTCAAATGTATTTGAGAATTTTTCTATAAAATTTGTTTGTCACTCAATTGGACCAATGGGAAATTAAAGCCAAGGATCCATACTTATAGACTATGTAAGTCCGATTTCTCAATTGTATTTGAGAATTTTTCTATAAAATTTGTTTGTCACTCATTTGGACCAATTTGAAATTAAAGCCAAGGATCCATACTTATAGGCTATGTCAGTCCGATTTCTCAATTGTATTTGAGAATATTTCTATAACACTTGTTTGTCACTCATTTGGACCAATGGGAAATTAAAGCCAAGGATCCATACTTATAGGCTATGTAAGTCCGATTTCTCAATTGTATATGAGAAATTTTCTATAAAATTTGTTTGTCACTCATTTGGACCAATGGGAAATTAAAGCCAAGGATCCATACTTATGGGCTATGTCAGTCCGATTTCTCAATTGTATTTGAGAATTTTTCTATAAAATTTGTTTGTCACTCAATTGGACCAATGGGAAATTAAAGCCAAGGATCCATACTTATAGACTATTTAAGTCCGATTTCTCAATTGTATTTGAGAATTTTTCTATAAAATTTGTTTGTCATTCATTTGGACCAATGGGAAATTAAAGCCAAGGATCCATACTTATGGGCTATGTCAGTCCGATTTCTCAATTGTATTTGAGAATTTTTCTATAACACTTGTTTGTCACTCATTTGGACCAATGGGAAATTAAAGCCAAGGATCCATACTTATGGGCTATGTCAGTCCGATTTCTCAATTGTATTTGAGAATTTTTCTATAACACTTGTTTGTCACTCATTTGGACCAATGGGAAATTAAAGCCAAGGATCCATACTTATGGGCTATGTCAGTCCGATTTCTCAATTGTATTTGAGAATTTTTCTATAACACTTGTTTGTCACTCATTTGGACCAATGGCAAATTAAAGCCAAGGATCCATACTTATAGGCTATGTAAGTCCGATTTCTCAATTGTATTTGAGAATTTTTCTATAACACTTGTTTGTCACTCATTTGGACCAATGGCAAATTAAAGCCAAGGATCCATACTTATAGACTATGTAAGTCCGATTTCTCAATTGTATTTGAGAATTTTTCTATAAAATTTGTTTGTCACTCATTTGGACCAATGGGAAATTAAAGCCAAGGATCCATACTAATGGGCTATGTAAGTCCGATTTCTCAATTGTATTTGAGAATTTTTCTATAACACTTGTTTGTCACTCATTTGGACCAATGGCAAATTAAAGCCAAGGATCCATACTTATAGACTATGTAAGTCCGATTTCTCAATTGTATTTGAGAATTTTTCTATAACACTTGTTTGTCACTCATTTGGACCAATGGCAAATTAAAGCCAAGGATCCATACTTATAGGCTATGTAAGTCCGATTTCTCAATTTTATTTGAGAATTTTTCTATAAAATTTGTTTGTCACTCATTTGGACCAATGGCAAATTAAAGCCAAGGATCCATACTTACAGGCTATGTAAGTCCGATTTCTCAATTGTATATGAGAATTTTTCTATAAAATTTGTTTGTCACTCAATTGGACCAATGGGAAATTAAAGCCAAGGATCCATACTTACAGGCTATGTAAGTCCGATTTCTCAATTGTATTTGAGAATTTTTCTATAAAATTTGTTTGTCACTCAATTGGACCAATGGGAAATTAAAGCCAAGGATCCATACTTATAGGCTATGTAAGTCCGATTTCTCAATTGTATTTGAGAATTTTTCTATAAAATTTGTTTGTCACTCAATTGGACCAATGGGAAATTAAAGCCAAGGATCCATACTTATAGACTATGTAAGTCCGATTTCTCAATTATATATGAGAATTTTTCTATAACTCTTGTTTGTCACTCATTTGGACCAATGGCAAATTAAAGCCAAGGATCCATACTTATAGGCTATGTAAGTCCGATTTCTCAATTGTATTTGAGAATTTTTCTATAAAATTTGTTTGTCACTCATTTGGACCAATGGGAAATTAAAGCCAAGGATCCATACTAATGGGCTATGTAAGTCCGATTTCTCAATTGTATATGAGAATTTTTCTATAACACTTGTTTGTCACTCATTTGGACCAATGGCAAATTAAAGCCAAGGATCCATACTTATAGACTATGTTAGTCCGATTTCTCAATTGTATTTGAGAATTTTTCTATAACACTTGTTTGTCACTCATTTGGACCAATGGCAAATTAAAGCCAAGGATCCATACTTATAGACTATGTTAGTCCGATTTCTCAATTGTATTTGAGAATTTTTCTATAACACTTGTTTGTCACTCATTTGGACCAATGGCAAATTAAAGTCAAGGATCCATACTTATAGACTATGTAAGTCCGATTTCTCAATTGTATTTGAGAATTTTTCTATAACACTTGTTTGTCACTCATTTGGACCAATGGCAAATTAAAGCCAAGGATCCATACTTATAGACTATGTAAGTCCGATTTCTCAATTGTATTTGAGAATTTTTCTATAACACTTGCTTGTCACTCATTTGGACCAATGGGAAATTAAAGCCAAGGATCCATACTTATAGGCTATGTAAGTCCGATTTCTCAATTGTATTTGAGAATTTTTCTATAAAATTTGTTTGTCACTCAATTGGACCAATGGGAAATTAAAGCCAAGGATCCATACTTATGGGCTATGTAAGTCCGATTTCTCAATTGTATTTGAGAATTTTTCTATAACACTTGTTTGTCACTCATTTGGACCAATGGCAAATTAAAGCCAAGGATCCATACTTATAGACTATGTTAGTCCGATTTCTCAATTGTATTTGAGAATTTTTCTATAACACTTGCTTGTCACTCATTTGGACCAATGGGAAATTAAAGCCAAGGATCCATACTTATAGGCTATGTAAGTCCGATTTCTCAATTGTATTTGAGAATTTTTCTATAAAATTTGTTTGTCACTCAATTGGACCAATGGGAAATTAAAGCCAAGGATCCATACTTATGGGCTATGTAAGTCCGATTTCTCAATTGTATTTAAGAATTTTTCTATAAAATTTGTTTGTCACTCAATTGGACCAATGGGAAATTAAAGCCAAGGATCCATACTTACAGGCTATGTAAGTCCGATTTCTCAATTGTATTTGAGAATTTTTCTATAAAATTTGTTTGTCACTCAATTGGACCAATGGGAAATTAAAGCCAAGGATCCATACTTATAGGCTATGTAAGTCCGATTTCTCAATTGTATTTGAGAATTTTTCTATAAAATTTGTTTGTCACTCATTTGGACCAATGGGAAATTAAAGTCAAGGATCCATACTTATGGGCTATGTAAGTCCGATTTCTCAATTGTATTTAAGAATTTTTCTATAAAATTTGTTTGTCACTCATTTGGACCAATGGGAAATTAAAGCCAAGGATCCATACTTATAGACTATGTAAGTTCGATTTCTCAATTGTATTTGAGAATTTCTCTATAACACTTGTTTGTCACTCATTTGGACCAATGGAAATTAAAGCCAAGGATCCATACTTATGGACTATGTAAGTCCGATTTCTCAATTGTATTTGAGAATTTTTCTATAAAATTTGTTTGTCACTCATTTGGACCAATGGGAAATTAAAGCCAAGGATCCATACTTATAGACTATGTAAGTCCGATTTCTTTATTGTATTTGAGAATTTTTCTATAAAATTTGTTTGTCACTCATTTGGACCAATGGGAAATTAAAGCCAAGGATCCATACTTATAGACTATGTAAGTCCGATTTCTCAATTGTATTTGAGAATTTCTCTATAACACTTGTTTGTCACTCATTTGGACCAATGGGAAATTAAAGCCAAGGATCCATACTTATAGACTATGTAAGTCCGATTTCTCAATTGTATTTGAGAATTTCTCTATAACACTTGTTTGTCACTCATTTGGACCAATGGAAATTAAAGCCAAGGATCCATACTTATAGACTATGTAAGTCCGATTTCTCAATTGTATTTGAGAATTTTTCTATAAAATTTGTTTGTCACTCATTTGGACCAATGGCAAATTAAAGCCAAGGATCCATACTTATAGGCTATGTAAGTCCGATTTCTCAATTGTATTTGAGAATTTTTCTATAAAATTTGTTTGTCACTCATTTGGACCAATGGGAAATTAAAGTCAAGGATCCATACTTATGGGCTATGTAAGTCCGATTTCTCAATTGTATTTAAGAATTTTTCTATAAAATTTGTTTGTCACTCATTTGGACCAATGGGAAATTAAAGTCAAGGATCCATACTTATGGGCTATGTAAGTCCGATTTCTCAATTGTATTTGAGAATTTTTCTATAAAATTTGTTTGTCACTCATTTGGACCAATGGCAAATTAAAGCCAAGGATCCATACTTATAGGCTATGTAAGTCCGATTTCTCAATTGTATTTGAGAATTTTTCTATAACTCTTGTTTGTCACTCATTTGGACCAATGGCAAATTAAAGCCAAGGATCCATACTTATAGACTATGTAAGTCCGATTTCTCAATTGTATTTGAGAATTTTTCTATAAAATTTGTTTGTCACTCATTTGGACCAATGGCAAATTAAAGCCAAGGATCCATACTTATAGACTATGTAAGTCCGATTTCTCAATTGTATTTGAGAATTTTTCTATAAAATTTGTTTGTCACTCATTTGGACCAATGGCAAATTAAAGCCAAGGATCCATACTTATAGGCTATGTAAGTCCGATTTCTCAATTGTATTTGAGAATTTTTCTATAACTCTTGTTTGTCACTCATTTGGACCAATGGCAAATTAAAGCCAAGGATCCATACTAATAGACTATGTAAGTCCGATTTCTCAATTGTATTTGAGAATTTTTCTATAACACTTGCTTGTCACTCATTTGGACCAATGGCAAATTAAAGCCAAGGATCCATACTTATAGACTATGTAAGTCCGATTTCTCAATTGTATTTGAGAATTTTTCTATAACTCTTGTTTGTCACTCATTTGGACCAATGGCAAATTAAAACCAAGGATCCATACTTATAGACTATGTAAGTCCGATTTCTCAATTGTATTTGAGAATTTTTCTATAACTCTTGTTTGTCACTCATTTGGACCAATGGCAAATTAAAGCCAAGGATCCATACTTATAGACTATGTAAGTCCGATTTCTCAATTGTATTTGAGAATTTTTCTATAACTCTTGTTTGTCACTCATTTGGACCAATGGCAAATTAAAGCCAAGGATCCATACTTATAGGCTATGTAAGTCCGATTTCTCAATTGTATTTGAGAATTTTTCTATAACTCTTGTTTGTCACTCATTTGGACCAATGGCAAATTAAAGCCAAGGATCCATACTTATAGACTATGTAAGTCCGATTTCTCAATTGTATTTGAGAATTTTTCTATAACACTTGTTTGTCACTCATTTGGACCAATGGCAAATTAAAGCCAAGGATCCATACTTATAGACTATGTAAGTCCGATTTCTCAATTGTATTTGAGAATTTTTCTATAACTCTTGTTTGTCACTCATTTGGACCAATGGCAAATTAAAGCCAAGGATCCATACTTATAGACTATGTAAGTCCGATTTCTCAATTGTATTTGAGAATTTTTCTATAACTCTTGTTTGTCACTCATTTGGACCAATGGCAAATTAAAGCCAAGGATCCATACTTATAGACTATGTAAGTCCGATTTCTCAATTGTATTTGAGAATTTTTCTATAACTCTTGTTTGTCACTCATTTGGACCAATGGCAAATTAAAGCCAAGGATCCATACTTATAGACTATGTAAGTCCGATTTCTCAATTGTATTTGAGAATTTTTCTATAACTCTTGTTTGTCACTCATTTGGACCAATGGCAAATTAAAGCCAAGGATCCATACTAATAGACTATGTAAGTCCGATTTGTCAATTGTATTTGAGAATTTTTCTATAAAATTTGTTTGTCACTCATTTGGACCAATGGGAAATTAAAGCCAAGGATCCATACTTATAGGCTATGTAAGTCCGATTTCTCAATTGTATTTGAGAATTTTTCTATAACTCTTGTTTGTCACTCATTTGGACCAATGGCAAATTAAAGCCAAGGATCCATACTAATAGACTATGTAAGTCCGATTTGTCAATTGTATTTGAGAATTTTTCTATAAAATTTGTTTGTCACTCATTTGGACCAATGGGAAATTAAAGCCAAGGATCCATACTTATAGGCTATGTAAGTCCGATTTCTCAATTGTATTTGAGAATTTTTCTATAACTCTTGTTTGTCACTCATTTGGACCAATGGCAAATTAAAGCCAAGGATCCATACTTATAGGCTATGTAAGTCCGATTTCTCAATTGTATTTAAGAATTTTTCTATAAAATTTGTTTTTCACTCATTTGGACCAATGGGAAATTAAAGTCAAGGATCCATACTTATGGGCTATGTAAGTCCGATTTCTCAATTGTATTTGAGAATTTTTCTATAACACTTGTTTGTCACTCATTTGGACCAATGAGAAATTAAAGCCAAGGATCCATACTTATAGGCTATGTAAGTCCGATTTCTCAATTGTATTTGAGAATTTTTCTATAACTCTTGTTTGTCACTCATTTGGACCAATGGCAAATTAAAGCCAAGGATCCATACTTATAGGCTATGTAAGTTCGATTTCTCAATTGTATTTGAGAATTTTTCTATAAAATTTGTTTGTCACTCATTTGGACCAATGGGAAATTAAAGCCAAGGATCCATACTTATAGGCTATGTAAGTCCGATTTCTCAATTGTATTTGAGAATTTTTCTATAACTCTTGTTTGTCACTCATTTGGACCAATGGCAAATTAAAGCCAAGGATCCATACTTATAGACTATGTAAGTCCGATTTCTCAATTGTATTTGAGAATTTTTCTATAACTCTTGTTTGTCACTCATTTGGACCAATGGCAAATTAAAGCCAAGGATCCATACTTATAGACTATGTAAGTCCGATTTCTCAATTGTATTTGAGAATTTTTCTATAAAATTTGTTTGTCACTCATTTGGACCAATGGCAAATTAAAGCCAAGGATCCATACTTATAGGCTATGTAAGTCCGATTTCTCAATTGTATTTGAGAATTTTTCTATAACTCTTGTTTGTCACTCATTTGGACCAATGGCAAATTAAAGCCAAGGATCCATACTTATAGACTATGTAAGTCCGATTTCTCAATTGTATTTGAGAATTTTTCTATAAAATTTGTTTTTCACTCATTTGGACCAATGGCAAATTAAAGCCAAGGATCCATACTTATAGGCTATGTAAGTCCGATTTCTGAATTGTATTTGAGAATTTTTCTATAACTCTTGTTTGTCACTCATTTGGACCAATGGCAAATTAAAGCCAAGGATCCATACTTATAGACTATGTAAGTCCGATTTCTCAATTGTATTTGAGAATTTTTCTATAACACTTGTTTGTCACTCATTTGGACCAATGGCAAATTAAAGCCAAGGATCCATACTTATAGACTATGTAAGTCCGATTTCTCAATTGTATTTGAGAATTTTTCTATAAAATTTGTTTGTCACTCACTTGGAACAATGGGAAATTAAAGCCAAGGATCCATACTTATAGACTATGTAAGTCCGATTTCTCAATTGTATTTGAGAATTTTTCTATAAAATTTATTTGTCACTCACTTGGAACAATGGGAAATTAAAGCCAAGGATCCATACTTATAGGCTATGTAAGTCCGATTTCTGAATTGTATTTGAGAATTTTTCTATAACTCTTGTTTGTCACTCATTTGGACCAATGGCAAATTAAAGCCAAGGATCCATACTTATAGACTATGTAAGTCCGATTTCTCAATTGTATTTGAGAATTTTTCTATAAAATTTGTTTGTCACTCACTTGGAACAATGGGAAATTAAAGCCAAGGATCCATACTTATAGGCTATGTAAGTCCGATTTCTCAATTGTATTTGAGAATTTTTCTATAACTCTTGTTTGTCACTCATTTGGACCAATGGCAAATTAAAGCCAAGGATCCATACTTATAGACTATGTAAGTCCGATTTCTCAATTGTATTTGAGAATTTTTCTATAACTCTTGTTTGTCACTCATTTGGACCAATGGGAAATTAAAGCCAAGGATCCATACTTATAGGCTATGTAAGTTCGATTTCTTAATTGTATTTGAGAATTTTTCTATAAAATTTGTTTGTCACTCATTTGGACCAATGGGAAATTAAAGCCAAGGATCCATACTTATAGGCTATGTAAGTCCGATTTCTCAATTGTAGTTGAGAATTTTTCTATAACTCTTGTTTGTCACTCATTTGGACCAATGGCAAATTAAAGCCAAGGATCCATACTTATAGGCTATGTAAGTCCGATTTCTCAATTGTATTTGAGAATTTTTCTATAACTCTTGTTTGTCACTCATTTGGACCAATGGCAAATTAAAGCCAAGGATCCATACTTATAGACTATGTAAGTCCGATTTCTCAATTGTATTTGAGAATTTTTCTATAACACTTGTTTGTCACTCATTTGGACCAATGAGAAATTAAAGCCAAGGATCCATACTTATAGGCTATGTAAGTTCGATTTCTCAATTGTATTTGAGAATTTTTCTATAACTCTTGTTTGTCACTCATTTGGACCAATGGCAAATTAAAGCCAAGGATCCATACTTATAGGCTATGTAAGTCCGATTTCTCAATTGTATTTGAGAATTTTTCTATAACTCTTGTTTGTCACTCATTTGGACCAATGGCAAATTAAAGCCAAGGATCCATACTTATAGACTATGTAAGTCCGATTTCTCAATTGTATTTGAGAATTTTTCTATAACACTTGTTTGTCACTCATTTGGACCAATGAGAAATTAAAGCCAAGGATCCATACTTATAGGCTATGTAAGTTCGATTTCTCAATTGTAGTTGAGAATTTTTCTATAACTCTTGTTTGTCACTCATTTGGACCAATGGCAAATTAAAGCCAAGGATCCATACTTATAGGCTATGTAAGTCCGATTTCTCAATTGTATTTGAGAATTTTTCTATAACTCTTGTTTGTCACTCATTTGGACCAATGGCAAATTAAAGCCAAGGATCCATACTTATAGACTATGTAAGTCCGATTTCTCAATTGTATTTGAGAATTTTTCTATAACACTTGTTTGTCACTCATTTGGACCAATGAGAAATTAAAGCCAAGGATCCATACTTATAGGCTATGTAAGTCCGATTTCTCAATTGTATTTGAGAATTTTTCTATAACTCTTGTTTGTCACTCATTTGGACCAATGGCAAATTAAAGCCAAGGATCCATACTTATAGACTATGTAAGTTCGATTTCTCAATTGTATTTGAGAATTTTTCTATAAAATTTGTTTGTCACTCATTTGGACCAATGGGAAATTAAAGCCAAGGATCCATACTTATAGGCTATGTAAGTCCGATTTCTCAATTGTATTTGAGAATTTTTCTATAACTCTTGTTTGTCACTCATTTGGACCAATGGCAAATTAAAGCCAAGGATCCATACTTATAGACTATGTAAGTCCGATTTCTCAATTGTATTTGAGAATTTTTCTATAACTCTTGTTTGTCACTCATTTGGACCAATGGCAAATTAAAGCCAAGGATCCATACTTATAGACTATGTAAGTCTGATTTCTCAATTGTATTTGAGAATTTTTCTATAAAATTTGTTTGTCACTCATTTGGACCAATGGCAAATTAAAGCCAAGGATCCATACTTATAGGCTATGTAAGTCCGATTTCTCAATTGTATTTGAGAATTTTTCTATAACTCTTGTTTGTCACTCATTTGGACCAATGGCAAATTAAAGCCAAGGATCCATACTTATAGACTATGTAAGTCCGATTTCTCAATTGTATTTGAGAATTTTTCTATAAAATTTGTTTGTCACTCATTTGGACCAATGGCAAATTAAAGCCAAGGATCCATACTTATAGGCTATGTAAGTCCGATTTCTGAATTGTATTTGAGAATTTTTCTATAACTCTTGTTTGTCACTCATTTGGACCAATGGCAAATTAAAGCCAAGGATCCATACTTATAGACTATGTAAGTCCGATTTCTCAATTGTATTTGAGAATTTTTCTATAACACTTGTTTGTCACTCATTTGGACCAATGGCAAATTAAAGCCAAGGATCCATACTTATAGACTATGTAAGTCCGATTTCTCAATTGTATTTGAGAATTTTTCTATAAAATTTGTTTGTCACTCACTTGGAACAATGGGAAATTAAAGCCAAGGATCCATACTTATAGACTATGTAAGTCCGATTTCTCAATTGTATTTGAGAATTTTTCTATAAAATTTGTTTGTCACTCACTTGGAACAATGGGAAATTAAAGCCAAGGATCCATACTTATAGGCTATGTAAGTCCGATTTCTGAATTGTATTTGAGAATTTTTCTATAACTCTTGTTTGTCACTCATTTGGACCAATGGCAAATTAAAGCCAAGGATCCATACTTATAGACTATGTAAGTCCGATTTCTCAATTGTATTTGAGAATTTTTCTATAAAATTTGTTTGTCACTCACTTGGAACAATGGGAAATTAAAGCCAAGGATCCATACTTATAGGCTATGTAAGTCCGATTTCTCAATTGTATTTGAGAATTTTTCTATAACTCTTGTTTGTCACTCATTTGGACCAATGGCAAATTAAAGCCAAGGATCCATACTTATAGACTATGTAAGTCCGATTTCTCAATTGTATTTGAGAATTTTTCTATAACTCTTGTTTGTCACTCATTTGGACCAATGGGAAATTAAAGCCAAGGATCCATACTTATAGGCTATGTAAGTTCGATTTCTTAATTGTATTTGAGAATTTTTCTATAACTCTTGTTTGTCACTCATTTGGACCAATGGCAAATTAAAGCCAAGGATCCATACTTATAGACTATGTAAGTCCGATTTCTCAATTGTATTTGAGAATTTTTCTATAAAATTTGTTTGTCACTCATTTGGACCAATGGGAAATTAAAGCCAAGGATCCATACTTATAGGCTATGTAAGTCCGATTTCTCAATTGTATTTGAGAATTTTTCTATAACTCTTGTTTGTCACTCATTTGGACCAATGGCAAATTAAAGCCAAGGATCCATACTTATAGACTATGTAAGTCCGATTTCTCAATTGTATTTGAGAATTTTTCTATAAAATTTGTTTGTCACTCATTTGGACCAATGGGAAATTAAAGCCAAGGATCCATACTTATAGGCTATGTAAGTCCGATTTCTCAATTGTATTTGAGAATTTTTCTATAACTCTTGTTTGTCACTCATTTGGACCAATGGCAAATTAAAGCCAAGGATCCATACTTATAGGCTATGTAAGTCCGATTTCTCAATTGTATTTGAGAATTTTTCTATAACTCTTGTTTGTCACTCATTTGGACCAATGGCAAATTAAAGCCAAGGATCCATACTTATAGACTATGTAAGTCCGATTTCTCAATTGTATTTGAGAATTTTTCTATAACTCTTGTTTGTCACTCATTTGGACCAATGGCAAATTAAAGCCAAGGATCCATACTTATAGACTATATAAGTCCGATTTCTCAATTGTATTTGAGAATTTTTCTATAAAATTTGTTTGTCACTCATTTGGACCAATGGGAAATTAAAGCCAAGGATCCATACTTATAGGCTATGTAAGTCCGATTTCTCAATTGTATTTGAGAATTTTTCTATAACTCTTGTTTGTCACTCATTTGGACCAATGGCAAATTAAAGCCAAGGATCCATACTTATAGACTATGTAAGTCCGATTTCTCAATTGTATTTGAGAATTTTTCTATAAAATTTGTTTGTCACTCATTTGGACCAATGGGAAATTAAAGCCAAGGATCCATACTTATAGGCTATGTAAGTTCGATTTCTCAATTGTATTTGAGAATTTTTCTATAACTCTTGTTTGTCACTCATTTGGACCAATGGGAAATTAAAGCCAAGGATCCATACTTATAGACTATGTAAGTCCGATTTCTCAATTGTATTTGAGAATTTTTCTATAACACTTGTTTGTCACTCATTTGGACCAATGGCAAATTAAAGCCAAGGTTCCATACTTATAGACTATGTAAGTCCAATTTCTCAATTGTATTTGGTAATTTTTCTATAAAATTTTAAGGATTAAAATTGTGTAAATTTTGTTCAGCTCTACGGGAATTTGGCTATTTGTGGGCACATTTATGTTTGTCACTCATTTGGACCAATGGGAAATTAAAGCCAAGGATCCATACTTATAGGCTATGTAAGTTCGATTTCTCAATTGTATTTGAGAATTTTTCTATAACACTTGTTTGTCACTCATTTGGACCAATGGCAAATTAAAGCTAAGGATCCATACTTATAGGCTTTGTAAGTCCGATTTATCAATTGTATTTGAGAATTTTTCTATAACTCTTGTTTGTCACTCATTTGGACCAATGGCAAATTAAAGCCAAGGTTCCATACTTATAGACTATGTAAGTCCGATTTCTCAATTGTATTTGAGAATTTTTCTATAACACTTGTTTGTCACTCATTTGGACCAATGGCAAATTAAAGCTAAGGATCCATACTTATAGGCTTTGTAAGTCCGATTTATCAATTGTATTTGAGAATTTTTCTATAACTCTAGTTTGTCACTCATTTGGACCAATGGCAAATTAAAGCCAAGGTTCCATACTTATAGACTATGTAAGTCCGATTTCTCAATTGTATTTGAGAATTTTTCTATAACACTTGTTTGTCACTCATTTGGACCAATGGCAAATTAAAGCTAAGGATCCATACTTATAGGCTTTGTAAGTCCGATTTATCAATTGTATTTGAGAATTTTTCTATAACTCTTGTTTGTCACTCATTTGGACCAATGGCAAATTAAAGCCAAGGATCCATACTTATAGACTATGTAAGTCCGATTTCTCAATTGTATTTGAGAATTTTTCTATAAAATTTTAAGGATTAAAATTGTGTAAATTTTGTTCAGCTCTACGGGAATTTGGCTATTTGTGGGCACATTTATGTTTGTCACTCATTTGGACCAATGGGAAATTAAAGCCAAGGATCCATACTTATAGGCTATGTAAGTTCGATTTCTCAATTGTATTTGAGAATTTTTCTATAACACTTGTTTGTCACTCATTTGGACCAATGGGAAATTAAAGCCAAGGATCCATACTTATAGACTATGTAAGTCCAATTTCCCAATTGTATTTGAGAATTTTTCTATAAAATTTTAAAGATTAAAATTGTGTAAATTTTGTTCAGCTCTAAGGGAATTTGGCTATTTGTGGGCACATTTATGTTTGTCACTCATTTGGACCAATGGCAAATTAAAGCCAAGGATCCATACTTATAGACTATGTAAGTCCGATTTCTCAATTGTGTTTGAGAATTTTTCTATAACACTTGTTTGTCACTCATTTGGACCAATGGGAAATTAAAGCCAAGGATCCATACTTATAGACTATGTAAGTCCAATTTCTCAATTGTATTTGAGAATTTTTCTATAAAATTTTAAAGATTAAAATTGTGTAAATTTTGTTCAGCTCTACGGGAATTTGGCTATTTGTGGGCACATTTATGTTTGTCACTCATTTGGACCAATGGCAAATTAAAGCCAAGGATCCATACTTATAGACTATGTAAGTTCGATTTCTCAATTGTATTTGAGAATTTTTCTATAACACTTGTTTGTCACTCATTTGGACCAATGGGAAATTAAAGCCAAGGATCCATACTTATAGACTATGTAAGTCCGATTTCTCAATTGTATTTGAGAATTTTTCTATAACACTTGTTTGTCACTCATTTGGACCAATGGGAAATTAAAGCCAAGGATACATACTTATAGACTATGTAAGTCCAATTTCTCAATTGTATTTGAGAATTTTTCTATAAAATTTTAAAGATTAAAATTGTGTAAATTTTGTTCAGCTCTAAGGGAATTTGGCTATTTGTGGGCACATTTATGTTTGTCACTCATTTGGACCAATGGCAAATTAAAGCCAAGGATCCATACTTATAGACTATGTAAGTCCGATTTCTCAATTGTGTTTGAGAATTTTTCTATAACACTTGTTTGTCACTCATTTGGACCAATGGGAAATTAAAGCCAAGGATCCATACTTATAGACTATGTAAGTCCAATTTCTCAATTGTATTTGAGAATTTTTCTATAAAATTTTAAAGATTAAAATTGTGTAAATTTTGTTCAGCTCTACGGGAATTTGGCTATTTGTGGGCACATTTATGTTTGTCACTCATTTGGACCAATGGCAAATTAAAGCCAAGGATCCATACTTATAGACTATGTAAGTCCGATTTCTCAATTGTGTTTGAGAATTTTTCTATAAAATTTGTTTGTCACTCATTTGGACCAATGGGAAATTAAAGCCAAGGATCCATACTTATAGGCTATGTAAGTTCGATTTCTCAATTGTGTTTGAGAATTTTTCTATAAAATTTGTTTGTCACTCATTTGGACCAATGGGAAATTAAAGCCAAGGATCCATACTTATAGGCTATGTAAGTTCGTTTTCTCAATTGTATTTGAGAATTTTTCTATAACACTTGTTTGTCACTCATTTGGACCAATGGCAAATTAAAGCCAAGGATCCATACTTATAGACTATGTAAGTCCGATTTCTCAATTGTGTTTGAGAATTTTTCTATAAAATTTGTTTGTCACTCATTTGGACCAATGGGAAATTAAAGCCAAGGATCCATACTTATAGGCTATGTAAGTTCGATTTCTCAATTGTATTTGAGAATTTTTCTATAACTCTTGTTTGTCACTCATTTGGACCAATGGCAAATTAAAGCCAAGGATCCATACTTATATACTATGTAAGTCCGATTTCTCAATTGTGTTTGAGAATTTTTCTATAAAATTTGTTTGTCACTCATTTGGACCAATGGGAAATTAAAGCCAAGGATCCATACTTATAGGCTATGTAAGTTCGATTTCTCAATTGTATTTGAGAATGTTTCTATAACTCTTGTTTGTCACTCATTTGGACCAATGGGAAATTAAAGCCAAGGATCCATACTTATAGACTATGTAAGTCCGATTTCTCAATTGTATTTGAGAATTTTTCTATAACACTTGTTTGTCACTCATTTGGACCAATGGCAAATTAAAGCCAAGGATCCATACTTATAGACTATGTAAGTCCGATTTCTCAATTGTATTTGAGAATTTTTCTATAAAATTTTAAGGATTAAAATTGTGTAAATTTTGTTCAGCTCTACGGGAATTTGGCTATTTGTGGGCACATTTATGTTTGTCACTCATTTGGACCAATGGGAAATTAAAGCCAAGGATCCATACTTATAGGCTATGTAAGTTCGTTTTCTCAATTGTATTTGAGAATTTTTCTATAACACTTGTTTGTCACTCATTTGGACCAATGGCAAATTAAAGCCAAGGTTCCATACTTATAGACTATGTAAGTCCGATTTCTCAATTGTATTTGAGAATTTTTCTATAACACTTGTTTGTCACTCATTTGGACCAATGGCAAATTAAAGCTAAGGATCCATACTTATAGGCTTTGTAAGTCCGATTTATCAATTGTATTTGAGAATTTTTCTATAACTCTTGTTTGTAACTCATTTGGACCAATGGCAAATTAAAGCCAAGGATCCATACTTATAGACTATGTAAGTCCGATTTCTCAATTGTATTTGAGTATTTTTCTATAAAATTTTAAGGATTAAAATTGTGTAAATTTTGTTTAGCTCTACGGGAATTTGGCTATTTGTGGGCACATTTATGTTTGTCACTCATTTGGACCAATGGGAAATTGAAGCCAAGGATCCATACTAATAGGCTATGTAAATTCGATTTCTCAATTGTATTTGAGAATTTTTCTATAAAATTTTAAAGATTAAAATTGTGTAAATTTTGTTCAGCTCTACGGGAATTTGGCTATTTGTGGGCACATTTATGTTTGTCACTCATTTGGACCAATGGCAAATTAAAGCCAAGGATCCATACTTATAGACTATGTAAGTCCAATTTCTCAATTGTATTTGAGAATTTTTCTATAAAATATTAAAGATTAAAATTGTGTAAATTTTGTTCAGCTCTACGGGAATTTGGCTATTTGTGGGCACATTTATGTTTGTCACTCATTTGGACCAATGGGAAATTAAAGCCAAGGATCCATACTTATAGGCTATGTAAGTCCGATTTCTCAATTGTATTTGAGAATTTTTCTATAACTCTTGTTTGTCACTCATTTGGACCAATGGGAAATTAAAGCCAAGGATCCATACTTATAGACTATGTAAGTCCAATTTCTCAATTGTATTTGAGAATTTTTCTATAAAATATTAAAGATTAAAATTGTGTAAATTTTGTTCAGCTCTACGGGAATTTGGCTATTTGTGGGCACATTTATGTTTGTCACTCATTTGGACCAATGGGAAATTAAAGCCAAGGATCCATACTTATAGGCTATATAAGTCCGATTTCTCAATTGTATTTGAGAATTTTTCTATAACTCTTGTTTGTCACCCATTTGGACCAATGGGAAATTAAAGCCAAGGATCCATACTTATAGACTATGTAAGTCCAATTTCTCAATTGTATTTGAGAATTTTTCTATAAAATTTTAAAGATTAAAATTGTGTAAATTTTGTTCAGCTCTACGGGAATTTGGCTATTTGTGGGCACATTTATGTTTGTCACTCATTTGGACCAATGGGAAATTAAAGCCAAGGATCCATACTTATAGGCTATGTAAGTTCGTTTTCTCAATTGTATTTGAGAATTTTTCTATAACACTTGTTTGTCACTCATTTGGACCAATGGCAAATTAAAGCCAAGGTTCCATACTTATAGGCTATGTAAGTTCGTTTTCTCAATTGTATTTGAGAATTTTTCTATAACATTTGTTTGTCACTCATTTGGACCAATGGCAAATTAAAGCCAAGGTTCCATACTTATAGACTATGTAAGTCCGATTTCTCAATTGTATTTGAGAATTTTTGTATAACACTTGTTTGTCACTCATTTGGACCAATGGCAAATTAAAGCTAAGGATCCATACTTATAGGCTTTGTAAGTCCGATTTATCAATTTTATTTGAGAATTTTTCTATAAAATTTTAAAGATTAAAATTGTGTAAATTTTGTTCAGCTCTACGGGAATTTGGCTATTTGTGGGCACATTTATGTTTGTCACTCATTTGGACCAATGGCAAATTAAAGCCAAGGTTCCATACTTATAGGCTATGTAAGTTCGTTTTCTCAATTGTATTTGAGAATTTTTCTATAACACTTGTTTGTCACTCATTTGGACCAATGGCAAATTAAAGCCAAGGTTCCATACTTATAGGCTATGTAAGTTCGTTTTCTCAATTGTATTTGAGAATTTTTCTATAACATTTGTTTGTCACTCATTTGGACCAATGGCAAATTAAAGCCAAGGTTCCATACTTATAGACTATGTAAGTCCGATTTCTCAATTGTATTTGAGAATTTTTGTATAACACTTGTTTGTCACTCATTTGGACCAATGGCAAATTAAAGCTAAGGATCCATACTTATAGGCTTTGTAAGTCCGATTTATGAATTTTATTTGAGAATTTTTCTATAAAATTTTAAAGATTAAAATTGTGTAAATTTTGTTCAGCTCTACGGGAATTTGGCTATTTGTGGGCACATTTATGTTTGTCACTCATTTGGACCAATGGGAAATTAAAGCCAAGGATCCATACTTATAGGCTATGTAAGTTCGTTTTCTCAATTGTATTTGAGAATTTTTCTATAACACTTGTTTGTCACTCATTTGGACCAATGGCAAATTAAAGCCAAGGTTCCATACTTATAGACTATGTAAGTCCGATTTCTCAATTGTATTTGAGAATTTTTGTATAACACTTGTTTGTCACTCATTTGGACCAATGGCAAATTAAAGCTAAGGATCCATACTTATAGGCTTTGTAAGTCCGATTTATCAATTTTATTTGAGAATTTTTCTATAAAATTTTAAAGATTAAAATTGTGTAAATTTTGTTCAGCTCTACGGGAATTTGGCTATTTGTGGGCACATTTATGTTTGTCACTCATTTGGACCAATGGGAAATTAAAGCCAAGGATCCATACTTATAGGCTATGTAAGTTCGTTTTCTCAATTGTATTTGAGAATTTTTCTATAACACTTGTTTGTCACTCATTTGGACCAATGGCAAATTAAAGCCAAGGTTCCATACTTATAGGCTATGTAAGTTCGTTTTCTCAATTGTATTTGAGAATTTTTCTATAACATTTGTTTGTCACTCATTTGGACCAATGGCAAATTAAAGCCAAGGATCCATACTTATAGGCTTTGTAAGTCCGATTTATCAATTTTATTTGAGAATTTTTCTATAAAATTTTAAAGATTAAAATTGTGTAAATTTTGTTCAGCTCTACGGGAATTTGGCTATTTGTGGGCACATTTATGTTTTTCACTCATTTGGACCAATGGGAAATTAAAGCCAAGGATCCATACTTATAGGCTATGTAAGTTCGTTTTCTCAATTGTATTTGAGAATTTTTCTATAACACTTGTTTGTCACTCATTTGGACCAATGGCAAATTAAAGCCAAGGTTCCATACTTATAGACTATGTAAGTCCGATTTCTCAATTGTATTTGAGAATTTTTGTATAACACTTGTTTGTCACTCATTTGGACCAATGGCAAATTAAAGCTAAGGATCCATACTTATAGGCTTTGTAAGTCCGATTTATCAATTTTATTTGAGAATTTTTCTATAAAATTTTAAAGATTAAAATTGTGTAAATTTTGTTCAGCTCTACGGGAATTTGGCTATTTGTGGGCACATTTATGTTTGTCACTCATTTGGACCAATGGGAAATTAAAGCCAAGGATCCATACTTATAGGCTATGTAAGTTCGTTTTCTCAATTGTATTTGAGAATTTTTCTATAACACTTGTTTGTCACTCATTTGGACCAATGGCAAATTAAAGCCAAGGTTCCATACTTATAGGCTATGTAAGTTCGTTTTCTCAATTGTATTTGAGAATTTTTCTATAACATTTGTTTGTCACTCATTTGGACCAATGGCAAATTAAAGCCAAGGTTCCATACTTATAGACTATGTAAGTCCGATTTCTCAATTGTATTTGAGAATTTTTGTATAACACTTGTTTGTCACTCATTTGGACCAATGGCAAATTAAAGCTAAGGATCCATACTTATAGGCTTTGTAAGTCCGATTTATCAATTTTATTTGAGAATTTTTCTATAAAATTTTAAAGATTAAAATTGTGTAAATTTTGTTCAGCTCTACGGGAATTTGGCTATTTGTGGGCACATTTATGTTTGTCACTCATTTGGACCAATGGCAAATTAAAGCCAAGGTTCCATACTTATAGGCTATGTAAGTTCGTTTTCTCAATTGTATTTGAGAATTTTTCTATAACACTTGTTTGTCACTCATTTGGGCCAATGGCAAATTAAAGCCAAGGTTCCATACTTATAGACTATGTAAGTCCGATTTCTCAATTGTATTTGAGAATTTTTGTATAACACTTGTTTGTCACTCATTTGGACCAATGGCAAATTAAAGCTAAGGATCCATACTTATAGGCTTTGTAAGTCCGATTTATCAATTTTATTTGAGAATTTTTCTATAAAATTTTAAAGATTAAAATT
Organism: Lypha dubia; assembly: GCA_947311025.1. NCBI lineage: Eukaryota > Metazoa > Arthropoda > Insecta > Diptera > Tachinidae > Lypha > Lypha dubia. Next base: position 22,125,984 of record OX371260.1, on the reverse strand, counting down.
GTGTAAATTTTGTTCAGCTCTACGGGAATTTGGCTATTTGTGGGCACATTTATGTTTGTCACTCATTTGGACCAATGGGAAATTAAAGCCAAGGATCCATACTTATAGGCTATGTAAGTTCGTTTTCTCAATTGTATTTGAGAATTTTTCTATAACACTTGTTTGTCACTCATTTGGACCAATGGGAAATTGAAGCCAAGGATCCATACTTATAGGCTATGTAAATTCGATTTCTCAATTGTATTTGAGAATTTTTCTATAACACTTGTTTGTCACTCATTTGGACCAATGGCAAATTAAAGCCAAGGTTCCATACTTATAGACTATGTAAGTCCGATTTCTCAATTGTATTTGAGAATTTTTCTATAACACTTGTTTGTCACTCATTTGGACCAATGGCAAATTAAAGCTAAGGATCCATACTTATAGGCTTTGTAAGTCCGATTTATCAATTGTATTTGAGAATTTTTCTATAACTCTTGTTTGTCACTCATTTGGACCAATGGCAAATTAAAGCCAAGGATCCATACTTATAGACTATGTAAGTCCGATTTCTCAATTGTATTTGAGAATTTTTCTATAAAATTTTAAGGATTAAAATTGTGTAAATTTTGTTCAGCTCTACGGGAATTTGGCTATTTGTGGGCACATTTATGTTTGTCACTCATTTGGACCAATGGGAAATTAAAGCCAAGGATCCATACTTATAGGCTATGTAAGTTCGTTTTCTCAATTCTATTTGAGAATTTTTCTATAACTCTTGTTTGTCACTCATTTGGACCAATGGGAAATTAAAGCCAAGGATCCATACTTATACACTATGTAAGTCCGATTTCTCAATTGTATTTGAGAATTTTTCTATAACACTTGTTTGTCACTCATTTGGACCAATGGCAAATTAAAGCCAAGGATCCATACTTATAGACTATGTAAGTCCGATTTCTCAATTGTATTTGAGAATTTTTCTATAAAATTTTAAGGATTAAAATTGTGTAAATTTTGTTCAGCTCTACGGGAATTTGGCTATTTGTGGGCACATTTATGTTTGTCACTCATTTGGACCAATGGGAAATTAAAGCCAAGGATCCATACTTATAGGCTATGTAAGTTCGTTTTCTCAATTGTATTTGAGAATTTTTCTATAACTCTTGTTTGTCACTCATTTGGACCAATGGGAAATTAAAGCCAAGGATCCATACTTATACACTATGTAAGTCCGATTTCTCAATTGTATTTGAGAATTTTTCTATAACACTTGTTTGTCACTCATTTGGACCAATGGCAAATTAAAGCCAAGGATCCATACTTATAGACTATGTAAGTCCGATTTCTCAATTGTATTTGAGAATTTTTCTATAAAATTTTAAGGATTAAAATTGTGTAAATTTTGTTCAGCTCTACGGGAATTTGGCTATTTGTGGGCACATTTATGTTTGTCACTCATTTGGACCAATGGGAAATTAAAGCCAAGGATCCATACTTATAGGCTATGTAAGTTCGTTTTCTCAATTGTATTTGAGAAGTTTTCTATAACACTTGTTTGTCACTCATTTGGACCAATGGGAAATTAAAGCCAAGGATCCATACTTATACACTATGTAAGTTCGATTTCTCAATTGTATTTGAGAATTTTTCTATAACACTTGTTTGTCACTCATTTGGACCAATGGCAAATTAAAGCTAAGGATCCATACTTATAGGCTTTGTAAGTCCGATTTATCAATTGTATTTGAGAATTTTTCTATAAAATTTTAAAGATTAAAATTGTGTAAATTTTGTTCAGCTCTACGGGAATTTGGCTATTTGTGGGCACATTTATGTTTGTCACTCATTTGGACCAATGGCAAATTAAAGCCAAGGATCCATACTTATAGGCTATGTAAGTTCGATTTCTCAATTGTATTTGAGAATTTTTCTATAACACTTGTTTGTCACTCATTTGGACCAATGGGAAATTAAAGCCAAGGATCCATACTTATAGACTATGTAAGTCCAATTTCTCAATTGTATTTGAGAATTTTTCTATAAAATTTTAAAGATTAAAATTGTGTAAATTTTGTTCAGCTCTACGGGAATTTGGCTATTTGTGGGCACATTTATGTTTGTCACTCATTTGGACCAATGGGAAATTGAAGCTAAGGATCCATACTTATAGGCTATGTAAGTTCGTTTTCTCAATTGTATTTGAGAATTTTTCTATAACACTTGTTTGTCACTCATTTGGACCAATGGCAAATTAAAGCCAAGGATCCATACTTATAGACTATGTAAGTCCGATTTCTCAATTGTGTTTGAGAATTTTTCTATAAAATTTGTTTGTCACTCATTTGGACCAATGGGAAATTAAAGCCAAGGATCCATACTTATAGGCTATGTAAGTTCGATTTCTCAATTGTATTTAAGAATTTTTCTATAACTCTTGTTTGTCACTCATTTGGACCAATGGCAAATTAAAGCCAAGGATCCATACTTATAGACTATGTAAGTCCGATTTCTCAATTGTGTTTGAGAATTTTTCTATAAAATTTGTTTGTCACTCATTTGGACCAATGGGAAATTAAAGCCAAGGATCCATACTTATAGGCTATGTAAGTTCGATTTCTCAATTGTATTTGAGAATTTTTCTATAACTCTTGTTTGTCACTCATTTGGACCAATGGGAAATTAAAGCCAAGGATCCATACTTATAGACTATGTAAGTCCGATTTCTCAATTGTATTTGAGAATTTTTCTATAACACTTGTTTGTCACTCATTTGGACCAATGGCAAATTAAAGCCAAGGATCCATGCTTATAGACTATGTAAGTCCGATTTCTCAATTGTATTTGAGAATTTTTCTATAAAATTTTAAGGATTAAAATTGTGTAAATTTTGTTCAGATCTACGGGAATTTGGCTATTTGTGGGCACATTTATGTTTGTCACTCATTAGGACCAATGGGAAATTAAAGCCAAGGATCCATACTTATAGGCTATGTAAGTTCGTTTTCTCAATTGTATTTGAGAATTTTTCTATAACACTTGTTTGTCACTCATTTGGACCAATGGCAAATTAAAGCCAAGGTTCGATACTTATAGACTATGTAAGTCCGATTTCTCAATTGTATTTGAGAATTTTTCTATAACACTTGTTTGTCACTCATTTGGACCAATGGCAAATTAAAGCCAAGGTTCCATACTTATAGACTATGTAAGTCCGATTTCTCAATTGTATTTGAGAATTTTTCTATAACACTTGTTTGTCACTCATTTGGACCAATGGCAAATTAAAGCCAAGGTTCCATACTTATAGACTATGTAAGTCCGATTTATCAATTGTATTTGAGAATTTTTCTATAACTCTTGTTTGTCACTCATTTGGACCAATGGCAAATTAAAGCCAAGGATCCATACTTATAGACTACTATGTAAGTCCGATTTCTCAATTGTATTTGAGAATTTTTCTATAAAATTTTAAGGATTAAAATTGTGTAAATTTTGTTCAGCTCTACGGGAATTTGGCTATTTGTGGGCACATTTATGTTTGTCACTCATTTGGACCAATGGGAAATTAAAGCCAAGGATCCATACTTAGGGTATGTAAGTTCGATTTCTCAATTGTATTTGAGAATTTTTCTATAACACTTGTTTGTCACTCATTTGGAGCAATGGGAAATTAAAGCCAAGGATCCATACTTATAGGCTATGTAAGTTCTATTTCTCAATTGTATTTGAGAATTTTTCTATAACACTTGTTTGTCACTCATTTGGACCAATGGCAAATTAAAGCCAAGGATCCATACTTATAGACTATGTAAGTCCAATTTCTCAATTGTATTTGAGAATTTTTCTATAAAATTTTAAAGATTAAAATTGTGTAAATTTTGTTCAGCTCTACGGGAATTTAGCTATTTGTGGGCACATTTATGTTTGTCACTCATTTGGACCAATGGGAAATTAAAGCCAAGGATCCATACTTATAGGCTATGTAAGTCCGATTTCTCAATTGTATTTGAGAATTTTTCTATAACTCTTGTTTGTCACTCATTTGGACCAATGGGAAATTAAAGCCAAGGATCCATACTTATGGACTATGTAAGTCCGATTTCTCAATTGTATTTGAGAATTTTTCTATAAAATTTTAAAGATTAAAATTGTGTAAATTTTGTTCAGCTCTACGGGAATTTGGCTATTTGTGGGCACATTTATGTTTGTCACTCATTTGGACCAATGGGAAATTAAAGCCAAGGATCCATACTTATAGGCTATGTAAGTCCGATTTCTCAATTGTATTTGAGAATTTTTCTATAACACTTGTTTGTCACTCATTTGGACCAATGGCAAATTAAAGCCAAGGATCCATACTTATAGACTATGTAAGTCCGATTTCTCAATTGTATTTGAGAATTTTTCTATAACACTTGTTTGTCACTCATTTGGACCAATGGCAAATTAAAGCCAAGGATCCATACTTATAGACTATGTAAGTCCGATTTCTCAATTGTATTTGAGAATTTTTCTATAAAATTTTAAAGATTAAAATTGTGTAAATTTTGTTCAGCTCTACGGGAATTTGGCTATTTGTGGGCACATTTATGTTTGTCACTCATTTGGACCAATGGGAAATTAAAGCCAAGGATCCATACTTATAGACTATGTAAGTCCGATTTCTCAATTGTATTTGAGAATTTTTCTATAACTCTTGTTTGTCACCCATTTGGACCAATGGGAAATTAAAGCCAAGGATCCATACTTATGGACTATGTAAGTCCAATTTCTCAATTGTATTTGAGAATTTTTCTATAAAATATTAAAGATTAAAATTGTGTAAATTTTGTTCAGCTCTACGGGAATTTGGCTATTTGTGGGCACATTTATGTTTGTCACTCATTTGGACCAATGGGAAATTAAAGCCAAGGATCTATACTTCTAGGCTATGTAAGTCCGATTTCTCAATTGTATTTGAGAATTTTTCTATAACACTTGTTTGTCACTCATTTGGACCAATGGCAAATTAAAGCCAAGGATCCATACTTATAGACTATGTAAGTCCGATTTCTCAATTGTATTTGAGAATTTTTCTATAACACTTGTTTGTCACTCATTTGGACCAATGGCAAATTAAAGCCAAGGATCCATACTTATAGACTATGTAAGTCCGATTTCTCAATTGTATTTGAGAATTTTTCTATAAAATATTAAAGATTAAAATTGTGTAAATTTTGTTCAGCTCTACGGGAATTTGGCTATTTGTGGGCACATTTATGTTTGTCACTCATTTGGACCAATGGGAAATTAAAGCCAAGGCTCCATACTTATAGGCTATGTAAGTCCGATTTCTCAATTGTATTTGAGAATTTTTCTATAACTCTTGTTTTTCACTCATTTGGACCAATGGGAAATTAAAGCCAAGGATCCATACTTATGGACTATGTAAGTCCGATTTCTCAATTGTATTTGAGAATTTTTCTATAAAATTTTAAAGATTAAAATTGTGTAAATTTTGTTCAGCTCTACGGGAATTTGGCTATTTGTGGGCACATTTATGTTTGTCACTCATTTGGACCAATGGGAAATTAAAGCCAAGGATCCATACTTATAGGCTATGTAAGTCCGATTTCTCAATTGTATTTGAGAATTTTTCTATAACACTTGTTTGTCACTCATTTGGACCAATGGCAAATTAAAGCCAAGGATCCATACTTATAGACTATGTAAGTCCGATTTCTCAATTGTATTTGAGAATTTTTCTATAAAATATTAAAGATTAAAATTGTGTAAATTTTGTTCAGCTCTACGGGAATTTGGCTATTTGTGGGCACATTTATGTTTGTCACTCATTTGGACCAATGGGAAATTAAAGCCAAGGATCCATACTTATAGGCTATGTAAGTCCGATTTCTCAATTGTATTTGAGAATTTTTCTATAACACTTGTTTGTCACTCATTTGGACCAATGGCAAATTAAAGCCAAGGATCCATACTTATAGGCTATGTAAGTCCGATTTCTCAATTGTATTTGAGAATTTTTCTATAACACTTGTTTGTCACTCATTTGGACCAATGGCAAATTAAAGCCAAGGATCCATACTTATAGACTATGTAAGTCCGATTTCTCAATTGTATTTGAGAATTTTTCTATAAAATTTTAAAGATTAAAATTGTGTAAATTTTGTTCAGCTCTACGGGAATTTGGCTATTTGTGGGCACATTTATGTTTGTCACTCATTTGGACCAATGGGAAATTAAAGCCAAGGATCCATACTTATAGGCTATGTAAGTCCGATTTCTCAATTGTATTTGAGAATTTTTCTATAACTCTTGTTTGTCACTCATTTGGACCAATGGGAAATTAAAGCCAAGGATCCATACTTATAGACTATGTAAGTCCGATTTCTCAATTGTATTTGAGAATTTTTCTATAACACTTGTTTGTCACTCATTTGGACCAATGGCAAATTAAAGCCAAGGATCCATACTTATAGACTATGTAAGTCCGATTTCTCAATTGTATTTGAGAATTTTTCTATAAAATATTAAAGATTAAAATTGTGTAAATTTTGTTCAGCTCTACGGGAATTTGGCTATTTGTGGGCACATTTATGTTTGTCACTCATTTGGACCAATGGGAAATTAAAGCCAAGGATCTATACTTCTAGGCTATGTAAGTCCGATTTCTCAATTGTATTTGAGAATTTTTCTATAACACTTGTTTGTCACTCATTTGGACCAATGGGAAATTAAAGCCAAGGATCCATACTTATAGGCTATGTAAGTCCGATTTCTCAATTGTATTTGAGAATTTTTCTATAACACTTGTTTGTCACTCATTTGGACCAATGGCAAATTAAAGCCAAGGATCCATACTTATAGACTATGTAAGTCCAATTTCTCAATTGTATTTGAGAATTTTTCTATAAAATATTAAAGATTAAAATTGTGTAAATTTTGTTCAGCTCTACGGGAATTTGGCTATTTGTGGGCACATTTATGTTTGTCACTCATTTGGACCAATGGGAAATTAAAGCCAAGGATCCATACTTTTAGGCTATGTAAGTCCGATTTCTCAATTGTATTTGAGAATTTTTCTATAACACTTGTTTGTCACTCATTTGGACCAATGGCAAATTAAAGCCAAGGATCCATACTTATAGACTATGTAAGTCCGATTTCTCAATTGTATTTAAGAATTTTTCTATAACACTTGTTTGTCACTCATTTGGACCAATGGCAAATTAAAGCCAAGGATCCATACTTATAGACTATGTAAGTCCGATTTCTCAATTGTATTTAAGAATTTTTCTATAACACTTGTTTGTCACTCATTTGGACCAATGGCAAATTAAAGCCAAGGATCCATACTTATAGATTATGTAAGTCCGATTTCTCAATTGTATTTGAGAATTTTTCTATAACACTTGTTTGTCACTCATTTGGACCAATGGGAAATTAAAGCCAAGGATACATACTTATAGACTATGTAAGTCCAATTTCTCAATTGTATTTGAGAATTTTTCTATAAAATATTAAAGATTAAAATTGTGTAAATTTTGTTCAGCTCTACGGGAATTTGGCTATTTGTGGGCACATTTATGTTTGTCACTCATTTGGACCAATGGGAAATTAAAGCCAAGGATCCATACTTATAGGCTATGTAAGTCCGATTTCTCAATTGTATTTGAGAATTTTTCTATAACTCTTGTTTGTCACTCATTTGGACCAATGGGAAATTAAAGCCAAGGATCCATACTTATGGACTATGTAAGTCCGATTTCTCAATTGTATTTGAGAATTTTTCTATAAAATTTTAAAGATTAAAATTGTGTAAATTTTGTTCAGCTCTACGGGAATTTGGCTATTTGTGGGCACATTTATGTTTGTCACTCATTTGGACCAATGGGAAATTAAAGCCAAGGATCCATACTTATAGGCTATATAAGTCCGATTTCTCAATTGTATTTGAGAATTTTTCTATAACTCTTGTTTGTCACCCATTTGGACCAATGGGAAATTAAAGCCAAGGATCCATACTTAAAGACTATGTAAGTCCAATTTCTCAATTGTATTTGAGAATTTTTCTATAAAATATTAAAGATTAAAATTGTGTAAATTTTGTTCAGCTCTACGGGAATTTGGCTATTTGTGGGCATATTTATGTTTGTCACTCATTTGGACCAATGGGAAATTAAAGCCAAGGATCCATACTTATAGGCTATGTAAGTCCGATTTCTCAATTGTATTTGAGAATTTTTCTATAACACTTGTTTGTCACTCATTTGGACCAATGGGAAATTAAAGCCAAGGATCTATACTTCTAGGCTATGTTAGTCCGATTTCTCAATTGTATTTGAGAATTTTTCTATAACACTTGTTTGTCACTCATTTGGACCAATGGGAAATTAAAGCCAAGGATCCATACTTATAGGCTATGTAAGTCCGATTTCTCAATTGTATTTAAGAATTTTTCTATAACACTTGTTTGTCACTCATTTGGACCAATGGGAAATTAAAGCCAAGGATCTATACTTCTAGGCTATGTTAGTCCGATTTCTCAATTGTATTTGAGAATTTTTCTATAACACTTGTTTGTCACTCATTTGGACCAATGGGAAATTAAAGCCAAGGATCCATACTTATAGGCTATGTAAGTCCGATTTCTCAATTGTATTTGAGAATTTTTCTATAACACTTGTTTGTCACTCATTTGGACCAATTGGAAATTAAAGCCAAGGATACATACTTATAGACTATGTAAGTCCAATTTCTCAATTGTATTTGAGAATTTTTCTATAAAATATTAAAGATTAAAATTGTGTAAATTTTGTTCAGCTCTACGGGAATTTGGCTATTTGTGGGCACATTTATGTTTGTCACTCATTTGGACCAATGGGAAATTAAAGCCAAGGATCCATACTTTTAGGCTATGTAAGTCCGATTTCTCAATTGTATTTGAAAATTTTTCTATAACACTTGTTTGTCACTCATTTGGTTCAATGGCAAATTAAAGCCAAGGATCCATACTTATAGACTATGTAAGTCCGATTTCTCAATTGTATTTAAGAATTTTTCTATAACACTTGTTTGTCACTCATTTGGACCAATGGCAAATTAAAGCCAAGGATCCATACTTATAGACTATGTAAGTCCGATTTCTCAATTGTATTTAAGAATTTTTCTATAACACTTGTTTGTCACTCATTTGGACCAATGGCAAATTAAAGCCAAGGATCCATACTTATAGATTATGTAAGTCCGATTTCTCAATTGTATTTGAGAATTTTTCTATAACACTTGTTTGTCACTCATTTGGACCAATGGGAAATTAAAGCCAAGGATACATACTTATAGACTATGTAAGTCCAATTTCTCAATTGTATTTGAGAATTTTTCTATAAAATATTAAAGATTAAAATTGTGTAAATTTTGTTCAGCTCTACGGGAATTTGGCTATTTGTGGGCACATTTATGTTTGTCACTCATTTGGACCAATGGGAAATTAAAGCCAAGGATCCATACTTATAGGCTATGTAAGTCCGATTTCTCAATTGTATTTGAGAATTTTTCTATAACTCTTGTTTGTCACTCATTTGGACCAATGGGAAATTAAAGCCAAGGATCCATACTTATGGACTATGTAAGTCCGATTTCTCAATTGTATTTGAGAATTTTTCTATAAAATTTTAAAGATTAAAATTGTGTAAATTTTGTTCAGCTCTACGGGAATTTGGCTAGTTGTGGGCACATTTATGTTTGTCACTCATTTGGACCAATGGGAAATTAAAGCCAAGGATCCATACTTATAGGCTATATAAGTCCGATTTCTCAATTGTATTTGAGAATTTTTCTATAACTCTTGTTTGTCACCCATTTGGACCAATGGGAAATTAAAGCCAAGGATCCATACTTATAGACTATGTAAGTCCAATTTCTCAATTGTATTTGAGAATTTTTCTATAAAATATTAAAGATTAAAATTGTGTAAATTTTGTTCAGCTCTACGGGAATTTGGCTATTTGTGGGCATATTTATGTTTGTCACTCATTTGGACCAATGGGAAATTAAAGCCAATGATCCATACTTATAGGCTATGTAAGTCCGATTTCTCAATTGTATTTGAGAATTTTTCTATAACACTTGTTTGTCACTCATTTGGACCAATGGGAAATTAAAGCCAAGGATCCATACTTATAGACTATGTAAGTCCGATTTCTCAATTGTATTTAAGAATTTTTCTATAACACTTGTTTGTCACTCATTTGGACCAATGGGAAATTAAAGCCAAGGATCTATACTTCTAGGCTATGTTAGTCCGATTTCTCAATTGTATTTGAGAATTTTTCTATAACACTTGTTTGTCACTCATTTGGACCAATGGGAAATTAAAGCCAAGGATCCATACTTATAGGCTATGTAAGTCCGATTTCTCAATTGTATTTGAGAATTTTTCTATAACACTTGTTTGTCACTCATTTGGACCAATGGGAAATTAAAGCCAAGGATACATACTTATAGACTATGTAAGTCCAATTTCTCAATTGTATTTGAGAATTTTTCTATAAAATATTAAAGATTAAAATTGTGTAAATTTTGTTCAGCTCTACGGGAATTTGGCTATTTGTGGGCACATTTATGTTTGTCACTCATTTGGACCAATGGGAAATTAAAGCCAAGGATCCATACTTATAGGCTATGTAAGTCCGATTTCTCAATTGTATTTGAGAATTTTTCTATAACTCTTGTTTGTCACTCATTTGGACCAATGGGAAATTAAAGCCAAGGATCCATACTTATGGACTATGTAAGTCCGATTTCTCAATTGTATTTGAGAATTTTTCTATAAAATTTTAAAGATTAAAATTGTGTAAATTTTGTTCAGCTCTACGGGAATTTGGCTATTTGTGGGCACATTTATGTTTGTCACTCATTTGGACCAATGGGAAATTAAAGCCAAGGATCCATACTTATAGGCTATATAAGTCCGATTTCTCAATTGTATTTGAGAATTTTTCTATAACTCTTGTTTGTCACCCATTTGGACCAATGGGAAATTAAAGCCAAGGATCCATACTTATAGACTATGTAAGTCCAATTTCTCAATTGTATTTGAGAATTTTTCTATAAAATATTAAAGATTAAAATTGTGTAAATTTTGTTCAGCTCTACGGGAATTTGGCTATTTGTGGGCATATTTATGTTTGTCACTCATTTGGACCAATGGGAAATTAAAGCCAAGGATCCATACTTATAGGCTATGTAAGTCCGATTTCTCAATTGTATTTGAGAATTTTTCTATAACACTTGTTTGTCACTCATTTGGACCAATGGGAAATTAAAGCCAAGGATCCATACTTATAGACTATGTAAGTCCGATTTCTCAATTGTATTTAAGAATTTTTCTATAACACTTGTTTGTCACTCATTTGGACCAATGGCAAATTAAAGCCAAGGATCCATACTTATAGACTATGTAAGTCCAATTTCTCAATTGTATTTGAGAATTTTTCTATAAAATATTAAAGATTAAAATTGTGTAAATTTTGTTCAGCTCTACGGGAATTTGGCTATTTGTGGGCACATTTATGTTTGTCACTCATTTGGACCAATGGGAAATTAAAGCCAAGGATCCATACTTATAGGCTATGTAAGTCCGATTTCTCAATTGTATTTGAGAATTTTTCTATAACACTTGTTTGTCACTCATTTGGACCAATGGCAAATTAAAGCCAAGGATCCATACTTATAGACTATGTAAGTCCGATTTCTCAATTATATTTAAGAATTTTTCTATAACACTTGTTTGTCACTCATTTGGACCAATGGGAAATTAAAGCCAAGGATCCATACTTATAGGCTATGTAAGTCCGATTTCTCAATTGTATTTGAGAATTTTTCTATAACACTTGTTTGTCACTCATTTGGACCAATGGGAAATTAAAGCCAAGGATCCATACTTATAGGCTATGTAAGTCCGATTTCTCAATTGTATTTGAGAATTTTTCTATAACACTTGTTTGTCACTCATTTGGACCAATGGCAAATTAAAGCCAAGGATCCATACTTATAGACTATGTAAGTCCAATTTCTCAATTGTATTTGAGAATTTTTCTATAAAATATTAAAGATTAAAATTGTGTAAATTTTGTTCAGCTCTACGGGAATTTGGCTATTTGTGGGCACATTTATGTTTGTCACTCATTTGGACCAATGGGAAATTAAAGCCAAGGATCCATACTTATAGGCTATGTAAGTCCGATTTCTCAATTGTATTTGAGAATTTTTCTATAACACTTGTTTGTCACTCATTTGGACCAATGGCAAATTAAAGCCAAGGATCCATACTTATAGACTATGTAAGTCCAATTTCTCAATTGTATTTGAGAATTTTTCTATAAAATATTAAAGATTAAAATTGTGTAAATTTTGTTCAGCTCTACGGGAATTTGGCTATTTGTGGGCACATTTATGTTTGTCACTCATTTGGACCAATGGGAAATTAAAGCCAAGGATCCATACTTTTAGGCTATGTAAGTCCGATTTCTCAATTGTATTTGAGAATTTTTCTATAACACTTGTTTGTCACTCATTTGGACCAATGGCAAATTAAAGCCAAGGATCCATACTTATAGACTATGTAAGTCCGATTTCTCAATTGTATTTAAGAATTTTTCTATAACACTTGTTTGTCACTCATTTGGACCAATGGCAAATTAAAGCCAAGGATCCATACTTATAGACTATGTAAGTCCGATTTCTCAATTGTATTTAAGAATTTTTCTATAACACTTGTTTGTCACTCATTTGGACCAATGGCAAATTAAAGCCAAGGATCCATACTTATAGATTATGTAAGTCCGATTTCTCAATTGTATTTGAGAATTTTTCTATAACACTTGTTTGTCACTCATTTGGACCAATGGGAAATTAAAGCCAAGGATACATACTTATAGACTATGTAAGTCCAATTTCTCAATTGTATTTGAGAATTTTTCTATAAAATATTAAAGATTAAAATTGTGTAAATTTTGTTCAGCTCTACGGGAATTTGGCTATTTGTGGGCACATTTATGTTTGTCACTCATTTGGACCAATGGGAAATTAAAGCCAAGGATCCATACTTATAGGCTATATAAGTCCGATTTCTCAATTGTATTTGAGAATTTTTCTATAAAATTTTAAAGATTAAAATTGTGTAAATTTTGTTCAGCTCTACGGGAATTTGGCTATTTGTGGGCACATTTATGTTTGTCACTCATTTGGACCAATGGGAAATTAAAGCCAAGGATCCATACTTATAGGCTATATAAGTCCGATTTCTCAATTGTATTTGAGAATTTTTCTATAACTCTTGTTTGTCACCCATTTGGACCAATGGGAAATTAAAGCCAAGGATCCATACTTATAGACTATGTAAGTCCAATTTCTCAATTGTATTTGAGAATTTTTCTATAAAATATTAAAGATTAAAATTGTGTAAATTTTGTTCAGCTCTACGGGAATTTGGCTATTTGTGGGCATATTTATGTTTGTCACTCATTTGGACCAATGGGAAATTAAAGCCAAGGATCCATACTTATAGGCTATGTAAGTCCGATTTCTCAATTGTATTTGAGAATTTTTCTATAACACTTGTTTGTCACTCATTTGGACCAATGGGAAATTAAAGCCAAGGATCCATACTTATAGACTATGTAAGTCCGATTTCTCAATTGTATTTAAGAATTTTTCTATAACACTTGTTTGTCACTCATTTGGACCAATGGGAAATTAAAGCCAAGGATCTATACTTCTAGGCTATGTTAGTCCGATTTCTCAATTGTATTTGAGAATTTTTCTATAACACTTGTTTGTCACTCATTTGGACCAATGGGAAATTAAAGCCAAGGATCCATACTTATAGGCTATGTAAGTCCGATTTCTCAATTGTATTTGAGAATTTTTCTATAACACTTGTTTGTCACTCATTTGGACCAATGGGAAATTAAAGCCAAGGATACATACTTATAGACTATGTAAGTCCAATTTCTCAATTGTATTTGAGAATTTTTCTATAAAATATTAAAGATTAAAATTGTGTAAATTTTGTTCAGCTCTACGGGAATTTGGCTATTTGTGGGCACATTTATGTTTGTCACTCATTTGGACCAATGGGAAATTAAAGCCAAGGATCCATACTTATAGGCTATGTAAGTCCGATTTCTCAATTGTATTTGAGAATTTTTCTATAACTCTTGTTTGTCACTCATTTGGACCAATGGGAAATTAAAGCCAAGGATCCATACTTATGGACTATGTAAGTCCAATTTCTCAATTGTATTTGAGAATTTTTCTATAAAATATTAAAGATTAAAATTGTGTAAATTTTGTTCAGCTCTACGGGAATTTGGCTATTTGTGGGCATATTTATGTTTGTCACTCATTTGGACCAATGGGAAATTAAAGCCAAGGATCCATACTTATAGGCTATATAAGTCCGATTTCTCAATTGTATTTGAGAATTTTTCTATAACTCTTGTTTGTCACCCATTTGGACCAATGGGAAATTAAAGCCAAGGATCCATACTTATAGGCTATATAAGTCCGATTTCTCAATTGTATTTGAGAATTTTTCTATAACTCTTGTTTGTCACCCATTTGGACCAATGGGAAATTAAAGCCAAGGATCCATACTTATAGACTATGTAAGTCCAATTTCTCAATTGTATTTGAGAATTTTTCTATAAAATATTAAAGATTAAAATTGTGTAAATTTTGTTCAGCTCTACGGGAATTTGGCTATTTGTGGGCACATTTATGTTTGTCACTCATTTGGACCAATGGGAAATTAAAGCCAAGGATCCATACTTATAGGCTATATAAGTCCGATTTCTCAATTGTATTTGAGAATTTTTCTATAACTCTTGTTTGTCACCCATTTGGACCAATGGGAAATTAAAGCCAAGGATCCATACTTATAGACTATGTAAGTCCAATTTCTCAATTGTATTTGAGAATTTTTCTATAAAATATTAAAGATTAAAATTGTGTAAATTTTGTTCAGCTCTACGGGAATTTGGCTATTTGTGGGCATATTTATGTTTGTCACTCATTTGGACCAATGGGAAATTAAAGCCAAGGATCCATACTTATAGGCTATGTAAGTCCGATTTCTCAATTGTATTTGAGAATTTTTCTATAACACTTGTTTGTCACTCATTTGGACCAATGGGAAATTAAAGCCAAGGATCCATACTTATAGACTATGTAAGTCCGATTTCTCAATTGTATTTAAGAATTTTTCTATAACACTTGTTTGTCACTCATTTGGACCAATGGCAAATTAAAGCCAAGGATCCATACTTATAGACTATGTAAGTCCAATTTCTCAATTGTATTTGAGAATTTTTCTATAAAATATTAAAGATTAAAATTGTGTACATTTTGTTCAGCTCTACGGGAATTTGGCTATTTGTGGGCACATTTATGTTTGTCACTCATTTGGACCAATGGGAAATTAAAGCCAAGGATCCATACTTATAGGCTATGTAAGTCCGATTTCTCAATTCTATTTGAGAATTTTTCTATAACACTTGTTTGTCACTCATTTGGACCAATGGCAAATTAAAGCCAAGGATCCATACTTATAGACTATGTAAGTCCGATTTCTCAATTGTATTTAAGAATTTTTCTATAACACTTGTTTGTCACTCATTTGGACCAATGGCAAATTAAAGCCAAGGATCCATACTTATAGACTATGTAAGTCCGATTTCTCAATTGTATTTAAGAATTTTTCTATAACACTTGTTTGTCACTCATTTGGACCAATGGCAAATTAAAGCCAAGGATCCATACTTATAGACTATGTAAGTCCGATTTCTCAATTGTATTTGAGAATTTTTCTATAACACTTGTTTGTCACTCATTTGGACCAATGGCAAATTAAAGCCAAGGATCCATACTTATAGACTATGTAAGTCCGATTTCTCAATTGTATTTAAGAATTTTTCTATAACACTTGTTTGTCACTCATTTGGACCAATGGCAAATTAAAGCCAAGGATCCATACTTATAGACTATGTAAGTCCGATTTCTCAATTGTATTTGAGAATTTTTCTATAACACTTGTTTGTCACTCATTTGGACCAATGGCAAATTAAAGCCAAGGATCCATACTTATAGACTATGTAAGTCCGATTTCTCAATTGTATTTGAGAATTTTTCTATAAAATATTAAAGATTAAAATTGTGTAAATTTTGTTCAGCTCTACGGGAATTTGGCTATTTGTGGGCACATTTATGTTTGTCACTCATTTGGACCAATGGGAAATTAAAGCCAAGGATCCATACTTATAGGCTATGTAAGTCCGATTTCTCAATTGTATTTGAGAATTTTTCTATAACACTTGTTTGTCACTCATTTGGACCAATGGCAAATTAAAGCCAAGGATCCATACTTATAGACTATGTAAGTCCGATTTCTCAATTGTATTTAAGAATTTTTCTATAACACTTGTTTGTCACTCATTTGGACCAATGGCAAATTAAAGCCAAGGATCCATACTTATAGACTATGTAAGTCCGATTTCTCAATTGTATTTGAGAATTTTTCTATAAAATTTTAAAGATTAAAATTGTGTAAATTTTGTTCAGCTCTACGGGAATTTGGCTATTTGTGGGCACATTTATGTTTGTCACTCATTTGGACCAATGGGAAATTAAAGCCAAGGATCCATACTTATAGGCTATGTAAGTCCGATTTCTCAATTGTATTTGAGAATTTTTCTATAACTCTTGTTTGTCACTCATTTGGACCAATGGGAAATTAAAGCCAAGGATCCATACTTATAGACTATGTAAGTCCGATTTCTCAATTGTATTTGAGAATTTTTCTATAACACTTGTTTGTCACTCATTTGGACCAATGGGAAATTAAAGCCAAGGATCTATACTTCTAGGCTATGTAAGTCCGATTTCTCAATTGTATTTGAGAATTTTTCTATAACACTTGTTTGTCACTCATTTGGACCAATGGCAAATTAAAGCCAAGGATCCATACTTATAGACTATGTAAGTCCGATTTCTCAATTGTATTTGAGAATTTTTCTATAACACTTGTTTGTCACTCATTTGAACCAATGGGAAATTAAAGCCAAGGATCAATACTTATAGACTATGTAAGTCCAATTTCTCAATTGTATTTGAGAATTTTTCTATAACACTTGTTTGTCACTCATTTGGATCAATGGGAAATTAAAGCCAAGGATCCATACTTATAGACTATGTAAGTCCAATTTCTCAATTGTATTTGAGAATTTTTCTATAACACTTGTTTGTCACTCATTTGGATCAATGGGAAATTAAAGCCAAGGATCCATACTTATAGACTATGTAAGTCCAATTTCTCAATTGTATTTGAGAATTTTTCTATAAAATTTTAAAGATTAAAATTGTGTAAATTTTGTTCAGCTCTACGGGAATTTGGCTATTTGTGGGCACATTTATGTTTGTCACTCATTTGGACCAATGGCAAATTAAAGCCAAGGATCCATACTTATAGACTATGTAAGTCCAATTTCTCAATTGTATTTGAGAATTTTTCTATAACACTTGTTTGTCACTCATTTGAACCAATGGCAAATTAAAGCCAAGGATCCATACTAATAGACTATGTAAGTCCAATTTCTTAATTGTATTTGAGAATTGTTCTATAAAATTTTAAAGATTAAAATTGTGTAAATTTTGTTCACCTCTACGGGAATTTGGCTATTTGTGGGCACATTTATGTTTGTCACTCATTTGGACCAATGGGAAATTGAAGCCAAGGATCCATACTTATAGACTATGTAAGTCCAATTTCTCAATTGTATTTGAGAATTTTTCTATAACACTTGTTTGTCACTCATTTGGATCAATGGGAAATTAAAGCCAAGGATCCATACTTATAGACTATGTAAGTCCAATTTCTCAATTGTATTTGAGAATTTTTCTATAACACTTGTTTGTCACTCATTTGGATCAATGGGAAATTAAAGCCAAGGATCCATACTTATAGACTATGTAAGTCCAATTTCTCAATTGTATTTGAGAATTTTTCTATAAAATTTTAAAGATTAAAATTGTGTAAATTTTGTTCAGCTCAGCGGGAATTTGGCTATTTGTGGGCACATTTATGTTTGTCACTCATTTGGACCAATGGCAAATTAAAGCCAAGGATCCATACTTATAGGCTATGTAAGTCCGATTTCTCAATTGTATTTGAAAATTTTTCTATAAAATTTTAAAGATTAAAATTGTGTAAATTTTGTTCAGCTCTACGGGAATTTGGCTATTTGTGGGCACATTTATGTTTGTCACTCATTTGGACCAATGGCAAATTAAAGCCAAGGATCCATACTTATAGACTATGTAAGTCCAATTTCTCAATTGTATTTGAGAATTTTTCTATAACACTTGTTTGTCACTCATTTGAACCAATGGGAAATTAAAGCCAAGGATCAATACTTATAGACTATGTAAGTCCAATTTCTCAATTGTATTTGAGAATTTTTCTATAACACTTGTTTGTCACTCATTTGAACCAATGGGAAATTAAAGCCAAGGATCAATACTTATAGACTATGTAAGTCCAATTTCTCAATTGTATTTGAGAATTGTTCTATAAAATTTTAAAGATTAAAATTGTGTAAATTTTGTTCAGCTCTACGGGAATTTGGCTATTTGTGGGCACATTTATGTTTGTCACTCATTTGGACCAATGGCAAATTAAAGCCAAGGATCCATACTTATAGACTATGTAAGTCCAATTTCTCAATTGTATTTGAGAATTTTTCTATAAAATTTGTTTGTCACTCATTTGGACCAATGGCAAATTAAAGCCAAGGATCCATACTTATAGACTATGTAAGTCCAATTTCTCAATTGTATTTGAGAATTTTTCTATAACACTTGTTTGTCACTCATTTGAACCAATGGGAAATTAAAGCCAAGGATCAATACTTATAGACTATGTAAGTCCAATTTCTCAATTGTATTTGAGAATTGTTCTATAAAATTTTAAAGATTAAAATTGTGTAAATTTTGTTCACCTCTACGGGAATTTGGCTATTTGTGGGCACATTTATGTTTGTCACTCATTTGGACCAATGGGAAATTGAAGCCAAGGATCCATACTTATAGACTATGTAAGTCCAATTTCTCAATTGTATTTGAGAATTTTTCTATAACACTTGTTTGTCACTCATTTGGATCAATGGGAAATTAAAGCCAAGGATCCATACTTATAGACTATGTAAGTCCAATTTCTCAATTGTATTTGAGAATTTTTCTATAACACTTCTTTGTCACTCATTTGGATCAATGGGAAATTAAAGCCAAGGATCCATACTTATAGACTATGTAAGTCCAATTTCTCAATTGTATTTGAGAATTTTTCTATAAAATTTTAAAGATTAAAATTGTGTAAATTTTGTTCAGCTCAACGGGAATTTGGCTATTTGTGGGCACATTTATGTTTGTCACTCATTTGGACCAATGGCAAATTAAAGCCAAGGATCCATACTTATAGACTATGTAAGTCCGATTTCTCAATTATATTTGAGAATTTTTCTATAAAATTTTAAAGATTAAAATTGTGTAAATTTTGTTCAGCTCTACGGGAATTTGGCTATTTGTGGGCACATTTATATTTCTCACTCATTTGGACCAATGGGAAATTGAAGCTAAGGATCCATACTTATAGGCTATGTAAATTCGATTTCTCAATTGTATTTGAGAATTTTTCTATAACTCTTGTTTGTCACTCATTTGGACCAATGGCAAATTAAAGCCAAGGATCCATACTTATAGACTATGTAAGTCCGATTTCGCAATTGTGTTTGAGAATTTTTCTATAAAATTTGTTTGTCACTCATTTGGACCAATGGGAAATTAAAGCCAAGGATCCATACTTATAGGCTATGTAAGTTCGTTTTCATAATTGTATTTGAGAATTTTTCTATAACACTTGTTTGTCACTCATTTGGACCAATGGGAAATTAAAGCCAAGGATCCATACTTATAGACTATGTAAGTCCGATTTCTCAATTGTGTTTGAGAATTTTTCTATAACTCTTGTTTGTCACTCATTTGGACCAATGGGAAATTAAAGCCAAGGATCCATACTTATAGGCTATGTAAGTTCGTTTTCTCAATTGTATTTGAGAATTTTTCTATAACACTTGTTTGTCACTCATTTGGACCAATGGGAAATTAAAGCCAAGGATCCATACTTATAGACTTTGTAAGTTCGATTTCTCAATTGTATTTGAGAATTTTTCTATAACTCTTGTTTGTCACTCATTTGGACCAATGGCAAATTAAAGCCAAGGATCCATACTTATAGACTATGTAAGTCCGATTTCTCAATTGTGTTTGAGAATTTTTCTATAAAATTTGTTTGTCACTCATTTGGACCAATGGGAAATTAAAGCCAAGGATCCATACTTATAGGCTATGTAAGTTCGATTTCTCAATTGTATTTGAGAATTTTTCTATAACTCTTGTTTGTCACTCATTTGGACCAATGGCAAATTAAAGCCAAGGATCCATACTTATAGACTATGTAAGTCCGATTTCTCAATTGTGTTTGAGAATTTTTCTATAAAATTTGTTTGTCACTCATTTGGACCAATGGGAAATTAAAGCCAAGGATCCATACTTATAGGCTATGTAAGTTCGATTTCTCAATTGTATTTGAGAATTTTTCTATAACTCTTGTTTGTCACTCATTTGGACCAATGGGAAATTAAAGCCAAGGATCCATACTTATACACTATGTAAGTCCGATTTCTCAATTGTATTTGAGAATTTTTCTATAACACTTGTTTGTCACTCATTTGGACCAATGGCAAATTAAAGCCAAGGATCCATACTTATAGACTATGTAAGTCCGATTTCTCAATTGTGTTTGAGAATTTTTCTATAAAATTTGTTTGTCACTCATTTGGACCAATGGGAAATTAAAGCCAAGGATCCATACTTATAGGCTATGTAAGTTCGATTTCTCAATTGTATTTGAGAATTTTTCTATAACTCTTGTTTGTCACTCATTTGGACCAATGGCAAATTAAAGCCAAGGATCCATACTTATAGACTATGTAAGTCCGATTTCTCAATTGTGTTTGAGAATTTTTCTATAAAATTTGTTTGTCACTCATTTGGACCAATGGGAAATTAAAGCCAAGGATCCATACTTATAGGCTATGTAAGTTCGATTTCTCAATTGTATTTGAGAATTTTTCTATAACTCTTGTTTGTCACTCATTTGGACCAATGGGAAATTAAAGCCAAGGATCCATACTTATACACTATGTAAGTCCGATTTCTCAATTGTATTTGAGAATTTTTCTATAACACTTGTTTGTCACTCATTTGGACCAATGGCAAATTAAAGCCAAGGATCCATACTTATAGACTATGTAAGTCCGATTTCTCAATTGTATTTGAGAATTTTTCTATAAAATTTTAAGGATTAAAATTGTGTAAATTTTGTTCAGCTCTACGGGAATTTGGCTATTTGTGGGCACATTTATGTTTGTCACTCATTTGGACCAATGGGAAATTAAAGCCAAGGATCCATACTTATAGGCTATGTAAGTTCGTTTTCTCAATTGTATTTGAGAATTTTTCTATAACACTTGCTTGTCACTCATTTGGACCAATGGCAAATTAAAGCCAAGGTTCCATACTTATAGACTATGTAAGTCCGATTTCTCAATTGTATTTGAGAATTTTTCTATAACACTTGTTTGTCACTCATTTGGACCAATGGCAAATTAAAGCTAAGGATCCATACTTATAGGCTTTGTAAGTCCGATTTATCAATTGTATTTGAGAATTTTTCTATAACTCTTGTTTGTCACTCATTTGGACCAATGGCAAATTAAAGCCAAGGATCCATACTTATAGACTATGTAAGTCCGATTTCTCAATTGTATTTGAGAATTTTTCTATAAAATTTTAAGGATTAAAATTGTGTAAATTTTGTTCAGCTCTACGGGAATTTGGCTATTTGTGGGCACATTTATGTTTGTCACTCATTTGGACCAATGAGAAATTAAAGCCAAGGATCCATACTTATAGGCTATGTAAGTTCAATTTCTCAATTGTATTTGAGAATTTTTCTATAACACTTGTTTGTCACTCATTTGGACCAATGGGAAATTAAAGCCAAGGATCCATACTTATAGACTATGTAAGTCCAATTTCTCAATTGTGTTTAAGAATTTTTCTATAAAATTTTAAAGATTAAAATTGTGTAAATTTTGTTCAGCTCTACGGGAATTTAGCTATTTGTGGGCACATTTATGTTTGTCACTCATTTGGACCAATGGCAAATTAAAGCCAAGGATCCATACTTATAGACTATGTAAGTCCGATTTCTCAATTGTATTTGAGAATTTTTCTATAAAATTTTAAAGATTAAAATTGTGTAAATTTTGTTCAGCTCTACGGGAATTTGGCTATTTGTGGGCACATTTATGTTTGTCACTCATTTGGACCAATGGGAAATTGAAGCCAAGGATCCATACTTATAGGCTATGTAAATTCGATTTCTCAATTGTATTTGAGAATTTTTCTATAACTCTTGTTTGTCACTCATTTGGACCAATGGGAAATTAAAGCCAAGGATCCATACTTATAGACTATGTAAGTCCGATTTCTCAATTGTATTTGAGAATTTTTCTATAAAATATTAAAGATTAAAATTGTGTAAATTTTGTTCAGCTCTACGGGAATTTGGCTATTTGTGGGCACATTTATGTTTGTCACTCATTTGGACCAATGGGAAATTAAAGCCAAGGATCCATACTTATAGGCTATGTAAGTCCGATTTCTCAATTGTATTTGAGAATTTTTCTATAACTCTTGTTTGTCACTCATTTGGACCAATGGCAAATTAAAGCCAAGGATCCATACTTATAGACTATGTAAGTCCGATTTCTCAATTGTATTTGAGAATTTTTCTATAACACTTGTTTGTCACTCATTTGGACCAATGGGAAATTCAAGCCAAGGATCCATACTTATAGACTATGTAAGTCCGATTTCTCAATTGTATTTGAGAATTTTTCTATAAAATTTGTTTGTCACTCATTTGGACCAATGGGAAATTAAAGCCAAGGATCCATACTTATAGACTATGTAAGTCCGATTTCTCAATTGTATTTGAGAATTTTTCTATAAAATTTGTTTGTCACTCATTTGGACCAATGGGAAATTAAAGCCAAGGATCCATACTTATAGACTATGTAAGTCCGATTTCTCAATTGTATTTGAGAATTTTTCTATAACACTTGTTTGTCACTCATTTGGACCAATGGGAAATTCAAGCCAAGGATCCATACTTATAGACTATGTAAGTCCGATTTCTCAATTGTATTTGAGAATTTTTCTATAAAATTTGTTTGTCACTCATTTGGACCAATGGGAAATTAAAGCCAAGGATCCATACTTATAGACTATGTAAGTCCAATTTCTCAATTGTATTTGAGAATTTTTCTATAAAATTTTAAAGATTAAAATAGTGTAAATTTTGTTCAGCTCTACGGGAATTTGGCTATTTGTGGGCAAATTTATGTTTGTCACTCATTTGGACCAATGGGAAATTAAAGCCAAGGATCCATACTTATAGGCTATGTAAGTTCGTTTTCTCAATTGTATTTGAGAATTTTTCTATAACACTTGTTTGTCACTCATTTGGACCAATGGGAAATTAAAGCCAAGGATCCATACTTATAGACTTTGTAAGTTCGATTTCTCAATTGTATTTGAGAATTTTTCTATAACTCTTGTTTGTCACTCATTTGGACCAATGGCAAATTAAAGCCAAGGATCCATACTTATAGACTATGTAAGTCCGATTTCTCAATTGTGTTTGAGAATTTTTCTATAAAATTTGTTTGTCACTCATTTGGACCAATGGGAAATTAAAGCCAAGGATCCATACTTATAGGCTATGTAAGTTCGATTTCTCAATTGTATTTGAGAATTTTTCTATAACTCTTGTTTGTCACTCATTTGGACCAATGGCAAATTAAAGCCAAGGATCAATACTTATAGACTATGTAAGTCCGATTTCTCAATTGTGTTTGAGAATTTTTCTATAAAATTTGTTTGTCACTCATTTGGACCAATGGGAAATTAAAGCCAAGGATCCATACTTATAGGCTATGTAAGTTCGATTTCTCAATTGTATTTGAGAATTTTTCTATAACTCTTGTTTGTCACTCATTTGGACCAATGGGAAATTAAAGCCAAGGATCCATACTTATACACTATGTAAGTCCGATTTCTCAATTGTATTTGAGAATTTTTCTATAACACTTGTTTGTCACTCATTTGGACCAATGGCAAATTAAAGCCAAGGATCCATACTTATAGACTATGTAAGTCCGATTTCTCAATTGTATTTGAGAATTTTTCTATAAAATTTTAAGGATTAAAATTGTGTAAATTTTGTTCAGCTCTACGGGAATTTGGCTATTTGTGGGCACATTTATGTTTGTCACTCATTTGGACCAATGGGAAATTAAAGCCAAGGATCCATACTTATAGGCTATGTAAGTTCGTTTTCTCAATTGTATTTGAGAATTTTTCTATAACACTTGTTTGTCACTCATTTGGACCAATGGCAAATTAAAGCCAAGGTTCCATACTTATAGACTATGTAAGTCCGATTTCTCAATTGTATTTGAGAATTTTTCTATAACACTTGTTTGTCACTCATTTGGACCAATGGCAAATTAAAGCTAAGGATCCATACTTATAGGCTTTGTAAGTCCGATTTATCACTTGTATTTGAGAATTTTTCTATAACTCTTGTTTGTCACTCATTTGGACCAATGGCAAATTAAAGCCAAGGATCCATACTTATAGACTATGTAAGTCCGATTTCTCAATTGTATTTGAGAATTTTTCTATAAAATTTTAAGGATTAAAATTGTGTAAATTTTGTTCAGCTCTACGGGAATTTGGCTATTTGTGGGCACATTTATGTTTGTCACTCATTTGGACCAATGAGAAATTAAAGCCAAGGATCCATACTTATAGGCTATGTAAGTTCAATTTCTCAATTGTATTTGAGAATTTTTCTATAACACTTGTTTGTCACTCATTTGGACCAATGGGAAATTAAAGCCAAGGATCCATACTTATAGACTATGTAAGTCCAATTTCTCAATTGTGTTTAACAATTTTTCTATAAAATTTTAAAGATTAAAATTGTGTAAATTTTGTTCAGCTCTACGGGAATTTAGCTATTTGTGGGCACATTTATGTTTGTCACTCATTTGGACCAATGGCAAATTAAAGCCAAGGATCCATACTTATAGACTATGTAAGTCCGATTTCTCAATTGTATTTGAGAATTTTTCTATAAAATTTTAAAGATTAAAATTGTGTAAATTTTGTTCAGCTCTACGGGAATTTGGCTATTTGTGGGCACATTTATGTTTGTCACTCATTTGGACCAATGGGAAATTAAAGCCAAGGATCCATACTTATAGGCTATGTAAGTCCGATTTCTCAATTGTATTTGAGAATTTTTCTATAACTCTTGTTTGTCACTTATTTGGACCAATGGGAAATTAAAGCCAAGGATCCATACTTATAGACTATGTAAGTCCGATTTCTCAATTGTATTTGAGAATTTTTCTATAAAATATTAAAGATTAAAATTGTGTAAATTTTGTTCAGCTCTACGGGAATTTGGCTATTTGTGGGCACATTTATGTTTGTCACTCATTTGGACCAATGGGAAATTAAAGCCAAGGATCCATACTTATAGGCTATGTAAGTCCGATTTCTCAATTGTATTTGAGAATTTTTCTATAACTCTTGTTTGTCACTCATTTGGACCAATGGCAAATTAAAGCCAAGGATCCATACTTATAGACTATGTAAGTCCGATTTCTTTATTGTATTTGAGAATTTTTCTATAAAATTTGTTTGTCACTCATTTGGACCAATGGGAAATTAAAGCCAAGGATCCATACTTATAGACTATGTAAGTCCGATTTCTCAATTGTATTTGAGAATTTTTCTATAACACTTGTTTGTCACTCATTTGGACCAATGGCAAATTAAAGCCAAGGATCCATACTTATAGACTATGTAAGTCCGATTTCTCAATTGTATTTGAGAATTTTTCTATAAAATTTGTTTGTCACTCATTTGGACCAATGGGAAATTCAAGCCAAGGATCCATACTTATAGACTATGTAAGTCCGATTTCTCAATTGTATTTGAGAATTTTTCTATAAAATTTGTTTGTCACTCATTTGGACCAATGGGAAATTAAAGCCAAGGATCCATACTTATAGACTATGTAAGTCCGATTTCTCAATTGTATTTGAGAATTTTTCTATAACACTTGTTTGCCACTCATTTGGACCAATTAAAGCCAAGGATCCATACTAATGGGCTATGTAAGTCCGATTTCTCAATTGTATTTGAGAATTTTTCAATAACACTTGTTTGTCACTCATTTGGACCAATGGGAAATTAAAGCCAAGGATCCATACTTATAGGCTATGTAAGTCCGATTTCTCAATTGTATTTGAGAATTTTTCTATAACTCTTGTTTGTCACTCATTTGGACCAATGGCAAATTAAAGCCAAGGATCCATACTTATAGACTATGTAAGTCCGATTTCTTTATTGTATTTGAGAATTTTTCTATAAAATTTGTTTGTCACTCATTTGGACCAATGGGAAATTAAAGCCAAGGATCCATACTCATAGGCTATGTAAGTCCGATTTCTCAATTGTATTTGAGAATTTTTCTATAACACTTGTTTGTCACTCATTTGGACCAATGGGAAATTAAAGCCAAGGATCCATACTTATAGGCTATGTAAGTCCGATTTCTCAATTGTATTTGAGAATTTTTCTATAACTCTTGTTTGTCACTCATTTGGACCAATGGCAAATTAAAGCCAAGGATCCATACTTATAGACTATGTAAGTCCGATTTCTTTATTGTATTTGAGAATTTTTCTATAAAATTTGTTTGTCACTCATTTGGACCAATGGGAAATTAAAGCCAAGGATCCATACTTATAGACTATGTAAGTCCGATTTCTCAATTGTATTTGAGAATTTTTCTATAACACTTGTTTGTCACTCATTTGGACCAATGGCAAATTAAAGCCAAGGATCCATACTTATAGACTATGTAAGTCCGATTTCTCAATTGTATTTGAGAATTTTTCTATAAAATTTGTTTGTCACTCATTTGGACCAATGGGAAATTAAAGCCAAGGATCCATACTTATAGGCTATGTAAGTTCGATTTCTAAATTGTATTTGAGAATTTTTCTATAGCACTTGTTTGTCACTCATTTGGACCAATGGCAAATTAAAGCCAAGGATCCATACTTATAGACTATGTAATTCCGATTTCTCAATTGTATTTGAGAATTTTTCTATAACACTTGTTTGTCACTCATTTGGACCAATGGCAAATTAAAGCCAAGGATCCATACTTATAGACTATGTAAGTCCGATTTCTCAATTGTATTTGAGAATTTTTCTATAACACTTGTTTGTCACTCATTTGGACCAATGGCAAATTAAAGCCAAGGATCCATACTTATAGACTATGTAAGTCCGATTTCTCAATTGTATTTGAGAATTTTTCTATAACACTTGTTTGTCACTCATTTGGACCAATGGCAAATTAAAGCCAAGGATCCATACTTATAGACTATGTAAGTCCGATTTCTCAATTGTATTTGAGAATTTTTCTATAACACTTGTTTGTCACTCATTTGGACCAATGGCAAATTAAAGCCAAGGATCCATACTTATAGACTATGTAAGTCCGATTTCTCAATTGTATTTGAGAATTTTTCTATAACACTTGTTTGTCACTCATTTGGACCAATGGCAAATTAAAGCCAAGGATCCATACTTATAGACTATGTAAGTCCGATTTCTCAATTGTATTTGAGAATTTTTCTATAACACTTGTTTGTCACTCATTTGGACCAATGGCAAATTAAAGCCAAGGATCCATACTTATAGACTATGTAACTCCGATTTCTCAATTGTATTTGAGAATTTTTCTATAAAATTTGTTTGTCACTCATTTGGACCAATGGGAAATTAAAGCCAAGGATCCATACTTATAGGCTATGTAAGTCCGATTTCTCAATTGTATTTGAGAATTTTTCTATAACACTTGTATGTCACTCATTTGGACCAATGGGAAATTAAAGCCAAGGATCCATACTTATAGACTATGTAAGTCCGATTTCTCAATTGTATTTGAGAATTTTTCTATAACACTTGTTTGTCACTCATTTGGACCAATGGCAAATTAAAGCCAAGGATCCATACTTATAGACTATGTAAGTCCGATTTCTCAATTGTATTTGAGAATTTTTCTATAACACTTGTTTGTCACTCATTTGGACCAATGGCAAATTAAAGCCAAGGATCCATACTTATAGACTATGTAAGTCCGATTTCTCAATTGTATTTGAGAATTTTTCTATAACGCTTGTTTGTCACTCATTTGGACCAACGGCAAATTAAAGCCAAGGATCCATACTTATAGACTATGTAAGTCCGATTTCTCAATTGTATTTGAGAATTTTTCTATAACACTTGTTTGTCACTCATTTGGACCAATGGCAAATTAAAGCCAAGGATCCATACTTATAGACTATGTAAGTCCGATTTCTCAATTGTATTTGAGAATTTTTCTAAACCACTTGTTTGTCACTCATTTGGACCAATGGCAAATGAAAGCCAAGGATCCATACTTATAGACTATGTAAGTCCGAATTCTCAATTGTATTTGAGAGTTTTTCTATAAAATTTGTTTGTCACTCATTTGGATCAATGGGAAATTAAAGCCAAGGATCCATACTGATAGACTATGTAAGTCCGATTTCTCAATTGTATTTGAGAATTTTTCTATAACACTTGTTTGTCACTCATTTGGACCAATGGCAAATTAAAGCCAAGGATCCATACTTATAGACTATGTAAGTCCGATTTCTCAATTGTATTTGAACATTTTTCTATAACACTTGTTTGTCACTCATTTGGACCAATGGCAAATTAAAGCCAAGGATCCATACTTATAGACTATGTAAGTCCGAATTCTCAATTGTATTTGAGAGTTTTTCTATAAAATTTGTTTGTCACTCATTTGGACCAATGGCAAATTAAAGCCAAGGATCCATACTTATGGGCTATGTAAGTCCGATTTCTCAATTGTATTTGAGAATTTTTCTATAACACTTGTTTGTCACTCATTTGGACCAATGGGAAATTAAAGCCAAGGATCCATACTTATAGGCTATGTAAGTCCGATTTCTCAATTGTATTTGAGAATTTTTCTATAAAATTTGTTTGTCACTCAATTGGACCAATGGCAAATTAAAGCCAAGGATCCATACTTATAGACTATGTAAGTCCGATTTCTCAATTGTATTTGAGAATTTTTTTATAACACTTGATTGTCACTCATTTGGACCAATGGCAAATTAAAGCCAAGGATCCATACTTATAGACTATGTAAGTCCGATTTCTCAATTGTATTTGAGAGTTTTTCTATAAAATTTGTTTGTCACTAATTTGGACCAATGGGAAATTAAAGCCAAGGATCCATACTTATAGACTATGTAAGTCCGATTTCTCAATTGTATTTGAGAATTTTTCTATAACACTTGTTTGTCACTCATTTGGACCAATGGCAAATTAAAGCCAAGGATCCATACTTATAGACTATGTAAGTCCGATTTCACAATTGTATTTGAGAATTTTTCTATAACACTTGTTTGTCACTCATTTGGACCAATGCCAAATTAAAGCCAAGGATCCATACTTATGGGCTATGTCAGTCCGATTTCTCAATTGTATTTGAGAATTTTTCTATAACACTTGTTTGACACTCATTTGGACAAATGGGAAATTAAAGCCAAGGATCCATACTTATAGGCTATGTAAGTCCGATTTCTCAATTGTATTTGAGAATTTTTCTATAAAATTTGTTTGTCACTCAATTGGACCAATGGGAAATTAAAGCCAAGGATCCATACTTATAGACTATGTAAGTCCGATTTCTCAATTGTATTTGAGAATTTTTCTATAAAATTTGTTTGTCACTCATATGGACCAATTTGAAATTAAAGCCAAGGATCCATACTTATAGGCTATGTCAGTCCGATTTCTCAATTGTATTTGAGAATATTTCTATAACACTTGTTTGTCACTCATTTGGACCAATGGGAAATTAAAGCCAAGGATCCATACTTATAGGCTATGTAAGTCCGATTTCTCAATTGTATTTGAGAAATTTTCTATAAAATTTGTTTGTCACTCATTTGGACCAATGGGAAATTAAAGCCAAGGATCCATACTTATGGGCTATGTCAGTCCGATTTCTCAATTGTATTTGAGAATTTTTCTATAAAATTTGTTTGTCACTCAATTGGACCAATGGGAAATTAAAGCCAAGGATCCATACTTATAGACTATGTAAGTCCGATTTCTCAATTGTATTTGAGAATTTTTCTATAAAATTTGTTTGTCATTCATTTGGACCAATGGGAAATTAAAGCCAAGGATCCATACTAATGGGCTATGTAAGTCCGATTTCTCAATTGTATTTGAGAATTTTTCTATAACACTTGTTTGTCACTCATTTGGACCAATGGGAAATTAAAGCCAAGGATCCATACTTATAGGCTATGTAAGTCCGATTTCTCAATTGTATTTGAGAATTTTTCTATAAAATTTGTTTGTCACTCATTTGGACCAATGGGAAATTAAAGCCAAGGATCCATACTTATGGGCTATGTCAGTCCGATTTCTCAATTGTATTTGAGAATTTTTCTATAACACTTGTTTGTCACTCATTTGGACCAATGGCAAATTAAAGCCAAGGATCCATACTTATAGGCTATGTAAGTCCGATTTCTCAATTGTATTTGAGAATTTTTCTATAAAATTTGTTTGTCATTCATTTGGACCAATGGGAACTTAAAGCCAAGGATCCATACTAATGGGCTATGTAAGTCCGATTTCTCAATTGTATTTGAGAATTTTTCTATAACACTTGTTTGTCACTCATTTGGACCAATGGCAAATTAAAGCCAAGGATCCATACTTATAGGCTATGTAAGTCCGATTTCTCAATTGTATTTGAGAATTTTTCTATAACTCTTGTTTGTCACTCATTTGGACCAATGGCAAATTAAAGCCAAGGATCCATACTTATAGGCTATGTAAGTCCGATTTCTCAATTGTATTTGAGAATTTTTCTATAACTCTTGTTTGTCACTCATTTGGACCAATGGCAAATTAAAGCCAAGGATCCATACTTATAGACTATGTAAGTCCGATTTCTCAATTGTATTTGAGAATTTTTCTATAACTTTTGTTTGTCACTCATTTGGACCAATTTGAAATTAAAGCCAAGGATCCATACTTATAGGCTATGTCAGTCCGATTTCTCAATTGTATTTGAAAATATTTCTATAACACTTGTTTGTCACTCATTTGGACCAATGGGAAATTAAAGCCAAGGATCCATACTTATAGGCTATGTAAGTCCGATTTCTCAATTGTATTTGAGAAATTTTCTATAAAATTTGTTTGTCACTCATTTGGACCAATGGGAAATTAAAGCCAAGGATCCATACTTATGGGCTATTTCAGTCCGATTTCTCAATTGTATTTGAGAATTTTTCTATAAAATTTGTTTGTCACTCAATTGGACCAATGGGAAATTAAAGCCAAGGATCCATACTTATAGACTATGTAAGTCCGATTTCTCAATTGTATTTGAGAATTTTTCTATAAAATTTGTTTGTCATTCATTTGGACCAATGGGAAATTAAAGCCAAGGATCCATACTAATGGGCTATGTAAGTCCGATTTCTCAATTGTATTTGAGAATTTTTCTATAACACTTGTTTGTCACTCATTTGGACCAATGGGAAATTAAAGCCAAGGATCCATACGTATAGACTATGTAAGTCCGATTTCTCAATTGTATTTGAGAATTTTTCTATAACACTTGTTTGTCACTCATTTGGACCAATGGCAAATTAAAGCCAAGGATCCATACTTATAGACTATGTAAGTCCGATTTCTCAATTGTATTTGAACATTTTTCTATAACACTTGTTTGTCACTCATTTGGACCAATGGCAAATTAAAGCCAAGGATCCATACTTATAGACTATGTAAGTCCGAATTCTCAATTGTATTTGAGAGTTTTTCTATAAAATTTGTTTTTCACTCATTTGGACCAATGGCAAATTAAAGCCAAGGATCCATACTTATGGGCTATGTATGTCCGATTTCTCAATTGTATTTGAGAATTTTTCTATAACACTTGTTTGTCACTCATTTGGACCAATGGGAAATTAAAGCCAAGGATCCATACTTATAGGCTATGTAAGTCCGATTTCTCAATTGTATTTGAGAATTTTTCTATAAAATTTGTTTGTCACTCAATTGGACCAATGGCAAATTAAAGCCAAGGATCCATACTTATAGACTATGTAAGTCCGATTTCTCAATTGTATTTGAGAATTTTTCTATAACACTTGTTTGTCAGTCATTTGGACCAATGGCAAATTAAAGCCAAGGATCCATACTTATAGACTATGTAAGTCCGATTTCTCAATTGTATTTGAGAATTTTTCTATAACACTTGATTGTCACTCATTTGGACCAATGGCAAATTAAAGCCAAGGATCCATACTTATAGACTATGTAAGTCCGATTTCTCAATTGTATTTGAGAGTTTTTCTATAAAATTTGTTTGTCACTCATTTGGACCAATGGGAAATTAAAGCCAAGGATCCATACTTATAGACTATGTAAGTCCGATTTCTCAATTGTATTTGAGAATTTTTCTATAACACTTGTTTGTCACTCATTTGGACCAATGGCAAATTAAAGCCAAGGATCCATACTTATAGACTATGTAAGTCCGATTTCTCAATTGTATTTGAGAATTTTTCTATAACACTTGTTTTTCACTCATTTGGACCAATGCCAAATTAAAGCCAAGGATCCATACTTATAGACTATGTAAGTCCGATTTTTCAATTGTATTTGAGAATTTTTCTATAAAATTTGTTTGTCACTCATTTGGACCAATGGGAAATTAAAGCCAAGGATCCAGACTAATGGGCTATGTAAGTCCGATTTCTCAATTGTATATGAGAATTTTTCTATAACTCTTGTTTGTCACTCATTTGGACCAATGGCAAATTAAAGCCAAGGATCCATACTTATAGGCTATGTAAGTCCGATTTCTCAATTGTATTTGAGAGTTTTTCTATAAAATTTGTTTGTCACTCATTTGGACCAATGGGAAATTAAAGCCAAGGATCCATACTTATGGGCTATGTCAGTCCGATTTCTCAATTGTATTTGAGAATTTTTCTATAACACTTGTTTGTCACTCATTTGGACCAATGGGAAATTAAAGCCAAGGATCCATACTTATAGGCTATGTAAGTCCGATTTCTCAATTGTATTTGAGAATTTTTCTATAAAATTTGTTTGTCACTCAATTGGACCAATGGGAAATTAAAGCCAAGGATCCATACTTATAGACTATGTAAGTCCGATTTCTCAATTGTATTTGAGAATTTTTCTATAAAATTTGTTTGTCACTCATTTGGACCAATTTGAAATTAAAGCCAAGGATCCATACTTATAGGCTATGTCAGTCCGATTTCTCAATTGTATTTGAGAATATTTCTATAACACTTGTTTGTCACTCATTTGGACCAATGGGAAATTAAAGCCAAGGATCCATACTTATAGGCTATGTAAGTCCGATTTCTCAATTGTATTTGAGAAATTTTCTATAAAATTTGTTTGTCACTCATTTGGACCAATGGGAAATTAAAGCCAAGGATCCATACTTATGGGCTATGTCAGTCCGATTTCTCAATTGTATTTGAGAATTTTTCTATAAAATTTGTTTGTCACTCAATTGGACCAATGGGAAATTAAAGCCAAGGATCCATACTTATAGACTATGTAAGTCCGATTTCTCAATTGTATTTGAGAATTTTTCTATAAAATTTGTTTGTCATTCATTTGGACCAATGGGAAATTAAAGCCAAGGATCCATACTAATGGGCTATGTAAGTCCGATTTCTCAATTGTATTTGAGAATTTTTCTATAACACTTGTTTGTCACTCATTTGGACCAATGGGAAATTAAAGCCAAGGATCCATACTTATAGGCTATGTAAGTCCGATTTCTCAATTGTATTTGAGAATTTTTCTATAAAATTTGTTTGTCACTCATTTGGACCAATGGGAAATTAAAGCCAAGGATCCATACTAATGGGCTATGTAAGTCCGATTTCTCAATTGTATTTGAGAATTTTTCTATAACACTTGTTTGTCACTCATTTGGACCAATGGCAAATTAAAGCCAAGGATCCATACTTATAGACTATGTAAGTCCGATTTCTCAATTGTATTTGAGAATTTTTCTATAACACTTGTTTGTCACTCATTTGGACCAATGGCAAATTAAAGCCAAGGATCCATACTTATAGACTATGTAAGTCCGATTTCTCAATTGTATTTGAGAATTTTTCTATAAAATTTGTTTGTCACTCATTTGCACCAATGGCAAATTAAAGCCAAGGATCCATACTTATAGACTATGTAAGTCCGATTTCTCAATTGTATTTGAGAATTTTTCTATAACACTTGTTTGTCACTCATTTGGACCAATGGCAAATTAAAGCCAAGGATCCATACTTATAGACTATGTAAGTCCGATTTCTCAATTGTATTTGAGAATTTTTCTATAAAATTTGTTTGTCACTCATTTGGACCAATGGCAAATTAAAGCCAAGGATCCATACTAATAGGCTATGTAAGTCCGATTTCTCAATTGTATTTGAGAATTTTTCTATAAAATTTGTTTGTCACTCATTTGGACCAATGGGAAATTAAAGCCAAGGATCCATACTAATGGGCTATGTAAGTCCGATTTCTCAATTGTATTTGAGAATTTTTCTATAACTCTTGTTTGTCACTCATTTGGACCAATGGCAAATTAAAGCCAAGGATCCATACTTATAGGCTATGTAAGTCCGATTTCTCAATTGTATTTGAGAATTTTTCTATAAAATTTGTTTGTCACTCATTTGGACCAATGGGAAATTAAAGCCAAGGATCCATACTAATGGGCTATGTAAGTCCGATTTCTCAATTGTATTTGAGAATTTTTCTATAACTCTTGTTTGTCACTCATTTGGACCAATGGCAAATTAAAGCCAAGGATCCATACTTATAGGCTATGTAAGTCCGATTTCTCAATTGTATTTGAGAATTTTTCTATAAAATTTGTTTGTCACTCATTTGGACCAATGGGAAATTAAAGCCAAGGATCCATACTAATGGGCTATGTAAGTCCGATTTCTCAATTGTATATGAGAATTTTTCTATAACTCTTGTTTGTCACTCATTTGGACCAATGGCAAATTAAAGCCAAGGATCCATACTTATAGGCTATGTAAGTCCGATTTCTCAATTGTATTTGAGAATTTTTCTATAAAATTTGTTTGTCACTCATTTGGACCAATGGGAAATTAAAGCCAAGGATCCATACTAATGGGCTATGTAAGTCCGATTTCTCAATTGTATTTGAGAATTTTTCTATAACTCTTGTTTGTCACTCATTTGGACCAATGGCAAATTAAAGCCAAGGATCCATACTTATAGGCTATGTAAGTCCGATTTCTCAATTGTATTTGAGAATTTTTCTATAAAATTTGTTTGTCACTCATTTGGACCAATGGGAAATTAAAGCCAAGGATCCATACTAATGGGCTATGTAAGTCCGATTTCTCAATTGTATATGAGAATTTTTCTATAACTCTTGTTTGTCACTCATTTGGACCAATGGCAAATTAAAGCCAAGGATCCATACTTATAGGCTATGTAAGTCCGATTTCTCAATTGTATTTGAGAATTTTTCTATAAAATTTGTTTGTCACTCATTTGGACCAATGGGAAATTAAAGCCAAGCATCCAGACTAATGGGCTATGTAAGTCCGATTTCTCAATTGTATATGAGAATTTTTCTATAACTCTTGTTTGTCACTCATTTGGACCAATGGCAAATTAAAGCCAAGGATCCATACTTATAGGCTATGTAATTCCGATTTCTCAATTGTATTTGAGAATTTTTCTATAAAATTTGTTTGTCACTCATTTGGACCAATGGGAAATTAAAGCCAAGGATCCATACTAATGGGCTATGTAAGTCCGATTTCTCAATTGTATATGAGAATTTTTCTATAACTCTTGCTTGTCACTCATTTGGACCAATGGCAAATTAAAGTCAAGGATCCATAGTTATAGACTATGTAAGTCCGATTTCTCAATTGTATTTGAGAATTTTTCTATAACACTTGTTTGTCACTCATTTGGACCAATGGCAAATTAAAGTCAAGGATCCATACTTATAGACTATGTAAGTCCGATTTCTCAATTGTATTTGAGAATTTTTCTATAACACTTGTTTGTCACTCTTTTGGACCAATGGCAAATTAAAGTCAAGGATCCATACTTATAGACTATGTAAGTCCGATTTCTCAATTGTATTTGAGAATTTTTCTATAACACTTGTTTGTCACTCATTTGGACCAATGGCAAATTAAAGTCAAGGATCCATACTTATAGACTATGTAAGTCCGATTTCTCAATTGTATTTGAGAATTTTTCTATAACACTTGTTTGTCACTCATTTGGACCAATGGGAAATTAAAGCCAAGGATCCATACTTATGGGCTATGTAAGTCCGATTTCTCAATTATATTTGAGAATTTTTCTATAACACTTGCTTGTCACTCATTTGGACCAATGGCAAATTAAAGCCAAGGATCCAGACTAATGGGCTATGTAAGTCCGATTTCTCAATTGTATATGAGAATTTTTCTATAACTCTTGTTTGTCACTCATTTGGACCAATGGCAAATTAAAGCCAAGGATCCATACTTACAGGCTATGTAAGTCCGATTTCTCAATTGTATTTGAGAATTTTTCTATAAAATTTGTTTGTCACTCATTTGGACCAATGGGAAATTAAAGCCAAGGATCCATACTAATGGGCTATGTCAGTCCGATTTCGCAATTGTATTTGAGAATTTTTCTATAACACTTGTTTGTCACTCATTTGGACCAATGGGAAATTAAAGCCAAGGATCCATACTTATAGGCTATGTAAGTCCGATTTCTCAATTGTATTTGAGAATTTTTCTATAAAATTTGTTTGTCACTCAATTGGACCAATGGGAAATTAAAGCCAAGGATCCATACTTATAGACTATGTAAGTCCGATTTCTCAATTGTATTTGAGAATTTTTCTATAAAATTTGTTTGTCACTCATTTGGACCAATTTGAAATTAAAGCCAAGGATCCATACTTATAGGCTATGTCAGTCCGATTTCTCAATTGTATTTGAGAATATTTCTATAACACTTGTTTGTCACTCATTTGGACCAATGGGAAATTAAAGCCAAGGATCCATACTTATAGGCTATGTAAGTCCGATTTCTCAATTGTATTTGAGAAATTTTCTATAAAATTTGTTTGTCACTCATTTGGACCAATGGGAAATTAAAGCCAAGGATCCATACTTATGGGCTATGTCAGTCCGATTTCTCAATTGTATTTGAGAATTTTTCTATAAAATTTGTTTGTCACTCAATTGGACCAATGGGAAATTAAAGCCAAGGATCCATACTTATAGACTATGTAAGTCCGATTTCTCAATTGTATTTGAGAATTTTTCTATAAAATTTGTTTGTCATTCATTTGGACCAATGGGAAATTAAAGCCAAGGATCCATACTAATGGGCTATGTAAGTCCGATTTCTCAATTGTATTTGAGAATTTTTCTATAACACTTGTTTGTCACTCATTTGGACCAATGGGAAATTAAAGCCAAGGATCCATACTTATAGGCTATGTAAGTCCGATTTCTCAATTGTATTTGAGAATTTTTCTATAAAATTTGTTTGTCACTCATTTGGACCAATGGGAAATTAAAGCCAAGGATCCATACTAATGGGCTATGTAAGTCCGATTGCTCAATTGTATTTGAGAATTTTTCTATAACACTTGTTTGTCACTCATTTGGACCAATGGCAAATTAAAGCCAAGGATCCATACTTATAGACTATGTAAGTCCGATTTCTCAATTGTATTTGAGAATTTTTCTATAACACTTGTTTGTCACTCATTTGGACCAATGGCAAATTAAAGCCAAGGATCCATACTTATAGACTATGTAAGTCCGATTTCTCAATTGTATTTGAGAATTTTTCTATAAAATTTGTTTGTCACTCATTTGCACCAATGGCAAATTAAAGCCAAGGATCCATACTTATAGACTATGTAAGTCCGATTTCTCAATTGTATTTGAGAATTTTTCTATAACACTTGTTTGTCACTCATTTGGACCAATGGCAAATTAAAGCCAAGGATCCATACTTATAGGCTATGTAAGTCCGATTTCTCAATTGTATTTGAGAATTTTTCTATAAAATTTGTTTGTCACTCATTTGGACCAATGGGAAATTAAAGCCAAGGATCCATACTAATGGGCTATGTAAGTCCGATTTCTCAATTGTATTTGAGAATTTTTCTATAACTCTTGTTTGTCACTCATTTGGACCAATGGCAAATTAAAGCCAAGGATCCATACTTATAGGCTATG
This sequence comes from Lypha dubia, assembly GCA_947311025.1. Lineage (NCBI taxonomy): Eukaryota > Metazoa > Arthropoda > Insecta > Diptera > Tachinidae > Lypha > Lypha dubia. Next base: position 22,087,255 of record OX371260.1, on the reverse strand, counting down.
TAAGTCCGATTTCTCAATTGTATTTGAGAATTTTTCTATAAAATTTGTTTGTCACTCATTTGGACCAATGGGAAATTAAAGCCAAGGATCCATACTAATGGGCTATGTAAGTCCGATTTCTCAATTGTATATGAGAATTTTTCTATAACTCTTGTTTGTCACTCATTTGGACCAATGGCAAATTAAAGCCAAGGATCCATACTTATAGGCTATGTAAGTCCGATTTCTCAATTGTATTTGAGAATTTTTCTATAAAATTTGTTTGTCACTCATTTGGACCAATGGGAAATTAAAGCCAAGCATCCAGACTAATGGGCTATGTAAGTCCGATTTCTCAATTGTATATGAGAATTTTTCTATAACTCTTGTTTGTCACTCATTTGGACCAATGGCAAATTAAAGCCAAGGATCCATACTTATAGGCTATGTAATTCCGATTTCTCAATTGTATTTGAGAATTTTTCTATAAAATTTGTTTGTCACTCATTTGGACCAATGGGAAATTAAAGCCAAGGATCCATACTAATGGGCTATGTAAGTCCGATTTCTCAATTGTATATGAGAATTTTTCTATAACTCTTGCTTGTCACTCATTTGGACCAATGGCAAATTAAAGTCAAGGATCCATAGTTATAGACTATGTAAGTCCGATTTCTCAATTGTATTTGAGAATTTTTCTATAACACTTGTTTGTCACTCATTTGGACCAATGGCAAATTAAAGTCAAGGATCCATACTTATAGACTATGTAAGTCCGATTTCTCAATTGTATTTGAGAATTTTTCTATAACACTTGTTTGTCACTCTTTTGGACCAATGGCAAATTAAAGTCAAGGATCCATACTTATAGACTATGTAAGTCCGATTTCTCAATTGTATTTGAGAATTTTTCTATAACACTTGTTTGTCACTCATTTGGACCAATGGCAAATTAAAGTCAAGGATCCATACTTATAGACTATGTAAGTCCGATTTCTCAATTGTATTTGAGAATTTTTCTATAACACTTGTTTGTCACTCATTTGGACCAATGGGAAATTAAAGCCAAGGATCCATACTTATGGGCTATGTAAGTCCGATTTCTCAATTATATTTGAGAATTTTTCTATAACACTTGCTTGTCACTCATTTGGACCAATGGCAAATTAAAGCCAAGGATCCAGACTAATGGGCTATGTAAGTCCGATTTCTCAATTGTATATGAGAATTTTTCTATAACTCTTGTTTGTCACTCATTTGGACCAATGGCAAATTAAAGCCAAGGATCCATACTTACAGGCTATGTAAGTCCGATTTCTCAATTGTATTTGAGAATTTTTCTATAAAATTTGTTTGTCACTCATTTGGACCAATGGGAAATTAAAGCCAAGGATCCATACTAATGGGCTATGTCAGTCCGATTTCGCAATTGTATTTGAGAATTTTTCTATAACACTTGTTTGTCACTCATTTGGACCAATGGGAAATTAAAGCCAAGGATCCATACTTATAGGCTATGTAAGTCCGATTTCTCAATTGTATTTGAGAATTTTTCTATAAAATTTGTTTGTCACTCAATTGGACCAATGGGAAATTAAAGCCAAGGATCCATACTTATAGACTATGTAAGTCCGATTTCTCAATTGTATTTGAGAATTTTTCTATAAAATTTGTTTGTCACTCATTTGGACCAATTTGAAATTAAAGCCAAGGATCCATACTTATAGGCTATGTCAGTCCGATTTCTCAATTGTATTTGAGAATATTTCTATAACACTTGTTTGTCACTCATTTGGACCAATGGGAAATTAAAGCCAAGGATCCATACTTATAGGCTATGTAAGTCCGATTTCTCAATTGTATTTGAGAAATTTTCTATAAAATTTGTTTGTCACTCATTTGGACCAATGGGAAATTAAAGCCAAGGATCCATACTTATGGGCTATGTCAGTCCGATTTCTCAATTGTATTTGAGAATTTTTCTATAAAATTTGTTTGTCACTCAATTGGACCAATGGGAAATTAAAGCCAAGGATCCATACTTATAGACTATGTAAGTCCGATTTCTCAATTGTATTTGAGAATTTTTCTATAAAATTTGTTTGTCATTCATTTGGACCAATGGGAAATTAAAGCCAAGGATCCATACTAATGGGCTATGTAAGTCCGATTTCTCAATTGTATTTGAGAATTTTTCTATAACACTTGTTTGTCACTCATTTGGACCAATGGGAAATTAAAGCCAAGGATCCATACTTATAGGCTATGTAAGTCCGATTTCTCAATTGTATTTGAGAATTTTTCTATAAAATTTGTTTGTCACTCATTTGGACCAATGGGAAATTAAAGCCAAGGATCCATACTAATGGGCTATGTAAGTCCGATTGCTCAATTGTATTTGAGAATTTTTCTATAACACTTGTTTGTCACTCATTTGGACCAATGGCAAATTAAAGCCAAGGATCCATACTTATAGACTATGTAAGTCCGATTTCTCAATTGTATTTGAGAATTTTTCTATAACACTTGTTTGTCACTCATTTGGACCAATGGCAAATTAAAGCCAAGGATCCATACTTATAGACTATGTAAGTCCGATTTCTCAATTGTATTTGAGAATTTTTCTATAAAATTTGTTTGTCACTCATTTGCACCAATGGCAAATTAAAGCCAAGGATCCATACTTATAGACTATGTAAGTCCGATTTCTCAATTGTATTTGAGAATTTTTCTATAACACTTGTTTGTCACTCATTTGGACCAATGGCAAATTAAAGCCAAGGATCCATACTTATAGGCTATGTAAGTCCGATTTCTCAATTGTATTTGAGAATTTTTCTATAAAATTTGTTTGTCACTCATTTGGACCAATGGCAAATTAAAGCCAAGGATCCATACTAATAGGCTATGTAAGTCCGATTTCTCAATTGTATTTGAGAATTTTTCTATAAAATTTGTTTGTCACTCATTTGGACCAATGGGAAATTAAAGCCAAGGATCCATACTAATGGGCTATGTAAGTCCGATTTCTCAATTGTATTTGAGAATTTTTCTATAACTCTTGTTTGTCACTCATTTGGACCAATGGCAAATTAAAGCCAAGGATCCATACTTATAGGCTATGTAAGTCCGATTTCTCAATTGTATTTGAGAATTTTTCTATAAAATTTGTTTGTCACTCATTTGGACCAATGGGAAATTAAAGCCAAGGATCCATACTAATGGGCTATGTAAGTCCGATTTCTCAATTGTATTTGAGAATTTTTCTATAACTCTTGTTTGTCACTCATTTGGACCAATGGCAAATTAAAGCCAAGGATCCATACTTATAGGCTATGTAAGTCCGATTTCTCAATTGTATTTGAGAATTTTTCTATAAAATTTGTTTGTCACTCATTTGGACCAATGGGAAATTAAAGCCAAGGATCCATACTAATGGGCTATGTAAGTCCGATTTCTCAATTGTATATGAGAATTTTTCTATAACTCTTGTTTGTCACTCATTTGGACCAATGGCAAATTAAAGCCAAGGATCCATACTTATAGGCTATGTAAGTCCGATTTCTCAATTGTATTTGAGAATTTTTCTATAAAATTTGTTTGTCACTCATTTGGACCAATGGGAAATTAAAGCCAAGGATCCATACTAATGGGCTATGTAAGTCCGATTTCTCAATTGTATTTGAGAATTTTTCTATAACTCTTGTTTGTCACTCATTTGGACCAATGGCAAATTAAAGCCAAGGATCCATACTTATAGGCTATGTAAGTCCGATTTCTCAATTGTATTTGAGAATTTTTCTATAAAATTTGTTTGTCACTCATTTGGACCAATGGGAAATTAAAGCCAAGGATCCATACTAATGGGCTATGTAAGTCCGATTTCTCAATTGTATATGAGAATTTTTCTATAACTCTTGTTTGTCACTCATTTGGACCAATGGCAAATTAAAGCCAAGGATCCATACTTATAGGCTATGTAAGTCCGATTTCTCAATTGTATTTGAGAATTTTTCTATAAAATTTGTTTTTCACTCATTTGGACCAATGGGAAATTAAAGCCAAGCATCCAGACTAATGGGCTATGTAAGTCCGATTTCTCAATTGTATATGAGAATTTTTCTATAACTCTTGTTTGTCACTCATTTGGACCAATGGCAAATTAAAGCCAAGGATCCATACTTATAGGCTATGTAATTCCGATTTCTCAATTGTATTTGAGAATTTTTCTATAAAATTTGTTTGTCACTCATTTGGACCAATGGGAAATTAAAGCCAAGGATCCATACTAATGGGCTATGTAAGTCCGATTTCTCAATTGTATATGAGAATTTTTCTATAACTCTTGCTTGTCACTCATTTGGACCAATGGCAAATTAAAGTCAAGGATCCATAGTTATAGACTATGTAAGTCCGATTTCTCAATTGTATTTGAGAATTTTTCTATAACACTTGTTTGTCACTCATTTGGACCAATGGCAAATTAAAGTCAAGGATCCATACTTATAGACTATGTAAGTCCGATTTCTCAATTGTATTTGAGAATTTTTCTATAACACTTGTTTGTCACTCTTTTGGACCAATGGCAAATTAAAGTCAAGGATCCATACTTATAGACTATGTAAGTCCGATTTCTCAATTGTATTTGAGAATTTTTCTATAACACTTGTTTGTCACTCATTTGGACCAATGGCAAATTAAAGTCAAGGATCCATACTTATAGGCTATGTAATTCCGATTTCTCAATTGTATTTGAGAATTTTTCTATAAAATTTGTTTGTCACTCATTTGGACCAATGGGAAATTAAAGCCAAGGATCCATACTAATGGGCTATGTAAGTCCGATTTCTCAATTGTATATGAGAATTTTTCTATAACTCTTGCTTGTCACTCATTTGGACCAATGGCAAATTAAAGTCAAGGATCCATAGTTATAGACTATGTAAGTCCGATTTCTCAATTGTATTTGAGAATTTTTCTATAACACTTGTTTGTCACTCATTTGGACCAATGGCAAATTAAAGTCAAGGATCCATACTTATAGACTATGTAAGTCCGATTTCTCAATTGTATTTGAGAATTTTTCTATAACACTTGTTTGTCACTCTTTTGGACCAATGGCAAATTAAAGTCAAGGATCCATACTTATAGACTATGTAAGTCCGATTTCTCAATTGTATATGAGAATTTTTCTATAACTCTTGTTTGTCACTCATTTGGACCAATGGCAAATTAAAGCCAAGGATCCATACTTATAGGCTATGTAATTCCGATTTCTCAATTGTATTTGAGAATTTTTCTATAAAATTTGTTTGTCACTCATTTGGACCAATGGGAAATTAAAGCCAAGGATCCATACTAATGGGCTATGTAAGTCCGATTTCTCAATTGTATATGAGAATTTTTCTATAACTCTTGCTTGTCACTCATTTGGACCAATGGCAAATTAAAGTCAAGGATCCATAGTTATAGACTATGTAAGTCCGATTTCTCAATTGTATTTGAGAATTTTTCTATAACACTTGTTTGTCACTCATTTGGACCAATGGCAAATTAAAGTCAAGGATCCATACTTATAGACTATGTAAGTCCGATTTCTCAATTGTATTTGAGAATTTTTCTATAACACTTGTTTGTCACTCTTTTGGACCAATGGCAAATTAAAGTCAAGGATCCATACTTATAGACTATGTAAGTCCGATTTCTCAATTGTATTTGAGAATTTTTCTATAACACTTGTTTGTCACTCATTTGGACCAATGGCAAATTAAAGTCAAGGATCCATACTTATAGACTATGTAAGTCCGATTTCTCAATTGTATTTGAGAATTTTTCTATAACACTTGTTTGTCACTCATTTGGACCAATGGGAAATTAAAGCCAAGGATCCATACTTATGGGCTATGTAAGTCCGATTTCTCAATTATATTTGAGAATTTTTCTATAACACTTGCTTGTCACTCATTTGGACCAATGGCAAATTAAAGCCAAGGATCCAGACTAATGGGCTATGTAAGTCCGATTTCTCAATTGTATATGAGAATTTTTCTATAACTCTTGTTTGTCACTCATTTGGACCAATGGCAAATTAAAGCCAAGGATCCATACTTACAGGCTATGTAAGTCCGATTTCTCAATTGTATTTGAGAATTTTTCTATAAAATTTGTTTGTCACTCATTTGGACCAATGGGAAATTAAAGCCAAGGATCCATACTAATGGGCTATGTAAGTCCGATTTCTCAATTGTATATGAGAATTTTTCTATAACTCTTGTTTGTCACTCATTTGGACCAATGGCAAATTAAAGCCAAGGATCCATACTTATAGGCTATGTAAGTCCGATTTCTCAATTTTATTTGAGAATTTTTCTATAAAATTTGTTTGTCACTCATTTGGACCAATGGGAAATTAAAGTCAAGGATCCAGACTAATGGGCTATGTAAGTCCGATTTCTCAATTGTATATGAGAATTTTTCTATAACTCTTGTTTGTCACTCATTTGGACCAATGGCAAATTAAAGCCAAGGATCCATACTTATAGGCTATGTAAGTCCGATTTCTCAATTGTATTTGAGAATTTTTCTATAAAATTTGTTTGTCACTCATTTGGACCAATGGTAAATTAAAGCCAAGGATCCATACTAATGGGCTATGTAAGTCCGATTTCTCAATTGTATATGAGAATTTTTCTATAACTCTTGTTTGTCACTCATTTGGACCAATGGCAAATTAAAGCCAAGGATCCATACTTATAGGCTATGTAAGTCCGATTTCTCAATTGTATTTGAGAATTTTTCTATAAAATTTGTTTGTCACTCATTTGGACCAATGGGAAATTAAAGCCAAGGATCCATACTAATGGGCTATGTAAGTCCGATTTCTCAATTGTATATGAGAATTTTTCTATAACTCTTGTTTGTCACTCATTTGGACCAATGGCAAATTAAAGCCAAGGATCCATACTTATAGGCTATGTAAGTCCGATTTCTCAATTGTATTTGAGAATTTTTCTATAAAATTTGTTTGTCACTCATTTGGACCAATGGCAAATTAAAGCCAAGGATCCATACTTATAGGCTATGTAAGTCCGATTTCTCAATTGTATTTGAGAATTTTTCTATAACACTTGTTTGTCACTCATTTGGACCAATGGCAAATTAAAGCCAAGGATCCATACTTATAGACTATGTAAGTCCGATTTCTCAATTGTATTTAAGAATTTTTCTATAAAATTTGTTTGTCACTCATTTGGACCAATGGGAAATTAAAGTCAAGGATCCATACTTATGGGCTATGTAAGTCCGATTTCTCAATTGTATTTGAGAATTTTTCTATAACACTTGTTTGTCACTCATTTGGACCAATGGGAAATTAAAGCCAAGTATCCATACTTATAGGCTATGTAAGTCCGATTTCTCAATTGTATTTGAGAATTTTTCTATAAAATTTGTTTGTCACTCATTTGGACCAATGGGGAATTAAAGTCAAGGATCCATACTTATGGGCTATGTAAGTCCGATTTCTCAATTGTATTTGAGAATTTTTCTATAACACTTGTTTGTCACTCATTTGGACCAATGGGAAATTAAAGCCAAGGATCCATACTTATAGGCTATGTAAGTCCGATTTCTCAATTGTATTTGAGAACTTTTCTATAACTCTTGTTTGTCACTCATTTGGACCAATGGCAAATTAAAGCCAAGGATCCATACTTATAGGCTATGTAAGTCCGATTTCTCAATTGTATTTGAGAATTTTTCTATAAAATTTGTTTGTCACTCATTTGGACCAATGGGAAATTAAAGCCAAGGATCCATACTTATAGGCTATGTAAGTCCGATTTCTCAATTGTATTTGAGAATTTTTCTATAAAATTTGTTTGTCACTCATTTGGACCAATGGGAAATTAAAGTCAAGGATCCATACTTATGGGCTATTTAAGTCCGATTTCTCAATTGTATTTGAGAATTTTTCTATAACACTTGTTTGTCACTCATTTGGACCAATGAGAAATTAAAGCCAAGGATCCATACTTATAGGCTATGTAAGTCCGATTTCTCAATTGTATTTGAGAATTTTTCTATAACACTTGTTTGTCACTCATTTGGACCAATGAGAAATTAAAGCCAAGGATCCATACTTATAGGCTATGTAAGTCCGATTTCTCAATTGTATTTGAGAATTTTTCTATAACACTTGTTTGTCACTCATTTGGACCAATGAGAAATTAAAGCCAAGGATCCATACTTATAGGCTATGTAAGTCCGATTTCTCAATTGTATTTGAGAATTTTTCTATAACACTTGTTTGTCACTCATTTGGACCAATGAGAAATTAAAGCCAAGGATCCATACTTAAAGGCTATGTAAGTCCGATTTCTCAATTGTATTTGAGAATTTTTCTATAACTCTTGTTTGTCACTCATTTGGACCAATGGCAAATTAAAGCCAAGGATCCATACTTATAGGCTATGTAAGTTCGATTTCTCAATTGTATTTGAGAATTTTTCTATAAAATTTGTTTGTCACTCATTTGGACCAATGGGAAATTAAAGCCAAGGATCCATACTTATAGGCTATGTAAGTCCGATTTCTCAATTGTATTTGAGAATTTTTCTATAACTCTTGTTTGTCACTCATTTGGACCAATGGCAAATTAAAGCCAAGGATCCATACTTATAGGCTATGTAAGTTCGATTTCTCAATTGTATTTGAGAATTTCTCTATAACACTTGTTTGTCACTCATTTGGACCAATGGAAATTAAAGCCAAGGGTCCATACTTATGGACTATGTAAGTCCGATTTCTCAATTGTATTTGAGAATTTTTCTATAAAATTTGTTTGTCACTCATTTGGACCAATGGGAAATTAAAGCCAAGGATCCATACTTATAGACTATGTAAGTCCGATTTCTTTATTGTATTTGAGAATTTTTCTATAAAATTTGTTTGTCACTCATTTGGACCAATGGGAAATTAAAGCCAAGGATCCATACTTATAGACTATGTAAGTCCGATTTCTCAATTGTATTTGAGAATTTCTCTATAACACTTGTTTGTCACTCATTTGGACCAATGGGAAATTAAAGCCAAGGATCCATACTTATAGACTATGTAAGTCCGATTTCTCAATTGTATTTGAGAATTTCTCTATAACACTTGTTTGTCACTCATTTGGACCAATGGAAATTAAAGCCAAGGATCCATACTTATAGACTATGTAAGTCCGATTTCTCAATTGTATTTGAGAATTTCTCTATAACACTTGTTTGTCACTCATTTGGACCAATGGGAAATTAAAGCCAAGGATCCATACTTATAGACTATGTAAGTCCGATTTCTCAATTGTATTTGAGAATTTTTCTGTAACACTTGTTTGTCACTCATTTGGACCAATGGCAAATTAAAGCCAAGGATCCATACTTATAGACTATGTAAGTCCGATTTCTCAATTGTATTTGAGAATTTTTCTATAAAATTTGTTTGTCACTCATTTGGACCAATGGCAAATTAAAGCCAAGGATCCATACTTATAGACTATGTAAGTCCGATTTCTCAATTGTATTTGAGAATTTTTCTATAAAATTTGTTTGTCACTCATTTGGACCAATGGCAAATTAAAGCCAAGGATCCATACTTATAGGCTATGTAAGTCCGATTTCTCAATTGTATTTGAGAATTTTTCTATAAAATTTGTTTGTCACTCATTTGGACCAATGGGAAATTAAAGTCAAGGATCCATACTTATGGGCTATGTAAGTCCGATTTCTCAATTGTATTTAAGAATTTTTCTATAAAATTTGTTTGTCACTCATTTGGACCAATGGGAAATTAAAGTCAAGGATCCATACTTATGGGCTATGTAAGTCCGATTTCTCAATTGTATTTGAGAATTTTTCTATAACACTTGTTTGTCACTCATTTGGACCAATGAGAAATTAAAGCCAAGGATCTATACTTATAGGCTATGTAAGTCCGATTTCTCAATTGTATTTGAGAATTTTTCTATAACTCTTGTTTGTCACTCATTTGGACCAATGGCAAATTAAAGCCAAGGATCCATACTTATAGACTATGTAAGTCCGATTTCCCAATTGTATTTGAGAATTTTTCTATAAAATTTGTTTGTCACTCATTTGGACCAATGGCAAATTAAAGCCAAGGATCCATACTTATAGGCTATGTAAGTCCGATTTCTCAATTGTATTTGAGAATTTTTCTATAACTCTTGTTTGTCACTCATTTGGACCAATGGCAAATTAAAGCCAAGGATCCATACTTATAGACTATGTAAGTCCGATTTCAAAATTGTATTTGAGAATTTTTCTATAAAATTTGTTTGTCACTCATTTGGACCAATGGCAAATTAAAGCCAAGGATCCATACTTATAGGCTATGTAAGTCCGATTTCTCAATTGTATTTGAGAATTTTTCTATAACTCTTGTTTGTCACTCATTTGGACCAATGGCAAATTAAAGCCAAGGATCCATACTTATAGACTATGTAAGTCCGATTTCTCAATTGTATTTGAGAATTTTTCTATAAAATTTGTTTGTCACTCATTTGGACCAATGGCAAATTAAAGCCAAGGATCCATACTTATAGGCTATGTAAGTCCGATTTCTCAATTGTATTTGAGAATTTTTCTATAACTCTTGTTTGTCACTCATTTGGACCAATGGCAAATTAAAGCCAAGGATCCATACTAATAGACTATGTAAGTCCGATTTCTCAATTGTATTTGAGAATTTTTCTATAACACTTGCTTGTCACTCATTTGGACCAATGGCAAATTAAAGCCAAGGATCCATACTTATAGACTATGTAAGTCCGATTTCTCAATTGTATTTGAGAATTTTTCTATAACTCTTGTTTTTCACTCATTTGGACCAATGGCAAATTAAAACCAAGGATCCATACTTATAGACTATGTAAGTCCGATTTCTCAATTGTATTTGAGAATTTTTCTATAACTCTTGTTTGTCACTCATTTGGACCAATGGCAAATTAAAGCCAAGGATCCATACTTATAGACTATGTAAGTCCGATTTCTCAATTGTATTTGAGAATTTTTCTATAACTCTTGTTTGTCACTCATTTGGACCAATGGCAAATTAAAGCCAAGGATCCATACTTATAGGCTATGTAAGTCCGATTTCTCAATTGTATTTGAGAATTTTTCTATAACTCTTGTTTGTCACTCATTTGGATCAATGGCAAATTAAAGCCAAGGATCCATACTTATAGACTATGTAAGTCCGATTTCTCAATTGTATTTGAGAATTTTTCTATAACACTTGTTTGTCACTCATTTGGACCAATGGCAAATTAAAGCCAAGGATCCATACTTATAGACTATGTAAGTCCGATTTCTCAATTGTATTTGAGAATTTTTCTATAAAATTTGTTTGTCACTCATTTGGACCAATGGGAAATTAAAGCCAAGGATCCATACTTATAGGCTATGTAAGTCCGATTTCTCAATTGTATTTGAGAATTTTTCTATAACTCTTGTTTGTCACTCATTTGGACCAATGGCAAATTAAAGCCAAGGATCCATACTTATAGGCTATGTAAGTCCGATTTCTCAATTGTATTTAAGAATTTTTCTATAAAATTTGTTTGTCACTCATTTGGACCAATGGGAAATTAAAGTCAAGGATCCATACTTATGGGCTATGTAAGTCCGATTTCTCAATTGTATTTGAGAATTTTTCTATAACACTTGTTTGTCACTCATTTGGACCAATGGCAAATTAAAGCCAAGGATCCATACTTATAGGCTATGTAAGTTCGATTTCTCAATTGTATTTGAGAATTTTTCTATAAAATTTGTTTGTCACTCATTTGGACCAATGGGAAATTAAAGCCAAGGATCCATACTTATAGGCTATGTAAGTCCGATTTCTCAATTGTATTTGAGAATTTTTCTATAACTCTTGTTTGTCACTCATTTGGACCAATGGCAAATTAAAGCCAAGGATCCATACTTATAGACTATGTAAGTCCGATTTCTGAATTGTATTTGAGAATTTTTCTATAACTCTTGTTTGTCACTCATTTGGACCAATGGCAAATTAAAGCCAAGGATCCATACTTATAGACTATGTAAGTCCGATTTCTCAATTGTATTTGAGAATTTTTCTATAAAATTTGTTTGTCACTCATTTGGACCAATGGCAAATTAAAGCCAAGGATCCATACTTATAGGCTATGTAAGTCCGATTTCTCAATTGTATTTGAGAATTTTTCTATAACTCTTGTTTGTCACTCATTTGGACCAATGGCAAATTAAAGCCAAGGATCCATACTTATAGACTATGTAAGTCCGATTTCTCAATTGTATTTGAGAATTTTTCTATAACACTTGTTTGTCACTCATTTGGACCAATGGCAAATTAAAGCCAAGGATCCATACTTATAGACTATGTAAGTCCGATTTCTCAATTGTATTTGAGAATTTTTTTATAACACTTGTTTGTCACTCATTTGGACCAATGGCAAATTAAAGCCAAGGATCCATACTTATAGGCTATGTAAGTCCGATTTCTCAATTGTATTTGAGAATTTTTCTATAACTCTTGTTTGTCACTCATTTGGACCAATGGCAAATTAAAGCCAAGGATCCATACTTATAGGCTATGTAAGTCCGATTTCTCAATTGTATTTGAGAATTTTTCTATAACTCTTGTTTGTCCCTCATTTGGACCAATTGCAAATTAAAGCCAAGGATCCATACTTATAGACTATGTAAGTCCGATTTCTCAATTGTATTTGAGAATTTTTCTATAACACTTGTTTGTCACTCATTTGGACCAATGGCAAATTAAAGCCAAGGATCCATACTTATAGACTATGTAAGTCCGATTTCTCAATTGTATTTGAGAAATTTTCTATAAAATTTGTTTGTCACTCATTTGGAACAATGGGAAATTAAAGCCAAGGATCCATACTTATAGGCTATGTAAGTCCGATTTCTCAATTGTATTTGAGAATTTTTCTATAACTCTTGTTTGTCACTCATTTGGACCAATGGCAAATTAAAGCCAAGGATCCATACTTATAGACTATGTAAGTCCGATTTCTCAATTGTATTTGAGAATTTTTCTATAACTCTTGTTTGTCACTCATTTGGACCAATGGGAAATTAAAGCCAAGGATCCATACTTATAGGCTATGTAAGTCCGATTTCTCAATTGTATTTGAGAATTTTTCTATAACTCTTGTTTGTCACTCATTTGGACCAATGGCAAATTAAAGCCAAGGATCCATACTTATAGGCTATGTAAGTCCGATTTCTCAATTGTATTTGAGAATTTTTCTATAACTCTTGTTTGTCACTCATTTGGACCAATGGCAAATTAAAGCCAAGGATCCATACTTATAGGCTATGTAAGTCCGATTTCTCAATTGTATTTGAGAATTTTTCTATAACTCTTGTTTGTCACTCATTTGGACCAATGGCAAATTAAAGCCAAGGATCCATACTTATAGACTATGTAAGTCCGATTTCTCAATTGTATTTGAGAATTTTTCTATAAAATTTGTTTGTCACTCATTTGGACCAATGGGAAATTAAAGCCAAGGATCCATACTTATAGGCTATGTAAGTCCGATTTCTCAATTGTATTTGAGAATTTTTCTATAACTCTTGTTTGTCACTCATTTGGACCAATGGCAAATTAAAGCCAAGGATCCATACTTATAGGCTATGTAAGTCCGATTTCTCAATTGTATTTGAGAATTTTTCTATAACTCTTGTTTGTCACTCATTTGGACCAATGGCAAATTAAAGCCAAGGATCCATACTTATAGACTATGTAAGTCCGATTTCTCAATTGTATTTGAGAATTTTTCTATAACTCTTGTTTGTCACTCATTTGGACCAATGGCAAATTAAAGCCAAGGATCCATACTTATAGACTATGTAAGTCCGATTTCTCAATTGTATTTGAGAATTTTTCTATAAAATTTGTTTGTCACTCATTTGGACCAATGGGAAATTAAAGCCAAGGATCCATACTTATAGGCTATGTAAGTCCGATTTCTCAATTGTATTTGAGAATTTTTCTATAACTCTTGTTTGTCACTCATTTGGACCAATGGCAAATTAAAGCCAAGGATCCATATTTATAGACTATGTAAGTCCGATTTCTCAATTGTATTTGAGAATTTTTCTATAACTCTTGTTTGTCACTCATTTGGACCAATGGCAAATTAAAGCCAAGGTTCCATACTTATAGACTATGTAAGTCCGATTTCTCAATTGTATTTGAGAATTTTTCTATAACACTTGTTTGTCACTCATTTGGACCAATGGCAAATTAAAGCTAAAGATCCATACTTATAGGCTTTGTAAGTCCGATTTATCAATTGTATTTGAGAATTTTTCTATAACTCTTGTTTGTCACTCATTTGGACCAATGGCAAATTAAAGCCAAGGATCCATACTTATAGACTATGTAAGTCCGATTTCTCAATTGTATTTGAGAATTTTTCTATAAAATTTTAAGGATTAAAATTGTGTAAATTTTGTTCAGCTCTACGGGAATTTGGCTATTTGTGGGCACATTTATGTTTGTCACTCATTTGGACCAATGGCAAATTAAAGCCAAGGATCCATACTTATAGACTATGTAAGTCCGATTTCTCAATTGTGTTTGAGAATTTTTCTATAACACTTGTTTGTCACTCATTTGGACCAATGGGAAATTAAAGCCAAGGATACATACTTATAGACTATGTAAGTCCAATTTCTCAATTGTATTTGAGAATTTTTCTATAAAATTTTAAAGATTAAAATTGTGTAAATTTTGTTCAGCTCTAAGGGAATTTGGCTATTTGTGAGCACATTTATGTTTGTCACTCATTTGGACCAATGGCAAATTAAAGCCAAGGATTCATACTTATAGACTATGTAAGTCCGATTTCTCAATTGTGTTTGAGAATTTTTCTATAAAATTTGTTTGTCACTAATTTGGACCAATGGGAAATTAAAGCCGAGGATCCATACTTATAGGCTATGTAAGTTCGTTTTCTCAATTGTATTTGAGAATTTTTCTATAACACTTGTTTGTCACTCATTTGGACCAATGGCAAATTAAAGCCAAGGATCCATACTTATAGACTATGTAAGTCCGATTTCTCAATTGTGTTTGAGAATTTTTCTATAAAATTTGTTTGTCACTCATTTGGACCAATGGGAAATTAAAGCCAAGGATCCATACTTATAGGCTATGTAAGTTCGATTTCTCAATTGTATTTGAGAATTTTTCTATAACACTTGTTTGTCACTCATTTGGACCAATGGGAAATTAAAGCCAAGGATCCATACTTATAGACTATGTAAGTCCAATTTCTCAATTGTATTTGAGAATTTTTCTATAAAATTTTAAAAATTAAAATTGTGTAAATTTTGTTCAGCTCTACGGGAATTTGGCTATTTGTGGGCACATTTATGTTTGTCACTCATTTGGACCAATGGCAAATTAAAGCCAAGGATCCATACTTAAAGACTATGTAAGTCCGATTTCTCAATTGTGTTTGAGAATTTTTCTATAAAATTTGTTTGTCACTCATTTGGACCAATGGGAAATTAAAGCCAAGGATCCATACTTATAGGCTATGTAAGTTCGATTTCTCAATTGTGTTTGAGAATTTTTCTATAAAATTTGTTTGTCACTCATTTGGACCAATGGGAAATTAAAGCCAAGGATCCATACTTATAGGCTATGTAAGTTCGTTTTCTCAATTGTATTTGAGAATTTTTCTATAACACTTGTTTGTCACTCATTTGGACCAATGGCAAATTAAAGCCAAGGATCCATACTTATAGACTATGTAAGTCCGATTTCTCAATTGTGTTAGAGAATTTTTCTATAAAATTTGTTTGTCACTCATTTGGACCAATGGGAAATTAAAGCCAAGGATCCATACTTATAGGCTATGTAAGTTCGATTTCTCAATTGTATTTGAGAATTTTTCTATAACTCTTGTTTGTCACTCATTTGGACCAATGGCAAATTAAAGCCAAGGATCCATACTTATATACTATGTAAGTCCGATTTCTCAATTGTGTTTGAGAATTTTTCTATAAAATTTGTTTGTCACTCATTTGGACCAATGGGAAATTAAAGCCAAGGATCCATACTTATAGGCTATGTAAGTTCGATTTCTCAATTGTATTTGAGAATGTTTCTATAACTCTTGTTTGTCACTCATTTGGACCAATGGGAAATTAAAGCCAAGGATCCATACTTATAGACTATGTAAGTCCGATTTCTCAATTGTATTTGAGAATTTTTCTATAACACTTGTTTGTCACTCATTTGGACCAATGGCAAATTAAAGCCAAGGATCCATACTTATAGACTATGTAAGTCCGATTTCTCAATTGTATTTGAGAATTTTTCTATAAAATTTTAAGGATTAAAATTGTGTAAATTTTGTTCAGCTCTACGGGAATTTGGCTATTTGTGGGCACATTTATATTTGTCACTCATTTGGACCAATGGGAAATTAAAGCCAAGGATCCATACTTATAGGCTATGTAAGTTCGTTTTCTCAATTGTATTTGAGAATTTTTCTATAACACTTGTTTGTCACTCATTTGGACCAATGGCAAATTAAAGCCAAGGTTCCATACTTATAGACTATGTAAGTCCGATTTCTCAATTGTATTTGAGAATTTTTCTATAACACTTGTTTGTCACTCATTTGGACCAATGGCAAATTAAAGCTAAGGATCCATACTTATAGGCTTTGTAAGTCCGATTTATCAATTGTATTTGAGAATTTTTCTATAACTCTTGTTTGTCACTCATTTGGACCAATGGCAAATTAAAGCCAAGGATCCATACTTATAGACTATGTAAGTCCGATTTCTCAATTGTATTTGAGTATTTTTCTATAAAATTTTGAGGATTAAAATTGTGTAAATTTTGTTTAGCTCTACGGGAATTTGGCTATTTGTGGGCACATTTATGTTTGTCACTCATTTGGACCAATGGGAAATTGAAGCCAAGGATCCATACTTATAGGCTATGTAAATTCGATTTCTCAATTGTATTTGAGAATTTTTCTATAAAATTTTAAAGATTAATATTGTGTAAATTTTGTTCAGCTCTACGGGAATTTGGCTATTTGTGGGCACATTTATGTTTGTCACTCATTTGGACCAATGGGAAATTAAAGCCAAGGATCCATACTTATAGGCTATGTAAGTCCGATTTCTCAATTGTATTTGAGAATTTTTCTATAACACTTGTTTGTCACTCATTTGGACCAATGGCAAATTAAAGCTAAGGATCCATACTTATAGACTATGTAAGTCCGATTTCTCAATTGTATTTGAGAATTTTTCTATAACACTTGTTTGTCACTCATTTGGACCAATGGCAAATTAAAGCTAAGGATCCATACTTATAGGCTTTGTAAGTCCGATTTATCAATTGTATTTGAGAATTTTTCTATAACACTTGTTTGTCACTCATTTGGACCAATGGCAAATTAAAGCTAAGGATCCATACTTATAGACTATGTAAGTCCGATTTCTCAATTGTATTTGAGAATTTTTCTATAACACTTGTTTGTCACTCATTTGGACCAATGGCAAATTAAAGCTAAGGATCCATACTTATAGACTATGTAAGTCCGATTTCTCAATTGTATTTGAGAATGTTTCTATAACTCTTGTTTGTCACTCATTTGGACCAATGGGAAATTAAAGCCAAGGATCCATACTTATAGACTATGTAAGTCCGATTTCTCAATTGTATTTGAGAATTTTTCTATAACACTTGTTTGTCACTCATTTGGACCAATGGCAAATTAAAGCTAAGGATCCATACTTATAGGCTTTGTAAGTCCGATTTATCAATTGTATTTGAGAATTTTTCTATAAAATTTTAAAGATTAATATTGTGTAAATTTTGTTCAGCTCTACGGGAATTTGGCTATTTGTATTTGAGAATTTTTCTATAACACTTGTTTGTCACTCATTTGGACCAATGGCAAATTAAAGCTAAGGATCCATACTTATAGGCTTTGTAAGTCCGATTTATCAATTGTATTTGAGAATTTTTCTATAACACTTGTTTGTCACTCATTTGGAACAATGGCAAATTAAAGCTAAGGATCCATACTTATAGACTATGTAAGTCCGATTTCTCAATTGTATTTGAGAATTTTTCTATAACACTTGTTTGTCACTCATTTGGACCAATGGCAAATTAAAGCTAAGGATCCATACTTATAGACTATGTAAGTCCGATTTCTCAATTGTATTTGAGAATGTTTCTATAACTCTTGTTTGTCACTCATTTGGACCAATGGGAAATTAAAGCCAAGGATCCATACTTATAGACTATGTAAGTCCGATTTCTCAATTGTATTTGAGAATTTTTCTATAACATTTGTTTGTCACTCATTTGGACCAATGGGAAATTAAAGCCAAGGAACCATACTTATAGACTATGTAAGTCCGATTTCTCAATTGTATTTGAGTATTGTTCTATAAAATTTTAAGGATTAAAATTGTGTAAATTTTGTTCAGCTCTACGGGAATTTGGCTATTTGTGGGCACATTTATGTTTGTCACTCATTTGGACCAATGGGAAATTAAAGCCAAGGATCCATACTTATAGGCTATGTAAGTCCGATTTCTCAATTGTATTTGAGAATTTTTCTATAACACTTGTTTGTCACTCATTTGGACCAATGGCAAATTAAAGCTAAGGATCCATACTTATAGGCTTTGTAAGTCCGATTTATCAATTGTATTTGAGAATTTTTCTATAACACTTGTTTGTCACTCATTTGGACCAATGGCAAATTAAAGCTAAGGATCCATACTTATAGACTATGTAAGTCCGATTTCTCAATTGTATTTGAGAATTTTTCTATAACACTTGTTTGTCACTCATTTGGACCAATGGCAAATTAAAGCTAAGGATCCATACTTATAGACTATGTAAGTCCGATTTCTCAATTGTATTTGAGAATGTTTCTATAACTCTTGTTTGTCACTCATTTGGACCAATGGGAAATTAAAGCCAAGGATCCATACTTATAGACTATGTAAGTCCGATTTCTCAATTATATTTGAGAATTTTTCTATAACACTTGTTTGTCACTCATTTGGACCAATGGCAAATTAAAGCTAAGGATCCATACTTATAGGCTTTGTAAGTCCGATTTATCAATTGTATTTGAGAATTTTTCTATAAAATTTTAAAGATTAATATTGTGTAAATTTTGTTCAGCTCTACGGGAATTTGGCTATTTGTGGGCACATTTATGTTTGTCACTCATTTGGACCAATGGGAAATTAAAGCCAAGGATCCATACTTATAGGCTATGTAAGTCCGATTTCTCAATTGTATTTGAGAATTTTTCTATAACACTTGTTTGTCACTCATTTGGACCAATGGCAAATTAAAGCTAAGGATCCATACTTATAGAATATGTAAGTCCGATTTCTCAATTGTATTTGAGAATTTTTCTATAACTCTTGTTTGTCACTCATTTGGACCAATGGGAAATTAAAGCCAAGGATCCATACTTATAGACTATGTAAGTCCGATTTCTCAATTGTATTTGAGAATTTTTCTATAACACTTGTTTGTCACTCATTTGGACCAATGGCAAATTAAAGCTAAGGATCCATACTTATAGGCTTTGTAAGTCCGATTTATCAATTGTATTTGAGAATTTTTCTATAACTCTTGTTTGTCACTCATTTGGACCAATGGGAAATTAAAGCCAAGGATCCATACTTATAGACTATGTAAGTCCGATTTCTCAATTGTATTTGAGAATTTTTCTATAACACTTGTTTGTCACTCATTTGGACCAATGGGAAATTAAAGCCAAGGATCCATACTTATAGGCTATGTAAGTCCGATTTCTCAATTGTATTTGAGAATGTTTCTATAACTCTTGTTTGTCACTCATTTGGACCAATGGGAAATTAAAGCCAAGGATCCATACTTATAGACTATGTAAGTCCGATTTCTCAATTGTATTTGAGAATTTTTCTATAACTCTTGTTTGTCACTCATTTGGACCAATGGGAAATTAAAGCTAAGGATCCATACTTATAGACTATGTAAGTCCGATTTCTCAATTGTATTTGAGAATTTTTCTATAACTCTTGTTTGTCACTCATTTGGACCAATGGGAAATTAAAGCCAAGGATCCATACTTATAGACTATGTAAGTCCGATTTCTCAATTGTATTTGAGAATTTTTCTATAACTCTTGTTTGCCACTCATTTGGACCAATGGGAAATTAAAGCTAAGGATCCATACTTATAGACTATGTAAGTCCGATTTCTCAATTGTATTTGAGAATTTTTCTATAACTCTTGTTTGTCACTCATTTGGACCAATGGGAAATTAAAGCCAAGGATCCATACTTATAGACTATGTAAGTCCGATTTCTCAATTGTATTTGAGAATTTTTCTATAAAATTTTAAAGATTAATATTGTGTAAATTTTGTTCAGCTCTACGGAAATTTGGCTATTTGTGGGCACATTTATGTTTGTCACTCATTTGGACCAATGGGAAATTAAAGCCAAGGATCCATACTTATAGGCTATGTAAGTTCGATTTCTTAATTGTATTTGAGAATTTTTCTATAAAATTTGTTTGTCACTCATTTGGACCAATGGCAAATTAAAGCTAAGGATCCATACTTATAGACTATGTAAGTCCGATTTCTCAATTGTATTTGAGAATTTTTCTATAACTCTTGTTTGTCACTCATTTGGACCAATGGGAAATTAAAGCCAAGGATCCATACTTATAGACTATGTAAGTCCGATTTCTCAATTGTATTTGAGAATTTTTCTATAACACTTGTTTGTCACTCATTTGGACCAATGGGAAATTAAAGCCAAGGATCCATACTTATAGGCTATGTAAGTCCGATTTCTCAATTGTATTTGAGAATGTTTCTATAACTCTTGTTTGTCACTCATTTGGACCAATGGGAAATTAAAGCCAAGGATCCATACTTATAGACTATGTAAGTCCGATTTCTCAATTGTATTTGAGAATTTTTCTATAAAATTTTAAAGATTAATATTGTGTAAATTTTGTTCAGCTCTACGGAAATTTGGCTATTTGTGGGCACATTTATGTTTGTCACTCATTTGGACCAATGGGAAATTAAAGCCAAGGATCCATACTTATAGGCTATGTAAGTTCGATTTCTTAATTGTATTTGAGAATTTTTCTATAAAATTTGTTTGTCACTCATTTGGACCAATGGCAAATTAAAGCTAAGGATCCATACTTATAGACTATGTAAGTCCGATTTCTCAATTGTATTTGAGAATTTTTCTATAACTCTTGTTTGTCACTCATTTGGACCAATGGGAAATTAAAGCTAAGGATCCATACTTATAGACTATGTAAGTCCGATTTCTCAATTGTATTTGAGAATTTTTCTATAACTCTTGTTTGTCACTCATTTGGACCAATGGGAAATTAAAGCCAAGGATCCATACTTATAGACTATGTAAGTCCGATTTCTCAATTGTATTTGAGAATTTTTCTATAACACTTGTTTGTCACTCATTTGGACCAATGGCAAATTAAAGCTAAGGATCCATACTTATAGGCTTTGTAAGTCCGATTTCTCAATTGTATTTGAGAATTTTTCTATAACACTTGTTTGTCACTCATTTGGACCAATGGCAAATTAAAGCTAAGGATCCATACTTATAGACTATGTAAGTCCGATTTCTCAATTGTATTTGAGAATTTTTCTATAACTCTTGTTTGTCACTCATTTGGACCAATGGGAAATTAAAGCCAAGGATCCATACTTATAGACTATGTAAGTCCGATTTCTCAATTGTATTTGAGAATTTTTCTATAACACTTGTTTGTCACTCATTTGGACCAATGGCAAATTAAAGCTAAGGATCCATACTTATAGGCTTTGTAAGTCCGATTTCTCAATTGTATTTGAGAATTTTTCTATAACACTTGTTTGTCACTCATTTGGACCAATGGCAAATTAAAGCTAAGGATCCATACTTATAGACTATGTAAGTCCGATTTCTCAATTGTATTTGAGAATTTTTCTATAACACTTGTTTGTCACTCATTTGGACCAATGGCAAATTAAAGCTAAGGATCCATACTTATAGACTATGTAAGTCCGATTTCTCAATTGTATTTGAGAATGTTTCTATAACTCTTGTTTGTCACTCATTTGGACCAATGGGAAATTAAAGCCAAGGATCCATACTTATAGACTATGTAAGTCCGATTTCTCAATTGTATTTGAGAATTTTTCTATAACACTTGTTTGTCACTCATTTGGACCAATGGCAAATTAAAGCTAAGGATCCATACTTATAGGCTTTGTAAGTCCGATTTATCAATTGTATTTGAGAATTTTTCTATAACTCTTGTTTGTCACTCATTTGGACCAATGGCAAATTAAAGCCAAGGATCCATACTTATAGACTATGTAAGTCCGATTTCTCAATTGTATTTGAGAATTTTTCTATAAAATTTTAAAGATTAATATTGTGTAAATTTTGTTCAGCTCTACGGAAATTTGGCTATTTGTGGGCACATTTATGTTTGTCACTCATTTGGACCAATGGGAAATTAAAGCCAAGGATCCATACTTATAGGCTATGTAAGTTCGATTTCTTAATTGTATTTGAGAATTTTTCTATAAAATTTGTTTGTCACTCATTTGGACCAATGGCAAATTAAAGCTAAGGATCCATACTTATAGACTATGTAAGTCCGATTTCTCAATTGTATTTGAGAATTTTTCTATAACTCTTGTTTGTCACTCATTTGGACCAATGGGAAATTAAAGCTAAGGATCCATACTTATAGACTATGTAAGTCCGATTTCTCAATTGTATTTGAGAATTTTTCTATAACTCTTGTTTGTCACTCATTTGGACCAATGGGAAATTAAAGCCAAGGATCCATACTTATAGACTATGTAAGTCCGATTTCTCAATTGTATTTGAGAATTTTTCTATAACACTTGTTTGTCACTCATTTGGACCAATGGCAAATTAAAGCTAAGGATCCATACTTATAGGCTATGTAAATTCGATTTCTCAATTGTATTTGAGAATTTTTCTATAACACTTGTTTGTCACTCATTTGGACCAATGGCAAATTAAAGCTAAGGATCCATACTTATAGGCTTTGTAAGTCCGATTTCTCAATTGTATTTGAGAATTTTTCTATAACACTTGTTTGTCACTCATTTGGACCAATGGCAAATTAAAGCTAAGGATCCATACTTATAGGCTTTGTAAGTCCGATTTCTCAATTGTATTTGAGAATTTTTCTATAACACTTGTTTGTCACTCATTTGGACCAATGGCAAATTAAAGCTAAGGATCCATACTTATAGACTATGTAAGTCCGATTTCTCAATTGTATTTGAGAATGTTTCTATAACTCTTGTTTGTCACTCATTTGGACCAATGGGAAATTAAAGCCAAGGATCCATACTTATAGACTATGTAAGTCCGATTTCTCAATTGTATTTGAGAATTTTTCTATAACACTTGTTTGTCACTCATTTGGACCAATGGCAAATTAAAGCTAAGGATCCATACTTATAGGCTTTGTAAGTCCGATTTCTCAATTGTATTTGAGAATTTTTCTATAACACTTGTTTGTCACTCATTTGGACCAATGGCAAATTAAAGCTAAGGATCCATACTTATAGGCTTTGTAAGTCCGATTTCTCAATTGTATTTGAGAATTTTTCTATAACACTTGTTTGTCACTCATTTGGACCAATGGCAAATTAAAGCTAAGGATCCATACTTATAGACTATGTAAGTCCGATTTCTCAATTGTATTTGAGAATGTTTCTATAACTCTTGTTTGTCACTCATTTGGACCAATGGGAAATTAAAGCCAAGGATCCATACTTATAGACTATGTAAGTCCGATTTCTCAATTGTATTTGAGAATTTTTCTATAACACTTGTTTGTCACTCATTTGGACCAATGGCAAATTAAAGCTAAGGATCCATACTTATAGACTATGTAAGTCCGATTTCTCAATTGTATTTGAGAATTTTTCTATAACACTTGTTTGTCACTCATTTGGACCAATGGCAAATTAAAGCTAAGGATCCATACTTATAGACTATGTAAGTCCGATTTCTCAATTGTATTTGAGAATGTTTCTATAACTCTTGTTTGTCACTCATTTGGACCAATGGGAAATTAAAGCCAAGGATCCATACTTATAGACTATGTAAGTCCGATTTCTCAATTGTATTTGAGAATTTTTCTATAACACTTGTTTGTCACTCATTTGGACCAATGGCAAATTAAAGCTAAGGATCCATACTTATAGGCTTTGTAAGTCCGATTTATCAATTGTATTTGAGAATTTTTCTATAACTCTTGTTTGTCACTCATTTGGACCAATGGCAAATTAAAGCTAAGGATCCATACTTATAGGCTTTGTAAGTCCGATTTATCAATTGTATTTGAGAATTTTTCTATAACACTTGTTTGTCACTCATTTGGACCAATGGCAAATTAAAGCTAAGGATCCATACTTATAGGCTTTGTAAGTCCGATTTATCAATTGTATTTGAGAATTTTTCTATAACACTTGTTTGTCACTCATTTGGACCAATGGCAAATTAAAGCTAAGGATCCATACTTATAGACTATGTAAGTCCGATTTCTCAATTGTATTTGAGAATTTTTCTATAACACTTGTTTGTCACTCATTTGGACCAATGGCAAATTAAAGCTAAGGATCCATACTTATAGGCTTTGTAAGTCCGATTTATCAATTGTATTTGAGAATTTTTCTATAACACTTGTTTGTCACTCATTTGGACCAATGGCAAATTAAAGCTAAGGATCCATACTTATAGGCTTTGTAAGTCCGATTTATCAATTGTATTTGAGAATTTTTCTATAACACTTGTTTGTCACTCATTTGGACCAATGGCAAATTAAAGCTAAGGATCCATACTTATAGGCTTTGTAAGTCCGATTTATCAATTGTATTTGAGAATTTTTCTATAACACTTGTTTGTCACTCATTTGGACCAATGGCAAATTAAAGCTAAGGATCCATACTTATAGACTATGTAAGTCCGATTTCTCAATTGTATTTGAGAATTTTTCTATAACACTTGTTTGTCACTCATTTGGACCAATGGCAAATTAAAGCTAAGGATCCATACTTATAGACTATGTAAGTCCGATTTCTCAATTGTATTTGAGAATGTTTCTATAACTCTTGTTTGTCACTCATTTGGACCAATGGGAAATTAAAGCCAAGGATCCATACTTATAGACTATGTAAGTCCGATTTCTCAATTGTATTTGAGAATTTTTCTATAACACTTGTTTGTCACTCATTTGGACCAATGGCAAATTAAAGCTAAGGATCCATACTTATAGGCTTTGTAAGTCCGATTTATCAATTGTATTTGAGAATTTTTCTATAACTCTTGTTTGTCACTCATTTGGACCAATGGCAAATTAAAGCTAAGGATCCATACTTATAGGCTTTGTAAGTCCGATTTATCAATTGTATTTGAGAATTTTTCTATAACTCTTGTTTGTCACTCATTTGGACCAATGGCAAATTAAAGCTAAGGATCCATACTTATAGGCTTTGTAAGTCCGATTTATCAATTGTATTTGAGAATTTTTCTATAACTCTTGTTTGTCACTCATTTGGACCAATGGCAAATTAAAGCTAAGGATCCATACTTATAGGCTTTGTAAGTCCGATTTATCAATTGTATTTGAGAATTTTTCTATAACTCTTGTTTGTCACTCATTTGGACCAATGGCAAATTAAAGCTAAGGATCCATACTTATAGGCTTTGTAAGTCCGATTTATCAATTGTATTTGAGAATTTTTCTATAACTCTTGTTTGTCACTCATTTGGACCAATGGCAAATTAAAGCTAAGGATCCATACTTATAGGCTTTGTAAGTCCGATTTCTCAATTGTATTTGAGAATTTTTCTATAACACTTGTTTGTCACTCATTTGGACCAATGGCAAATTAAAGCTAAGGATCCATACTTATAGGCTTTGTAAGTCCGATTTCTCAATTGTATTTGAGAATTTTTCTATAACACTTGTTTGTCACTCATTTGGACCAATGGCAAATTAAAGCTAAGGATCCATACTTATAGGCTTTGTAAGTCCGATTTCTCAATTGTATTTGAGAATTTTTCTATAACACTTGTTTGTCACTCATTTGGACCAATGGCAAATTAAAGCTAAGGATCCATACTTATAGACTATGTAAGTCCGATTTCTCAATTGTATTTGAGAATTTTTCTATAACTCTTGTTTGTCACTCATTTGGACCAATGGGAAATTAAAGCCAAGGATCCATACTTATAGACTATGTAAGTCCGATTTCTCAATTGTATTTGAGAATTTTTCTATAACACTTGTTTGTCACTCATTTGGACCAATGGCAAATTAAAGCTAAGGATCCATACTTATAGGCTATGTAAATTCGATTTCTCAATTGTATTTGAGAATTTTTCTATAACACTTGTTTGTCACTCATTTGGACCAATGGCAAATTAAAGCTAAGGATCCATACTTATAGGCTTTGTAAGTCCGATTTCTCAATTGTATTTGAGAATTTTTCTATAACACTTGTTTGTCACTCATTTGGACCAATGGCAAATTAAAGCTAAGGATCCATACTTATAGGCTTTGTAAGTCCGATTTCTCAATTGTATTTGAGAATTTTTCTATAACACTTGTTTGTCACTCATTTGGACCAATGGCAAATTAAAGCTAAGGATCCATACTTATAGACTATGTAAGTCCGATTTCTCAATTGTATTTGAGAATGTTTCTATAACTCTTGTTTGTCACTCATTTGGACCAATGGGAAATTAAAGCCAAGGATCCATACTTATAGACTATGTAAGTCCGATTTCTCAATTGTATTTGAGAATTTTTCTATAACACTTGTTTGTCACTCATTTGGACCAATGGCAAATTAAAGCTAAGGATCCATACTTATAGGCTTTGTAAGTCCGATTTCTCAATTGTATTTGAGAATTTTTCTATAACACTTGTTTGTCACTCATTTGGACCAATGGCAAATTAAAGCTAAGGATCCATACTTATAGGCTTTGTAAGTCCGATTTCTCAATTGTATTTGAGAATTTTTCTATAACACTTGTTTGTCACTCATTTGGACCAATGGCAAATTAAAGCTAAGGATCCATACTTATAGACTATGTAAGTCCGATTTCTCAATTGTATTTGAGAATGTTTCTATAACTCTTGTTTGTCACTCATTTGGACCAATGGGAAATTAAAGCCAAGGATCCATACTTATAGACTATGTAAGTCCGATTTCTCAATTGTATTTGAGAATTTTTCTATAACACTTGTTTGTCACTCATTTGGACCAATGGCAAATTAAAGCTAAGGATCCATACTTATAGACTATGTAAGTCCGATTTCTCAATTGTATTTGAGAATTTTTCTATAACACTTGTTTGTCACTCATTTGGACCAATGGCAAATTAAAGCTAAGGATCCATACTTATAGACTATGTAAGTCCGATTTCTCAATTGTATTTGAGAATGTTTCTATAACTCTTGTTTGTCACTCATTTGGACCAATGGGAAATTAAAGCCAAGGATCCATACTTATAGACTATGTAAGTCCGATTTCTCAATTGTATTTGAGAATTTTTCTATAACACTTGTTTGTCACTCATTTGGACCAATGGCAAATTAAAGCTAAGGATCCATACTTATAGGCTTTGTAAGTCCGATTTATCAATTGTATTTGAGAATTTTTCTATAACTCTTGTTTGTCACTCATTTGGACCAATGGCAAATTAAAGCCAAGGATCCATACTTATAGACTATGTAAGTCCGATTTCTCAATTATATTTGAGAATTTTTCTATAAAATTTTAAAGATTAATATTGTGTAAATTTTGTTCAGCTCTACGGGAATTTGGCTATTTGTGGGCACATTTATGTTTGTCACTCATTTGGACCAATGGGAAATTAAAGCCAAGGATCCATACTTATAGGCTATGTAAGTTCGATTTCTCAATTGTATTTGAGAATTTTTCTATAAAATTTGTTTGTCACTCATTTGGACCAATGGCAAATTAAAGCTAAGGATCCATACTTATAGACTATGTAAGTCCGATTTCTCAATTGTATTTGAGAATTTTTCTATAAAATTTTAAAGATTAATATTGTGTAAATTTTGTTCAGCTCTACGGGAATTTGGCTATTTGTGGGCACATTTATGTTTGTCACTCATTTGGACCAATGGGAAATTAAAGCCAAGGATCCATACTTATAGGCTATGTAAGTCCGATTTCTCAATTGTATTTGAGAATTTTTCTATAACACTTGTTTGTCACTCATTTGGACCAATGGCAAATTAAAGCTAAGGATCCATACTTATAGAATATGTAAGTCCGATTTCTCAATTGTATTTGAGAATTTTTCTATAACTCTTGTTTGTCACTCATTTGGACC
The DNA here is from genome assembly GCA_947311025.1 of Lypha dubia. Lineage (NCBI taxonomy): Eukaryota > Metazoa > Arthropoda > Insecta > Diptera > Tachinidae > Lypha > Lypha dubia. Next base: position 22,058,741 of record OX371260.1, on the reverse strand, counting down.
AATGGGAAATTAAAGCCAAGGATCCATACTTATAGACTATGTAAGTCCGATTTCTCAATTGTATTTGAGAATTTTTCTATAACACTTGTTTGTCACTCATTTGGACCAATGGCAAATTAAAGCTAAGGATCCATACTTATAGGCTTTGTAAGTCCGATTTATCAATTGTATTTGAGAATTTTTCTATAACTCTTGTTTGTCACTCATTTGGACCAATGGGAAATTAAAGCCAAGGATCCATACTTATATTTGAGAATTTTTCTATAAAATTTTAAAGATTAATATTGTGTAAATTTTGTTCAGCTCTACGGGAATTTGGCTATTTGTGGGCACATTTATGTTTGTCACTCATTTGGACCAATGGGAAATTAAAGCCAAGGATCCATACTTATAGACTATGTAAGTCCGATTTCTCAATTGTATTTGAGAATGTTTCTATAACTCTTGTTTGTCACTCATTTGGACCAATGGGAAATTAAAGCCAAGGATCCATACTTATAGACTATGTAAGTCCGATTTCTCAATTGTATTTGAGAATTTTTCTATAACACTTGTTTGTCACTCATTTGGACCAATGGCAAATTAAAGCTAAGGATCCATACTTATAGGCTTTGTAAGTCCGATTTATCAATTGTATTTGAGAATTTTTCTATAACTCTTGTTTGTCACTCATTTGGACCAATGGCAAATTAAAGCCAAGGATCCATACTTATAGACTATGTAAGTCCGATTTCTCAATTGTATTTGAGAATTTTTCTATAAAATTTTAAAGATTAATATTGTGTAAATTTTGTTCAGCTCTACGGGAATTTGGCTATTTGTGGGCACATTTATGTTTGTCACTCATTTGGACCAATGGGAAATTAAAGCCAAGGATCCATACTTATAGGCTATGTAAGTTCGATTTCTTAATTGTATTTGAGAATTTTTCTATAAAATTTGTTTGTCACTCATTTGGACCAATGGCAAATTAAAGCTAAGGATCCATACTTATAGACTATGTAAGTCCGATTTCTCAATTGTATTTGAGAATTTTTCAATAACTCTTGTTTGTCACTCATTTGGACCAATGGGAAATTAAAGCCAAGGATCCATACTTATAGACTATGTAAGTCCGATTTCTCAATTGTATTTGAGAATTTTTCTATAACACTTGTTTGTCACTCATTTGGACCAATGGGAAATTAAAGCCAAGGATCCATACTTATAGGCTATGTAAGTCCGATTTCTCAATTGTATTTGAGAATGTTTCTATAACTCTTGTTTGTCACTCATTTGGACCAATGGGAAATTAAAGCCAAGGATCCATACTTATAGACTATGTAAGTCCGATTTCTCAATTGTATTTGAGAATTTTTCTATAACACTTGTTTGTCACTCATTTGGACCAATGGCAAATTAAAGCTAAGGATCCATACTTATAGGCTTTGTAAGTCCGATTTATCAATTGTATTTGAGAATTTTTCTATAAAATTTTAAAGATTAATATTGTGTAAATTTTGTTCAGCTCTACGGGAATTTGGCTATTTGTGGGCACATTTATGTATGTCACTCATTTGGACCAATGGGAAATTAAAGCCAAGGATCCATACTTATAGGCTATATAAGTCCGATTTCTCAATTGTATTTGAGAATTTTTCTATAACTCTTGTTTGTCACCCATTTGGACCAATGGGAAATTAAAGCCAAGGATCCATACTTATAGGCTATGTAAGTTCGATTTCTCAATTGTATTTGAGAATTTTTCTATAACACTTGTTTGTCACTCATTTGGACCAATGGGAAATTAAAGCCAAGGATCCATACTTATAGACTATGTAAGTCCAATTTCTCAATTGTATTTGAGAATTTTTCTATAAAATTTTAAAGATTAAAATTGTGTAAATTTTGTTCAGCTCTACGGGAATTTGGCTATTTGTGGGCACATTTATGTTTGTCACTCATTTGGACCAATGGGAAATTGAAGCTAAGGATCCATACTTATAGGCTATGTAAGTTCGTTTTCTCAATTGTATTTGAGAATTTTTCTATAACATTTGTTTGTCACTCATTTGGACCAATGGGAAATTAAAGCCAAGGATCCATACTTATAGGCTATGTAAGTCCGATTTCCCAATTATATTTGAGAATTTTTCTATAACACTTGTTTGTCACTCATTTGGACCAATATCAAATTAAAGCCAAGGATCCATACTTATAGACTATGTAAGTCCGATTTCTAAATTGTGTTTGAGAATTTTTCTATAAAATTTGTTTGTCACTCATTTGGACCAATGGGAAATTAAAGCCAAGGATCCATACTTATAGGCTATGTAAGTCCGATTTCTCAATTGTATTTGAGAATGTTTCTATAACTCTTGTTTGTCACTCATTTGGACCAATGGGAAATTAAAGCCAAGGATCCATACTTATAGACTATGTAAGTCCGATTTCTCAATTATATTTGAGAATTTTTCTATAACACTTGTTTGTCACTCATTTGGACCAATGGCAAATTAAAGCTAAGGATCCATACTTATAGGCTTTGTAAGTCCGATTTATCAATTGTATTTGAGAATTTTTCTATAAAATTTTAAAGATTAATATTGTGTAAATTTTGTTCAGCTCTACGGGAATTTGGCTATTTGTGGGCACATTTATGTTTGTCACTCATTTGGACCAATGGGAAATTAAAGCCAAGGATCCATACTTATAGGCTATGTAAGTCCGATTTCTCAATTGTATTTGAGAATTTTTCTATAACACTTGTTTGTCACTCATTTGGACCAATGGCAAATTAAAGCTAAGGATCCATACTTATAGAATATGTAAGTCCGATTTCTCAATTGTATTTGAGAATTTTTCTATAACTCTTGTTTGTCACTCATTTGGACCAATGGGAAATTAAAGCCAAGGATCCATACTTATAGACTATGTAAGTCCGATTTCTCAATTGTATTTGAGAATTTTTCTATAACACTTGTTTGTCACTCATTTGGACCAATGGCAAATTAAAGCTAAGGATCCATACTTATAGGCTTTGTAAGTCCGATTTATCAATTGTATTTGAGAATTTTTCTATAACTCTTGTTTGTCACTCATTTGGACCAATGGGAAATTAAAGCCAAGGATCCATACTTATAGACTATCTAAGTCCGATTTCTCAATTGTATTTGAGAATTTTTCTATAACACTTGTTTGTCACTCATTTGGACCAATGGGAAATTAAAGCCAAGGATCCATACTTATAGGCTATGTAAGTCCGATTTCTCAATTGTATTTGAGAATGTTTCTATAACTCTTGTTTGTCACTCATTTGGACCAATGGGAAATTAAAGCCAAGGATCCATACTTATAGACTATGTAAGTCCGATTTCTCAATTGTATTTGAGAATTTTTCTATAACTCTTGTTTGTCACTCATTTGGACCAATGGGAAATTAAAGCTAAGGATCCATACTTATAGACTATGTAAGTCCGATTTCTCAATTGTATTTGAGAATTTTTCTATAACTCTTGTTTGTCACTCATTTGGACCAATGGGAAATTAAAGCCAAGGATCCATACTTATAGACTATGTAAGTCCGATTTCTCAATTGTATTTGAGAATTTTTCTATAACTCTTGTTTGCCACTCATTTGGACCAATGGGAAATTAAAGCTAAGGATCCATACTTATAGACTATGTAAGTCCGATTTCTCAATTGTATTTGAGAATTTTTCTATAACTCTTGTTTGTCACTCATTTGGACCAATGGGAAATTAAAGCCAAGGATCCATACTTATAGGCTATGTAAGTTCGATTTCTTAATTGTATTTGAGAATTTTTCTATAAAATTTGTTTGTCACTCATTTGGACCAATGGCAAATTAAAGCTAAGGATCCATACTTATAGACTATGTAAGTCCGATTTCTCAATTGTATTTGAGAATTTTTCTATAACTCTTGTTTGTCACTCATTTGGACCAATGGGAAATTAAAGCCAAGGATCCATACTTATAGACTATGTAAGTCCGATTTCTCAATTGTATTTGAGAATTTTTCTATAACACTTGTTTGTCACTCATTTGGACCAATGGGAAATTAAAGCCAAGGATCCATACTTATAGGCTATGTAAGTCCGATTTCTCAATTGTATTTGAGAATGTTTCTATAACTCTTGTTTGTCACTCATTTGGACCAATGGGAAATTAAAGCCAAGGATCCATACTTATAGGCTATGTAAATTCGATTTCTCAATTGTATTTGAGAATTTTTCTATAACTCTTGTTTGCCACTCATTTGGACCAATGGCAAATTAAAGCCAAGGATCCATACTTATAGGCTATGTAAGTCCGATTTCTCAATTGTATTTGAGAATTTTTCTATAAAATTTTAAAGATTAATATTGTGTAAATTTTGTTCAGCTCTACGGGAATTTGGCTATTTGTGGGCACATTTATGTTTGTCACTCATTTGGACCAATGGGAAATTAAAGCTAAGGATCCATACTTATAGGCTATGTAAATTCGATTTCTCAATTGTATTTGAGAATTTTTCTATAAAATTTTAAAGATTAATATTGTGTAAATTTTGTTCAGCTCTACGGGAATTTGGCTATTTGTGGGCACATTTATGTTTGTCACTCATTTGGACCAATGGGAAATTAAAGCCAAGGATCCATACTTATAGGCTATGTAAGTCCGATTTCTCAATTGTATTTGAGAATTTTTCTATAACACTTGTTTGTCACTCATTTGGACCAATGGCAAATTAAAGCCAAGGATCCATACTTATAGGCTATGTAAGTTCGTTTTCTCAATTGTATTTGAGAATTTTTCTATAACACTTGTTTGTCACTCATTTGGACCAATGGGAAATTAAAGCCAAGGATCCATACTTATAGACTATGTAAGTCCGATTTCTCAATTGTATTTGAGAATTTTTCTATAACTCTTGTTTGTCACTCATTTGGACCAATGGCAAATTAAAGCCAAGGATCCATACTTATAGGCTATGTAAGTTCGTTTTCTCAATTGTATTTGAGAATTTTTCTATAACACTTGTTTGTCACTCATTTGGACCAATGGCAAATTAAAGCCAAGGATCCATACTTATAGACTATGTAAGTCCGATTTCTCAATTGTGTTTGAGAATTTTTCTATAAAATTTGTTTGTCACTCATTTGGACCAATGGGAAATTAAAGCCAAGGATCCATACTTATAGACTATGTAAGTCCGATTTCTCAATTGTATTTGAGAATGTTTCTATAACTCTTGTTTGTCACTCATTTGGACCAATGGGAAATTAAAGCCAAGGATCCATACTTATAGACTATGTAAGTCCGATTTCTCAATTGTATTTGAGAATTTTTCTATAACACTTGTTTGTCACTCATTTGGACCAATGGCAAATTAAAGCTAAGGATCCATACTTATAGGCTTTGTAAGTCCGATTTATCAATTGTATTTGAGAATTTTTCTATAACTCTTGTTTGTCACTCATTTGGACCAATGGCAAATTAAAGCCAAGGATCCATACTTATAGACTATGTAAGTCCGATTTCTCAATTGTATTTGAGAATTTTTCTATAAAATTTTAAAGATTAATATTGTGTAAATTTTGTTCAGCTCTACGGGAATTTGGCTATTTGTGGGCACATTTATGTTTGTCACTCATTTGGACCAATGGGAAATTAAAGCCAAGGATCCATACTTATAGGCTATGTAAGTCCGATTTCTCAATTGTATTTGAGAATTTTTCTATAACTCTTGTTTGTCACTCATTTGGACCAATGGGAAATTAAAGCCAAGGATCCATACTTATAGACTATGTAAGTCCAATTTCTCAATTGTATTTGAGAATTTTTCTATAAAATATTAAAGATTAAAATTGTGTAAATTTTGTTCAGCTCTACGGGAATTTGGCTATTTGTGGGCACATTTATGTTTGTCACTCATTTGGACCAATGGGAAATTAAAGCCAAGGATCCATACTTATAGGCTATATAAGTCCGATTTCTCAATTGTATTTGAGAATTTTTCTATAACTCTTGTTTGTCACCCATTTGGACCAATGGGAAATTAAAGCCAAGGATCCATACTTATAGGCTATGTAAGTCCGATTTCTCAATTGTATTTGAGAATTTTTCTATAACACTTGTTTGTCACTCATTTGGACCAAAGGGAAATTAAAGCCAAGGATCCATACTTATAGGCTATGTAAGTTCGATTTCTCAATTGTATTTGAGAATTTTTCTATAAAATTTTAAAGATTAAAATTGTGTAAATTTTGTTCAGCTCTACGGGAATTTGGCTATTTGTGGGCACATTTATGTTTGTCACTCATTTGGACCAATGGGAAATTAAAGCCAAGGATCCATACTTATAGGCTATGTAAGTTCGTTTTCTCAATTGTATTTGAGAATTTTTCTATAACACTTGTTTGTCACTCATTTGGACCAATGGCAAATTAAAGCCAAGGTTCCATACTTATAGACTATGTAAGTCCGATTTCTCAATTGTATTTGAGAATTTTTGTATAACACTTGTTTGTCACTCATTTGGACCAATGGCAAATTAAAGCTAAGGATCCATACTTATAGGCTTTGTAAGTCCGATTTATCAATTTTATTTGAGAATTTTTCTATAAAATTTTAAAGATTAAAATTGTGTAAATTTTGTTCAGCTCTACGGGAATTTGGCTATTTGTGGGCACATTTATGTTTGTCACTCATTTGGACCAATGGGAAATTAAAGCCAAGGATCCATACTTATAGGCTATGTAAGTTCGTTTTCTCAATTGTATTTGAGAATTTTTCTATAAAACTTGTTTGTCACTCATTTGGACCAATGGCAAATTAAGGCCAAGGTTCCATACTTATAGACTATGTAAGTCCAATTTCTCAATTGTATTTGAGAATTTTTCTATAAAATTTTAAAGATTAAAATTGTGTAAATTTTGTTCAGCTCTACGGGAATTTGGCTATTTGTGGGCACATTTATGTTTGTCACTCATTTGGACCAATGGGAAATTAAAGCCAAGGATCCATACTTATAGGCTATGTAAGTTCGTTTTCTCAATTGTATTTGAGAATTTTTCTATAACACTTGTTTGTCACTCATTTGGACCAAAGGGAAATTAAAGCCAAGGATCCATACTTATAGGCTATGTAAGTTCGATTTCTCAATTGTATTTGAGAATTTTTCTATAACACTTGTTTGTCACTCATTTGGACCAATGGGAAATTAAAGCCAAGGATCCATACTTATAGACTATGTAAGTCCAATTTCTCAATTGTATTTGAGAATTTTTCTATAAAATTTTAAAGATTAAAATTGTGAAAATTTTGTTCAGCTCTACGGGAATTTGGCTATTTGTGGGCACATTTATGTTTGTCACTCATTTGGACCAATGGGAAATTAAAGCCAAGGATCCATACTTATAGGCTATGTAAGTTCGTTTTCTCAATTGTATTTGAGAATTTTTCTATAACACTTGTTTGTCACTCATTTGGACCAATGGGAAATTGAAGCTAAGGATCCATACTTATAGGCTATGTAAATTCGATTTCTCAATTGTATTTGAGAATTTTTCTATAACTCTTGTTTGCCACTCATTTGGACCAATGGCAAATTAAAGCCAAGGATCCATACTTATAGACTATGTAAGTCCGATTTCGCAATTGTGTTTGAGAATTTTTCTATAAAATTTGTTTGTCACTCATTTGGACCAATGGGAAATTAAAGCCAAGGATCCATACTTATAGACTATGTAAGTTCGTTTTCATAATTGTATTTGAGAATTTTTCTATAACTCATGTTTGCCACTCATTTGGACCAATGGCAAATTAAAGCCAAGGATCCATACTTATAGACTATGTAAGTCCGATTTCGCAATTGTGTTTGAGAATTTTTCTATAAAATTTGTTTGTCACTCATTTGGACCAATGGCAAATTAAAGCCAAGGATCCATACTTATAGAATATGTAAGTCCGATTTCGCAATTGTGTTTGAGAATTTTTCTATAAAATTTGTTTGTCACTCATTTGGACCAATGGGAAATTAAAGCCAAGGATCCATACTTATAGGCTATGTAAATTCGATTTCTCAATTGTATTTGAGAATTTTTCTATAACTCTTGTTTGCCACTCATTTGGACCAATGGCAAATTAAAGCCAAGGATCCATACTTATAGGCTATGTAAGTTCGTTTTCTCAATTGTATTTGAGAATTTTTCTATAACACTTGTTTGTCACTCATTTGGACCAATGGGAAATTAAAACCAAGGATCCATACTTATAGACTATGTAAGTCCGATTTCGCAATTGTGTTTGAGAATTTTTCTATAAAATTTGTTTGTCACTCATTTGGACCAATGGGAAATTAAAGCCAAGGATCCATACTTATAGACTTTGTAAGTTCGATTTCTCAATTGTATTTGAGAATTTTTCTATAACTCTTGTTTGTCACTCATTTGGACCAATGGCAAATTAAAGCCAAGGATCCATACTTATAGGCTATGTAAGTTCGTTTTCTCAATTGTATTTGAGAATTTTTCTATAACACTTGTTTGTCACTCATTTGGACCAATGGGAAATTAAAGCCAAGGATCCATACTTATAGACTTTGTAAGTTCGATTTCTCAATTGTATTTGAGAATTTTTCTATAACTCTTGTTTGTCACTCATTTGGACCAATGGCAAATTAAAGCCAAGGATCCATACTTATAGACTATGTAAGTCCGATTTCTCAATTGTGTTTGAGAATTTTTCTATAAAATTTGTTTGTCACTCATTTGGACCAATGGGAAATTAAAGCCAAGGATCCATACTTATAGACTATGTAAGTCCGATTTCTCAATTGTATTTGAGAATTTTTCTATAAAATTTTAAGGATTAAAATTGTGTAAATTTTGTTCAGCTCTACGGGAATTTGGCTATTTGTGGGCACATTTATGTTTGTCACTCATTTGGACCAATGGGAAATTAAAGCCAAGGATCCATACTTATAGGCTATGTAAGTTCGATTTCTCAATTGTATTTGAGAATTTTTCTATAACACTTGTTTGTCACTCATTTGGACCAATGGGAAATTAAAGCCAAGGATCCATACTTATAGACTATGTCAGTCCAATTTCTCAATTGTATTTGAGAATTTTTCTATAAAATTTTAAAGATTAAAATTGTGTAAATTTTGTTCAGCTCTACGGGAATTTGGCTATTTGTGGGCACATTTATATTTGTCACTCATTTGGACCAATGGGAAATTGAAGCTAAGGATCCATACTTATAGGCTATGTAAATTCGATTTCTCAATTGTATTTGAGAATTTTTCTATAAAATTTTAAAGATTAAAATTGTGTAAATTTTGTTCAGCTCTACGGGAATTTGGCTATTTGTGGGCACATTTATGTTTGTCACTCATTTGGACCAATGGGAAATTAAAGCCAAGGATCCATACTTATAGGCTATGTAAGTTCGATTTCTCAATTGTATTTGAGAATTTTTCTATAACACTTGTTTGTCACCCATTTGGACCAATGGCAAATTAAAGCCAAGGATCCATACTTATAGACTATGTAAGTCCGATTTCTCAATTGTATTTGAGAATTTTTCTATAAAATTTTAAAGATTAAAATTGTGTAAATTTTGTTCAGCTCTACGGGAATTTGGCTATTTGTGGGCACATTTATGTTTGTCACTCATTTGGACCAATGGGAAATTAAAGCCAAGGATCCATACTTATAGGCTATGTAAGTTCGATTTCTCAATTGTATTTGAGAATTTTTCTATAACACTTGTTTGTCACCCATTTGGACCAATGGCAAATTAAAGCCAAGGATCCATACTTATAGACTATGTAAGTCCGATTTCTCAATTGTATTTGAGAATTTTTCTATAAAATTTTAAAGATTAAAATTGTGTAAATTTTGTTCAGCTCTACGGGAATTTGGCTATTTGTGGGCACATTTATGTTTGTCACTCATTTGGACCAATGGGAAATTGAAGCCAAGGATCCATACTTATAGGCTATGTAAATTCGATTTCTCAATTTTATTTGAGAATTTTTCTATAACTCTTGTTTGTCACTCATTTGGACCAATGGGAAATAAAAGCCAAGGATCCATACTTATGGACTATGTAAGTCCAATTTCTCAATTGTATTTGAGAATTTTTCTATAAAATATTAAAGATTAAAATTGTGTAAATTTTGTTCAGCTCTACGGGAATTTGGCTATTTGTGGGCACATTTATGTTTGTCACTCATTTGGACCAATGGGAAATTAAAGCCAAGGATCCATACTTATAGGCTATGTAAGTCCGATTTCTCAATTGTATTTGAGAATTTTTCTATAACTCTTGTTTGTCACTCATTTGGACCAATGGCAAATTAAAGCCAAGGATCCATACTTATAGACTATGTAAGTCCGATTTCTCAATTGTATTTGAGAATTTTTCTATAAAATTTTAAAGATTAAAATTGTGTAAATTTTGTTCAGCTCTACGGGAATTTGGCTATTTGTGGGCACATTTATGTTTGTCACTCATTTGGACCAATGGGAAATTGAAGCCAAGGATCCATACTTATAGGCTATGTAAATTCGATTTCTCAATTTTATTTGAGAATTTTTCTATAACTCTTGTTTGTCACTCATTTGGACCAATGGGAAATAAAAGCCAAGGATCCATACTTATGGACTATGTAAGTCCAATTTCTCAATTGTATTTGAGAATTTTTCTATAAAATATTAAAGATTAAAATTGTGTAAATTTTGTTCAGCTCTACGGGAATTTGGCTATTTGTGGGCACATTTATGTTTGTCACTCATTTGGACCAATGGGAAATTAAAGCCAAGGATCCATACTTATAGGCTATGTAAGTCCGATTTCTCAATTGTATTTGAGAATTTTTCTATAAAATTTTAAAGATTAAAATTGTGTAAATTTTGTTCAGCTCTACGGGAATTTGGCTATTTGTGGGCACATTTATGTTTGTCACTCATTTGGACCAATGGGAAATTGAAGCCAAGGATCCATACTTATAGGCTATGTAAATTCGATTTCTCAATTTTATTTGAGAATTTTTCTATAACTCTTGTTTGTCACTCATTTGGACCAATGGGAAATAAAAGCCAAGGATCCATACTTATGGACTATGTAAGTCCAATTTCTCAATTGTATTTGAGAATTTTTCTATAAAATATTAAAGATTAAAATTGTGTAAATTTTGTTCAGCTCTACGGGAATTTGGCTATTTGTGGGCACATTTATGTTTGTCACTCATTTGGACCAATGGGAAATTAAAGCCAAGGATCCATACTTATAGGCTATGTAAGTCCGATTTCTCAATTGTATTTGAGAATTTTTCTATAACTCTTGTTTGTCACTCATTTGGACCAATGGCAAATTAAAGCCAAGGATCCATACTTATAGACTATGTAAGTCCGATTTCTCAATTGTATTTGAGAGTTTTTCTATAAAATTTTAAAGATTAAAATTGTGTAAATTTTGTTCAGCTCTACGGGAATTTGGCTATTTGTGGGCACATTTATGTTTGTCACTCATTTGGACCAATGGGAAATTGAAGCCAAGGATCCATACTTATAGGCTATGTAAATTCGATTTCTCATTTTTATTTGAGAATTTTTCTATAACTCTTGTTTGTCACTCATTTGGACCAATGGGAAATAAAAGCCAAGGATCCATACTTATAGACTATGTAAGTCCAATTTCTCAATTGTATTTGAGAATTTTTCTATAAAATATTAAAGATTAAAATTGTGTAAATTTTGTTCAGCTCTACGGGAATTTGGCTATTTGTGGGCACATTTATGTTTGTCACTCATTTGGACCAATGGGAAATTAAAGCCAAGGATCCATACTTATAGGCTATGTAAGTCCGATTTCTCAATTGTATTTGAGAATTTTTCTATAACACTTGTTTGTCACTCATTTGGACCAATGGCAAATTAAAGCCAAGGATCCATACTTATAGACTATGTAAGTCCGATTTCTCAATTGTATTTGAGAATTTTTGTATAAAATTTTAAAGATTAAAATTGTGTAAATTTTGTTCAGCTCTACGGGAATTTGGCTATTTGTGGGCACATTTATGTTTGTCACTCATTTGGACCAATGGGAAATTAAAGCCAAGGATCCATACTTATAGGCTATGTAAGTCCAATTTCTCAATTGTATTTGAGAATTTTTCTATAACACTTGTTTGTCACTCATTTGGACCAATGGGAAATTAAAGCCAAGGATCCATACTTATAGACTATGTAAGTCCGATTTCTCAATTGTATTTGAGAATTTTTCTATAACTCTTGTTTGTCACTCATTTGGACCAATGGGAAATTAAAGCCAAGGATCCATACTTATAGGCTATGTAAGTCCAATTTCTCAATTGTATTTGAGAATTTTTCTATAACTCTTGTTTGTCACTCATTTGGACCAATGGCAAATTAAAGCCAAGGATCCATACTTATGGACTATGTAAGTCCAATTTCTCAATTGTATTTGAGAATTTTTCTATAACACTTGTTTGTCACTCATTTGGACCAATGGGAAATTAAAGCCAAGGATCCATACTTATAGGCTATGTAAGTCCAATTTCTCAATTGTATTTGAGAATTTTTCTATAACTCTTGTTTGTCACTCATTTGGACCAATGGCAAATTAAAGCCAAGGATCCATACTTATGGACTATGTAAGTCCAATTTCTCAATTGTATTTGAGAATTTTTCTATAAAATATTAAAGATTAAAATTGTGTAAATTTTGTTCAGCTCTACGGGAATTTGGCTATTTGTGGGCACATTTATGTTTGTCACTAATTTGGACCAATGGGAAATTAAAGCCAAGGATCCATACTTATAGGCTATGTAAGTCCGATTTCTCAATTGTATTTGAGAATTTTTCTATAACTCTTGTTTGACACTCATTTGGGCCAATGGCAAATTAAAGCCAAGGATCCATACTTATAGACTATGTAAGTCCGATTTCTCAATTGTATTTGAGAATTTTTCTATAAAATTTTAAAGATTAAAATTGTGTAAATTTTGTTCAGCTCTACGGGAATTTGGCTATTTGTGGGCACATTTATGTTTGTCACTCATTTGGACCAATGGGAAATTGAAGCCAAGGATCCATACTTATAGGCTATGTAAATTCGATTTCTCAATTTTATTTGAGAATTTTTCTATAACTCTTGTTTGTCACTCATTTGGACCAATGGGAAATAAAAGCCAAGGATCCATACTTATGGACTATGTAAGTCCAATTTCTCAATTGTATTTGAGAATTTTTCTATAAAATATTAAAGATTAAAATTGTGTAAATTTTGTTCAGCTCTACGGGAATTTGGCTATTTGTGGGCACATTTATGTTTGTCACTCATTTGGACCAATGGGAAATTAAAGCCAAGGATCCATACTTATAGGCTATGTAAGTCCGATTTCTCAATTGTATTTGAGAATTTTTCTATAAAATTTTAAAGATTAAAATTGTGTAAATTTTGTTCAGCTCTACGGGAATTTGGCTATTTGTGGGCACATTTATGTTTGTCACTCATTTGGACCAATGGGAAATTGAAGCCAAGGATCCATACTTATAGGCTATGTAAATTCGATTTCTCAATTTTATTTGAGAATTTTTCTATAACTCTTGTTTGTCACTCATTTGGACCAATGGGAAATAAAAGCCAAGGATCCATACTTATGGACTATGTAAGTCCAATTTCTCAATTGTATTTGAGAATTTTTCTATAAAATATTAAAGATTAAAATTGTGTAAATTTTGTTCAGCTCTACGGGAATTTGGCTATTTGTGGGCACATTTATGTTTGTCACTCATTTGGACCAATGGGAAATTAAAGCCAAGGATCCATACTTATAGGCTATGTAAGTCCGATTTCTCAATTGTATTTGAGAATTTTTCTATAACTCTTGTTTGTCACTCATTTGGACCAATGGCAAATTAAAGCCAAGGATCCATACTTATAGACTATGTAAGTCCGATTTCTCAATTGTATTTGAGAATTTTTCTATAAAATATTAAAGATTAAAATTGTGTAAATTTTGTTCAGCTCTACGGGAATTTGGCTATTTGTGGGCACATTTATGTTTGTCACTCATTTGGACCAATGGGAAATTAAAGCCAAGGATCCATACTTATAGGCTATGTAAATTCGATTTCTCAATTTTATTTGAGAATTTTTCTATAACTCTTGTTTGTCACTCATTTGGACCAATGGGAAATAAAAGCCAAGGATCCATACTTATGGACTATGTAAGTCCAATTTCTCAATTGTATTTGAGAATTTTTCTATAAAATATTAAAGATTAAAATTGTGTAAATTTTGTTCAGCTCTACGGGAATTTGGCTATTTGTGGGCACATTTATGTTTGTCACTCATTTGGACCAATGGGAAATTAAAGCCAAGGATCCATACTTATAGGCTATGTAAGTCCGATTTCTCAATTGTATTTGAGAATTTTTCTATAACTCTTGTTTGTCACTCATTTGGACCAATGGCAAATTAAAGCCAAGGATCCATACTTATAGGCTATGTAAGTTCGATTTCTCAATTGTATTTGAGAATTTTTCTATAACACTTGTTTGTCACTCATTTGGACCAATGGGAAATTAAAGCCAAGGATCCATACTTATAGACTATGTAAGTCCAATTTCTCAATTGTATTTGAGAATTTTTCTATAAAATTTTAAAGATTAAAATTGTGTAAATTTTGTTCAGCTCTACGGGAATTTGGCTATTTGTGGGCACATTTATGTTTGTCACTCATTTGGACCAATGGGAAATTAAAGCCAAGGATCCATACTTATAGGCTATGTAAGTCCGATTTCTCAATTGTATTTGAGAATTTTTCTATAACTCTTGTTTGTCACTCATTTGGACCAATGGCAAATTAAAGCCAAGGATCCATACTTATAGGCTATGTAAGTTCGATTTCTCAATTGTATTTGAGAATTTTTCTATAACACTTGTTTGTCACTCATTTGGACCAATGGGAAATTAAAGCCAAGGATCCATACTTATAGACTATGTAAGTCCAATTTCTCAATTGTATTTGAGAATTTTTCTATAAAATTTTAAAGATTAAAATTGTGTAAATTTTGTTCAGCTCTACGGGAATTTGGCTATTTGTGGGCACATTTATGTTTGTCACTCATTTGGACCAATGGGAAATTGAAGCTAAGGATCCATACTTATAGGCTATGTAAGTTCGTTTTCTCAATTGTATTTGAGAATTTTTCTATAACACTTGTTTGTCACTCATTTGGACCAATGGCAAATTAAAGCCAAGGATCCATACTTATAGACTATGTAAGTCCGATTTCTCAATTGTGTTTGAGAATTTTTCTATAAAATTTGTTTGTCACTCATTTGGACCAATGGGAAATTAAAGCCAAGGATCCATACTTATAGGCTATGTAAGTTCGATTTCTCAATTGTATTTGAGAATTTTTCTATAACTCTTGTTTGTCACTCATTTGGACCAATGGCAAATTAAAGCCAAGGATCCATACTTATAGACTATGTAAGTCCGATTTCTCAATTGTGTTTGAGAATTTTTCTATAAAATTTGTTTGTCACTCATTTGGACCAATGGGAAATTAAAGCCAAGGATCCATACTTATAGGCTATGTAAGTTCGATTTCTCAATTGTATTTGAGAATTTTTCTATAACTCTTGTTTGTCACTCATTTGGACCAATGGGAAACTAAAGCCAAGGATCCATACTTATAGACTATGGAAGTCCGATTTCTCAATTGTATTTGAGAATTTTTCTATAACACTTGTTCGTCACTCATTTGGACCAATGGCAAATTAAAGCCAAGGATCCATGCTTATAGACTATGTAAGTCCGATTTCTCAATTGTATTTGAGAATTTTTCTATAAAATTTTAAGGATTAAAATTGTGTAAATTTTGTTCAGATCTACGGGAATTTGGCTATTTGTGGGCACATTTATGTTTGTCACTCATTAGGACCAATGGGAAATTAAAGCCAAGGATCCATACTTATAGGCTATGTAAGTTCGTTTTCTCAATTGTATTTGAGAATTTTTCTATAACACTTGTTTGTCACTCATTTGGACCAATGGCAAATTAAAGCCAAGGTTCCATACTTATAGACTATGTAAGTCCGATTTCTCAATTGTATTTGAGAATTTTTCTATAACACTTGTTTGTCACTCATTTGGACCAATGGCAAATTAAAGCCAAGGATCCATACTTATAGACTATGTAAGTCCGATTTCTCAATTGTATTTGAGAATTTTTCTATAAAATTTTAAAGATTAAAATTGTGTAAATTTTGTTCAGCTCTACGGGAATTTGGCTATTTGTGGGCACATTTATGTTTGTCACTCATTTGGACCAATGGGAAATTGAAGCTAAGGATCCATACTTATAGGCTATGTAAGTTCGTTTTCTCAATTGTATTTGAGAATTTTTCTATAACACTTGTTTGTCACTCATTTGGACCAATGGCAAATTAAAGCCAAGGATCCATACTTATAGACTATGTAAGTCCGATTTCTCAATTGTGTTTGAGAATTTTTCTATAAAATTTGTTTGTCACTCATTTGGACCAATGGGAAATTAAAGCCAAGGATCCATACTTATAGGCTATGTAAGTTCGATTTCTCAATTGTATTTGAGAATTTTTCTATAACTCTTGTTTGTCACTCATTTGGACCAATGGGAAACTAAAGCCAAGGATCCATACTTATAGACTATGGAAGTCCGATTTCTCAATTGTATTTGAGAATTTTTCTATAACACTTGTTCGTCACTCATTTGGACCAATGGCAAATTAAAGCCAAGGATCCATGCTTATAGACTATGTAAGTCCGATTTCTCAATTGTATTTGAGAATTTTTCTATAAAATTTTAAGGATTAAAATTGTGTAAATTTTGTTCAGATCTACGGGAATTTGGCTATTTGTGGGCACATTTATGTTTGTCACTCATTAGGACCAATGGGAAATTAAAGCCAAGGATCCATACTTATAGGCTATGTAAGTTCGTTTTCTCAATTGTATTTGAGAATTTTTCTATAACACTTGTTTGTCACTCATTTGGACCAATGGCAAATTAAAGCCAAGGATCCATACTTATAGGCTATGTAAGTTCGATTTCTCAATTGTATTTGAGAATTTTTCTATAACTCTTGTTTGTCACTCATTTGGACCAATGGGAAACTAAAGCCAAGGATCCATACTTATAGACTATGGAAGTCCGATTTCTCAATTGTATTTGAGAATTTTTCTATAACACTTGTTCGTCACTCATTTGGACCAATGGCAAATTAAAGCCAAGGATCCATGCTTATAGACTATGTAAGTCCGATTTCTCAATTGTATTTGAGAATTTTTCTATAAAATTTTAAGGATTAAAATTGTGTAAATTTTGTTCAGATCTACGGGAATTTGGCTATTTGTGGGCACATTTATGTTTGTCACTCATTAGGACCAATGGGAAATTAAAGCCAAGGATCCATACTTATAGGCTATGTAAGTTCGTTTTCTCAATTGTATTTGAGAATTTTTCTATAACACTTGTTTGTCACTCATTTGGACCAATGGGAAATTAAAGCCAAGGATCCATACTTATAGACTATGTAAGTCCAATTTCTCAATTGTATTTGAGAATTTTTCTATAAAATTTTAAAGATTAAAATTGTGTAAATTTTGTTCAGCTCTACGGGAATTTAGCTATTTGTGGGCACATTTATGTTTGTCACTCATTTGGACCAATGGGAAATTAAAGCCAAGGATCCATACTTATGGACTATGTAAGTCCGATTTCTCAATTGTATTTGAGAATTTTTCTATAAAATTTTAAAGATTAAAATTGTGTACATTTTGTTCAGCTCTACGGGAATTTAGCTATTTGTGGGCACATTTATGTTTGTCACTCATTTGGACCAATGGGAAATTAAAGCCAAGGATCCATACTTATGGACTATGTAAGTCCGATTTCTCAATTGTATTTGAGAATTTTTCTATAAAATTTTAAAGATTAAAATTGTGTAAATTTTGTTCAGCTCTACGGGAATTTAGCTATTTGTGGGCACATTTATGTTTGTCACTCATTTGGACCAATGGGAAATTAAAGCCAAGGATCCATACTTATGGACTATGTAAGTCCGATTTCTCAATTGTATTTGAGAATTTTTCTATAAAATTTTAAAGATTAAAATTGTGTAAATTTTGTTCAGCTCTACGGGAATTTAGCTATTTGTGGGCACATTTATGTTTGTCACTCATTTGGACCAATGGGAAATTAAAGCCAAGGATCCATACTTATAGGCTATGTAAGTCCGATTTCTCAATTGTATTTGAGAATTTTTCTATAACACTTGTTTGTCACTCATTTGGACCAATGGCAAATTAAAGCCAAGGATCCATACTTATAGACTATGTAAGTCCGATTTCTCAATTGTATTTGAGAATTTTTCTATAACACTTGTTTGTCACTCATTTGGACCAATGGCAAATTAAAGCCAAGGATCCATACTTATAGACTATGTAAGTCCGATTTCTCAATTGTATTTGAGAATTTTTCTATAAAATATTAAAGATTAAAATTGTGTAAATTTTGTTCAGCTCTACGGGAATTTGGCTATTTGTGGGCACATTTATGTTTGTCACTCATTTGGACCAATGGGAAATTAAAGCCAAGGATCCATACTTATAGGCTATGTAAGTCCGATTTCTCAATTGTATTTGAGAATTTTTCTATAACTCTTGTTTGTCACTCATTTGGACCAATGGGAAATTAAAGCCAAGGATCCATACTTATGGACTATGTAAGTCCGATTTCTCAATTGTATTTGAGAATTTTTCTATAACACTTGTTTGTCACTCATTTGGACCAATGGCAAATTAAAGCCAAGGATCCATACTTATAGACTATGTAAGTCCGATTTCTCAATTGTATTTGAGAATTTTTCTATAAAATATTAAAGATTAAAATTGTGTAAATTTTGTTCAGCTCTACGGGAATTTGGCTATTTGTGGGCACATTTATGTTTGTCACTCATTTGGACCAATGGGAAATTAAAGCCAAGGATCCATACTTATAGGCTATGTAAGTCCGATTTCTCAATTGTATTTGAGAATTTTTCTATAACTCTTGTTTGTCACTCATTTGGACCAATGGGAAGTTAAAGCCAAGGATCCATACTTATGGACTATGTAAGTCCGATTTCTCAATTGTATTTGAGAATTTTTCTATAAAATATTAAAGATTAAAATTGTGTAAATTTTGTTCAGCTCTACGGGAATTTGGCTATTTGTGGGCACATTTATGTTTGTCACTCATTTGGACCAATGGGAAATTAAAGCCAAGGATCCATACTTATAGGCTATGTAAGTCCGATTTCTCAATTGTATTTGAGAATTTTTCTATAACTCTTGTTTGTCACTCATTTGGACCAATGGCAAATTAAAGCCAAGGATCCATACTTATAGACTATGTAAGTCCGATTTCTCAATTATATTTGAGAATTTTTCTATAACACTTGTTTGTCACTCATTTGGACCAATGGCAAATTAAAGCCAAGGATCCATACTTATAGACTATGTAAGTCCGATTTCTCAATTGTATTTGAGAATTTTTCTATAAAATTTTAAAGATTAAAATTGTGTAAATTTTGTTCAGCTCTACGGGAATTTGGCTATTTGTGGGCACATTTATGTTTGTCACTCATTTGGGCCAATGGGAAATTAAAGCCAAGGATCCATACTTATAGGCTATGTAAGTCCGATTTCTCAATTGTATTTGAGAATTTTTCTATAACTCTTGTTTGTCAGTCATTTGGACCAATGGGAAATTAAAGCCAAGGATCCATACTTATGGACTATGTAAGTCCAATTTCTCAATTGTATTTGAGAATTTTTCTATAAAATATTAAAGATTAAAATTGTGTAAATTTTGTTCAGCTCTACGGGAATTTGGCTTTTTGTGGGCACATTTATGTTTGTCACTCATTTGGACCAATGGGAAATTAAAGCCAAGGATCCATACTTATAGGCTATATAAGTCCGATTTCTCAATTGTATTTGAGAATTTTTCTATAACTCTTGTTTGTCACCCATTTGGACCAATGGGATATTAAAGCCAAGGATCCATACTTATAGACTATGTAAGTCCAATTTCTCAATTGTATTTGAGAATTTTTCTATAAAATTTTAAAGATTAAAATTGTGTAAATTTTGTTCAGCTCTACGGGAATTTGGCTATTTGTGGGCACATTTATGTTTGTCACTCATTTGGACCAATGGGAAATTAAAGCCAAGGATCCATACTTATAGGCTATGTAAGTCCGATTTCTCAATTGTATTTGAGAATTTTTCTATAACACTTGTTTGTCACTTATTTGGACCAATGGGAAATTAAAGCCAAGGATCTATACTTATAGACTATGTAAGTCCAATTTCTCAATTGTATTTGAGAATTTTTCTATAAAATTTTAAAGATTAAAATTGTGTAAATTTTGTTCAGCTCTTCGGGAATTTGGCTATTTGTGGGCACATTTATGTTTGTCACTCATTTGGACCAATGGGAAATTAAAGCCAAGGATCCATACTTATAGGCTATGTAAGTTCGATTTCTCAATTGTATTTGAGAATTTTTCTATAACACTTGTTTGTCACTCATTTGGACCAATGGGAAATTAAAGCCAAGGATCCATACTTATAGACTATGTAAGTCCGATTTCTCAATTGTATTTGAGAATTTTTCTTTAAAATTTTAATGATTACAATTGTGTAAATTTTGTTCAGCTCTACGGGAATTTGGCTATTTGTGGGCACATTTATGTTTGTCACTCATTTGGACCAATGGGAAATTAAAGCCTAGGATCCATACTTATAGGGTATGTAAGTCCGATTTCTCAATTGTATTTGAGAATTTTTCTATAACATTTGTTTGTCACTAATTTGGACCAATGGCAAATTAAAGCCAAGGATCCATACTTATAGGCTATAAAAGTCCGATTTCTCAATTGTATTTGAGAATTTTTCTATAACATTTGTTTGTCACTCATTTGGACCAATGGCGAATTAAAGCCAAGGATCCATACTTATAGGCTATGTAAGTCCGATTTCTCAATTGTATTTGAGAATTTTTCTATAACACTTGTTTGTCACTCATTTGGACCAATGGGAAATTAAAGCCAAGGATCCATACTTATAGACTATGTAAGCCCAATTTCTCAATTGTATTTGAGAATTTTTCTATAAAATTTGTTTGTCACTCATTTGGACCAATGGGAAATTAAAGCCAAGGATCCATACTTATAGACTATGTAAGTCCAATTTCTCAATTGTATTTGAGAATTTTTCTATAACATTTTAAAGATTAAAATTGTGTAAATTTTGTTCAGCTCTACGGGAATTTGCCTATTTGTGGGCACATTTATGTTTGTCACTCATTTGGACCAATGGGAAATTAAAGCCAAGGATCCATACTTATAGGCTATGTAAGTCCGATTTCTCAATTATATTTGAGAATTTTTCTATAACACTTGTTTGTCACTCATCTGGACCAATGGCAAATTAAAGCCAAGGATCCATACTTATAGGCTATGTAAGTCCGATTTCTCAATTGTATTTGAGAATTTTTCTATAACACTTGTTTGTCACTCATTTGGACCAATGGCAAATTAAAGCCAAGGATCCATACTTATAGGCTATGTAAGTCCGATTTCTCAATTGTATTTGAGAATTTTTCTATAACACTTGTTTGTCACTCATTTGGACCAATGGCAAATTAAAGCCAAGGATCCATACTTATAGGCTATGTAAGTCCGATTTCTCAATTATATTTGAGAATTTTTCTATAACACTTGTTTGTCACTCATCTGGACCAATGGCAAATTAAAGCCAAGGATCCATACTTATAGGCTATGTAAGTCCAATTTCTCAATTGTATTTGAGAATTTTTCTATAACACTTGTTTGTCACTCATTTGGACCAATGGCAAATTAAAGCCAAGGATCCATACTTATAGGCTATGTAAGTCCGATTTCTCAATTGTATTTGAGAATTTTTCTATAACACTTGTTTGTCACTCATTTGGACCAATGGCAAATTAAAGCCAAGGATCCATACTTATAGGCTATGTAAGTCCGATTTCTCAATTGTATTTGAGAATTTTTCTATAACATTTGTTTGTCACTCATTTGGACCAATGGCAAATTAAAGCCAAAGATCCATACTTATAGGCTATGTAAGTCCGATTTCTCAATTGTATTTGAGAATTTTTCTATAACACTTGTTTGTCACTCATTTGGACCAATGGGAAATTAAAGCCAAGGATCCATACTTATAGACTATATAAGTCCGATTTCTCAATTGTATTTGCGAATTTTTCTATAACATTTGTTTGTCACTCATTTGGACCAATGGGAAATTAAAGCCAAGGAACCATACTTATAGACTCTGTAAGTCCAATTTCTCAATTGTATTTGAGAATTTTTCTATAACATTTTAAAGATTAAAATTGTGTAAATTTTGTTCAGCTCTACGGGATTTTGGATCCATACTTATAGGCTATGTAAGTCCGATTTCTCAATTGTATTTGAGAATTTTTCTATAACACTTTTTTGTCACTCATTTGGACCAATGGGAAATTAAAGCCAAGGATCCATACTTATAGACTATGTAAGTCCGATTTCTCAATTGTATTTGAGAATTTTTCTATAACATTTGTTTGTCACTCATTTGGACCAATGGGAAATTAAAGCCAAGGATCCATACTTATAGACTATGTAAGTCCAATTTCTCAATTGTATTTGAGAATTTTTCTATAACATTTTAAAGATTAAAATTGTGTAAATTTTGTTCAGCTCTACGGGAATTTGCCTATTTGTGGGCACATTTATGTTTGTCACTCATTTGGACCAATGGGAAATTAAAGCCAAGGATCCATACTTATAGGCTATGTAAGTCCGATTTCTCAATTATATTTGAGAATTTTTCTATAACACTTGTTTGTCACTCATCTGGACCAATGGCAAATTAAAGCCAAGGATCCATACTTATAGGCTATGTAAGTCCGATTTCTCAATTGTATTTGAGAATTTTTCTATAACACTTGTTTATCACTCATTTGGACCAATGGGAAATTAAAGCCAAGGATCCATACTTATAGACTCTGTAAGTCCAATTTCTCAATTGTATTTGAGAATTTTTCTATAACACTTGTTTGTCACTCATTTGGACCAATGGCAAATTAAAGCCAAGGATCCATACTTATAGGCTATGTAAGTCCGATTTCTCAATTGTATTTGAGAATTTTTCTATAACACTTTTTTGTCACTCATTTGGACCAATGGCAAATTAAAGCCAAGGATCCATACTTATAGGCTATGTAAGTCCGATTTCTCAATTGTATTTGAGAATTTTTCTATAACATTTGTTTGTCACTCATTTGGACCAATGGCAAATTAAAGCCAAAGATCCATACTTATAGGCTATGTAAGTCCGATTTCTCAATTGTATTTGAGAATTTTTCTATAACACTTGTTTGTCACTCATTTGGACCAATGGGAAATTAAAGCCAAGGATCCATACTTATAGACTATGTAAGTCCGATTTCTCAATTGTATTTGAGAATTTTTCTATAACATTTGTTTGTCACTCATTTGGACCAATGGGAAATTAAAGCCAAGGAACCATACTTATAGACTCTGTAAGTCCAATTTCTCAATTGTATTTGAGAATTTTTCTATAACATTTTAAAGATTAAAATTGTGTAAATTTTGTTCAGCTCTACGGGAATTTGGATCCATACTTATAGGCTATGTAAGTCCGATTTCTCAATTATATTTGAGAATTTTTCTATAACACTTGTTTGTCACTCATCTGGACCAATGGCAAATTAAAGCCAAGGATCCATACTTATAGGCTATGTAAGTCCGATTTCTCAATTGTATTTGAGAATTTTGCTATAACACTTGTTTATCACTCATTTGGACCAATGGGAAATTAAAGCCAAGGATCCATACTTATAGACTATGTAAGTCCGTTTTCTCAATTGTATTTGAGAATTTTTCTATAACACTTGTTTGTCACTCATTTGGACCAATGGCAAATTAAAGCCAAGGATCCATACTTATAGGCTATGTAAGTCCGATTTCTCAATTGTATTTGAGAATTTTTCTATAACACTTGTTTGTCACTCATTTGGACCAATGGGAAATTAAAGCCAAGGATCCATACTTATAGACTATGTAAGTCCAATTTCTCAATTGTATTTGAGAATTTTTCTATAACATTTTAAAGATTAAAATTGTGTAAATTTTGTTCAGCTCTACGGGAATTTGGCTATTTGTGGGCACATTTATGTTTGTCACTCATTTGGACCAATGGGAAATTAAAGCCAAGGATCCATACTTATAGGCTATGTAAGTCCGATTTCTCAATTATATTTGAGAATTTTTCTATAACACTTGTTTGTCACTCATCTGGACCAATGGCAAATTAAAGCCAAGGATCCATACTTATAGGCTATGTAAGTCCGATTTCTCAATTGTATTTGAGAATTTTTCTATAACACTTGTTTATCACTCATTTGGACCAATGGGAAATTAAAGCCAAGGATCCATACTTATAGACTATGTAAGTCCGTTTTCTCAATTGTATTTGAGAATTTTTCTATAACACTTGTTTGTCACTCATTTGGACCAATGGCAAATTAAAGCCAAGGATCCATACTTATAGGCTATGTAAGTCCGATTTCTCAATTGTATTTGAGAATTTTTCTATAACACTTGTTTGTCACTCATCTGGACCAATGGCAAATTAAAGCCAAGGATCCATACTTATAGGCTATGTAAGTCCGATTTCTCAATTGTATTTGAGAATTTTTCTATAACACTTGTTTATCACTCATTTGGACCAATGGGAAATTAAAGCCAAGGATCCATACTTATAGACTATGTAAGTCCGTTTTCTCAATTGTATTTGAGAATTTTTCTATAACACTTGTTTGTCACTCATTTGGACCAATGGCAAATTAAAGCCAAGGATCCATACTTATAGACTATGTAAGTCCGATTTCTCAATTGTATTTGAGAATTTTTCTATAACATTTGTTTGTCACTCATTTGGACCAATGGGAAATTAAAGCCAAGGAACCATACTTATAGACTCTGTAAGTCCAATTTCTCAATTGTATTTGAGAATTTTTCTATAACATTTTAAAGATTAAAATTGTGTAAATTTTGTTCAGCTCTACGGGAATTTGGATCCATACTTATAGGCTATGTAAGTCCGATTTCTCAATTATATTTGAGAATTTTTCTATAACACTTGTTTGTCACTCATCTGGACCAATGGCAAATTAAAGCCAAGAATCCATACTTATAGGCTATGTAAGTCCGATTTCTCAATTGTATTTGAGAATTTTTCTATAACTTTTGTTTGTCACTCATTTGGACCAATGGGAAATTAAAGCCAAGGAACCATACTTATAGACTCTGTAAGTCCAATTTCTCAATTGTATTTGAGAATTTTTCTATAACATTTTAAAGATTAAAATTGTGTAAATTTTGTTCAGCTCTACGGGAATTTGGATCCATACTTATAGGCTATGTAAGTCCGATTTCTCAATTATATTTGAGAATTTTTCTATAACATTTGTTTGTCACTCATTTGGACCAATGGCAAATTTAAGCCAAGAATCCATACTTATAGGCTATGTAAGTCCGATTTCTCAATTGTATTTGAGAATTTTTCTATAACACTTGTTTGTCACTCATTTGGACCAGTGGGAAATTAAAGCCAAGGATCCATACTTATAGACTATGTAAGTCCGATTTCTCAATTGTATTTGAGAATTTTTCTATAACATTTGTTTGTCACTCATTTGGACCAATGGCAAATTAAAGCCAAGGATCCATACTTATAGGCTATGTAAGTCCGATTTCTCAATTGTATTTGAGAATTTTTCTATAACATTTGTTTGTCACTCATTTGGACCAATGGCAAATTAAAGCCAAGGATCCATACTTATAGACTATGTAAGTCCGATTTCTCAATTGTATTTGAGAATTTTTCTATAACACTTGTTTGTCACTCATTTGGACCAATGGCAAATTAAAGCCAAGGATCCATACTTATAGGCTATGTAAGTCCGATTTCTCAATTGTATTTGAGAATTTTTCTATAACACTCTTTTGTCACTCATTTGGACCAATGGGAAATTAAAGCCAAGGATCCATACTTATAGATTATGTAAGTTCGATTTCTCAATTGTATTTGAGAATTTTTCTATAACATTTGTTTTTCACTCATTTGGACCAATGGGAAATTAAAGCCAAGGATCCATACTTATAGACTATGTAAGTCCGATTTCTCAATTGTATTTGAGAATTTTTCTATAAAATTTTAAAGATTAAAATTGTGTAAATTTTGTTCAGCTCTACGGGAATTTGGCTATTTGTGGGCACATTTATGTTTGTCACTCATTTGGACCAATGGGAAATTAAAGCCAAGGATCCATACTTATAGGCTATGTAAGTTCGATTTCTCAATTGTATTTGAGAATTTTTCTATAAAATTTGTTTGTCACTCATTTGGACCAATGGCAAATTAAAGCCAAGGATCCATACTTATAGGCTATGTAAGTCCGATTTCTCAATTGTATTTGAGAATTTTTCTATAAAATTTTAATGATTAAAATTGTGTAAATTTTGTTCAGCTCTACGGGAATTTGGCTATTTGTGGGCACATTTATGTTTGTCACTCATTTGGACCAATGGAAGGAAAATTAAAGCCAAGGATCCATACTTATAGACTATCTAAGTTCGATTTCTCAATTGTATTTGAGAATATTTCTATAAAATTTGTTTGTCACTCATTTGGACCAATGGGAAATTAAACCCAAGGATCCATACTTATAGACTATGTAAGTCCGATTTCTCAATGGTATTTGAGAATTTTTCTATAAAATTTTAAAGATTAAAATTGTGTAAATTTTGTTCAGCTCTACGGGAATTTGGCTATTTGTGGGCACATTTATGTTTTTCACTCATTTGGACCAATGGGAAATTAAAGCCAAGGATCCATACTTATAGACTATATAAGTCCGATTTCTCAATTGTATTTGAGAATTTTTCTATAAATTTTTAAAGATTAAAATTGTGTAAATTTTGTTCAGCTCTACGGGAATTTGGCTATTTGTGGGCACATTTAAGTTTGTCACTCATATGGACCAATGTTAAATTAAAGCCAAGGATCCATACTTATAGACTATGTAAGTCCGATTTCTCAATTGTATTTGAGAATTTTTCTATAACATTTGTTTGTCACTCATTTGGACCAATGGGAAATTAAAGCCAAGGATCCATACTTATAGACTATGTAAGTCCGATTTCTCAATTGTATTTGAGAATTTTTCTATAAAATTTGTTTGTCACTCATTTGGACTAATGGGAAATTAAAGCCAAGGATCCATACTTATAGACTATGGAAGTCCGATAAAGTATTCTTTTCGAATAAATGTAGCAAATCGATTGAATTAAATGTGGAAAAAACACAATGTTGCGATGTCAATGTTTTTTAATAATTGTTAACATTCGCCTGCTCTCTGTTTATTTATTAGTAAAAGGCAGGACTGCCAATCTTGCGGCAAAACAATAATAAAAATCCGAAAAAACCCGTGTGCTTCGCTACCCCCATCGTTATAAAATAAAACTGAAAGTATTTATATAGTCATGTATTTATTATTTCCGAAGAATATCCTATTGTGAAAATTAAATGACGATCGGTCCAGTAGTTAAGACTATATTACGATTTTTAATTTTCCTAAAAAGGGGCGTCTTCCCACCCAGTTTTCTCCTGGTACGTATTTCTAATTATGCCAATACCATAAGTACCAAATATCATCGACGTATGTCAAAAAATGCCCATAATATGGCGATTCAAGTTTTTTGGTTATATGGGCGGTGCCACGCCCCTTTGCCCAATCAATACTTTATATAGTCAAGCATTTATTATTTCGTAAGAATATCCTATTGTGAAAATTTAATGACGATCGGTCCAGTAGTTAAGACTAAATTACGATTTTAATTTTCCTAAAAAGGGGCGTGCGTTAAAATAGGCGTGGCAAATTTTTCGTTCGATGAAAACTTAAAATGGATTAATACGAACATTTGAAAGAAGAATTAGTCAAATCGATGGAGCCGTTTTCTGATTTTAGGTAAATCGAAAAAAGTTGGACCTTGGCGATCATTAGAAAGAAAAAATCGTCCAAATCGGTCCAGCCATTCACGCGTGATGCCGTGACCAAGGAAAAAAGGGATTCATTTATATATATATAGATTGATGGACTCGTACAAAATTTGAAGGCTATATAGCTAATATACAGCCCTAGATATTTAATATTAATTTTGTCTATGAGCTAAATATTCACTTTGTATGGGAGCTGCCACGCCCACTGGTATGATCCCGCCCAATTTTCCCATGACTATTCATAATATAATCAACGTGCACAAATTTCTAAGACTATGGCTATTATAGTACTGTAGATATATGATATTAAATATTTACTTTGTATGGGAGCTGCCACGCCCATTAGCCCGATCCCGCCCATTTTTTCCACAACTCTTCAGATTAGTTTAATATGTACATGTGCAAATTTTCAGAACTCTTGCTGTCATAGTACTCCAGATATTATATGTTAAAACTTTGTATGAGATCTACCACGCCCACTTGTCCAATCACGCCCATTTTCACTTCAGCTGCTAATATTATTAATTTATGCACTCCTACAAAGTTTGAAGGCTCTAACTATTATATAACTCTAGATATTTGATATTAAATATTTATTTTATATTATAGCTGCCACGCCCACTTGTCCGATCCCGCCCATTTTTGTCCTGATTATCACATGAGTAACATATGTACTATTGCAATGTTTCAAAACTCTTGCTATCACAATAGTCAAGATATATGATGTTATTTAATTTATGTGGGAGGGGCCACGCCCACTAAATTTCTTATGTGCACCCTCCACACAGACCCCAATCACCCCTGAAAATTTCATTGAAATCGGGCAAGCCGTCTAGGAGGAGTATGCGCACAGGAAGTTTTGCACTTAATTTTATATATATAGATTTTGTTTTTTAACAGTTAATGGTCAGGTTATTTAATGTGAAGCTTTCTAGCTATACTGGAAGGGCCACCCTACCACCAGGTAAAAAGTGCCCGTTTGTAAATCATTTTCGTTAATTGCTCATCGGGACCTACCTGTGCACTGTGGTCGTCCCCATTGGCCAAAAATAAAAAAAAAATAAGTCAAAATTCTGGGTAAAACTGTGGGAACACTATCTCACAATAGATTTTGCTCTATCAAATTGCTCTTGTTTTTTTTTGCTTTATTCCACCTGTCCTCTTTAAGAATAGCTGCAAAAGGCAGACTATGAAAATAATTTTGTTTCGCAGCGTGAGTAACTGTCTAGTGAAGGTCCAAAATAAATCGTAAAAACCTCTTTAAAAAAGATTGTTTAAGCAATGGAAGAATTAAATATTGTAAAGAAAGGTATTAACTATTATTTAAAAGAATTAAAAACTTCTAAGCATGTTGTGTCTATTTTATTAAATCAATTTATTATATGTATGTGCCTATTTCAGTACTAACTCGTGCGTAGACTTAAATTTCACTTTGAGTTTTAGTTGCGAAGCCGATCGAAGTCGACAACCAAATTTTTTGTAAAATGTTTATCAATATTTACAGATTATATGATGTAAATTTCAGCTGCGGAAGTTTGCGATGTGTTGAGTTATCTTCAATAGATGATACATTATCTATTGCTATACTATAATAAAATAACATACATACATAACATACATTCTTTAGTTATTATGGTGATTTTATAGAATTTTAGAAAAAAATTTATGGAATGAGGATAGGATCTCCGGAATGCCCTTTAATCCTTTTGCCGATTTTAACCAAAACTTATTTTGAGCACACATTTATTAAGATAACTGATATGCCGACTTTGGTGTGCCTACTATGAAATTTAAATTTTCAGGATCTAAGAGAGGTACTTGAATCCTTTTACAGATTTTAACCAAATTTTGGAAATTGGTGTCATTTAAAGAGACTGTGAGATGTGCCAAAGATTATTCACCTATGATAACTCCTTCTATTTTTGGCCGCTCTTTGTATGAAACGGCAACCAGTGTCCTGTGTACCAAATTCCAGATTTCTAGCTACACTGGAATTGCCCCATATAAGTAAGGGGCACCGAACAAACCCACAAATTTAATCGAATTCGGTTTTGACCGTTCGTGAGTTATAGAGTGACAACACACTTGCAACAATTTTATATATATATATATATATATATATATATATATATATATATATATATATATATATATAGATATAGATTATATATATATAGATTATGTAAAAGAAATATTTTGAAAATATGTAGTATGGTTCGATTGATTGTGGTTCTCTGAACCATTAATATTTCCCTGCATTAAGCAATTTTCATGCACAACTGCGACTTTTACCACTTATGCGACAATTGCAACAAGTTTCTCGCCGGTCAGACTACGAAACGAATACGCAATCGGACGAACTATTATAGATATATTGCAAAATAACCGGGAAAAATTCAATTTTCTGCCAATAGACCATTTGCAAAAGTAAGGCGATGACTTTGCAGAAGTAGAGATGACTTTCTGCTATCACTAGGAAAATACTAATGTATACATACACACAAACATATGCATACATTTCTATATGTATGTATATGTATGTATGTTTTTCATTTAATGTATCATGACCTCTAAAAATTTGAAAAATTACATGGCACGACAGCACGGCCAAACATGGCAAATATTCTTTTAATTTATGCAAAAAGTTCTCTCATATGGAACAGTAGTTATGACGGTCACAAACACAATTTAGTAAAATTTAGTCAAAATTCTAAAAGAATTTAACAAAGTTTCGAAATAAATAATGATAAATAAAAAGACTAATTAACACTTTTGATTAACGAATGTTTGCTATCATATTTTGAAGAAGACGTTTTTTTATGCTACGAATATAATTAAATATCAATAAATTTAATTTTGTCTTTTTCTTTTTTAATTTTAAACACATTTAATTTTGTTTTCAATAATTTATTTTTATGTAAATTAAAATATGTTGCTTAAACACTAGTTGCATTGTAAATTAAATAATTATGTATGAGTGTTTATATTTGAAATTGTTTTTTTGTTCTAAACACTTGCATAACTTTTTATTTCCGTTTGAGCACAGCCACCACTTCCGTTCTAAGCTTTGTTAGGCCTGACTGGGGGGGATTTAACACATAAAAAACATATTTCTTTACGAATTTAAGTAAGATTAAAAGTCGGTTTTTTTTATTTTACTACCAACAAATGTTTATAATTGAACTTGGCTTTAATTTTGTCATTCGTATGGCAAGTCACACTTGGTTGAATCTACTCGTATGCTTTTATTAATTTAAAATGTTAGTACACGTATGCTACATATGAGTAGAATTGATCTGATATTACATTATTTTTCTTTGTATAATTATCATTAATGTACAGTTCAATATTTTTGTACATGTTTTTTTAGTACTTTCCAATCTACCCCCAGAATATAAATCAGGTACTTTTGCAATTTGCTATAAATGCCTTCTAGCAATAATATTATTGGCCAGATCGGAAGATATGAATTGTAATAAACATCACAATAAAACACTCGCGATCAATTTGGTTGTAAAAATAATATTAATAGATGTATGTACGAGTATTTCTTTGAAACGAATTAGATATTGAAACCATTGAATTTATTGTAGCTTTAAAAACTATACACCGATTTTATTGAAGATATCTGAGCCCATTTTATAATTTATTCTGACTAATTACATCGATCCCAACTATACTCTCTTCAGCATTACATTTGTGCAACAACTTCCAAAATCCAATCGTGAATTCTGGTATTTTATATATTTTGTATTTTCGTAAAAAGGTATCAATCCTGCCTCGACACCGATTACGTGGATATGGAGCAAGATGTATCCATGGCTATCTCTGTTTCATTTTCAATTGAGTCTGAGAAGAACTTTGCATGAAGAAAAAAAAAACTCTGTCCACTGATCATCGATGTCATTTGTTTAAACTTTTTTAAACTTTTAAAGACTCAGCTTATAAAAATGTTTCTACATAAAACCTAATTTTATTTACTATAATAACAGAATAATTAACAACAGGTTTTTAAGTCGTTTATAAAGTGACTTTAGTATGTAACCATCAATATGGGTCGGGCCATTGTGTTCGCAGTTAAGTACAACAGTTTCTGTGCTAACACATGCTTATACTTGCACAATATGAACATTTTTTCGATGAGTGTAAGACAATGTACGAGTACACAATGTGCTTTAACACTCTACTCCATTCACATTCAATAGTTTATACTCATAAAGTTTACATATCTATGGTCTTTATATGAAACGAACTGTTTTGAAAATTTAGTTGCTAAAACGACTTTAAACTAAGCGGTTGATTTTTTGCTTTAAAACTTATTTTACAAAAGGAGTATTTAACAAACAAAAAAAAAATAAATAATATGTTATAAAGTTAATGCAAAATAAAATTGGCGTTTATAACAAAAATTGTTAAACACATAAAATACTTAAAGTTACAAATCAAACTAAAAATTACAAAACAAACATAAGTTGAAATATAAAAATAAATAAAAAAAAAAATTAAATCTCCCAGTAACAATCACGAAGAAACCAAAAAAAAATTATATTTAACCATTAACACCCCTAAAGTCCTTAAAAAAAAGGCAATTCGTAAAATAACTAACAATTGTAGCTTCCCAACAGAGTTTATCATAAACGTGATCATGTTCGAAGTCTTCCATTAACGCCAACATTAAGTTAGTTTTACTTAAACGATCGTGTAGCAGTTAAAACCAATAGTGCGTGCATGTATGCACGTCTGTCGTCTAATGATGACACGTTCCAAATCATTAAAGTGTTGTAATCATTAAGTCCTCCATAAAAGAAAGAAGAAAAATTAAATACCGTCCCAAAGTTAAACACCTTTAAAACAATTTTTGCAGTTTTATTTTAATAACCCACAAAAAGAAGTTGAAAAGTTCATTTCTACAAGAACGAATTGTTACGGTGGGTGCTTTTTAAAATTCTATACCATCCAGTTAAACATCCAGTCGTCAGTCATTCACATTATAATTTTGGTATCATCAACAAAGTATATCAATACATACGAGTACTTCATTCAACTTGTGGTGTATATGGATAAGGTTCTTGACTTTATGAAAATATAAAAGACGTTGATCACACTCGCCCACTCCCCCTTAAATACACAACAAATTCATGGTTTCGAATGTGTTTATTATGTGTGTGCTTTTTTGTTGTAGGAAAAGTAAAGAGAATTAAAGAAATACAGATATCACTTTTGAAAGGGAATAGAAAGTGTCTCGCATGTCCTTTTAAAAGTGCAGTCTTTGTAAGCTGCATTATAAATTAAGGATATACAGTAGTTGTCTCATTTACCACAAGGGTGAGTTTATTTTTTTTTTTAATTTGCAAATTACGAGTAATTTATTATATTATCAAATTCCATGAGTTGCTTAACCTGCAATTGTCTACACTCAACAAGAAGACATGTACTAAATTTAAGTAAACAATTTAAAATATTTTAAGAAAAATCATAAATACAAATAAAATTTGGTTTTTTATGATATATAAAATTTCTTAAATATAAGCAAAAGTCAAATAGTTCGTAATGATAGTGCAAAAAAATCTTATTTTCTAGAAAATGTTTATTCAATTAGATACCGCCTTTTCTAAAAGTAAGAATATATTTTTATTAAATTGAAGGACATTTTGTCATACGAATAAAGTTATTTTATTTCAGCTTTGAAAAAACTGATTTAATGCTGAATAGTTCATAAAACTTTGCATACTTAAATATGAAAAACGGTTTCGCCAATTTAAAGTTCCTAATTCTTCTTAAAAAGATTAAAAAAAATTGTAAATTATTTTTAGTTCACGACTTTTATGAGTTTCAAAAAATTAATTTCATTAATGTAAGAAGTTGCGAAATTAGTACTCATGTGAAATGATTGATAGTATGTGGCAAGGTGTAGTAGTGTGGTTGTTAGAGTGCCTATCTACCTATTTAGAGTCTCAATAGACTTCAAATTTTATCAAAAGCTTTCCAATCCTCTTATTCCAAAAAATACATCTGCATATAAATAAGCAGCCCCATGACGTTTCAGCGGTCTCCGGACTTTCCAGCGGACCCTCAGAAAGAGAAAAACACGACAATGAGAAGTGTTTGGCAAGGTCACACAACATATTGCAAGGAACTGAACCATTACACAATTATGTGAAGAACGTGGTAGGCACTGGCAGACTGAGCCTCATTATGAAATGTTTACTAATTATTTCGGTGAATACCGAACAAGTTTTTAAAAAATATTTTCTTGTTATCAAAAATTTCTTGTAAAAGAGAAAATTTTTACTTCCTAACATCTAGTAAAGTTTTACAGAATTTCTGTTTAAAATAATGGCTTTGGCGATATACAACAACCATCTTGAGTACGCCGAGTCGTATCAGTTTCCTGTTACTTGTCTTCGGAGTGTATAGGGCTTCCATCTTACATGGTTTGCTGCATTCTGTCCCAAGTACCAAAGGTTGTTGCCGTAATTTGCTGTTCCTGTGTCCCGCTTCTTTCTTCGTTTCGTGAATCTTAGACTTTACATCTATGTAAATGACTAATCTACCGTTGCCTGTCCCAGGATGATGGGACTGCCAACTGCCGTTGCCCAGGAACAAAGACTGAATATAATTTTTTAGTGGTGCAGATCCTTGCTGTATGGTGTATGATCTTGCTGACCCGTATAAAGAACGTTTATAATAGAATAAATCATACATAATCCTTCAGTGTTTTCCATTTTATAATACATATGTATATTGTATTTATTATAACTCGCAATTTTTTTGAATTTTGTAACATAAATAGCTGTTTTCAAAACCGGACTACTCAAAAAAATTTTTTCAACACAGTCTCCTTTAAGCTCAATTCTGCGCAGTAAGTTTACCGTGTTTCTAGATTTCTTACTCCCTTCAAAATACGTTGTTTCAGCCCTAAATTATTTTTGCAAATAATGGACTTCAAAATATAGTTTTGCATTCAGTGTCAAATTTACATTAAAACGAAAGTATAAATGTTTTAAAACTAAATGTTTTTAACAATTTATTTAAGTGGAAGACACTAATCACATACTTTCCGAATTGGAAAGATCAAGTTCTAAATCTAAATTAAGAGTTATTGATATAATAAATGCTTCAAAATAATTTGAAATAACATTTCAATTTGCAAGTTAAAAGCCTATTTTAAATAAACACTTATGAAATCATCAGTTAAAGAAAACTTATTGCGGCACCACTGTGCGTTACAGTTATTTATGCAAAATTTATACAAATTTATAAATAATTTTTGGCAAATATTTTGCAGACATGAATGAACTCGTGAAATCTTTTTTTGATGTTTTAAATTAACTTATATTTTCACTTATTACTATTAATTATATTTTATTTAACTGGAGTCATAAACATACACATATTTATTTTACATATAAAAAATATGTTGTAATCATGTTGGTTGTTGGTTAAAATCTTAAACGCTAAGCTTCTCATACTTTATTTTTTTTTTTATTTTTAATCATGTTGAAAACAAAAAACACAAATAACTTTTTTCTCAATCTTATAAAATTTAAAAGTGAAAATGTTTTGCTGTTAACAATTTCACGTTTAAAGCATTTTTTTTTTTTTTTTTTTTTTTAGAAGTAAAGAGACTTACAATGAGAGTATAGTATCTTCTGCTAATTAAGAAAATTTAAAGAAATTTATAAAGAATCGGAAGTTGTTGAGATTAATTTAACGCCGATGCTGTAGCAGTTTTTAAGGTGTTTCACATGCTAAAAGGCAACTGAGCGTAAAAAGTCTTTTAATTGAACTAAGAAAAAAGTAAATTAATAAGTAGGTTTTTTATTGATATAAATCTTGTAGTGTTTTCAAAATTTCTATTCACATTTATCAATGAATTTAAAATTTACACTGTGCAACAGCAGTTAATATATTTATTTATTATTGTGATACCTGATGGAATGCTTCTAAACACTTTATGATTTATGATTTACCATTTGACTAATGCGACGAATTGTAAGTTATATTTGAAAATTTATTTTCCATTAAAAAAGTTTTCTGAATACATACATAGGTGCTGTTTCTACATTACAAACAATTGACTTGTGTAGAAATTTTGTATGGGAATCACTCAAAATTTTCTACTCAAACCAATTGTTTGTATTATAGAAACCGTACAATAGTTTTCCAAAAGAAAGACAAATGACTTGAGTAGAAATTTTGTATGGGAATCACTCAAAAAACTGAGTGGTGTTCATAAAAATTTTCTACGCAAACCAATTAATTGTATTATGGAAACCTCACATAAGTTCACAAAGATTGACCAAAATTTCACCTTAATTTATCAAATCACAGAACATAACGTTGTTTGCTGAAGACACCACACAACCACCCTCAGTGGTCCTGCACTAATCGCGCTTATCATTATTACATGATGAGTACAAACTTTTTGTGAAATTCGTTTGCGAGAATTCCTCACTACTAAATTGTTTATATAGTCTGCAATATTTTTGGATCTATTTCACTACTATATTTTTACAGAATCTTAATACAACTGTGTGTTTTTTCG
Source organism: Lypha dubia (assembly GCA_947311025.1). Lineage (NCBI taxonomy): Eukaryota > Metazoa > Arthropoda > Insecta > Diptera > Tachinidae > Lypha > Lypha dubia. The sequence goes on along the minus strand of OX371260.1, from coordinate 22,021,965 downwards.
TTATTGCTCTAAAAATAAACCGCTATAAGTGTTTGTTTATTTGCTGTTGGGTTTGTGCACAAACTATCAGGTGCTGTATACATATATTTTGCTTGTGAATTAATCTGTTTCTGGTTTGGAAACGAATATTTTTAAATTTTCAAAAAGTTTAGTGTAAACGGTGAAGGCTTTTAAACAGAGTTAAATTAAAATCTACTGGATTTGTCCCTAATCCAAATCTAACTATTATCAGAGCGCGGAAGACATGAGTATAAAACATTTTGATTGGATTGAGCATGAGTTCTGAAACTATAATTTTTTTTACACGTGAATTTATATGCAACGAGTGTAAATTTTCTTTTACATCAGCAGCCGATGTTAATAAATGCCACTACATACACACAAACATGCATGTATAAATGATTTAGTGATATTATCTCACGTACACATACGAGTGCATTTGTTTTGTGTTTAATTTTGTATTTGTCTTTTTGAACGATAAAATGCAGTTTGACATGCTGCCTTCAATTTCCGGTGTCGGTGTTTCGATGCATAAACATAAAGATAGCCCAGTTACCCTTTTGGCTAAAAACATGAGTTTTTATAATCGTGCATACAATATTATTGATGCAAAACTACATTCTCAAATGCAGTAAACAAACTATTTTTTAAAATCTGTTGAAATAGTTTTTTTTTTGTAAACACTATCGATTCAAGTTCAACGTCATTACACTCCACTTGTTTTCCAAATGTAAAATTTTTATTTGTTTTGAGAATAGGGTTAAAGTAACATAAAATAAATAACTTTAACAAACCTTGAATAAACAAAACTGAACCACTGTACATTGAAAAAATGTAATTGGTTTCGCTGGTATGATTTTGATATAAAGTACGTATTCGTACATGCGGTTGTTCGATTGTTGTACAGGGTGGCGCATAAGCAACGTTACGATTTAATTGACAATTACATTTTCTGTTTAGGTTTTTATTCGGTTTTTTCCCAGAATTAATTTAGAAAAAATTGGGAATTTTATGATGGAAAGACTCAAAACAGGTTAAAGAATCAAAGTTGTTCGAGTTTGTTTTTACCGAATATTGCATTAATCTGCTTTTAAAGGACGTGCTTCACTATACTACACAATCTTACGATTAATTCACAGTAAAATCTTACAAAAATCTGACCGACTTTAAAAAATCGTTTCAAAATCTATTATACAAAACTGATGCCAAAACATCTGTTTATTTTGTGCGATCATTTATTTATATCAGAAAAAAAAATACATCCCTTTCGTTATATACAACAAAAAGTATAAATTGTTACGAATGAGGACAAAGAAAATTATTCTCAGCTGGTTCACATTAAATACTCCTCTGATCGCATGAAAACTATAATTTTATGAATACTTTCATAAATTTTTACAATTTTTACGCACGACTTTTTTCTTTAGGTCTACCTAAAGTTTAATATGTGTCCCAATATTATGTGATATATAATATGTATGTAAAATTTTTTTTATAAAGATAATTTTAAGATACATGTCAAAGTTAAACTCTAATTGTTATATCCTCCAGATAATCCCTATATCTTTGCAGGGTTAGATTTAAGAAAATATTGTATGATAAAATATTTTTATTATAAAAAAATCTTTTAAAATATGAAAAAATATCAACCGAAAACTATACAACGGCTTAAGAGAAATACCTAAGAAGAAGTAAGTTTCCCGTACCCTGAAATTTTAAGAAACGTCCTGGGAAATTCTCTCGACATCAGATGGAAGCAAACAATTGCCACCATATGAGAAATATTATCTTTTAACACTATTGGGAACACATTTTCAAACTATAATTTAAATTTTAATAAATGTCAATGCTAAATAAAAAGAAAAATGTTATTTATTATATAAATCTGTATGTTACGCATGCGCCACCCTGTATTTAGTAGGTCCAAGTCTATAATGTAATAAAACAACACCAACAAAACAAGAAAAATGAATTAAGAAGTTTTGTTTTAAATCTATTTTTTAACATAACTAATCGTGTTACTAAAACAGCCCCTACACTTTGTGATTAGTTCTTCAAATTGTTCAGGCTGAAAAAATCAATTGCAACAGTGGTACTCTGGTTGAGGGACAAGAACGGAAAATATGTGTTTAAATGAAAAATTATATAATTAAGCCTTGTACATTTTCAAAATTGTTTTTCTCTATCCTTTCCCTTTCCCTAAGTTCTGGTACAATGCATGCATAAGTAGTGGCGATTATGATCACGATCATGAGTGCTGGTCCTACATAAAAAATCCTTTATTTCTTTTTTTATTGACGCTGCAAATATTACTTCGTGCAAAAGTGTTTATACATACGAGTATTTATAAATTTGTATTTGTTGGATTTAAAATATGTGCATATTTTTTTTTATTAAATTAGCTTCTCAGTTATAAATGCATTCAAACCAACATCAAGTGTTTAAAGTAAAAGTTCATTATTATAAAGTGAATCACAATTATTTTCCTGGGAAGCTTAATATTTTGAGATTAATGATTTTAAAACCAAAATTAACTTGTTATATTCAGTATAAGTTTTAAATAAGAGACTAATTGTGGCTAAAGAAAAAATGTTACAACATTTTGAAAATTATATATTTCAAAAAAGTTATATTTACACATAAAGAGTCGTAGATATGGTACGAGATTTTATAATGAATATTTCATTAAAGTGAATTGTGGTTAAATTAAAAAATAAAAATCAAAAACAATAATAAATCTGATGGCTTAAATCGCTCAGTTCAAACTTAGTTGGTAGGAGCTAGACTTGAGACCAGAGATGGAAAATTTATATTATTCTAGGTATGAAAAATACAGATGTTCAAGTAGTCTTTCAACCGATTAGCTTGTCTGAAAACAAACCCAATAATTTTGGCCGAAATTTTAACCACCAATTACTGGACTAATAAAATAATAATAAATTTTAGTTTTTCTAAAAAAAAATATTTATATTTTTTAAACAAACACAACCCCGCAAAGCGATTAGCTTGTCTACAGAAAACACCTAGGATCTCTGGCCGGAATTGAACCGACAACCTCTGGACTACTAGGGTAGCTGTGCTACCTATCAGCCACGGCTGTCAAAACATCAGTACAACAATTTCAAATTAGTATATTAAGAAAATTTTAGTGAACAATTTTTAAATAAAATGCAATAATTGGGATGAATTTAAAAGTTATATAAAAATCAAATCAGTTAGATCCTCATAATCATTAAAGGATTACTAAAGATTTTTAAGTATCCATGTTGAGCTACAGTGGTTTCCTCCAAAACTGAGCCCCTATTAAATGAGTTCCACCTTTTAATGCGCAAAAGATGGGATCCGCATTAAGAGCCCAAAAAACAGTGTTTTCAAAAATAATACAAGATTTTATTTTCGATATATTATTTTTTACTTTTTATACGTACATACTCGTACATGTGTATGTATTTATGTTTTAAAATCTTCAAACACAAACAACAAAATATTAGTGCAATCGCTTACTCTTCACTTTTTAATACTTTCCCCGCGACTATGCACCATCTGTTATTTCCAAATAACAGCTGATATGGTTTTTATTGCCATTTGAAAGAAAAGTAAATATTGTGAAGACTATTTAAATTTAACTAAATAAATAAATAAAAACGGTGAAGTCTACAGTACGTTATATGCCACAAAACTATTTCGAACGATGCGATAAAAACGTCTAAAATGGAGAGGCATCAAATCATCTGGCTTTGAAAATAATTTTTTTTTTGCTATTTTACGTTTTTAATTCAACATAAAAAACAAAATACCAACTGTGCTTCAAAGGGGGTCCGCAAAAAGAATTTACAAGGGGTCCGTAAACAGGAATTTGGTGAGAACCCCTGATCTATATCGTTAGCTAAAATCCAAAACCACGTACCTAACAAAACAAGTATTTATTTCAAAAGGTTCCGGTTAGATCAGCATAGACAGTTTGATTTTTTTGAAAATGAGGGTTTGGCCGCTTTGGCGCTGAGCTCCTCAATTATATTATTACGTTTTGTTAATTGACTCCTTTGTTCTTCTAGCAATACTGTATGTTAATGATATCAAATGGTAATGTTAATCAATAGCATACTTTAGGGGTTAACATACATTGCACGATTTAAATACTTAACAACACAAAAGACTTAAGAAACAAACTTAGTGCCAGGTTTTTTCGTTTCAAAAACAAAAGACTTAAGAAACAAACGTTTAAAAATTTCTTGATTCTGTCGCCCAAAGCCTGCGATAGAAGCTATGCAATAGCTTAAAAATTAGGCATTTTATAAGCGAAAACCGAAAGTACGTAACATACAATATATTTTGTTTCTACTAGAAAATAATAAATTTGTTAGTTACGTGGTTTTGGATTTCAGCTAACGATATATAGTAATCTGCGTTTCATGCAAGTAAATTTTTAGTGTAATATTTGCATTAGTGCCTACTATGCGATTCTCAAAGCTTTAAGTTATGATAGAATATTTTGTTCCATACTTAGTAGTGCGAAAAAAATGAATTTAATCTATACATTTGTATGCGTGTGTATGTACATTAACAAGTTTTATGCGAATAGTGTATCCTTGATCAGTGAAATAAGAAATTGGATTTGAACAATTTTGATCGAACATATCTTGCAAAGCAATAATATCTTGGAAAACGTACCTCCTAATATAACTTTTTTTAAGGATGCAATAATTTTTCACATTTCAAATATTAACTGCCTGTTTGCAGAAGACGGTTGAGACGATTATGTCAAAAACAAAATTTTGTATTTGGTTTTTGATTTCAATATTATCAGAGGATAGAAAATTTTTAATTATTTCAATTCGAGTAGCCTGTTCAGCTGGTATCAAGTAGAAAAAGTACGATACTATAAACTTTTCCATCAGTGTTTGAGACACAAACTCGTAAATTGTAAAAAATAAACTTTGTATAATTATTAGCAAACATAATACGGGTATCTACATACACATGCACATATATGAGTAATTTAGTATTCAATTAGAAAAGCAATTGTTTTAATATGTACCGTGAATAACTTTGATTTGAATGAAGCAATTTGTTTATTATTTCTTATATGGTGATTTATTCCTCTGTTACTTTGTATCTGCTGTGTATCGCGCTCGCAGCCTCTTTATGCTTTAATTAAAAAAATTCATTGAAAATTATTTGGGATTATGACATCGCTGTACCTCAATTGCATTTTATTTCAGATCTACAATATTATTTACATTCATTCATAAGTTTTCAATGGATGTTTAAAATTTAGATTGCACCAACTAATAAAATAAAGATTAAAAAAATATATCAAAAATAAAAACATATGTATTGTGGTTTGAAGTCTTTCAATGAAGACAATAGTTAATCATACAATTATGTGAGAAAAATTAAGAAAAACAAATTACACTCATGAAAGAATGTTTGTAATGCGAAAGCAAGTATGTATTAGCAAATATAAAAAAACAAAAATATGCAACGAGTTTTAGATTGAACAAATATTTAATTTGAACGGGCGTGGCACTGCCCACTTTTATAATCATAATATCGTGTTATCGTGGGAACTCAATGATTTGCAAAAGTTTCATAGTAATCGTTTGTAGTTAAAAAGCAAAATTTAATTTCGCTTTGCAAATCTTAATATTGAAATGTCACGGGTCCTCAATGATTGTGGAAAGCTTTACAAACAGAAAAATATAATTTTAATTTTCAGTAACTTTAACTGTCATTACTGCTCCATGTCACTTTTTTTTTTCTTTAAACAACAACAGCAACAGCTGTTTTGATGTTTTATTTCTTACATACTATAGTTTGATACAATTTGAGATTTCATATGGGAAAGTTTCATTCAGCTGTTGTTGCTTAGATCCGAAATACTGAAAAGTGTATAAAGAACTTGGTGTAAATTTAGATAAGGATTTCACTCAATCACTGTTAGCCGAAACAAAACCTTTCTCGTCAATTATATTTTTTTTTATGTTTACATGAAAATTCTAAACAAGAAATAAGAATTGTAGCACTAAAAATATCTCTTCGACATTTTCAGTAAGGATGCGTTCACGCAATACTATTTTCTACCCCCGTTTTAAAGGGAAAAGAATGAGTTAGGGCTTTTCTATATTAAGGTAACGATATGCTTTGAATGGTAAGCTGTACAAAACTATTTGTATGAGTATATAAAAAAAAAAACAAAAAGGAAATAAAACTTAATTTTTATTCGAGCAATTGTTTATTTGAAAATTGTTTCTAATTAATTTTTTTTTCTATTTAAGAATCTGTATTGCAGGCTTACAAGGACCTTAAACCCATTAAGAAATAAACAAAAGTTAGATAATAGTTTTTAATTAATTTATTTTTTTGTTTTTTTAATATTTCTATCATGATCATGCAGTAGAGAAAAACGTCTGCTTTGTAATTATTTGTATGTATCATGCTCATGCACGCCCACATGACTAAACATCGTGAAAATTTATATTTGTGAAACACCTAAAGTAAATCATTTCCATTTGTATTGCAATTTGCAATATTAAGAAAATTTTCTTCAAAGAATTTTTTTTTGCAGATCCGACTTTTCTTCGAAATATAATAGTGGGAACCTTAGAATATGATCGCTTTCACAAGGATTGTTGAATTTTAAAGATCAGAATGTTTTGTACTGATTTAAATAAAAACGATAAAATATAAAAGCGTCAATTTAGTGCCATTTTTTAAACCCGCTAAATATATCGTCACGTAAAATTCAGAAGGCCGTAACTGACAAAAATCTCAAAATTTACTTTGTGATATGTTATTATGTAACTAACAAGAATACATTTCTCCTTAAAATTTACTCGCATATTTTCCGGAATAACAATTTTATTAACAGAATTTAAATGTATAATTATTTATAAATAGTAATAAATTCATAAAGTATTTTGCTTCTCCTGTAAAATAAAAAAAAGTTCATTTACGGCCATCTGGACTTTAGGTGAAGATATGTATGTATGTATGTACTATGTGCATTTTTAATAATTAATAAGCTAAGTTGATATTGCTTAGGTGGTCATTTATGATACCCTGTATTAACGAAGTTATCGGATTAGATCATTTTACCTATGATGTTTCATTTTTAATATTTGTGCGGGTGGCTTTGCCTCTTTTTATGGAACCAACCTAGAGTAAGTTGTAACCTATAATATACAATTGGGGTGTTCACACTGCAGTCATATCAGTCATATTGCCAAAATGTCTTATTATTTTACAATAGTTTAAAATAATTGTTGTTGTGCTTCAAGCAAAAAAGTCATATAATTTATAAGACTTTTTTTGGTATGTTTATGGTTTGTCATAAAATAACAGTAGTCGAGCAGCTGAAACTCTTCAGTCTAGCCAGCGATAATATTTACAAGCCGCCGCTACTTATAAATAACACAAGAATAAAAATATGTGTTTGTGTAAGTGATCTGCCTGGAAGCTTGTGGAGGTTTTTTCACTTGCCGCCGTCCACAGTAATAGTTCAGGTCATGTTACCGGCAACAGCTGCGTTTGTTTATATTATAATTTTCTCAGCAAGTTCGTATAGATAAAAAACAATTTGAAAATTTTAATGGATAATGGACATTTTAGAAGAATTACAGAAAATTTATTATATTCTTTATTAACAAGTCGGACTAATTTAAAAAACATTTACATTTAATTAAGTTGTGAATTTTTTTTTTTTTTTTGTTTATTCGAACTGAGTGATGTTCAATCAAAGAAATTTTAATTTTTCAGGCTTAAGTTCGTTTTCTCTAAATATAATTTTCTTATAAATTAAATTACTATTTAAATTAGAAAGTAAAATCTAGTGACCCTTAATACTTGAACAGACAAAGAAAAATTAGACTGCGCGGAGGGTTGAACTGACATCGATGTTTCGAGACTAACCATAATATCATCATCAGAGTTCTCTACCGCTTAGACCTCACTGCCACCACGGCAGCTGCAATCACATTAGTTAAAGATCCTCTATCACTAATTGAATTTACATTTAAGCCAAAATGCAAACGCAAGCGCAATAATACGACTAAAAAATGGAGTGTTGTTAAATGTTTATCAGCTGGCACATTTATGACATGGCACACTAATTTATGACGGGGTGTTAACACTTTTGGTGTGCTATTATTTTATGACATATGACTTATGACTACAGTGTGAATACCCCAAATACAAAATTTTTCAAATCCATCTAAAAGTGGCGAAGTTATTATGAAAGAGACCCCAAAAATGAAAACGAAAATAAAAATTCAAACTACGACGACGTTTGAAAATTACGTAAAATAATGATAATACTTTGTTTATTAATAAAACAATATTTAGAAAGATTTAATAGTTTTTGTATTTCATGCGATTAAAGAAATATATGTAGTATGTATTTGTAAAGAAGCAACAAAACTGAGTTTTTGTGTAAGTTTTTCTTTATATACATATTAATTTTACCGTATGTTTGCATGTATGTACGAGTATAATAAAACTGATCATGATTGACCCGTAAATTTTTGACAAATGATCATTTTATTGTAGTTTAAAAGAATATTTTTTATTTCCGTTTTTGATGCATATATAAAATACATAAAGCATAATTTTATGAGTCTGGTAGCCGTAACCTTAATATTTTGGATATCAATACATATACATTTTTTTTTTATTATTATTAAAACTTATTAACCTTGTAATATTACACCAAATAAATGATACAATTTTTTCTTTATTTCTTTTTTCTAATCACCTGAATTTATCATATTTAGAAAAACTTTGGTATCGCAATCAAATTCAAGGTTAAAAGTTTTTATATTTTAAGAAATTTAAAATAAAAGCTAAAGAAAATTATTGTTTAATTAACATAATTATGCTTGTATTAAAATTGTTTTCAGTCATCCAAAGAAGATATTACATTTTCTTTATACGAGCACATCTTAAAAATTTACTTTCGTTTAAATATTTCAGCATGCGATTTTTTTTCGTATTATTATTTTAATGTGTTTTGCTTCTAAATGTTAATAAAATATGAATTTTTAGCACCCTATAATAAAACGGTGTGTTTACTGTTTGTAGTTATCTAGCTTGTCCCTTGGCATTTTTCATTAAAATTTTTGGTGCACTTAAAAAAAAAGACATGCACTAAGTTTTGGTGAAAAATTCACTTCAAAATATTTTGAAAATAATTCTAAACCTGCCGAGCAAAAAATAACATGACAAAAATGTAATTAAATCATTGGTTCCAGTCATGACGACGTGGTTTGATTTAGGTGAAACATGCATGATTTTTACATTCGCATGTCATTTCAATAAACTGTTCTTCATTAAAACGAATGAATTGAACCCATGTATTGTCCCTGATTCGCAGACGTTTTTTCACGGGTTGAAAATAAACTTATTTAATTTGTTATGTAGTTTTAAACCAGGACGCAAGTTCCCTGATTTTAAAGCTTTTTTAACTGTTGATTATCATCACTTCAATAATGATGAATTTATTTGAATTTAGAAATGGGTTAACCATGACTTTTTTCATGGAATGATTAAGAAGGCGTGAAAATTACAAGGTCTACTAAACCGAAGTACCTCGATTCGAGTCTCGATAGACTTTGAGATTTAATGAAGGGTTTTCTACGCCACTCATTCCAGACAGTTAATCTGACTGTTGTAAAAAAGCAGCCCCGAACATTCCAGCGCTCTGAAGCTTCGTTTTACCAGATGAACGTTTCAAAAGACTGTAAAACACGGAAATAAGAACCGCTTAGCATGATCCAAAACCACATAGCAAGGCCATAAACCGAAAACAATGTTCCTAACCACGGCAGATGGTGATCATGACGAAAGTTTTAGTTTGGATATAGACTGTACTCAAATTAAATAAAATTTCCTAAATATTAGTTCATTTGAGTGATCTTCAAACAGAAACATTTGTGTCGAACATCATACGGGTTATTATATGTATGTATGTAGATTCCCTTTTTGGCCAAGACTGGTTCATTTATATTTGAGTGTTTGGGTGCCTTTACTCATTAAAGATTTTCTACCTGAAGCAAATTTAGTTGTCCTTAAAGATTTATTCCTTTGGATATATTTGTATTAAGTGTTTCCTTTTCTGGGTTTGGTTAAACACACATTTTCTGTTAACAATGCATGGACCTTATGAAATTCCATTAGTGTTCATTATGATACCTTTAGTAGTGTGAAATAGAGTTCAATGGGATTATGAGATTTTTTTCTGTGAATCCATGAAGATGGACAGATGCCCGTAATTTGTTGATGAGCTTTCAATTCTTTTTTTTTTTTTTTTTTTTGAGAACAAAAGCATTTACTTGCCGTAATATCGAACATTGTATGTTTGCATGTAAAGGGTTTTCCAATAGTTACTTGACAACTTTGAATTTAATTTGTGAACGCACAAATGCTGATACTTTTGATTGTATTTCAAGTCGATCATAAAGTTTTGGAAATATCTCAAATCGTTTGCGTTTTATTTAAAAAAAAAAAAGTTGTCAAGTCCTTATTGGAAAACCCTATATGTGTGTAAATATATATGTACGTATAAATTTTAATTTGAATTCCCGAATATTTATCAAAATTTTAAAAATGCACAAAAATTTATTTTCTTATTTTACGGTATCTTTTAATCGGTTTATACCTCCTTTAATTATTTCTTTTTACACCATTTTCAATTAAAGTACATGCAGTCTTCATTATTGCAAAAATATATATATAAAAAAATTTATTTTTGTGGTGATGATATTTTTTTTCCAGCGAATGTTTAGTAAACTGTTGCTAATAATTTTATGGTCAACGATTTTTTGTAACAAAAACATTTGGGTTGAGTGGTCACTATGACCATCTTATAAATAAACAAAACAGCAAAAAAATACGTATGTTTGTATATATGTGTGAATCTACTATTTATATAAATATGCATGTATGAATGTTTATTAAAAACATCTTTTGTTTTTCAATTACATATTTGCAACAGAATGTTTTGCACTGTATTTTTCAGTTCAAGTAATTTAATGGTATGTTAATTAGATTTTAATAAAATAATGATCATCAGAGGAAGAAAATCTGTAATGAAAATGAGATAAATTTTAACGAGATAAAATATAATTAAGTTGTGAATTTTTTTTTATTCGAACTGAGTGATATTTAATCAAAGAAATTTTTAATTTTTCAGGCTTAAGTTCGTTTTCTCTAAATATAATTTTATTATAAATTAAATTATTATTTAAATTAGAAAGAAAAATCTAGTGGCTCTTAATATTTGAACAGACAAAGAAAAATTAGACTGCGCGGAGGGTTGAACTGACATCGATGTTTCGAGACTAACCACAGTCTCATCATCAGAGTTGTCTACCGCTTAGACCTCACTGCCACCACGGCAGCTGCAATCACATTAGTTAAAGATCCTCTATCACTAATTGAATTTACATTTAAGCCAAAATGCAAACGCAAGCGCAATAATACGACTAAAAAATGGAGTGTTGTTAAATGTTTATCAGCTGGCACATTTATGACATGGCACACTAATTTATGACGGGGTGTTAACACTTTTGGTGTGTTATTATTTTATGACATATGACTTATGACTACAGTGTGAATACCCCAAATACAAAATTTTTCAAATCCATCTAAAAGTGGCGAAGTTATTATGAAAGAGACCCCAAAAATGAAAACGAAAATAAAAATTCAAACTACGACGACGTTTGAAAATTACGTAAAATAATGATAATACTTTGTTTATTAATAAAACAATATTTAGAAAGATTTAATAGTTTTTGTATTTCATGCGATTAAAGAAATATATGTAGTATGTATTTGTAAAGAAGCAACAAAACTGAGTTTTTGTGTAAGTTTTTCTTTATATACATATTAATTTTACCGTATGTTTGCATGTATGTACGAGTATAATAAAACTGATCATGATTGACCCGTAAATTTTTGACAAATGATCATTTTATTGTAGTTTAAAAGAATATTTTTTATTTTCGTTTTTGATTCATATATAAAATACATAAAGCATAATTTTATGAGTCTGGTAGCCGTAACCTTAATATTTTGGATATCAATACATATACATTTTTTTTTTATTATTATTAAAACTTATTAACCTTGTAATATTACACCAAATAAATGATACAATTTTTTCTTTATTTCTTTTTTCTAATCACCTGAATTTATCATATTTAGAAAAACTTTGGTATCGCAATCAAATTCAAGGTTAAAAGTTTTTATATTTTAAGAAATTTAAAATAAAAGCTAAAGAAAATTATTGTTTAATTAACATAATTATGCTTGTATTAAAATTGTTTTCAGTCATCCAAAGAAGATATTACATTTTCTTTATACGAGCACATCTTAAAAATTTACTTTCGTTTAAATATTTATTTTAAGCAGCATGCGATTTTTTTTTTCGTATTATTATTTTAATGTGTTTTGCTTCTAAATGTTAATAAAATATGAATTTTTAGCACCCTATAATAAAACGGTGTGTTTACTGTTCAAAATATTTTGAAAATAATTCTAAACCTGCCGAGCAAAAAATAACATGACAAAAATGTAATTAAATCATTGGTTCCAGTCATGACGACGTGGTTTGATTTAGGTGAAACATGCATGATTTTTACATTCGCATGTCATTTCAATAAACTGTTCTTCATTAAAACGAATGAATTGAACCCATGTATTGCCCCTGATTCGCAGACGTTTTTTCACGGGTTGAAAATAAACTTATTTAATTTGTTATGTAGTTTTAAACCAGGACGCAAGTTCCCTGATTTTAAAGCTTTTTTAACTGTTGATTATCATCACTTCAATAATGATGAATTTATTTGAATTTAGAAATGGGTTAACCATGACTTTTTTCATGGAATGATTAAGAAGGCGTGAAAATTACAAGGTCTACTAAACCGAAGTACCTCGATTCGAGTCTCGATAGACTTTGAGATTTAATGAAGGGTTTTCTACGCCACTCATTCCAGACAGTTAATCTGACTGTTGTAAAAAAGCAGCCCCGAACATTCCAGCGCTCTGAAGCTTCGTTTTACCAGATGAACGTTTCAAAAGACTGTAAAACACGGAAATAAGAACCGCTTAGCATGATCCAAAACCACATAGCAAGGCCATAAACCGAAAACAATGTTCCTAACCACGGCAGATGGTGATCATGACGAAAGTTTTAGTTTGGATATATACTGTACTCAAATTAAATAAAATTTCCTAAATATTAGTTCATTTGAGTGATCTTCAAACAGAAACATTTGTGTCGAACATCATACGGGTTATTATATGTATGTATGTAGATTCCCTTTTTGGCCAAGACTGGTTCATTTATATTTGAGTGTTTGGGTGCCTTTACTCATTAAAGATTTTCTACCTGAAGCAAATTTAGTTGTCCTTAAAGATTTATTCCTTTGGATATATTTGTATTAAGTGTTTCCTTTTCTGGGTTTGGTTAAACACACATTTTCTGTTAACAATGCATGGACCTTATGAAATTCCATTAGTGTTCATTATGATACCTTTAGTAGTGTGAAATAGAGTTCAATGGGATTATGAGATTTTTTTCTGTGAATCCATGAAGATGGACAGATGCCCGTAATTTGTTGATGAGCTTTCAATTCTTTTTTTTTTTTTTTTTTGAGAACAAAAGCATTTACTTGCCGTAATATCGAACATTGTATGTTTGCATGTAAAGGGTTTTCCAATAGTTACTTGACAACTTTGAATTTAATTTGTGAACGCACAAATGCTGATACTTTTGATTGTATTTCAAGTCGATCATAAAGTTTTGGAAATATCTCAAATCGTTTGCGTTTTATTTAAAAAAAAAAAAGTTGTCAAGTCCTTATTGGAAAACCCTATATGTGTGTAAATATATATGTACGTATAAATTTTAATTTGAATTCCCGAATATTTATCAAAATTTTAAAAATGCACAAAAATTTATTTTCTTATTTTACGGTATCTTTTAATCGGTTTATACCTCCTTTAATTATTTCTTTTTTACACCATTTTCAATTAAAGTACATGCAGTCTTCATTATTGCAAAAATATATATATAAAAAAATTTATTTTTGTGGTGATGATATTTTTTTTCCAGCGAATGTTTAGTAAACTGTTGCTAATAATTTTATGGTCAACGATTTTTTGTAACAAAAACATTTGGGTTGAGTGGTCACTATGACCATCTTATAAATAAACAAAACAGCAAAAAAATACGTATGTTTGTATATATGTGTGAATCTACTATTTATGTAAATATGCATGTATGAATGTTTATTAAAAACATCTTTTGTTTTTCAATTACATATTTGCAACAGAATGTTTTGCACTGTATTTTTCAGTTCAAGTAATTTAATGGTATGTTAATTAGACTTTAATAAAATAATGATCATCAGAGGAAGAAAATCTGTAATGAAAATGAGATAAATTTTAACGAGATAAAATATGTATAAACAAACCAAAATAATCTTCTTCAATATAACACGACGATCATATGGATTTATGAATCGTGATGGCCATTAAACCATTTCTTGTTTATGTGTTTGTGTACCGGGCTTCTGTTTTCAATATTAACATTTTCATTTGAAAATTTTACAAAGAAATATATTACCGAGACTTTTTAGATTACTAGAGCAGGCTTATAAAAACTGAAACTTACAAAATATGACAGCTGATTAAATTGCAAAATATTGGCATGGTCTTTGAGGTAAAATAATTTGTTGACTCTTATTTTATTCATGTATTAAAAAATTTTTTTATCTAAATGCATTTCGTTGGTTAGGTTAGGTTAAAGAATGATTAATTCTTTTATAACTCTGCTGTTGGCTGAACTGACTTAGGACCCGGGTTCGATTCCTTTCCTGGTCAGGGCAAAGACAATCTACATCATAAATTCTTTTAATGTGCATTAGTGTGGCATTGTAATAATTGTTCTTGTACTACTTAAGCTATGAAAGCATATCACTGGTTAATAGGAACTGTTCCGAAAGCTGTTGACTGAATTAAAAGTTAATGCGCCCGCCTTCCTTCGTCGGTTACAAGAATCGTGGGTGAAATAAAACAATTAATAAAAACTACTGCTCAAAGAAGTGAAAACATTTAATGCGTCTACTTAACGCCAGGAGCGCTGCAACACTGCTCTAACATTACAAAACTCTGAAAAGAATTGAGTTTTCTTCTACATTTTCACCACTTCTCTCCTCTACCCTATTCCTTTCTCCCTAATTCTGGCACAATGCATTGCATAAAAAGGGTGCTGATTCTAAAAATATTCATATATAAAAAACTGTAGCAGTGTTGCAGTGCCTCGGGTGTTAAGTAGACGCATTAACTTTCTTAATCAGCCGTTTTATTGATTGTTTTATTGTTGATTGTTTGGCATCCTGAAATTCAGGCAAAGCTCCTTAGTAGGCTTAACAATTTAATTTACTTTTTTCTTCTGTGTATTCTTGCCTATTACACTAAAAAAAATTTCTAATATGTAATAAAATGAAAGCTCAGAATTATTTGAAAATTTCATGATAGTTCTTGGAAAATAAGTAAAATAATGACTCAACAAATGAAGGGAACAATTAAAATTTCTACATCGCAAATGGCCACTATATAAAAATACACTGGATAATCAAGTAATAAAGTTTTTATTGTACAAAATGAATATAGACGAGTGTGTATGTACTTGCTTTATATGAACACTACATAGAATAAATAGTGCTTTATGTTTGAATTAGATGTTAATCATGCGCAGTAACCATAACATTCGTATCTGCCAGCACTCGTAGAAGACATTGTAGAGTGATTTATTCTTTTGTTTTAATCACGTAGTACGTTAATGTGTGGTACTACTACTCGTATACAGTTGCAATAGAAGTCAAATGTTTTTAAAAGACAGGTTGGCTGTTTGGTTGGTTGCTCGAGTTTTGGTCACTTTTTGTCTTCTTTGACAACAGAGAACTTATCTGTTGCAATAGTGGCTATTGAATAGCCACATATCAATGTAGTTGTATTTTTTTACGAATGGTTTTTTTTCTTTAATTTATGACTTGTTTTCGGTAAGATTTTTGAAAAAATATAAAATGTAGAGTATGTGAAATCAGTTTAATTACCGGAACATGTGCGTATGTTGCATGTAGATACATATTATACTTTTACAACAAAATAAAAAATTGACACAGTAAGAGATTATTATAAGACATTAATTCGTATACGGGGCATCGTATAATTTAATTAGCATTTGTAAATATTATTGCAAGGTATTAATTGAAAGTTATTATTTTATTCGTTAATTCGAATTAGTTAATTTTTGTTATTTTTATTAAGAAATGAATATGAGAAAAGAGAAATTAGTACAGTGGCAAAAATGAACAGCCACAGTCGCCATAATATTTTATTAGAATTCAAGTATTTATTTTTCCCATTTCTAACTGACTTCAGAAAAAAATGTAAGTGATCAATTCGTGTGGTTTTTTTCTTGTTTGCACTTTCATAATTCTATATTTTTTAAATGGATTTTTTAAATTATTTTTCTGTTTGAAAGGTTTTATTTTTTTGAAAATCGCAGGGACAGATTTGCTTGCATTTTTGTCAAATAAGTTTTTTTTTTGGAAAATTTATGGTAAGTTATTTCTCCTCCCAAAATTTTATTTATTGAATAACTCTTCCAATTATGGAACGGTTTTCTTTAATTGTTTGTGCTAATATTTCTGTCCAATATATTCCTTTTGCAAATCCCGTTGGTGGGGGAGGGTTGGGGGTGCTTTCGAAGGTGTCCCCCACAAAATATATTTTTTATTACATAATTGCCCCATTTATGGTCCAAATTTTTTGCGCAATACATTTTTTCGAAAATCGGAGCAAGTTATTCCCCCTCTATCTATCGATTAACTCTTCTATTTATAGATCGATTTTCAAAAGTCGTCTATTACATGAACAGGTTTACTTCCTCCTCCATTTATGGTCCGAATTTCCACATTATTTATTAATTTTATCAGTCTATTTATCGCACTTATGGTGTGATTATTAAAATTCCCGGTTTTTGTTTTGGAAGGTTTGCTTGCAGTTTAGTAAATTATTTATTTTAAATCTGGAACATTTATTTAACGATTTTCAAATTTATTTGGGCACATATTTTCGGAGAGACAAGTTTCCCCTTCGAAATATTGATTATCCTTTAAGCTTTCGTGATAGTAAAATATAAACTAGAAAGGAATTAACTGGATTTTTAATCTGTTCGATTGGATTTTGGTATTGAAAGAAGCACAATTCTTTTCGCTGCGACAGGATTTTTTTTTTTATCAAACAGGTTTGTCTCATGAAATTGTAATAAAAGTATATTGTAAGCCGTAAAGCATAGGAGTAGGACTTTCAAAGAGAAATATGCCTACACAGGGTTTCGCTGATTATTAGGCAGTAACTGTATACATTGAATTTTTGTTATAGAAAAATTGTATTATGGAAAAGTTCAATAAATTGAATTGACTTAATTGATGATTTTTTTTTTGCATTTTATGGTTGTATTTTTTTAATTTTATAAAAAATACCTGTGTCTCATTAATTACTTTTAGTTGCATTAAAATTTATATTGCCTCTTTTAATAGATTCCTTTTAATATCGTTTGAATACATAATTTATTTAATTTTATTTCTACGAAGCTGAGTAAAATTATTTATGTACGTACATCCACAACATCCACAAGCAATCGTACTTCGATTATTGCTAATATTCAAAACATAAATAAAACACTGGTTCTTTAAAATTTACAACTTCTTTCTAAACATAACAGTTAAAAGTCTGCTGACGAGTTCGGAAAACTTAGCAAATAATAAGTTTTGAAGTATATAACAAACTACATACATATTTTTTAATCAATTACTTTTATATTTTAGGTCGTTCCGAATATGAAGTTTTTACATTAAACCTTTAAAGCTAGCAATAAGTTAAGGCAATGCCTCGAAGTGTAAGACGGTCTCGAAGGCCTGTGTTAAATCTAAAACAATCTACTCCTGAATATAAAAGAAAACAGAATAAAGTTCGTTTAAAAAAAAGCAAAAGTATAATAATAGTCAAGCAACTAAGTCATCTAATTATACTTCTAATACTAATACAACCAGTAAAAGCAAATCGCCCACCAAGATTTATGATAGAAGGACAATCGGAAATTGTGCTACGACTAAAAGAAAGTCCAGAAACAGAAGTGGGTAAGTAAAAGTAAAAACCTGAAATAAATAGAAATTATTTTTGTTACTATTAATTCTTTAATTTTTTTGCTCTTAGGAACCTTAATTTATACTCTTAAAGGCTTTGATCCAGACAATGATCCTTTGACATTTGGCAAACGCCCTTCACTCGACAGTGAAGTCATACGCATAGATAATAAGGGCTCAAATGAAGCTTATGTGTACTTAGCTAAGGAATTAGATAGAGAAACTCAGGATGAATACTCTATAGTTTTAACTTTAACCGATAATCATTTCAACGACTACAATTATGTTACTCAAAGTTTTTTGCTTCTTGTAGAAGATATAAACGATAATGCTCCAATATTTTTACCTTATCAAAGTGCTATCGAAATACCAGAAAATAGTGCACCTGGTATTATTACATCTCTGGAAGCGATTGATGCCGACGAGGGGGCCTACGGTCAGGTGGTGTACTATCTGCAAGAGTCAGAGGGAGATAATAATGTATTTTCCATAACCACAAACCAGGGCAAAGGGGTTTTAAGTCTTATGGAGAGTTTGGATTATGAGACAAAAGCTTTATATCAGTTAAGAGTGCTGGCAGTGGATAGAGCCAATCAAGCGCCTGTCAATACAGGTACAGCTGCTATATTGATAAAAATAAAAGATATAGAAGATCAGCCGCCGGAATTTATTAAAATTCAACCGGTAGCAAGGATAGCCGAAGATGCCCCAGTAGGCACTAGAGTAATGCGCGTCTTATGCATAGATGGCGATCGTGGTATTAACAATCCCATATCTTACCAGCTCGAAAGTAACGAACTATTTAGTATAGAACGTAACACCGGTTGGATTTATACAATTCATGAACTTGACCGTGAAGATCCCAGCAACCAAGTGAATGGTGCCTATGTTCTGAAAATTACGGCAACAGAAATTTCTAAGGTTAATATAAAATGTGGATCTAATAGTGTTTGCTATGATACTGAAGGTTGTAATACTTTCAGGTCTCTGAAAGAGTTGCATATGAGTCAATACGAAAAGTATCATGGTAAAATTTAACCACATGCCAGAACATAAACAAGGTTGCTTTCAGAAACCGCAAAACTTTTTCATCAATTTTCATGTGTATTTGCGCTGTAATTAACATATATTTCTCGTATCCTATTTTCGCTCAAAAATTTATACTAATACGTCATGAACACTGATGAGGAAGTATTACGGCTTTCGAAAATAACTTTATATTGTGCAATGTAATTAATTAGTTTTTCCCTTGATAATTGGAATATTCGATAATAATCACAATACACATTCATGCACACATACATATATGTATATGTGTATCAAATATAAGTTTTATTTAAAGCCGGCTCACTGTTATAACGCCATAAGCAGTTGACCAAAATTGATTTATTCCTCAACTCTAATTGAAAAATAGGGACGTTATTGGACTGTACTGGACTGATAAATAAAACCATACAGACTTGTTCTACAGTGAATTGAGAAAAAATTCTGTTTTGGTTCATTAATTTTGGTGTTATTGCATTGGCTGGCGAAAACCAGTACACTGTTGTCGGTACAGTGGGATGTCGACTTAACAAAAATAATATTTTTCAGACTACACCACAATTGTCCACAGCTTTGACGTCGGTCAAAACTGAAGTTACTATAATTATATCGGATGTAAATGATGAAATTCCTACTTTTGGAGAATCTTTGTATCGCTGTGAGGTCAACGAAAACGCTCAATCGAATACACCGCTTAATTTTATCGATGGTGATGTCAAACATTTTGTATATGATCATGATTTAGGTAACAATGGAACATTCCGTTTGTTTTTGGATCCACAGAATGATATCTTCGAAATTGTGCCCGAGTTAGCGGTTAACGAGGCCAGTTTCATGATAAGAGTGAAAAATCCAAAATCATTGGATTACGAACAGTTGAAAGAAATAAATTTTACTTTATTTGCTCGTGAAGTAGACGAACCAAATCGCTATTCATCGGCCCATGTGCAGATCTTTATACGAGATCAGAATGACAATTTTCCAGAATTCACGCAATTAGTTTATAATGTATCTGTAGCGGAAAACATTGAAATCGGTACAAATGTGGCTAAGCTAGCGGCTTATGATATGGATTCCGGAGATTTTGGTACCATGGGTATACGATATAAAAACTTAAGAGGTGGCATAGCTAATTTGTAAGTTTTGTTATCTTAACATAAGAAAAATATAACAAACTATCTGATGATATTTTTGTTTAAAATGCAGATTAAATTTAAATCCAATTACTGGTCTGGTGAGCATTAAACAACCTGGTGGTTCTGCTTTCGATCGAGAAATTATATCACGTCATTATTTGACAGTGGAGGCTATAGACAATCTAGGTCAAGGAAATCGTAATACAGCTCAAGTTATTATAAATATAGAGGATATTAATGACAATGCTCCCACTTTTCTGCAAAGACAGTATGAGACAGCTTTGCTAGAAAATAAATACGAATTCGAGCATATGTTGCAGCTGGAAGCTCATGATATCGATTTAAATGGCACAGAAAATAGTCAAATAACTTACGAAATTGTCGAAGGCTTGTATCGTTCAAACTTTACAATAGATCCAGAGCTGGGTATCCTTAAACCTTTGAGCAGCTTCGACTATGAGGAATTAGTCGAAATCCAACAAAATTCTCCAAGACGTATCAGCGCTAATGAAAAAATCGCTGATAAAGGTGTAAGAATATTGGATTTACTAGTTCGAGCTAGAGATTCCGGTATACCAATGTTGTCAACTGTGGTGCCTGTATTAATTTACGTTCAAGATATTAATGATAATCCGCCAATATTTTTGAAAAGTTTTTATTCGAAAAGTATTCCAGAAGATATAAACGGTGGAAGTCCTGTCATGCAGATTACAGCAATTGATCGTGACGGATCTGCTCCCAATAACAATATAGTTTATCGTATACAAAGAGGTGCCAAGGACAAGTTTGTAATTAATTCGGAAACTGGAGTAATATCTGTGGCACAAGGAGCTAATTTAGATCCCGATTTGACGGATGGTAAAATAATGGATTATACTTTAACGGTGGTAAGTTGAAAGAAATTTTTGCTATCTATTATTACAAGTTAAATCGGCATTCTTACTATTATCAGACTTTTCAGTATGATTAACTTATACTCTCCCTGTTGGAAATTTTTCCTGGATCGAAAAAGCTTAAAAATATAATATATTTTCTCAACATAAGGAATTTCGTTTAAAATGAAACTATTTAAAGAAAAAAATACTTTTTGGGAAAGAAAATTTTTTAAAAAGTATTACTTAAAAATAAATATAATTTTTAGAGCGATATTTTCGGTTTATAAAAAATATCTATTTAGTTCTTCTAGGGTTTATTAACCCTAATGACCACCACTTTTTAGAAGATATGTATCCGCAAGGGTCTCTTCTTACACGCTTTAAACTATTTTGTTATCTTCGAGTATACTTTTGCGGTCTATGCAAAAGTACCAGGATAGTCCCGCTCCCAAAAATTATCTTTTCGTCATTTTTAACAAAATACATAAACTTGGAGCGTTTAGTTGTAACTATTCTGTGAAAAGCAATTTCGTAAAATCAAGAATACATCTTTCACGATTATATTGTCAACTCTATTTTATGTTTACTAATAGCTCGCCTTGGATGGTGGCATTGGCAATACCCAATTAATGAATTCGGCCACAGTTAATATAACAATTAAGGATGTAAATAATAAACTGCCGATAATTCCTGATCTGCCCATAATTCATCTAATGGAAAATACACCTGTGGGCTCCGAAATTTACAAAATATATGCAAATGATTCAGATGAGAGTCCCATTATTCGATACAATATAAATTCCCACAATTCCGAAGGACGCAATGAAGAGGGATCGGTTGTGAAATTAACAGAATATAATTATATATCAGCATTTGATTTAGATCCAATAGATGGTACTTTGCAGTTGATTAAAGTTATTGATCGCGAACGAGTAGAACATATTAAATTGGCCATTACGGCGGAAGACCTAGCAGCCGCCAAAGGTAAACAAATTGTTGAGGGTGTCCTTAACATACATATCGAGGACGAAAATGATAATAATCCAAAATTTAAACAACCCTTCTACAAGAAATCGATCACCGAGAACAGTATGAATGGTGCATTAATTACTAATATTATTGCTTACGATATAGATAAGAATCGTACTATAACTTATACATTGGAAGGGAATCCTTTAATACGCCAATTAATACATTTGGACCCTCATACGGGTGAAATTGTGGTAGCTAATAAAATAGATCATGAACAGTATCAATGGCTGAATTTTTCTGTAAGGGCAACAGATTCAGGGGTGCCGGCAAGATCATCTTTAGTCGATGTTTATTTAACGGTATTGGATGAAAATGATAACAACCCCTACTTTGTTGGTGGTTCAAAGAATTATAGTATAAGTGAATCGGCTGTGATTGGCACTAGAATTGGTACTATACAAGCTGCAGATGCCGATTCAGGAGATTTTGGTAAAATAACTTTTCTAATGGATCGTATAAGCTCCCAGGGGAAATTCTCGGTTGATGCTGACACGGGTGTTTTGTCGGTAACAGATACACTGGATAGAGAAAATAAGGACTTCTATATGCTGGTAATTGAAGCCTGGGATAACTATCAATTTGGATTTTTGGCCGGCGAAAGTCGTAATGCATTTAAACAAGTTTTGTAAGTTGAGCGTTTAATGGAAGAGAGATCGTTTAAATTCAATATTTTGTAAATAATATTTTCAAAGCATTACTCTACTTGATGAAAATGACAATGCTCCGGAAGTTGTTGTGCCTTCAACATGTGTTTTGATAACCGAATATCATGAATTAAATGAAAAAATAGCCGCTATCAAAGGTAAAGATTTAGATGATCCTCAAACACCAAATGGCAGACTAGAATTTAAAATTTCCAAAGGAAATAAAAATGGCAAGTCAATTGATATACGTAATTTTCATTTTTAAATGACACGATCACTTATTTCTTAAACTTATTGTAGAGCTTTTTGAACTGCGACAAATTGATGCCTGGAATGCTTACGTGTATGCTCGTTCCTCTCTGCGTAATCGTTATGGTAACCACTCTTTAACTCTTATAATACGAGATTTGGGTGTTCCTTCTAATATAATAGCAAAAACTTTGGATATTTGTATTTCGGATTACAACGATCATGCACCGGTCTTTATACAACCGCTGCACAATACCACTGTACGAATTCCAGAAAATACCACTGTGGGCTCATTAATTTTACAAGTTATGGCAACTGATGAGGATATTGGCATGAATGCTATGGTACGTTATCGTTTAAAGCCGGATCCATTAGGCAGCTATAAACTCTTCGATTTGGATGCGAGAACAGGTCATTTATTTTTGAAAGAGCGTTTGGATCGTAATAGGCAAAAGATTCACGAGGTGAGTACAGGCTATTTATGGGAAAACTGAAAGTATTAATAAATTTACTATATTTAATAGATTAGGATCGAAGCATTTGATCAGGGGCTGCCGACATCTTTAAGTGCCGATTTGGATTTGACAATTTACATAAGAAATGTCAATGATTATGAACCACAATTTATAGTTGACGAAATTTCTGTCAATTTTACAGGTAAAGTTTTGATTATTTTTAACATCTCGCTGT
Source organism: Lypha dubia (assembly GCA_947311025.1). NCBI lineage: Eukaryota > Metazoa > Arthropoda > Insecta > Diptera > Tachinidae > Lypha > Lypha dubia. The sequence continues at coordinate 21,998,080 of OX371260.1, read as the reverse complement.
CATGAAGGGCAGAGTTCGCAGTTTCATTCATGAAATCGGAAGTTTTAGAAACATATTCAGACCATTTTTAATATAATAGCAGTATGTATGTGAGGTTTCTCTAAAAAAGTCCAGCTGGATTGTTGTGAAACTTATTTTAACACAGCAAACGAGATACATTACTTGTACTAGGGATGCCAATTCCGGTCCCGAAAATCCCGGGATTCGTAAAAAAAACCAGTGGATTTCCGAAATTTTTAAATTGTGTTTTTAATAAAAATTTTTAATTAATGAAAAGTAGCACTTCTTTATTTAAATATTTAAAAGAGAAATGGACAAAAATTAATAACTTTGTTACGAATTTAAATTGTTTAGGCTTTAACCAACACAAAAAAAATGGATTCTGCTGAAGATCGTTGCGGCAGCAAAAAAAGTTTATATTTCATTCCATAAAAAAAACAAAAAACCCACTCCAGCATTATAAAACCGACTTGTATGTATGTAAAAGCATCTTTGAATCTTTTGAAGTCGGTTATGATTGAAGGGTTTTATGGTCCATTAAAATCGGCTTCAAAAAATATTTTAAATGATGTACTAAATTATATAAGTACAAGTATTGTATATGTACATATGTATGCGTTGAAAAGAGTAAAGTAGACCAGCTATCGGTCATCTCTAGACCTGATCTATAATTTGTACGGATTAACAAAATTATGTTTTTTTTACCTACATAATAAAGCAAACTTTGTTTACAGAAACTAACTAAACTTTTTTCAGAACATGCTGATCCCGGTTCAGAACGCATTAAACTTCCTGACACCATAGATAAAGATGAAGTTGACGATTTGGATGATCCTCCAAGTCATGTGTGTTATTTCATTGTCAAAGGTAATGGGGAAAACATTTTTAATTTACATCCTGAAACACATATTCTAACTACGCAAAAAGAACTGGATCGCGAAATGAAGGCGTATTACTACCTTCACGTGAGAGCGTCCGAAAATTGTTTAGAACAAGATACTTCATCAGAACTTGCTATGAGCAAGAAAATGGAAATAGAAATCAATAATCAACCATTGAAACCGTTTAGTCGAAGACAAGGAGGTTTCCTGCGAAATTCCGATGACTTATATGATCGTTATAAGCACTCTAGAAGCATAAGATCTATAAATGAAGACAGAAATGAAGGTATTGGAAATATTTCATTGACTAGTGAGGAGTTTCTAATGTCTGATAGTACCACTGTTAGAGTCAAAATCAAAGTGTTAGATATCAACGATAATCCGCCTAAGTTTCGCACGAAAATTTTTACGGGTGGTATCACCACTAGTGCCGATTTTGGCACAAAATTTATGCGCGTAGAAGCAGTGGACTTAGATGAAGGTATCAATGCTAAAATAAATTACTACATGGTGGGCGATATAAGACAAACCTTGTCAGAAGGTTTAGAAAATGTGCGTAATGCGCCATTTTTGATTGATCAAGAAAATGGAGAAATTCAACTGAATTTTGATCCACAAAAGGGTATGAAAGGCTATTTTGATTTTATGGTATTGGCCAATGATACGGCCGGCATGAAAGATGTAGCTCATGTTTTTATATATTTACTAAGAGAAGATCAGAAAGTACGATTTGTGTTTCGTTTGCAGCCAAATGAACTGAGAAATAAAATCAACATATTCCGAGAGTAAATATAAAAAAAATTATTTTTTAATATAAAATCGACTTCTGAGCTTCTATTTTTATATTTTATTCCATTTTGCAGAACTTTAAGCAATATAACTGATGCTATTGTAAATATAGATGAACTAAAGGTGCATGAAAACAAGGATGGTTCAGTGGATAAAACCAAAACCGATTTGTATATGCATTTAGTGGGCAAAGAAGACAACTCTATATATGAAGTGGCCGATGTTTTGAGTCTAATAGACTCTCACATAGAACACTTAGATGAGCTATTTAAAGAACTTAATGTTTTGGATACCCAAGCGGCAGAAGCTCAGCTGTTGCAGGCTGGACCTCAGGCAAATGCCATGTACGTTTGGCTAATATTTACCAATTTATTTTTGGCCACATTATTGGCTGTAACATTGGCGTTATGTGCCTCCCAAAGAAATGGCTATAAGCGTCAATTAAGGGCAGCTAAAGTTAATATATTTCGTAGGTTTTTCAAATTTTATTTTTATATTTACAAACGAACAATTTAACTTTAAATCTTCTAACTTTTAAGGAAATTCTTCATTATCTTTGCAAAATCCAAATGAACCCGCTACTCGCGTACCAAATACCAATAAACACAGTGTTCAGGGCTCAAATCCCATATGGCTGAAGGGTTATGAAAATGAATGGTTTAAAACCGAAGAAAATTTAAGGTTGTATTCATTAATTTTTTTTTTCTTTTTGTTCTTTTTAAATTTTATTGAAATTGATCTACATTTGCAGCCAAAGTGGCCATGATTCATTGGATGATAATTTTCTTGCAATTGGCACCGAGGACATACACGAAACGTTAAAGGGTACTGCCAAGTTATTCAATCACACCAACGATTTAAATCGTCATTTCAATGTTTACAATCAAATAGATAAATTAACTAATAATGCTCAAATACTAGCGAAGAAATTGGAGACAACGGAATTATAACTAAGTTTAATTTAAGATCGTTATGCTAAGTTTTTATTTTTAGGATATTTATTTTTTATGTTAAGAAAACCAAATATTTTTTGTAAATTAAAGCAACTTTTTACACAATTGCTGCAGTAACCATTCAGAACAAACCTGCCCCGATATCCCGCTTTTAAGAGTTCGATCCCGCTTAAAAGCTTAATAAGGATTGATCTATACATATGTATGTATGTAGGTATGTATATAATTTTGTATAACGGTGGCTTAATATAAAAAAGGCGTAATTCAATTTATGTTTATATTAAGTTTTTTGCTTATTCTGCTACACAAATTTCAAATGCACAAAAAATTAACTGTTGAATAAGATTTGTTGCCTCTTTTTATTAAAAATAGCATTGATATATTAAGCCATCGATATGTGGATGTACATATCGTCAGCTAAAACGCAAACGGCCCTAATTAAAATTTTTGAAAATTTTACAGGACAAGCAAAATACTGTTTTAAACAAAAAGTATAGTTTTAGTCAGCATGATTTTCACCAGTATAATTAAAAAAGATGTGACAAATTAATTTCTGGCAGAATAAAATCAAATTTAGTGATATTGGAATGGCTATGTTAGTTATTTTGTACCTTAATTTTCTGAAACCAAAGACCCTATCTACACTTTAATTCAAAATAGTTTTATCATTTATTTTAATTTTACACATTTTTATTATATATTAATTTATTTTAATATTGCATCACAAAAAGTAAATTAAAATAATTAATTTTTTTAATAAAATGCCTAAAGCTGTAGCTAATTTCATTTTCCTTTAAGAAACAATTTCTTCAACGGATAAATCTATCAGTTTTTTTTCATTTTTCTATGTTGCCCATACAAACGATCACTTAAGTCTTTTTGCGTTTATCAGATAAAAGCTTTTGTAGATAGGGCCGTTTATTTTTCGTTAATAAAATCGCTAATTTCGGTATGACAAGTCTAAATTTTTTTGTGGTTGTGTATTTTAATGCAATGCATCAGAATCAACCAAAAAACAGATTTTGGATTTTTTGTTAGTTAGGGCCGTTTGCGTTTTTGCTGACGATATGTAAATCTAATATATATAAAATTCTCGTGTCACGATGTTTGTTATCGAAATCCTCCGAAACGGCTCGACCGATTTTAATGAAATTTTTATGCATATTTGGTATTTCGTTCGTATTTCAAACAGAACAAAATTATTGTTTGGTATTTTTGTCATCGGCGGTCATCGTCATACAGTTACAATGCATTCGCTATTTTTTATATAACAACCAAAATATGCACTAGAAATATTTTGTATTGCAATACAACATTTGCCGGGTCATCTAGTCTAATATATAAAATTCTCGTGTCACGATGTTTGTTATCGAAATCCTCCGAAACGGCTCTACCGATTTTAATGAAATTTTTTATGGTAGGTATGAGAATAGGTTCTAAAGTATATTTTAAATCGTTCGAGGAGGGGTGGAAGGGGCAATTTCTGTATTTACTAAACTATTAACCCAACAGATAGACGGCGCTATTTCCGCCTCATAATTATTTTTGTTGTTGAATGACAGATGGCGCTATGTCCGCCTCATGCAGGAGAATCATCAAACAGGATAAAAATATTGTTTGGTATTTTTTTTCATCGACGGTCATCGACACACACTTACAATACATTCGCTTTTTTATATAACACCCAAAATATGTACTAGAAATATTTTGTATGGCAAAACAACGTTTGCCGGCTCATCTAATACATATGTATGTATATGTATGTATATATATACGTATATATGTATGTATATATTCAAAACGAATTAGGGATTATCTTAGGAATGTGGGAAAATAAATATATGGCTGACGTGTCGACTATAGCTAAAAACTGAGCAACTGCCGCCAATATATAAAACTATTTAAATTGAGTTACAAGAAAATTTTTATTGCACCATTAAAAAAAGTCTATTCTTATTTAGAAAGGACTTTTATTTTACATGGCCCTTCATGGTCATTCTCTTAATTACTGCAAAAGAGTTAAATTTTTTAAGTTTTAGGAACATTGTGTTCACTTACCCTTTACTTATTAGAGTTTCCAGTAATTATATTTAGGACTTCTTCGATTTAATGTAATTTTCTTTTATAAGCTTCATAATGAAACGCATAAGAACGGCACATACTTTTCACAACCGCAATCAAAGAGACAAAATGAAAAACAACAATTCACTACGTTTTCACACACTTTAACGATTAATTTTTCATTTAATTTTATGTTTATTACGCTAGATTAATATTGTAATTAATTAACTTTGTATTGAAAATTTATACTAAGAATTTTTCACTTGCATGATCGTATATAAGCGCGAAAACCAACTAAACAAACAGGAACTATCAAAATCATAAGGAAACAAAGTGAAGAGAAATAAGAAAACAAGTTGCAGCCAACAGTACTGCCAGATAGAATAATTAACTGTTCACATTCATTAGAACATAAAACTCCGCATAAAAGCAAACTTTTGATTTTATTAAAACAAATAACAAAAATTAAACGCATAAATTAGAAAAGGCTGGGCAATACCTTACTTTGTCCCTTGTTTTAATATGACGCATAAATTAGAAAACGCCGGGCAATACCTTAATTTGTACCTCCAGCTCTCTCAACGCAAATTTGCATGCGAAACACCTCGTTGCGTGTGTACCGTCATTTGTCATTCGATTTCAGGAACTCTAAATCAGTTTACAAGCAAATTTAACAAAGTGTTATAGAATGTTTTAAAGGTGGACTTATGGCAACGATCAATTTTCGTTTGCTTCATCGCCGATGCCATTTCTTAGATATTTAATTGTAACGATTTTTTTATTATGGTATTTTATGTTCTTTAGTACTTTAAGCGCCTTAATCATTTGATATTTATTTTTATGCCAATGACAGACGTGCAACATATCGCTCCTTCATCGTAACGTAGTCATATCTCAAAAAACTCAAACGTGTCAAAATGCATTTAAAGTTTCCAAAAGGTAAGCATTTATATGGTTATAAATGCTTGCGCATGTACATAAGTGGTTATAACTTGGGCTTAGATAGAGATATGTTTATGAAAAATTTTTTACAATTAAAGAAGGTAATGAGAAACTCTTCTTCGTCAGTAAATAAAAAAATTATTTTTTTTTGGGATACGACTATGTTGCAATAGGAGGGATATGGACAACAAAGCGAATTTGTTTGCTGCGTTATCGTAATACTAACTGAAATGGGAGGCAGGCCTTTACCATATTAAGCCATTGATATATTTCTCCATCAAAGTAGACAAGTAAGTTCATATGTACACTTGTATGTATTGAAAAGTTCATATTAAAATTATTGTTTATTACGAAATAAGTTTATTCAAATAAGATTTTTATGGATTCTTTCAAAAAAAAAACTTTAATTGATTTGAATCTTACAAAAATTCTTAAGAGAAAATTATGCATTTCTTGCATGATTAGATATATTAAAATGTAAGAGAAAATCGTTAATTTATATTTAAATGTTCTTTAGGAAAATACAATATACATATTTATGTACTATCTAATTCCATATTCTTACAGTGTTAAAAGAAAAAATTCTTAGCTTATAAAACCACAGAGTTCATCTGTTAAACTTAAACTCCAATTTATATCATCTTAAATCAAGTCTGCCACATTCATTGGCATTTCATCTATTTGCGTTGAATAGTATTGCTCAATGTCGCGTAAAATACGAATATCATCAGATTTAACAAAATTAATTGCTACACCTTTGCGTCCAAAACGACCAGAACGCCCAATACGATGTATGTACAATTCACGATTATTTGGCAAATCGTAGTTAATTACAAGTGAAACCTGTTGTACATCAATACCACGTGCCCAAACATCAGTCGTTATGAGAACACGCGATTGACCAGCCCGAAATTCCTTCATTATTTCATCACGTTCCTTCTGCGGCATATCGCCATGCATCGAGCTGACTGTAAAGTTAGCTTCACGCATTTTTTCTGTTAACCAATCTACTTTACGTTTTGTGTTACAAAATATAACTGCTTGGGTAATCGTTAAAGTATCGTAAAGATCACATAGTGTATCGAACTTCCATTCTTCGCGTTCGACAGCGACAAAGAATTGTTTGATGCCTTCCAATGTCAGTTCATCACTAAAAATTATATATTTATTATATTTAGAGCTTTATTGAATTTTTCTACATACCGTTTTACTAAAATCCTTATAGGATCAGTCATGAACTTCGAGGTCATTTCCAAAATTTCATGTGGCAATGTAGCTGAAATTAAGACGACTTGTGTTGCTGGTGGCAAATAGCGATAAACATCATAGATTTGTTCCTTGAACCCTTTATTCAACATTTCGTCAGCTTCATCCAAGACCAACATTTTTATTGCTCTTGTGCGTAAAACACGACGTTTAATCATATCAAATACTCTTCCGGGCGTGCCACTTACAATATGTTGACCATAATCCAATTTGCGTATGTCTTCACCCAAATTTGTACCTCCTATGCAAACATGGCATTGAACATTCATCAGATCACCTAAGGCCAAAATTACTTTTTGAATTTGTACAGCCAATTCGCGTGTAGGTGATAAACATAATACTTGTGTTTCACGCAGTGTTGTATCCAAACTTTGCAATATTGATATTGAGAAAGTTGCTGTTTTACCGGTGCCTGACTGGGCTTGTGCAATAACATCACGCCCCTTAACAATGGGCTTAATGCTACGTTGTTGAATAGCAGAGGGCTTTTCAAAACCTAGAGCAGGTACATACATATATATATATATATATTTAGCACTCTTTTAAAAACTATATTAGTAAACTATTTTTCGAGGTTCTTACCGTACGCGTAAATTCCTCTAAGTAATTCTTCCTTTAGACCCATAGTATTAAAACTAGGTATCACCTCAACATCTTCGCTGGTCTCAAATTCAACATTTGACAAATCCTCTGCGGGCGCTCCTCCTTTGCGAGCCATTTTGTTTTATTTTCGGGCTTTCTTTTCTACACAATTAAAAATATTAATTAATTTTAATTAATATAAATTAGTTTTAACTACTTCTGGAAAACAAAAGTATCAAATGAGCAAATATTTTCCTTCAAAATGTGGCTGCAAAACTATTTTGACATTTCCTTTTGATGTTCTTAATCTTTACTTGCACTATCCGCCAGCAAACGGTGATGCCCAATCATCTTATATTGACTCTTATTATACGGGTACGGGTACGTAGTAAATTTTTGCAACCGCAATCCAAGCCAAGGCGAATTAAATACTAGAAAGCTGCAGTGGCGAATTTATCCATTTCCCACACTGTCAACGCCATTTTTATGTATAGAGAATTTTGACAGCGTAGGATATCAATTCGCAGTTTACACAAACAAAATGCCTGATTTGTTTTGTTGTAGTCGTGCATATACCTGATAATGAATTTGCCTTGTTCCAGGCAACCTGCAATTTTTTCTGACACAAGGAAAATATATAAGGTAGATACATAAGATAACTTACTTGTCAGCTGTTTGCGGTTTGTGTGTGTATATATGAATATATGATGAATTGACTTGGTGCTCACTACTTCATTTTTGACAACTCAATAGTTAAATATAAAATACAGGTTTGGATTGTGAGTTGTAAAAAATTACATGCTGATCAATACACACTCAAAAAGCACACGCACAAGGTCGAAATGTCAAAATTTGCACATGCAAGCATAGTGGTTGATATATCAAATGTTGTAGTTGTTTTAATGGTAACACCACCTGGTGTGTGATTGCGCCTGGTGCAGTACTGAATTTGCCTTAATAGGATATATAGAAATAAATTGAGCGAACTAAGAATTGGGGCTGTGCACATATTATGTAACACTCCAGTGATGAGGGGGTGGTTAAAGACTTGTTACGGATTGAATATTTTGTACTGAAAAATTAGTAAAAAGCGTTACCATGGCGGGGGGGTATAAAATCTCTGAAAAAAGCCTTACGTAATATGTGCACAGCCCCTTGTTCCATTTTATAATGTAATTTTATTTTCTTTTCATTCAAAAAAGATTTTTTCTTCTCTTAATATTATTTTTGGGGGTCAAGGGTATGATTAGAATAATGGTTTTGCTTTCGAGCAATGATAGGGGTGGGATGTTATGTTTTTGTAAATTGTAAAAAGAGCTTGACATTTACATACAATATGTATGACTATTTTAAAGGGTTTTGTAAGCGTTCCACTACATCTTTATCATTGCAATCGTTATTAGCAGCATTTTGAATTCCAGCATTACTTTCATGGGGTCTGCTTACATTTGATACTAAATCCGCATTCGGATGTTGCAATAATCGCTGCTGTTCCGTATGATAATCATTAAGTTTATCGTTATTTTTTTCATATTCTTCATCGACATCGGCATCATCTTCGTCTTCCATGTGATCGTCTAACAACTGGCGATTTTCAAAATCTTCATTTACATTTTCCATAACTAATGCAGCATTTGACTGCTGTTGCACGCTACTGCGCGTTATAACATCATCTGCTAGATCATTCTGCATATAGTTATTTTCGATGTAGCCTTTGTACTCACTTAGAGAACTATGAGAAGAGCAGCTACGTCTCCGATGTACTTGATTATGGTCAGCGCTACTTGTCGAAGATGTGGAGGATGTTGATGAGCTTGATGTTGAACTATCACTTTCACTATCTTCGCTTGAAGAATCCATATGGGTAGGTTGACAAGCGGCACCCATAGGAGCAGCTGCGGAAGGTGGTGATGCTGCTGCGGCGGCTGCTAAAGCAGCAGAACGCATTAGTTGGCAGCGCAGGTCTGTAATAAAGTTAAATATGTAAATGGAAAGTTTTACCAAATTTCAAAAATTATTTCTGAATTTTTAATTTACTATGGTTTTCTCTAGACAGCTCTTTAACTTTCTCATCAAGCATACGTATTTTACCCATATATTCTTGAGCTACGCGTTGTATATTAATTTGCTGCTGTCTTTGATTTCCTTGATCTTTGGAATAGCGGTCTTCAATTTGTAAACATTCTTCAATTAACTGCTGCTTGCTTAAACTTTCTAATCGTTCTACCCTAGCCTTTTCATAAACATTTGCAAATTCTTTCGTTAGAAATTCTTCTTCGTCTTCAGGTAAAGAAAAAAAATAATTGTCTTCCGAATCCATTGAGATACTGGAGTCTCGCGTTCTACCTGTGGGAGTCAGCAGAGCACTTGGTACTTCTGCTAAATGTTCTTCCATTAGAAATTTATTGGTATTGTATGGTACTAAAGACTTAGAACGTTGCAGTTTTTCGCGCCTATTACATCCACCACTACCGCCTGCAGAAGCACATTTTGCATAGTTGACCCGTGGCATTTGAAATCTCCAATTAGTTTTCTTATAGGGCTTATTACCATTTTTAGCTTTTGGTTTGCCTCGTCGATGCTTCCGTTTGAATTTTTGTGGCGGTTGTTGTTTCGGATCGGGAGGGCCAACCACGGGATCTTTAGGTTGTCCTTCTAGTGGTAGAACTAGTTCACCTTCATTTGGAGATTCAACAAACTTTTCAGACTTATCTATAATAGTAGACAAAATTAAGTTTTAAATAACTAAGCTGTACCAATAGTTATATTTAGGGAAAATCATATTACTAGTTGTAACAAGATTCGAACTAGTCCCAAAAGAGCAAATCAACCCTCAATAAAAAACTAGCGTTACTATGAATCACAGAATCCAAGTAGAATAGAATCCAAGTACTTAGATTTAAGTATACATAGTACATATGTATTTTATTCGAGCAAGTACTCATGAATTTGTATACATATAATATACATACATTACAAATAAATTTGCTCCAAAAGAAATTTAAAAACTTAATCTACTTTGCAATAAAATATAAATAAAAATTTAAATAAAAAACAAAAGCCAAAATTAAATTAAATAAATTCATTAATTAATTGTATAGGTATAGAAAAGTAAATACATTCATAATGGAAAATTATTGTTGTGTGTGTTTGAAAAAATTTTTTAAAGGCTATTTTTATGCTTTGTAATTCACAAAAATATATTTGTGAGTTTTTGTATAAATAGATGAGCTTTGGAATTTTTTAAACATAAAGGGTAAAACATCTACTGATGAATTGGTATAGCTCCAAAGAAATATATATCTAGATATTGCTAACCCGCAACTAATAAATAAAATTTTAAACATAAATACTTGAGTACATGCTCAAATAAATCTAAAATTTTGTAACGGGGAGATTTGCTTTTCATTTTTTCCTTATAAAATACTCTTAATGGCAACCAACGGTTGTCTAATTGTATAGGTATAGAAAAGTAAATACATTCATAATGGAAAATTATTGTTGTGTGTGTTTGAAAAAAAAAATTTTTTTAAAGGCTATTTTTATGCTTTGTAATTCACAAAAATATATTTATGAGTTTTTGTATAAATAGATGAGCTTTGGAATTTTTTAAACATAAAGGGTAAAACATCTACTGATGAATTGGTATAGCTACCAACGAAATATATATCTAGATATTGCTAACCCGCAACTAATAAATAAAATTTTAAACATAAATTCATTAACATTACATTATATTATATCTTTACATTACAATAAACTATTTTCGATATCAAACTTCTTGGATGTTGTGTTGATGTAGACATTCACATATTTTGCGAATGTTGTCGGATTTATATATGTTTTCAATAATTAATTTATTTGTTTTGGTAAATTAGTTAACCCATAAGAAATAAATTAACTTTTGATTACATATGTACATATTTAATGTACATACATATGTACATATATATTTATCTTTATAGTTGTCTCTTTTATATGAACTTTTTTCAAAGTTTTGAAAAGGCGCTTTAAAACAATGTACTCGCAAGAGAATTTACCGTAAAAAGTATATCGTTCAATGCTCTTAATAAAACTTTGTTTCAATTATTACGGTTTTTATTTAAGTTTGAAAATATAAAAAATTTGCCTCCAGACACCCTGTACATTTGACCTGTCATAAGCAGGAGACGGATCCACAAGATGGGCAAAGCTCATCAACATGGCTAAAATACATAAGCCAAATCACGCATATTCTGCAATTTAAAAGAAAAATGTTTGAATTTAAGTATAAATAACATAATAGTTCGATCAGTCTTCTCTACAAATCTAAATGCAGAGTAACTCCCGCAGGCCTAGTTGCAATCTGGTATTAATTCGCCTTTGGACATCTGAAAGCCACCTTGTAAAACGCCTTTTCATGAATATCAACATACTTTACCAAATTGTGCCACCTTACATGAAAAATCAACAAACAGTGGCAGCCCCAGAAAATAAATAAAAATAAACCGACATCTAAACCACACAACTACAAAACCGTACAAAGAGCAAAACAAAAATATAAAAACGCAGCACCGAAATTAAAATATAAATTCTCAACAGTCGCCATTTGTCGTATCTCAACGGGCAAGAAGAGCAGAAATCTTATTATTTTTGTTACAAGACTTGCCTGTTTTTATTTCTACTTCCATTGTGGTTTTTGTTTAAAAATTTACTGAAATGCCTTGGTAACACTTAATTAATTAAAACTTTCAAAATGCAAATAAAAATTTGTATATCACTTCACTTCAACTTTAATTGAATCACTTGAGTTGTCCGTAATGTGTCCGCTCGAATTCAACCCTGTAGCCATTTTCTCTATATTAAACGTAGAATTTGCCAAGAAATGAAAAGTGAATAAAAAACTACAAAGCAACAAATTTGGTAGCAAGGCATAATTAACATGGTGGCAGCGCTCAGCCATGTCATTATATTTTACTTCAAAAATTTGATGAGAATCAATATGTCAAAAATGTTTAGTTTTTTTCTTTGGGGAAATTTTTATTGAATGATTGTTAAAAATAACACCATGATTATAAGTTAGATACTGATAATCACAGATACTTATCTGTGCTGATAAGCCTATTGATACATTTCACACAAACAAGAAATAGAATTGGACATCACCATGGTCTAATAATCAGGTCTGCGCAAGAAGGAATATGGTTTTTTGTAGGGTTGTGTTTTGACCGTTAAATAATCTGCAAAAATATGGTAAGTTAATTCGGTCTTGTCAAAAGTTGTTTACATTTTTGGCCGCCATCATGAATATTATTGTTTACGTTATGCTTTTTGTTTTTGCATAACCAATAAATACATACAAAACAACTTTTGTTTTGTTTTGTATACAGCTTTGTTTTGACAATGTTGAATTAATTTTACACAAACAAAATGCATGTCGATTTTGTTGTTGCGTTGATACGCGCACCTTATTATTCCACCATGGACATCACAAAATAAAATCATGAAATCAGCTGTGCTCTTACCACTACCTGCGCCAGGCTTATGTGAAAATGTGACGATTTTTCTGGTTGAACTGCAACACTGAAATTACGGTATACAGCATTTTAAGCGTAAACGTTTAGTTAACTTACATAATTGATTATATATATTTTGGAATTATCATTAGGAAGGTGCTAAGTGTTGTTCCGTCGCTTTAGGCGAAATGACGTACCAGGTGGTGTTACTAACACAGCTGAGCTACTTTTTTCTTTCACATGCAAGCATATCGGTCGATGTAATAGTTGTTTTAGTAGTAACACCACGTAGTATGTGAATTCGTCGTGGTGAATATTAAAACAAATACGTACATACATCATCGGTGATATTTTACTTCTATTTGAACCGGATGTTGTAAAAGTACATGGCTCCGTAAAGGGTTAAAAAACTGCACATACACACATGAATTTGTCATGTCACTTATCAATCTGGCAGCGCGGTTAAAATTTCTTATATTTATTGCCTCAATACCGTTTGTATTAACAGCTGCTTAGCTAATTTGGAATAAATGTTACGATTTAAACATTAGTAAGATGCAAAAGTTTTAGTAATTTAACAATAGTATATCGATCAAACCTTTTGCATTTTAAGATTACTTTATGCAGATTTCTGGCACCACTGGCTACTGCTTATACATAGATGACGAATTGTCCGCCATCTTAGTTGCGTGTTGTTATCTCTCAACTAATGTCGCATTAAAAAAAAGCAAATTGAAAAAATCTTGTTTAAAGTTTTTAAAACGCATAAGAACAACAAAACTATTTGATTATATTGATTAATTTAAAGATTTCAGAAAAATTAATAATTCTAAAAATTATTTAGTGGAAAAACGGGTGTAAATTTTCTATTCTACTACCATAGAAGTGAGAGAAGCAAAATCAAAATTTATTTTCAGTCAATTGAAGGAGAGTAAGCGGCGGAGAAATTCCCTGGCAGGTCTGTGTTACAATAAAAAAATAAAAGTATATGATTTCCGTAGGAGAGTAGGAGAGCGAAGTGTAATGATATCTGCAAATGCAGCGTTGCCGTACTAATGTAATTAGTTGTTTTTCTCTAGCAGGGGGTTTAATGAAGCAAATTAAAATAATAATCAATTTTGTTTTATTTTCTGGTCTTTCAGTATAGAGCTTTTCACTAACTTATGAATTCCATTACTTTATATATGTATATATATTGTTATTGAATAAACTGCAGTTAACTTTTCCGTTAATTTCATGTAACATCTCTTTTAAAAGAAGGAATTAGAAAAATAATTTATGCTGCATGACTTATTAAAAAGGTTCAAAACTGCTACGCTAGTTAGAATAAAAATTATTTGTACTGGAAGATAAACTAGGGCATCTAGCGAAATATAAAATTTGAGAAACGTGGTCTAAATAAGATGTATCCATAACATGATGGCGTTATTAGCATCGTCATCAGCTGTGCAAACCTGAACTGTCAAAAATTCCTTATTTTAAAAAGTTGGTTTTCTTTAATTATTTCTATGAGGAAATTGGTGCATTTGTTTTGACAGGTAATAAGTAGTAGTATCGATTTTTTTCTTGAATGGAACAGGGGTAATATATATTTATTTTGTTTAGTTCTCTTATATATTCATTTACAGGCAGTGTTACAACCACAAATGATTTCTTTAGTTTTTGCTTGGTTTTCGAATATTGTAATAAGACCTCGTAATATTTTTCTTATGGTGTTTTCTTTTCTGAGCAAAAATGTTGACCTTTCAATGTGTAACACTTTTTACAGTTTGCACCTACCTTTAAAAAGTGGTACATTTTTTATTGCCACAATGGTACAAAATATTTGAGGCTTAACATTACTTAACATTAATTAATTAATTATCGTTTTAATTATAAGTTTTTTCGCTTAAGTAAGTACAATGACAAAAATACAAGTTCTTACTTGTATAAAAATATACTAAACAAAGTTGTAAAAATGGGCAGTATATCACCCCGACTTGATAGTAGAGGGCAAAATATGTTGCATATTTTGCCATTTATTGGTGCAACATAATTAGAAAGGAACGAAATCGCTTTTAAATATGTTACATATTTTTTAGAATGGATCACGAAAATTAAAGAATGTAGCTTAAATGCAACACTTTTTTCAGAAAAGAAAACGCCATTAATCTATTACAAAGGTCGAAGTCGATTTGAGAACCGTAATAAGGCTCACTGTAAAAATTTCTTTGTGGGGACAAAGAAATCAGGCCATAAAATGACGTTGAATTTGTTGTAAAACTAATACCATTTTGTAAGTCTATGTTCACACACGACGATTTTAGTTGGGCAATTCTTGAGTTTATAGATGTTTTTTTCAGTTTGCGGTTATGAAAGCACAAATGTCAAATTGTAAGAAAATAAAAACTAAACAAAAGAGAAGAATTGCCCAACTATAATCGTCGTGTGTGAACATAAAAGCAAGTTCAAAAGAGAATTCTGAAAAAGTTGGGCAATTAAGATCGTCGTGTGTGACCCTAGACTAAGGAAGCCTACTTTTGCCAAGCTAATCTTACTTTACAGGTGGTGTTAATTCTACAAGTACAATATTTGACATATCAGCCCGTAAGCATGCATATACAAATTTTGACATTTCGACTTCCACTACGCAAGAAAAAATTAGATAAGCTGTGAAGGCTTAATTATGTTATAAATCTGCTTGCGCGTTATGTTGATTTGTTATAACAGTGTTGAAGCGCATCTGGTGTTAAGTAGACAATACAATAATAATATTAATTAATAATATCGTTATTATTGCACCATATTGCAGAGGTTTTAAAGTTTAAACTTTGCTTTAATTATTGCGCTTTCAAAAAAATGGCCTCTTAAATTATTTGTCAATATCTCCCATTTGGTAATTTGTAACGGTCACACTGCATTTTAGTTTAGTTTGGCTTTGTGGTTTAGTTTTGACGTATTTATCATTGAGTAAAGTCCGTGTGTACGGAAGACTCGCGTAAAGTTAAATGTAAAGATTGACGTTCAATAGTATCTATGGATGTATGTATATATGTATGTAGATACATACTACATACAGGCATACATAAATAAATGTAGAAGAAAGTATTAAGCAAAATAGTGCATATAAATAAATATACATATGTAATAAAAGAGACAAATTAATTGATTGTACTAGATATTTCTTATTACCTACAAAATATTAAGCATATGTATGTGTATGTACATATATGTATGTATGTTTCTGTGCATATTTAAACAAAGAAGCGTTAATAAAACGAAAAATATTATTATTTAATTGTAAAGATTAATGGAAGAATGCCTATGTCGGAATTGTTTTTAAAAATTGTATGTGCTAACGAGATCCCAGACAGGAAGAAAATTTGTTATATACTTATGTACATACATATGAATGCATATGCATTCACATATATGTACATATGTATGTATCTATACCTACATACATATTTCTTTTATATGTTTTGTGGAATTTTACACATGTATAGAAACTTACTGCATAAACAGCTAGCCAAGATAATAGTGAAATAAAAGAAATTGGAGAAGTATAAAAACAAAAGAGGGTAAATAAACAATACTAAAAATTATATATCCATATGTAATGTATGCATTGGCATACGCTCTGGTACATGTACTAAAAGTAAAAGAAAAGCTAAGAAATAAGTATGAATGCATCTGTATTTTATTTATAAATATTTATGTGCGGATATGTACATACATATGTATGTACATACATATGTACATATCTACGAAGTTTGATGCTTTAAATTTCAATTGGAAATACATATGAATATAAACTGATGAATGCATGGATGCAAATGTACATATGTATGTACATAAAGGCAGGGATACATACTTAAAGTTTATTCACGTCCACACTGAGTTCGAAGTGCGAATATATGTATGTACGTACATATTTATGTATATACATACATATGTACATTAGAGAAAACTTTTTAACAATTTTTTAAAATATCAAAATTGGCATAGCACGGTCCGATAGAGCATAAAAAACTATAAGGGAACGTAGGTATGTATACATATATATTTTCTTTCTAAGGTCAAAAAAGTTTACACACCAACCGCGATGAAGTTTTGAAAATTTTTAATTTTCTTTTGGGCTAAGAAAAATTAATAATACATAGGTATGTTTATTTAAAACAAAAAAAAGTATGAAATTTCATTAATATTTAGAGATGGTAAGAGGTTTTTCCGCAAACCGAAACGTATTTTAAACATCTTTTAACGAAAAAAAATTAAAAATGAATAAAAAACACCGTATAAAATTATGAATATTCAATAAAAATAACCATGGCAAGTTCAAATATGCACAAAATTAAAGAAAAAAAGCAAGCAAAAAAGCACAAAACAAACGCAAAATACGCCCAAGAATAAGCAAAAAAAAAGCTCAAATATGCTTACAAAAATTAAACAATGTAACCACTTTTCATTTATTTTATTAAATTATTTTTTGTTGCAAAGCACAATCATATGTTTTTCTAGATTTTCAAAAAGTAAAGATCGATTATCGCATAAAACTGTAGAACAAATTGAAAAAAATTCATTCAACATCATTGGATGTAGTAGGAGCGCACTTAAACAATAATAATTCGCTTGGAGATAGCGAATCAATGTATTTATCAGCTTCGCTTTTGTTTAAAAAAATATTATTTTTAATTTTAACTAAAGTTTGAATTTCAACGTTTCGATTCATAACTTTTAAAAAATAGGTATTTTGTTTTCAAAATTTTTCATCTTTTCTTCCACTTTTTCTATAATAGACAAATTTTCTTTTAAATAAAGTCCTCTTCTTTCTAGTTTGATTATACTTCGGCAAATACACTCGAAATTATCTTTTATGTACAGGAGATCAGATTTTAAAGATGCATTTTTAAATAGAGCTTTTGCTTTATATATTGATTCCACATCATCATCGGAAAGTGCATTTAACACATTGCAAATGTCTGTATAGTTGCCACAATAATAAATAACACCTTTAAGCCAATCTAGTTTGCAATGTCTAGAGTTAAAGAATAGAAAATTGCATGTGTGAAAAAAGGAAAAACTTTTGCTTTTTATTTGCAACAGAAATATTCAAAAATTATTTTCAAGGGCTGCCAAAGTCATTATAAGCAAATTTAAGCAGAGTATATCAAATAAAGCAATTTTGCAAAACAAGGTTCAAAATAAGCGAAATCTTAAGCTTACTTCATCAAGTTAACAAATTTGGGGCTTATTTCATTAAATGAAAAATTTGGGGCTTAATTCATTTTTTTATTTGGGGTTTATTTCATATTTTTTGAGTCTTATTTCGTAAATTTAGTTTGGGGCTTATTTCATTTTTTTTGGGGTTTATTTCATAAAATTTTTTGGGGTTTATTTCATTTTTCGATTTGGGGCTTATTTCATTGGGGCTTATTTCGTCGTGCCTAATTATAATTAGATAATTATAATAATTATTCGTCCGACAAAATCCAACCTTTACATATGTAGGTACACGAAATTCTAATAATAGCCCTACATAATATGGTTCTGAAATTAATCTCTATCTTATTAAAATTGTAACATGTAGTGTACGTATGTATATGTAACCAATTCAGGATACCCTCTCCTCTAATAACAAAATAAATCACCAAGTAGGTATACATACATACATACGGAGGATTCGTTTAAAAGTTTAAAATCTGACTACTGATTTTTTGGGGGATTTTGATGGACGGATAAAATTTAAGTTTGTTTAACAGTTTTGGTATGGTATCCCAAAATATTGGACTAATGTAAATTCTAATAATTTATATGGTCCCATAATTTTTATCTATGTCATACCGACATACTTATGTATGTATTATCTTATCGTGATTTGTTTTGTATATTCTATTGGTACGACAGACAGGCAAGACACCACTGTTGTAAGTGACTTGAACTGCCGTTCATGAATACGAATGAGTCATTCATGACAGTTTATTTTTGATTGTTTTTTTATTTAATTTGCATGTTTGTCATTCTTCTTCAACATTAAATTCGTTTTTGTTTAATATGCTGCTAAAGGCGGGGCTCACAAAATAACTAAACAGAAAAACTAACCGAACGGAAAAAATGGAGCTTTTTAACTGCTAAAATTAAAAAAGCCGGTAATTTTATGTTAATGGTCACTGTTATATGTAAATAAACGTATGTATATATACATATTGGGTACTATCAGTACCTATGTATATTTAAAGTAACACCTACCTATGTATATTGCTATTGTTATTCTGCAACTCTTTGTACGGACAGAAGTAGGTACATACTAGTGATGTTACGAATATCAATTTTTAGTATTGGCGAATACGAATATATAAAACAGTATTCGCCGAATACGAATATTTCTTTTGAGGTTTATATTTCAAATTTAATTGGAAAAAATCCCTGCCTTTGTGTTTGTAACTATAAATGAAAAAAAAAATTTTGTGATTTAACATTATTTTTGCATTAAGATGCCGAATTTGAAAACCTCTACAGAACATTTTTTAATTATTTTACTTACATACTTTCAGATTTCGTTTTTCTTACTCTGTTTGGGTTTTTAATTAATAATTCAGTGCTGTTTAGCGAACATATTTTTGCAGAAGGCGCATCCACCTGTGTTAGTAGAATTTCATATATAAAAAGTTTTAGTTTGATTCCTCTAGCTTCCCACCCTTATACATTTACATATAAACAGAATCAAAACATCTCACCGAGTTTCTTTAAATATCATTCATTTAAGTTATACGAGTATATTCCAATTTATTGCCGATAGATGATGTACTTTGTTCAATTCACTGCTGCGAAAGCATTTTTAATTTTATTAATACATTTGAGACAACTTAAATTATAATTTAGGTATAGGTATATACTTATTTTTGTTTGTTTTTTAAGAAGGTTATTACTTTGCGTGAAATAGAATGGGTTTTTTTAATATATTTTTTTACATTTTATGTACTTTTTTTAAACTTTTGTACGATTTTTTTTTTGGAAAATGTATGGGAAAATTATTCGAAAAATATTCGCTTGAATTTGGCGAATACGACTACGAATACGAATATCTTAAAACATGCGAATAGTCGAATACGAATACGAGTATTCGTAACATCACTAGTACATACATATGTATGTATGTACTATGTATGTATATTCTGAAACCAAATAAAACTTAATTCAATAGCAGCTACATATACATAGGTACATAGCAAAAATAATATGTACATCCAAAATAGGTACCTACAAGAAATAAAAATATACTCTAAATTTCTTGTATGAAACTACATAAACATTTCTTGCAGCTGTCGCAGCAGCTGTTTTTTATATCATTTTCGTATTCATACATACATACATACATATGTATGTTTCATTAATATTTAACTTTATATAAAAAGTTGCCAAACATCTCTTGAAATTTAAGTTAGCTCGAGGTTTCAGTTTTCTTTGAATTTGTTTTAATTCTTCAAACTTAATTAAAGATGTTAACGTGACTTGCGCCTTAAAAAGAATAAATCTTCTCTTGGTAAATTTATGTACCTATTTCTTCTTAATTTTCAGTTGTATGTGTATGTATGTATTATGTTATTTCTTGGATTTCTCGCAGGTCGCAGGAAGAAATATTCATTCGAAAAAAATATTTCTACAAAAAGTTGTGTTTTTTTGTTAGTGGTACCTGTTATTTTGCTGGTCTTTCATGTTTCTTATTATATTCCAAATACCTATCAACATATGTACATACTACATACATAAGTATGTTTATCATATTACATACTTATACTTACATATGCAGTGTATTGTGGACATGCGCACGTTTTATTTTTCCTCATTTCTTTTATAAGTTTCTTTGGCTTTGCCATTAAGCAACAGCTGAAGGTTAATCACAGTCCTATAATATTTTTAACTCTTGAAGTTTTGCTTAAACCACAATATGTATGTACGTATGTAGTATGTATATACATATGTATGTATGTATATTTATACATACAAATACATATGAATTATGATTGTTTTTTACTTGCTAAAATTATACTTAGGTACTTAAGTACATATGTAAGTGTATGTATGTATGTATGTATGTAGATATAATGACAAAAAATAAACTACAATTTAATAAAAAAAAATACCTATTAATTATTTACATATAATTAAGTGGAACTCAAGTGATAAATGAAAAAGTGAAATTTCTATTAGGCATCAACTCACGTTGTTACACATAGGTACCTTTTTAAATTACATACCAACTTTTACCCGTTTGCCTGAGCATTAATTTTGTTTTCAGTTGAACATAAAAAGTCCCCAGATACTAATTGTGATATTATCTTATAAGCTATCTTTCCAAAAGGAATGCTGCCTGAACATTTTTGGCACTTAAATTTCAGTTTATTATGTATGTACCTACATAATTTCTTGTGTGTTAAACGTGTCCATGAGCAGTTCTTTGTGAAAAGTTGCAAAAAACGTCAGAAACTTCAGAAATCAGTTGAGAATTGCACATGAATAGGCGTAACAGGCTTAGAAAATTGTCGAAATACACAACAAAAAAATTTTATAAGGTTTTAAGCTATTACATAGCTTTTATCACGGGATTTGAGCGATAACAAAAAAACCTAACACTAAGTTTGTTTCTTAAGTTTTTTGTTTTTTTTTGTAAAGTATGTATTTGAATCGCCCAATGTATGTTAACCCCTAAAGTATGCTATTGATTTCATTAACATACAGTATTGCCAGAGCAGGTTTTTACATGTATTGTAAGATAATAAAAATATTTTAAACGATATTAACTTCTCATTTATTCAATAAAAGAAAAAAATTGGTTTCTTATCGGTCGCCACGCTCAAAGAGTGTAATTTGAATTAATATCAAAGAAAAAACTTGAATTAATACCTATCAAAGAAAAAAAAAATACTGCATACCTAGGTAAATAAAAAATAAATAAATAATTATATGTAATTGCATAAGTTGATAAAAAATGCTATGCAATAGCTTTACCGCGGCAGTCCCCGAGTGCCTCACATACTTTTTCTTCTTTTCCAACATACCTAATATATACATACATACATATGTAGCTACAATTAGTTTCCCGTTGATAGGTAAGGTTAGGTTTTAAATTTTTATTAAGGAAAATTAAAAAAAAAAGAACACAGACTTCAAAGTTTTATTGGTCTATTACTTTTACTATAAAAGTAAATATGTAATTAAATATTTACCTAAGGTTTTTACATAAATATATGAGTACATATGAGCTTGCCTATAATTTTCAAATTACCCTCGTGTTGTGTTTGCGTTAATCACTCGTTTGTATCCAATTGCCACAATAAGCCATTCCGTTTTTTCCAACAGACATGGATCATTAGAGAGGAAATTCTTAAAGTAAAAAAATTAAAATAACTAAGAAAACATAATGGGATATACAGCTTTATGTACGTACATATGTAGTATGTACATGACCATTATTTCATTCCCACATTTCTTAACTGGTTTCGTCGATAGCGAGTGAGTATGTGTATAAGAGTGTGTATGAAAAGCTTAGAGTTAGACTGTCAGAATGTTTTGCGATGATCAAGCCATAATACAATTTACCAACCAACTCAACCATACCCACATCTATTGTCTAAGTAACGACTTAGTTAGTCAACCAACCAACCAACGAACCAAGTCAACGAGTAGATCGTCATGGTAATGTTTGTATGGTTTACAGTTTCTTTATGCTTGAAATAAAATTAAAGTTTCAGACTGATAACAAAAAAAATTTAAAATTAGAATACATACCTACATACATACTGCTGTAGGTCATCCTTAGACATACGCGCTATACGATACGCTTACGCAAAACTTCCGGACTTCAACACTAGTCCAAAAAATGTAGAAGAATACCGAAAATCAATTAAAAAAACAACAATGCATACCTATGAAATTTTTATCCGATTTTGATAAAATTTACAACATTACGCAGTTTTAAAGTCCACAAAGAATCTTTGATATTAATAATGTAAGCTTTTCTTCGATTTTGGATAACGATGTTTTTGAATGATTTAACTGATTATAATCAATATTCATGCAGTCGAAGTTGCTCTTTTATTTTAGGAGTCGATCATGTTTTGGATTTGATCCCTGTAGTAACTAAAACAGATTTAAAATAGATATTCTTTAAGGCAAATTCAGGTATTCTCGACAGCGCAGATGATTTCGCCTTGTTTCGATCCTTGTATATGTACGCCAGTTACTTTGTCAAAAACAAAGAAAGCAATATAAATTGCTCTGTCTTTCTGTCAGCTGAATTAAAACTTGATCAATGAAACTTGACGTGTGTAAAACAGCACTAAGCGTTTCATTGTGGTAACATTTTGTAGAATGCTTAAAGTATCTACTTGGCTACAGTGTTGGTTGTTGTTCTTATTTCTGTACATTCTTATACTTCATACAATGGTGTTCAATCTTATGACGAAGCTAAGTACATACATATTTATGTATGTTTGTATATGTATCAACAAAAAAAATTATAATGATCATCGCCGCAACCGTCATAATTAAGTTCGAGTTGTATTGTTCTTTGATCGTAATAATGAGGTTAATGGCAATGGACGAGATATCACAACAGAATAAATAATCGTTTTTTGCTTCACTTTTTTGTTAGTGAAATTTTTTTTTATTCTTTGTTTGTATTTCTTAATGTACACACATTTTTTTTTACAAATCTGATGACAAAAATCTGCTGTTTTGAAATTTATAATTTTTATTTTTCTCGCTAAAAGCAAAATAAACTAGGAAATGTGTTAAAAAAATAGGAAATTAATAAATCGATCTACATATGTATGTATGTATATATGTATGCACATTGAATATATTTTATATGAGGTATCTATGTACCTACGTCCAAATATTAATACAGACATACGAGTAGGTACATAAGTATGTACATATCTACTTGTTTCATATTCTATTCTACGAAACGTTGAATCGGGGAAAGGCGATCCGTCACTTAGATCAGGTTAAAAAGGATAGTATGAAGCACACTTCAACTATTTCAACTTTTTCTTAGTTATTAATTTAATTAATAACCTAGGTAGGTATGTATATTCCCAAGAAGAAAAAAAAGTGTCTCCATTATATAGCTCATTGAAAAGCTCAGTTATCTTAGCCTGTGAAGTTGCAGCCCTAGGCAATGACAGAACCCTTAACCCTTAACACCTTAGTACATACTTCTCCTCACCCAAATCGAGATATGACCAGTTAACGCGCCTACTAAGGTTGTTAACACCTTGTCATTCAATTCTAGTAGCAATTCAGATCTTCCCGAATCTTTCAGGAATGATTGGTTGTATTCATTATCCAACTATGTACCGAGTTTCCTATACATGTCTACATACATACATACATACATACATACATAAGTACGTATGAACTTATGTACATACATACTAGAGTTGTCAATTATTCGCCTTTCAACTTTGTTCGAATAATGCAAATAATAGTTTTTGTTCGTTCGATCAAACGATTAAAGCTAAACAATTATTCGATTAATCGATGAGAACAACGAATAAAAAAATACTTAAAAATTATTTATTGACAAAAAATAAATGTTTGTCATTAACATAAAAATGCATTAGTAGGTATACCTATAACCAAAATAAATTAAAAGTTAATACTTTTATTAACAAAAAAAAAATACATACATATAAAAAAACTTAAAAATGTAATAACTGAGATTACTTTGAACTGATGTACTATGTATGTCGATTTTAATACTTCAAATACACATGTTTTATTCAGTCAAAATATATCAAATGATTTTTTTTTTCGTTAAATCAGACAATTTAGGTTGTTCTTTTAAAAACCATTTTTTTTTTGCTTTCAATATAAAAAAATCTACAGTATAATTCATTTGCATAATCTTTAGTTAAAATTTTTGAAGAATATATTAAAAACTTTCATTGCTCGGAAAATTTCCAGTATTTAAAATATATTATTACCGTATTTTAAAGTTTTATACGTCTCTTATTTAATCTTATTTTGATTCGTTTTAGTAAATCTGTTGCAAAAGAATTATTAATTTTTTTGTTGTTGATCCAACAATTTTGTATACTTTAGGACAATTGTTACATGTGACTGATTTTTTTCTCTTTTGTTCTTGGTAAATATTTCCAAACCAAGCTCATTCTGAAATATAATTATATAATTAAAAAAAATAGAATACAATAACAACATTTTCTACTTACATGATAAGATTTATATAAAGCAATTGCTTTTTTTTTTGCTTTTAGTGTATTTCTAACTTATTCACCTGAGAGTGAAAAAAAACCACATTCTTGAAAATTTTTTAACGCTACATTTAAAACGTAGCACGACTATTACGTATGCGCAGTTCGACAACAACTACAAACATCCAAAATAACATCTATTTGGTTGATATAAAGTACTCGCTTTGTTTCAAATCATACTAACATATTTCTTACGTATGCACAAATTTGTTCGATTAATTGACATTAATTAATCGATTTATTCGTTATTCGAAATTCGGCATTTTAAAATTATTCGAACAAGAGTTCGGTTTGACGGTTAATCGGTTGACAACTCTAGTACATACTATGTAGGAACAATATTTAGAAAGTAACAAATAATAATTTATTGTTCCGTATTATAAATGACAAGCTACATAATGCAAATAGAGCGCAGTCTTTTTATGGCTTGTAAATAATTATAAAAAGTAAACAAACAAATAGGTATGTAGGTACTTAAAATAATAAAAATCAAACCAGTGGTTTCACTCAACGAATCGTGATGATCGGTGACTAACCAACAAATAAAGAAATAAAAAAACGTTTGAATAAAAATAATTTTTTTTTTCAAAATAAAAATAAAACGTATGTACACATACATACGTATGTACATACATACATAGATAAATACAGTTATGGATTAATAAAATTAATGAATGACATCCAAGCTATCGTGTAGATGGACTTACATACATATGTACATATGTACATATAGGTATTACACAATTTGATACTATGGTGTAAAGAATAATATTGATAATATTAACATAAACACGTACATACTTACATACATATATGTTTACATACATACATACATACACACATACATATGTATGCAGATACACAAATGCATCTAAATTAACAAATGCAGCGCTACTGCGCCATTGTTTGCACTTCGTTTTAATTGTTTTTGCTTTCTAAAAAACAATTTTATATAGGTAGGTACAATTAGTTAGTTTCATATTATCTCTTGAAACTAACTAATTGTATATACATATGTACCTATTTACCTACATATATTTGAGAAAATGCAAAAAATACTTAAAGCAAATAAAAAACAAAATAAATAAATATGAATGTACCTACATACATACATACATATATAAAACAAATACGAAATCTTAAGATTTTTTAACCAACATATGGCAAATGCACCAAAAGATAATCGACAGTTTAATTTTTTTTCTTTTCTCAACAGTTATTTTTAACGGTGTGATCATATTATTGGATTATCAAAGGGTTATTACCGTTGCGAAATCAGTGTTGTTTTAGATGCAAATAAAAAAAGTCATTAGTTATTGATAACAAATTAATATAAGTATGTTACTGTTTACAATTTCTTTCAATTAGGATATTACCATGGTAGGTACATACATACATATAATAAATATTTATTATAGGTACCTACCATGGATATTACTTTTTAGTCCTATGTTGTTCATATTACCTGTTATTGTTCATTAAAATTTGTATTGATTTATTTATAGGCTCAATAAAACATAAATTAAATTGTTTAAATTGTTTTTAATGTACATATGTATGAATGTATGCATCTCTTTCTTCTTTTTAATATTAACTTTTATATACATATGTATATACATATGTATGTACATATGTATGTACATATATGTATATGTATTCGTTTATATAAGGTCGTAATTAAAAATACTCAATTAAAATTGTTCTTTTTATTTCATTACAGGTTTACATATTTTTGACCCAAACATTCATTGCGAAAAACCAACTTATAATAATTTTTTACCATTGTCATATATTTTATGCGCAGCTAAATTAAAAAATTAAAATATAAAAAATATAAACAATCCTAATAGAAAGAAGAGACTGACTGCCACAATTGCTTATAAACAAAACAGGAAAAATAAAAACAAACAAAAAAAACTATAAAGACATAGAATTTTTTTACCGGGACATGTCATGTCAGCAAGCAGCCAGATTTATAACAAATAACAGCAACAACATCAGTAAAATAAACCAAAGCGCCCAAACCAACAACAACTGTAAAATCTTGAATAGCAACAGCCACAACCACAAAACAATAAAAGGAAACTTCATAACAGAGGGAATAATAACACAAGAAGATCCGTATGTGTTCACAGAATCAGTGCCAACAACACCACCCATATTATTTAATACACAGGTGAGTAAGAAAGACTCACTATCTTTTCTCGTAATTCCAAATTTTTTTTTGGAGATGCAAAAAATCATATGGATGTATGTACATATATCTACCTATCTAATTTCATTTGATTCTTTTAACACGAGATTCCACTTCGGGGATAGATACATACATATATTAGATATTAATCCAAAATGGCCTTATTGCTCAACTTACTAAGTAAAGGCATGATTGCAATATAAGTACATATGTATGTATGTATGTACGTGCACGTGGTAATAATATATGGCCTTATTCCGCAAATAACTGAGAAATCAGTCAATTGTGCTTAACAAAACAACGTGTATTTGATTTTAAAGATAGAAGTAGGGCAAAGTAATCACTCTTTCTATGTTATGCTTTTGAACTTGATATTGCATGTTTTAGGTTGTAGGGTGTATGTTTGTAGCCCGCCACTACCAAATTTTGTTAGTTTTAGAAAGTGTAAGGACTTAAATTCGTTTACCTCGTGTAAATATATTCAAACAATTTTTATTTAATTTCGCAATATATAATAAATTTTTCTCCAGATTTCTAATGACTACGCTGTGTGCTTTATTATCTAAAAGTTTCTAAAAACACCTCCAAAAACTGTCCTATGCTGATTTCGAAAAGTTATATTCAAAAATAATTATTCATTGTAATAATAACTATAAATTAACAGCTTCATCTCTTCTTCTATTATAGAAAACGCGTACCAGATTAAATGATCTACCATCTGCGACAACTATTGGAAAATTGCAACAACAAAAATTACCTTTAACAGAAGCAAATGGAAAGATCACATCAAACCCAAATCAAATAAAGACGCAGGCGTCTTTTCTCTCATTAACCACAACAACAAATAACAGCGCAGGACCCACATCTAAGAACAACACAATTCAATCCCTCACACCAATAACAGCAAAAACAAATAGCAATTGTAATACAAAAAAAATAACTAATGTTTGTGTTGTAAGACCACAATTGCAAACACAACAACAGTTACATTACCATCATCAACAACAACAGTATCATAATCATCAAAACTTTGTTAATTCAACTTCTATATATGAGGGAGATTTGAAATCTATATCGCCACCACCACTTTACACTCCACCAACACCATCGCTATGGCAAACCCCTTTACTCTTGGAAGCAACAACGCCAACAAGTGCAAAAGTCACGAATGTTTTGCCAGAAAAACCCCGACTAATAACAACGACATCTCAAACTGCACCCATTATGGGCTGTGTAACGCCAACAGTACAAACTGTTGGCAGCTCCACAACTGCCATGGCTAAAGTCGCTCCTATAATTGTTCATGCTCTGCCACCTACACTTTCTCCTGCTCAAATACCTAACCAATGTTTGCCTCCATCAAAATTTCATAATCATACATTGGCTCAGCATTTACAAAAAGTGGAATGTCTGAAAAAGTCGAAAAAACCAACCGAAGCCGAAACGATTTTTTGCAATGACAATGCTAATGTTATTAATTCGCCACTAAAACCTGGGTCTCCCGTGACACTTTCAACAACAACAGCTCTGAAAGCGATAAACAATGTAACACATGTAGATGATTCCGAAAATGAAGATTTGAATGAAATACCGGTAAATGTCATATTTCGTATGGCTGTACCACCGCAAACTAATGAAAAATCTTCAAATAATATACAATTTGTCAAACCACAAGCCGAAACTGATATAATACAGTTGACACCACAACTGCAACAACAAGAACAAATAAATCAAAAAGCGCCATCTTCATCGACAACCCCTATACAATTAGCAACAAATGTTAATAAGAAATTTTCAATACCCGCCTCGAAAACAATCGCAACAAAAGAACTTTTAAAACATGAACAGATCACTACGTCTTCCATAATACCACAACAACAACAAGAGCAAAATGAAACAAAAACAACATCAACAATAGTTGCTGCTTCAAACTCTCAACAAAATCAAACGCCAAACGAAATTGATGATAATGTTTTAAAAATACCTGTAACTAATGTTGAAACAACGAATGCCATCATCAAAAGTGGCGACTCCACAACAATTGCTGCGAATCCAAAAAGAAAAAATGTTACGCACATATCGGGTAAAACACGCAAATTAAATTCGGTTCCTTCAACAAATCTTAATTTCGCTTTATCCTGCAAGTGGCAAGTCGGTTGTAGTACAAAGGAATGTGCCGTAGCTATAGTGAAAATATCGCAACATAATATTGATTTGGATAGGACCCACTTAGGAACTGGCTTACCCTACTGTCTGCAACAATACTGGTTAAATTCGTTGGATTTTTGTAAATCATCCTCTGATCTGTTGCTGAGGGACAAGTCGCTCATAAATCGTTCGCTGGCTAGAGAAGAACGTATTGCGACATACAAGCAACAACTGCGCAGACAAGCAATCCAATTGTTTTCAACAAAATGTCTGCAAAAGCTGCCTTTAAAAGCGGCAAAACGACGACTGTTGTGCGTTGATCGTTTGGTGAGAAAATATGAACAAAGCGAACGAAATAAAGATGGGTAAGTTAAAAAGCTTATGTACATATACATACTTATTATTGCCAAATTCACAAGTTATGTATAGGTATGAATACTGTTGGAAATTTGCACATAAAAATTTTCTCACAATCATTCGCAAGTGTGGTAGATTGTATATGTATATGTTGGCACCAGCCTAGATGGAGGGTCTTTGAGGGTTAAACCACGCAACGGAAAATTTTAGCTCCCCCAAAAATTTTATTCTAGACTTTCTTTTGTAATGAATACTTTTGTAAATCACTGTGGGGACACTTTGGGGCAGCTAGCTCCCCCATTGGTTGTTGGTAATTATATACATATGTGCATATGTATGTATGTACAATTTGTTTATATTGAAATTGCCAACAACGAGTATACAATCTACAACATTTATGGATTCAATTAAGAAATTAATTTAAATCAATTTAATTTACATCGGTGTAAAAAATTTTTCTGAAAATAATTTCTATTTATTTTTAGTTTCAGACTACCCGCCAATGTTAATATTTGTTGTACAAATGGTTGTGATGCCTCCACCTTGGAAATGGCCTCTCATTGCCAGCAACATATTGTTCTTAATGCTGCCCAACATGTCTTCTTTCCGTGTACAGCCAAATTTGCCGATAATACACAATGTAGAGTACCGGTATTTGATATAACCCATGATTTGCCCTTGTGCATGGAACATGCTCGCAAACGTGATGCTTACAATCGTTTTTTGTATGAGCAAAGACCACGTAAAATCTCTTCAAATCCTCTTGCAATGAACGAATCAATTATATTAAAGTCAAAGCTGTCACCTGGCGCAATTTCTATGAAAAAAGAAAACAATCAAAACAAACAGCACCAAAATATTCTAAAAAAATTGCCGTTAAATAATAATAATAATAATAACAATGATAACAACAACAGCAATAAACGACCAACTTTAGTAAATCAGCAATCACGTAAACGTAAAATGACTGTTGGTTTAACTGCAAACCCAGTTGGTAGACCTCAAAAACGTGTAAAGAAACATGTAGAAAAATGTGTTGGTACGTTAACAGCTACAATAACAAAACATCAAATGCCACATTTAACATCGACTAATTTGAAACGTAAGAATAGTACGACATCTTTAGAATCTATAGCCAGCAACTCGCAACATTCAACAACATCCTGTACCTCGCAACAACAAAAACAGTATCAAAGTCAACAAGCACAGCAGCAGCACTTATACGGCGTAACACCAGCGATAGCGAATAATACGTCATCGTCACTGGCACCTCCTGCTTTAGCACCACTAAGTAGCGGTTTGGTCGGCCACGGATTACCCCAACATTTGTTTAGTTTTGGTCACGATAATAACCATCATAAAATTCAACAATTTCGCCCCAACAATATTAAAGTAAAACATTCCTTCTCTGTCTCTACTACTCCTACTGCAACAGCCTCCACACCAACTGAACTTAAAGATTTTATTTCACAATTCTCATTTATCTCCCAAAAACAAACACAACCCGAAACTACTGTTAGCGATGTTAATTTGCTTAATACTAATTCCAATTCAAATTTCACCTCTTCTGGTATGGGCTCGACCACGTCATTACCAACAGCCGATGATTTTCTAACTCAAGATATGTTTAGTATATGTGAAAATAGTTCGGCCAGCTCTGCAGATACTGGCTTAGGAGGTTTGAGTGATCCCGAATTAATGTTAGGCGGTCCAGAAGGTGAAATTCATAATTTCCAAATTATGTTGCTTCTTATAGGGAAATATTATTAATTTGTGTTTTGTTTAGATGATATACCTTTAGGTGATACCCGCTTACTGGAAGAAAATGATTTAGAGAATGTTTTAAACTCTCTGCCAGAAGATGCATTTAAGGAATTGTTTACTACGGGTAAGTTGAAGTTTCAGAGGGGGAGGCGGCCAAAAATAATTATATATTAAATGTCATAAAATTATTTATTCTATAAACATTTTTAGTCCACCAAGATGAAAGTGATGAAATCGAACGCGCTATCGAACTTGCCGACAAACATTTGAAAACGCTACAACAAACGATTGGTTCAGAATTGGGTGATTTTCTCGACTTTAGCGACGACATGTTAATGGACAATGGCGGTCTTTGTGATGGATCAACCGCAAGTACTATATTAGATACATCAGCTTTATTTATAGGAGGTGGAAATGTTGGTTCAACCTCGATAGCAGTGGGAGCGAACGCTACTCAGGGTGGAGGAACATTAATAGGAACAGATACTAGAGGTTTAGTGCAAACGTAAATTAAAGTTAACATAAAATAAAGAAAACATTGAATGGAAATTATTTTATAGGTTGCCGAGTAAGAAATTCTTAGTTTTAGTTATAATTTTAATTTAAAAATAAAAAAGATTAATACATTTAAGTTTAATTAAATAATTTTATTATTTTAAAAACAATATTTTCGAATTTTATTTGTAAAAAAAAATTATTGTATCTTTAAAGAACAAACAAATTGTATTTTCTGTTAAAACCAAGCGCTTATTTTTCTATTTTTTTTTCTTTTTAAATGTAATTATTGAAAATAATTTCTAAGATTTTAATGTGTGAAAAAATAATAAAATAAAAAAAGTGAAATTTTTTAAGCTTAAATGTTGTAACAAACTTATAAAAAATACATATATGAAATTTTTATATTTTAACAATATTTTACAACAACAAAAAGCGTTTTCATTAAGTTTTTTTTTTTCATTTACTTTTAAATATCTAAATAACAAAAGCAATAATTTGCACTATTTGAAAAGAATTCACATTAGGACTTGAATATTTTTTTTATACAACTATTAAAAAGAAAAATATTTAAATTTGTTCAAAAAATACTGCAGGAGATTTATTGAGGGATTTTTATAATCGACATTATAAATTTATAATTTTTAATGTTTCGTGTTTATTTAAATTTCTTAAAGAGGAAAGAGTATTTTTATATTTTCGATTAAGGCACTAAATTATTGTAACAACTATTTAACAGCCGTTTCAATATTCTACTTTCGAATGATTGTCAGTGTACAAGTGATATAAATCATCTGAATTTAAATTTAAGGAATTTGAAAGGATTTGGTAAAAATTGCATTTCGAATGGCACAATGTGGGAATTGTGGGAATTTTTTTGGTTTTGGTTCTTCAGAATATAAATATTAGTTATTATGGATCCAGTTGTAAAAACCATTTAAAATAAATTCGAATTTTCGCATTTTCCCTTCAAAGTTGGCCGATTGGAATTTTTTTTGATAAGGATATACAGTTATTCGATTGATTGAACGTTTTGATAATCGCTAATTCAAGAACTCTGACTAATCAGCATTCCTAACTTGCTGATTTTGAAAATATATAGTAAAATTATTGATTATTATTGATTTCTGTTTGGTCAACAACTTAAATAGATAAGAAAACCCTAATTTTTTTCGTTGTGATGAACTCATTCATGATTAGAATATAAATAAAATTCAGTTTCGATTTTGTAAAGATTTCTATGAATTCTTTTTTTTTTAATTTTTATTTTTAATTTTCAAATTATACCCAATTTTTATTTCACGATTATTCAAATCCTTTTTTTTCCAGATATCTGCGGAAGATTGTACGGAAACGGTTGTAGTGAAGAAAGCATTACTTAATATTTGCAAATCACAACAAATTTTCAATAAAATTCAAGATGACGTCACCGAAATGTCCGCTCTCTTTGTGGAAGCTTCTCGTTACATTCTCTTTGCGTTGATGAAGAGTTGGAAGGGCAACAACTTTGAACCTGTAAAATTCCAATATTTTTACTATGCTCTGATGAAAAAGAAAAAACCGCAATATATTCTAGATCCTGAATATGAAAAATTGAGAAATCATCTTCCTCTCTATGATAGTTCATATCGGTCGAATCTATTTATTGCATCCGCACTCCAATACGAAGTAATATTTCACAATAACATATGGATGCATACTTACAATCGCTTGAGACGTTTTTTCTATCATCATAAGGAAGCTGCCGATAAAACCAAAATACACAAAACTTTTTCCTTTCTGTTTCAATCGAACAGCAAAGAAGTCCCAGATGAAGGTCTATTGAAAATTCTTAAAGATGAACTGAAATGGAATGGCGAGAAATTGAACAACCTTCAAAACCGAAGGCTATTTTGGGCGCATCTAAAATTGTTTTATAATTTACAACGCTGCAATGAAAGAAACAACTTTAAGAATTTCTCGATTATACCGCAATTTAAGCATGGATTACATCATCTGCAATACGATTCGTTTGCACTCTATCAGTTGCTATGCAGTCTAAAATTGTACAAAGCTGCATGGAGTAAATTTGAGCGAGATACGGAGTGGCGAAAATATTTCAAATTCCCCGAAAAAAAACAAAAAAATTCAACTATTCTGTGCAAACTGATGGTGTTGCCGTTTCCATATCGATGAAGAAGAAGATACCAGCAGCTAGTAATGGCGATGCCGTACACAAATTAAAAAGAACAAAACTGCAAAAACATGAGTCTGATTGTCGAGGGAATCTCTTGAAAATTCGC
This sequence comes from Lypha dubia, assembly GCA_947311025.1. Classification (NCBI taxonomy): domain Eukaryota; kingdom Metazoa; phylum Arthropoda; class Insecta; order Diptera; family Tachinidae; genus Lypha; species Lypha dubia. The sequence goes on along the minus strand of OX371260.1, from coordinate 21,963,614 downwards.
AGTACGGCATATGAGAACAAAATTGGACTGGATCCGGGACTTCGACTAATCTATGGTGTTGTGCGAAACGGCAAACCGATAAAGCTAACGAGTGCCACGTATCATGGAATGTCTGGATTACATGCACGTCTTGTACAACTCAAAAAGTATACTGCAAATTTCAAAGAACACTCACAAATATCTCCACACTCTGAAAATTTCAACGAATATACACAGTATCAACTTGAAATATTCGCTGGAAAACAATTTCTATTCGGACAACGTAAGGTAGCAAGATTAAAATTTAAAAAGTATATTTGCGTAGAGAAAACTGCAAATAGTGTAGCTAAAAATCTGGTGCCAAACGCTACGGAAAAGACATTGACATGTATTGGTTCCAGTGACATAGCAACAAATTCACCTATGAAGGGTTATATTCGGTCATCAAATAGAAAATTAATAGATTGTTTACGACGAAGACGTGCCGATAAACTGTTTGTGAATGAATTCCGAACAACCAAGTTGTGCGCAAATTGCTATAGCAAGAATAAAACATCAAAATCTCCACATAGGTACCAATTTTGCCTAAATTGTCGTACTTGTTGGAATCGTGATGTTAATGCTGGTATCAATATATTATATCTGGGAGAATGTATTATTAACCAAATAGAAAAAAATTACAATTTCAATAGATAATATATAGTATAATATATATACATATACACATATGGACAGATAAATAGGCGTGAAATAAATATTGGAATGCTTTTACATATTTCTTTATTTTTTTCAATATTTAACACTTTATTTATTAAGTAAACTTATTTTATGCATTTTTAAATTAATTCAGACTTAAAGTGAAAGAAGTTTAAAAAAAAACTTAAAATAACGTAAATTCGAGAAAAAGTTTGCTAAATTGATGTGGACAATAAAATAGGTGTGCACAAAAAATTTTAAAATTAATGCATCAGTTTGGACATGTAGGTAATTTTTTTGGAATAAACATTAAAGCTGATGTTTAATACCCTGTATAGCCGCCATTGTTTTTAAGGACAGCTTCTATTCTCCGAGGCATTGATGAAATTAACTTACGGCAAGTCTCTACAGGGATATTGTACCACGCATGTTGAATATTTTCCCATAATTGCTTTTTATTACTGCAGGGAAGCTTGGAAACTTGTCGCTTTAACTCGCCCCAGAGGTTCTCGATCGGATTGAGATCGGGAGACTGACTAGGCCATGATATTACATTCAACTTATGTTGTTGAAACCATGCACTCACTAACTTTGATGAGAATATTATCTTGCTGGAATTTCCATACTAAAGGCATATTTTCTTCAGCGTATGGTAGCATGACTGTCTCCAATAAATCCTTGTACACAAATCGATCCATCGTGTTTTCTATAAGATGAATTGGGCCTACTCCATACCAAGAAAAGCAGCCCCACACCATCAGATTTCCTCCTCCATGCTTAACGGTTTTTTTGGTAAATCTAATATGGAACTCCTTTCCTTTTGGTCGACGTACATTTCTTTCCGCATCGTTACCAAACAAATTGATTTTAGTTTCGTCGCTCCAAAGAATATTTCGCCACTTTTTTTCTCCTTCTAGCCCGCATAGGGTTGCCAGACAGGCCTGATTTGGCCTGATTGTCAAGTTTTTTAATGCGCCTCAAGTGTCAAGTGAAAAATTGATTTGTCAATGTTTTTTGTAAGTAATTTTTTTTCTCAAATTTATTCTAGCTACATATGTAATAATACTTAAAAAAAGTAAGTTTAAATTTCTATAAAACACATCGAAAGAGCATATTTTTAATATCAATACATTTAAGGACTAATATGATACATATATTTTTCTGTGCAATTATAATTTAAAAAATATAGTTCTCTTTAGGTATGTACAATTATAATAAAAGTGCCAACACTGATATTTACCCCATTACTCAGATGGTAGAGTAATTCTGTATCTAAGAATACGAAATATATGTGGCAAAATAAATAGAACCTACATATATTTTTTTTCTTAAGATGGTACCTATATTATTTTTTTTAAATAACGCCTAAGTTTTCTTTAAAATATGTAAAGACTGAATTTTTATTGTTATATTGTTTTTTGTTTCTTTTACATTATTTCTGTTATATTTACTTTTTATGATATTTTTGTTTTTATTCTAATAATTTTTATGAAAAAAAAATAATAAAAAATTTAATTAAAACCAATAGTATGAGTGTATTTATTTGTCAAGTTTTTTTTTCAAAATCAAGTTTTTTTTTGGTCAATGTCAAGCTTTTTGGCAAATTGGATCTGGCAAGCCTAAGCCCGCACCATGTTTTATGAGCCAAAGCAAAACTTTTCCTCTTCTTCAAATTGTTCTGTCTAAGCAGAGGAACTTTGCGAGCTATTCTACTCGGTAGTTTTGCATCCAGCAGTCTTCTTCGAACTGTTCTGGATGATACTACATTTCCTATTTCGGCTGCAATTACCCTCGAAGACTTGAATGGATCCCGTTTGGCTAAAGTTATTATGCGATTATCGGTAGATGGAGGTGTTTTTTTACACACTCCACGTCTTTCAGTATTCCGTTTTGGTTTCAAAGCATTTGTAACGAAGTTTTCTGACCGTCCCAAAGATGTGGCAATGAATTTGTAAGTTCGCCATTGTTCCCGAAGTTGGTGAACAAGACGTCTTTCTTCTTCACTACAATGATGCCCACGGCCCATACTAAATTGCGTTTGATAAAATAGAATGTTGCAGCTTATTTGCAAATAATATTTTGCACTTTCTATATTAGTATTTTTCTCAATAAATCAAATTTTCACAAATTTAAATAATTCACACCTATTCATCTGTCCAAGTCAAATAGCAGTTAAAACAAACAAGTCACAGCATTCTTTAAAACATATGTTTCTGCAAGTGAAATTTCCCGTTATTCTTTCTAAACAGTGATGCCAGACTCACTATTTTTAAAAAAAATTGTATGTAGGAGTAGTTTTCTATAATTCCTGTTAAGTTAAAAATAAATGCTATCGATACACCTATTTTTCTGTCCACATGTGTATATATAATTCCTTAAGTATCATTCATAGCACAATAATACCAGGTACACGCATCAGCAAATTTGCTCGTCAGCTGATTTTTCTATACGTGTGTGTGTGTGCCCCTCTTGAGTGCTTGTCAGATGTTTGTTGTTTACAATATGTCTGCTAAAAAAAAAATTGTGCAAAAAGTAACGGAAAATTACTTCAAAGTAATTGTTGCAAATCAAGAATATCAAGTGCTTGTATTGAAAATAATAAGATTTTTAAAAGATTTTATAATAAAAGAAAAATGCGTTGGTGTACGGTGTGTCGAAAAAGTTTTTCTAAGGGCAGTGGCAATTTATTCAATGTGCCAAAAAACATTGAAATGAGACAGAAATGGGGTGAAAATTGTGGCAAGGATTTTAAGCCAACGTCACAGATATGTAGCGACCATTTTTTGCCATCAAGCCTCAGACGAGTTGGAAATAGAATTTCTCTTATGCCAAATGCTGAGCCTTTTTTCTTTAAAGATAGTTCCGATTCAAGGTAAGTACAATAAATTGTTATTTGTTCAAGAAATTATATTTGCGAAATTTCATTTATGTGTTTGTTATTGGTTAGGTAATCTATATGCAGTTCAGTATCTACTGATGAGTTGGTATTTAGCTGATAATGAACTCCAGGATTAGCTAACTCATAACAAATACATAAATAAAAGTTTGCAAACATAAATTCTGGAGCAGCTCGAATAAAATGTTATATGGCAAGCAAAAACACTAATTCAAATATTTAAAAATTTTGTTCATTGTTTTCATTAAAATTTTTGAAATTCTGGAAGGGAAAACAACGCCTTAATTTCGGTGATGATATTGTATGAAAAACGAAAACAAAATTTTTAAATATTTGAATTTGTGTTTTTGCTTGCCATATAAAAGTCATTTCGGTGATGCGTTTTACAAAATTAGGGTCTAAGTTTTTTTAATCCTTTTTAATAAATTTTAATAATGTATTTCGTATGTATTTGTCAATAAGATTTAATATAGATGAATTCGAAATAAACGAAAGTTTTGAATTCGAAGACGTATCTTTCTTGTCCGTTGAGTCCAAAATGGACCAAGGAACACAATATGATATTGAAGACAATAATAGGGACCAAGGAACACAAACTAACTGTGTGCAGGAAAAAAGGGACGAAGAAAGTCAAACTGACTCTGCGCCAGAAAAAATTCACGAAGAAACCCAAACTGAGTAAGTATGACTATAATTTGAACAGCTTATTATTATTCCTACATAAAAAATAAACAAACTGCTGTTTAGTTCATCTATTTTCGTTCTGAATAGCAAAGCTTATTTTCTAAGAATTCGAAATTTGGAAGCCGCTAATTTAAAGCTAAGGTCGGAGCTTGGTAAAGCACATGCTTTTATTGATGGGCTAAAAAAAATTTTTTCAGAGGGTCAAATTAAGAAATTGGCTGCTCCCGGACGAATCAATTGGAAATGGGACGATATTTCCTCTGCAATATGCTTGCATGCTGCCGGTCCGAGAGCATATAACCATCTCTACAAGAAAGGATTTCCGCTTCCACATGCGTCAAGGCTTAATCGCTGGTGCGCAAAAATCAACATCAAAGAGGGAATACTATCTAGCTCGATAGATTTTATGCGCCAGACAACGGATTTGAGTGAGGAGGAAAAAATTTGCGTCCTATCTTTTGACGAGATGAAGGTAGCGGAAACTTTCGAATACGACAACGTTGGTGATTATGTAAGGAAGCCTGCCAGCTACGTGCAAGTAGTTATGGCAAGAGGATTGCGAAAATCATGGAAACAGCCTGTTTTTTACGGATTCGATTTTGATGTCACTAAGGAATTACTTGGGAAAATTATATGCCAACTTGGAAACGCTGGCTTCACAGTGGTTGCCATAGTTTGCGATATGGGACCAAAAAACCGTAAGCTATGGAAAGAGTTATGTATTACAATAGGTAAGTAAAATGTAATACATATACACGAATTAACATTCAACAATCACACAACTTCTAACACCTCACACCTACAACATATACATATGTATCTTCTAACACCTCACATCTACTACATATACAATATTTATGTAACTTCGAGGACGAAACGTCAGTATTTGTGGCAGGGTCAGGCTTTTTTATCCGCAATATTTGCAAAAGAGGGTAATTAATTTTCAAAAATTTTTTTCTTATGGGTTTGTGTATGCTTTGTGGTTTATTTAATTTCTTAAAAATTCAAAACAAAAACTTCCAATTTCTATGAGTATCATTATTTCTTATATTACGAAAAATATGTATACTTGGTTATTTTTATTTTGTGTTCTTAATGAAAATGACTTAATTCTACCAATTGTGTTGGTAGAATTATATTGAATGTGCAACTAATAAAACAAATTAAATATACATACATACATTTATTTACAATAATTACAATACAATACAAAATTCCATATAAAAATAACTTTGTTTCCATACTTTGGTTTATTAAATAAACTAACTTAAGAGAAAATAAAAATACTTCCAGTTAAATAACCTTAAAGAGAAAGATAAGAAAAAAAGAAATAAATACACTACGTTAAAGCCTCCGGTTTAGAAGATATTGGAACAAAACCATTAATTGAAGCGGAACTAGTGTTACTGCTTGCCGTCAAATTCGTATCCTTCATGTTGTCATTTGTTTTCATAAGAGTGCCCAATACTATGCCCAAAAATAAAATTAAGCCTACTTGATTGTTGGAAAAGAATTTTTTGGCACAATCTGAAGGATTATTGATATTAAGTGAATATATCTAAAAAAAAATATTAAAAAATTATCTGATAAATTATTTAAATCATTTAGAAATGATATTACCTGCTGCACAAGATGTCCAGCTACCAGTCCTACGGAGGCGTAATAAGGAATTGTTTGATCACAGGCTAAACCAGCAACTGTTAGGCCAGTTAACATGGCTGCAGTAAATCCTGACAGCCACAATTTTGTGTTATCTCCAAATCTCAAAGCGGTAGATTTAACGCCAATTTGTAAATCATCTTTTTTGTCCTGATGCGCGTAAATGGTGTCGTAAACTATGGTCCAACATATGCCAGATAAATAAAGAGGCAAACATGCTGACCAATTTACCACTCCCTGAGTTGCACACCAACCTAATAGAGCACCCCAATTAAAAGCCATGCCTAACACAAATTGCGGCCAATAGGTAACACGTTTCATCAAAGGATAAGTTATCACTAGGACCAATGAGCTTGCACCCAATAATATAGACTCCCAATTTAATTGCACTAATATTAACAGTCCCAAGCTCAATTGCGCCGATAAAAAAACAATGGCATCCAATTGTGTTATTTCGCCACAAGCCAAAGGTCGATTGCGAGTTCTCTCTACCTTTCTATCTATATCACGGTCCCAAAGATCATTAATAGTGCAACCAGCACCTCTCATAATCAAAGCGCCGGTGGCAAATAATCCCAACATATGAAAGTCTGGCCAACAACCGGCAGAGGCACTTAACGCTATACTCCAACTACATGGCCAAAATAATAAATAAGTACCAATAGGACGATCCATACGCATTAGACGTATATACGGAGTAACCGCTTGTTTAACCAGCACCGAAAGTGGTAGATGTGAGGCATTGTTATCTTCTTCCGGTTTCTTAGTAGAATTCTGAGCTAGATGTTGCTTGTGATTTAATAAGTTTTCTGATCTATGTAGATATCTTGCATTTACAATCACTTCCGCTTTTGTGAAACGCTTTAAATAATTTATAGCAACAATGCCAGATGAACTGTTGGCATTCGTATAATTTACTTTAACCCCTAAATTGGTAGCGGCTGATAATTTAGTGTTAAATAATCGGCTGCGTAAAATTATCATGTCTTTCTTCAACAATGTGGGTGAAATGAGATGTTTTTTAGTTTAAAATTAAAGAGAGTTTGTTCTAAAATCAACATGCAATAATCAAGTTTTTTAAAGGTCAAAGTTTGTGCATTTTTAATACTTACTGAATTATGGCAAGATATGTGAATCTGTGAATTTTTATTCAGTTCTTCGATTTGTTTTAAAAACCTCGTTGTATATTAATTTTATATTTTTTTTCTCAACTGTTGTGGTTTCGTAACCTCGATCTCGTATAGAAATCGCCAGCTTAAAGACAGGATTTTCTAAGTATCAACTTTTGCTGTGTTCCTATTTAAGTCCTTACATTGCACGAAATACTTTTGTCAAAGTCTCATTATAAATATTTAATTAACTTATTAAAGTTTAACTGTTTGTTTGGATATTTTCCCTTTTCTATTCTAAAAACTGCTGGTGCACATAATGTTCTTGTTTATAAAATTGTGTTTGCTTAAAAAAATTACTTGCGAACTGTCATCCAAACATGTGCGCAACAGGGTGTGTCTAAGACAGATGGTTTCGTATAAATATTAATTATTGTTTTTAGGATTGTGTTTAGGAAAATTTCAAAATGCAAAAGGGACTACATACATATCGCTCCTTTATTGCAACATAGTCATATCTCAAAAAACAAAATTTTTCAGTTACTGACGAAAAAAAAGAGTTTCTCAATACCTTCTTTATTTGTAAAAAAATTTGCATAAACATATCTCTATCTAAACCCAAGTTATAACCGCTTACATGCTCAAGCCGTCCATATAAATGCTTACGCTTTGAAAACTTTAAATGCATTTTGCCACGTTTGAGTTTTTTTGAGATATGACTACGTTGCAATAAAGGAGTGATATATTAATTTTTGTAAAATTTTCAGAAGAGATAAAAACAGAATTACTAAATCAATATTCTTTTGAAAACAAACACAGCACGGAAACCTGCATATTAGTCCCTTTTACATTTTATATAACGATATGACCATATAACTTAAACATGTGAAGAAAGTTTAACATGATTAATTTATAACATTCAAGTCGCGAAAGTTATTAAATAAAATTTAGGCGATTAAAAACACACTATCCTTTTGCAAAAGTTTTTAAAAAATTAACTTCCTCTCGTAATTAAAAGTGACTGTTTTTAACTATTAAAAAAATTTATGGCTTTGAATACATATTACATATAAAACTTTATTAAGTTTTTTTTGGTTTAATTTCTAAAACCCCAAAAATATTCCATTCTTTTTATTTCTTGCATTGTTTATGCAGATATAGATTTTAACAAAAACAAAAAAAAAAAAAAAAAAAAAAACACCAATATTATTTTGGCACACGTTACTCTCAATTCGAACCAAAAAATATTCGTTTTTTTCACACGACACCATTAATTCGAAATTGAAAGCACTTTAGATTATTGCATACGCTACTTTATTCTAGAGTTAATGAACGAAAAAAAAATGGCAAAATAAAATGATATCAAAGAAATATTGATTGTTAGGTTTTAAAGACAAAAGTCGTCTGTACTTACCTACATATAACAGTATCAACCAAGGTGCTCCAAATGAGGTAGACGTTGAACGTTGAAAATAAAAACTATTGAAGTCGTTTATTAACTCAGTGATACGATTAAATTTTACAATCTAAGCAAATTTATGCATATATGTACGAGAATGTATGTATGTACATATATATGAATGTGCTTGATATATAACAGTTTTGTTAATTATTTTATTATTAAATAAATAAAATTTCTTACTTCAAAACTTATCTTCTTTTAGAAACGAAGTGATATTTTTATTTCACATAATTAAGCAAATGATTGATCGATGCAGATAATTTATAATTTTGTTCTAATTTTTTTATAAAGAAGTGTATTAATTATTTAAGATAACCTTAACAAAGGTAGCTGCTTGCAAGCCGGCTTAGCCTAATTGTCAATGTCCATTTAAAAAATAATGTTTCTTCCATCAATCAAATTCGAAATTAACAGTATTTTTGTTTATGTTGTTGTAATAATAATAATAAGGCAGACTACGTTATTAAATACGCCTTGACCTTGACAATTTGTGGTAGATCAAGATTTCTTCATTTATTTAAATTTTAGGAAAATGTCTTTGTATTCAGTTTTTCGCTATAACGAAACTGTTTTTATATATTGTTTTAAATACAATGAAATTGATTATGAGGGGTGTTCAGCTAGTTTCTGTGCGCTTTTCAATGGGCCTAATGTAGATTCTTAAAGGATCTTTTACACAAACTCTCATAGAAAAGCTAAAATTTTGAATGAGAAGTTTAAAAATAATAAAGCTCACGTTTTTATTTTAATCAATCGTGTCTTTCTTTTCCTACTTAAAAATAATTGTAAGATTAACAACAGCAGTGTTGCTAACATATGTATGTACATAAGTATATATGTTATCGTTTGCGTGTGCACTTGCATATTTATAATTATTTAATTATAATTAATTTTCATTATAAAATAATTTTTCTATCCAATATTAATATTGTTGATTAAATAAACAAATGCTTGCATGATTGGTGATGTCCATTACTTTAGATAGTTTGCAGTGCTCTTATCGTGTTTCCTCGTTATGTTTATTTCCATCGGAAAAGGACACAATTAAAATGTTTGTTTTTATGTTGGCGATAAGGTATAAAATCTCTGAAAACAGCGTTACGTAGTATGTGCACAGCCCCTTATGCCCCTTAAAAATTTATAGTGTTGATATCGCCTGTAAAACTTCGCTGTCAGCTGTTGATACCGGGCCTTCCAATTTTCATACATAAGCTGTGTTTTGTTCTAGTGAAATAATAGTGCACAGGCCCTTATGATATTTTGTAACCTATGACGCAAGTTCAACAATTTCAAAATCATATTTGTACATAACTAGCTTATCCCGGTGTGCTTCGCTACCCGTACCGCTATTTATATATCCTATTGTAAAAATTGAATGACGATGGGTCCACTAGTTAAGACTATATTACGATTTTTAATTTTCCTAAAAAGGGGCGTGGTCCACCCAATTTTCTCCTGGTACGTATTCCAAATTATGTCAATATCATATGTACCAAATATCATCGACGTAGGTGAAAAAATGCCCAAAATATGGCGATTTAAATTTTTGGGTTATGTGGGCGGTGCCACTCCTCTTTGTCCAATCAAAACTTCATATAGCCTATTATTCCTTCCAGAGTCACAGTAACATGCTGTGAAAATTTCAGGAAGATCGGTCCAAGGGTTTGGCCTCCTATAAGGAACAAACAAACAAATAAACAAACACACATTCGGTTTTATATATTAAGATAGATTTTCTGTTTAAAATTTAAAAGTAGAAAAACACAATAAAGTTAACAAAAAGTTTTCGTTATCTAAGAGATATTATCTACATACAGACATATGTATGTATTTATATCATAAGCCACACATTTGAATATGAAAATATGATAACAACAATCTAACACAAATATGTTTCTCAGATATGATAAAACTCTGTCCTAAATCGTTCCTACCTTTTGATTTCCATTTCATATAAGATACGTTTTCCCATGATTTAAGTGACCAAATGTTATGTTTACTTTCAAAATAATCATGATATCATACAAGATACATATATGTATGTGTAAATACAATCCGCACATATCACAAATGTGAAAATAAGGCCAAGTTCCTATCCAAAATATTTTGGCCGTAAAAAGTACTGAGATCAAAATATGGACCAAGTTCTTGATAGGTACAATACCATCTCTTTTCTAGGCAACCTGTAAGCTTGGCAAAATTTTTTGCATTTCCAATATGGGAAAGAATTCTTTAAAAAATACATATGTATGTATATACATACATACATACATATCGTTCTTTTGTTGCAACTTAGTCATAGTCATATCAGCTACTAATAAAGGGTGTTTCTTAATATCTCTTTTATTTTTAAAACATTTTTCACATACATATTATGTATGTAGATATCTCTATCTAAGCCGAAGTTATAACTATTACAATGCTTACGTTATAAAAACTTCAATGCATTTTGCCAAGTTTTAATTTTCTTGAGATATGATAACTTTGCAATAAAGGCGCGATATGTAGCTGCATTAAAAAATTATTTGTTTTTATATTTAAGTTCTGGTAACTATAAAAGATAGCCAATTTAATGACCGAATACATATTATGCTTATTCTCCATGTAGAAATGAACCTTTACACACAGAAATATTAGTATGCAAATGCTGGGTCCCATAGCCAAAATCTTATGGATCTAATTGTTATGAATATATCTCAACTGTATTCTAAATTTGTTCTACAAATGTCATCCCCGTTTTGATGTAAATCTCTACAACTGACGTCAAAATGCGCCGTGTCATCTGCTAAATCGACAAATCTAGCAACAGAGATGATATCTTTGAAAAAAGATAACAGTGTATCAACAAAATACTTACTTAATTTGTACTCTTAAAATAAATCAGTTGTACATTGCAACTGTTTTTGGTGCGATGGAGCTCATTTATACTCACGTTTAAGTGTATGTTTCTAGATCCAGAATTAGAAAAATTTTAAAATTTAAATACAAACAAGATATCAGTTGTACTCGCATCGCTCGCTCACCTGTCGATCGAACATGCTCAATACCACCACAACTCTTATCAGAGTTAATGGATTAAAATAAAAAAAAAATTATTTATTTATTTTAAACATTTATTGAAAAAGTCTTTAAAAAGAGCTGAACATACTGTCTGAGAGAAACAGTACTGAGTTGACTTTCACTTGAAGCAAATGTTTGTGTGTTCTTTAAATTTTTTTTTTAATTTTAAGTGAATTTTAATATCACATTAAATACATATTTTTGGTTTTTGTTAATAAGATATAAAAATATATTGTTGATAATGGATCACGTACATGATAGCAGCCATGGTGATATGGAAATGGGACATGACAGCATGGGTGGCTCCAAGTCTTGTCCTATGATTATGTCTGTAAGTAGATTTTATTTATTAAATAAATTTGTTTAAATTCAAATTAAGATTAATTCCATAAATTACTGTGAGAGTGTAACGTACTTATAGATACGAGTACACATGCATGTTAGTTTTTATCATAATTCAAACAAGTGTTTATTATTCTTGTTCTCTCCGATTTATTTTCAATCGATGATGGAAAGTACTCGATTTGAATGAAAAAAGTACTTTTTGTAAAATTAAAGAACAACATATTATTAATTGTCATAAAAAATAGATTTTGACGTTGAATGAAATTTTTTATTTCATTGATTTTGTGTGGTTGTAATGTCAGTTAAAATTTCCTACGGCTAGATCACTATCCAACGTCGATATACGTGTATATTTTTTGTTACCCTGTTAACATATTTTTGTTGTTTAATTAATTGCTACAAAATCGATCGAAACTGATGTGATTTGCAGAGAATCCCAAACTCATGTTTAGTTTATGTTTTCTTTCCAGAATACTTTAAAGCTAAAAGTCCTTTGAATGTTTTCAAAATTTCCTAAAAGGGATTTTTTAAAAGAGTGAACATTTTGTGAATATCATTAAAATTTTATTTTTCACGGACAAAATATAACTTTTATCAGCCATGTATAACGCTCGTATATTTTTTTGAACCAAAAACAGTACATTTCACTGAAATTTTTTAAAAAAGCAGTAAACCGATTTGGAAAAACAGTACTTTTTGCAGTATACATATATTTTATTCAATATATAAAAAAAAAATTAACAATCATTTCCATCATCCGAATCATTTCCATCAAAATCAGCTTTTGTTGTTTTGGATTTGTCGTTTGAAGCAATTTGAATAAGCAATGCCGGCTTCGTTTTGAGGTAATTGTAGAAATCAAAGCATTTGTACTTCAAATTACATTTGACGGTCAGAATCGCCTTCAATGTTTGCACATCTAATCGGGTTTTGTCTGACGTCCAAGTTTTGTTCACTGCAGAGAAGATTCGTTCCACTGATGCAGAAGTTCCTGGCAAACATAAAATATATTCAACGATCGTGGCCATTTCTTTGAATTCGCAATCGGCGTCATAAAGAATAAAAAACATGCATACTTTTAGGAGCGTCAGTAAAATAAGATTTACATGTTAATAAAAAAAGCGTAATGTGAGCTTTTCTATTAAAACAAAATCAAACAAACGCCTGTGGGTGTAATAAACTTTATCACTGCAAAATCAAAATACAAAATCAACGAAATCTGAAGACTGTAAATCAAAAATGATCGGATTACAATTACCTTCGTAATAATGAAATAACGAATTATTCGGTTATAATTTAACAAGACAGTTGACAATTTAAATTACATTATTTTATTATTTGTACAAACCTTTAATACAAACAAAATATCTAATTTAATATTCCAAAAAACTAAATGTCAAAGTACAAGAAAAAAGTACACTATCATCATCACTGTAATAAACTGCACACATAATTTTTTAAGAGAAAAGAATTTAAGAGTAATATGTAAAGTGCTGAAAACATTATATCAGAAAATTTAAGAGCCAACAGTTTTCTCGTTTACAATCAATAAAGAGAGATATGTACATACGTATTATATTTTGAATATCTGCCTAAAAATCATACTTATACCAGCTTTGTCTAACAAAACTATCTGTACAAGTTTTTCACGGTCATTATCTGCTTCTTCTTGCTAACTATTATAGCCGAATCTCAACTTATTTGTTTGATCTTGTCGACACATATTGTTTTTTGTTTCAACGATCGACCTTAGGTTTACAATCAAATTCAAGATGTGATATTTTTAATCTTCTTCAGTCAACACGATTTTTATTATTACACTAACTTTACCCGGTGTGTTTCGCTAACACCATTCTCTTCGAATAAAACAAACATTATTTGATTCTTCATTATTTTGGGCAAAAAACAAAGAAGATATTAATAAAAAGGGCGCAATAAGCAGAGTGAAAACGTTAGCTGCCAGTAAAATCGACTTAAAAGAGAGTAAAAAAGAGTTATTTGATGATAATTTTTTTTAATAAGGGTATCCTTTTCTCCCTCATATAGCTTCAAGATTTTCTTGAGGAGTAACCCTCAACAAATTTTAAGACATTCATTATTTTATTTTGCATTGTGGTATCCATTTCCACCGTCCTATCGCCTCAAGATTTCTCTGTAAGTTGTATTTTGTTCTAGGAGTAACCCACAGAAAATTCCAAATATTTTTTATAATCATTAATTAGTCACTATTATTAATTTCTGTTGTATTGATTTTAACTAAAATTTTTTTGTTCTATTTCAGTTTCACGCTGGTCACTGTGAACGTATTCTATGGAATGGCTGGGTTGCCAGTACTGTTACCGAATTTGTATTTTCCGCCTTTGCAATATTTTTAATATCCTTCCTTTATGAAGCTTTAAAATTTGTACGCGAATATTATTTGCGTAAAAGTGTGAAAGAAGAATCTGCACGTGCGGCCGCTGAATTGCAAAGAAAAAATTTGCCAACATGTCATGGCAACAGTATGGCTGAAATACGTCAAAAGTCTTATAGGGAAAAGATATTCGAAAGTGGTCATATTGTGCAAACATTTGTCAACTTGATTCAAATAATTCTTTCTTATCTGCTGATGTTGGTCTTTATGTCATTTAACTATTGGCTCTGCTTGGCCGTAGTTTTAGGCTTGGGAGCTGGTTATTTCTTTTTTGGTTGGATTAAAAGAGATGCTTACGAAAGTGAATGCTGTCCATAAATTAATTGAACCGCTGATAAACAACTCATATGCCAAAATATTAGAATTAATTTAAGAATTTGCTTTTTGTTTAATTTTTGTTTGTAAGTATCCGAAACCTAGAGCTCATTACTAATAAAAATTTTGCATATATTGATTTTACAATTTTGATTTGAACATTTTTATAAAGTCGTTTAGAAGTTATAAGATGAGTTCATTAGTGTCATAAGTAAGCTAGTTTTAGTTTTTGATTATTGTTAAATATATGTTTAAGTAAGTACAAGTATATGTAAGTAATTAAGTTTTGTAAAAATTAAATATATAAAAGAATTTTATTAATATGAGAACTTAAATTCCTATTTTAAACCATATTTAAATAAACGAATTTTAAAATTGGTTCGACCCTTGTTTAAAGCTATTTTAAAATGACACTTGCTTTTTTGATTTGTGTTTATATTCATTTTAGAAGCTATTGTGAAAAATTGTTAGTTGATTTTTTAATAAAAAATGGACACGCTCTATATTTGATCAAGAGAATTGGCAAGAGCAATTGGTTCTTAAAATATTTATATTTTTAATTATACATATATTATTTATAATAGAAAATATTGCCGAAATTTCAAACAATCGTCAAACAAAAATTTACAAAAAGATAACTGACCCGTTTTCCATTCCGGATAACCAATTTAAGCAGAAATATAGTTTTAATAAACAAACGGTAAGGAAAATTGTAAATTTGGTAAAAACTGATATTTCTGTAGAGCGTAGAGGGTGCGGAACCTCTCCAGAACTTCAGGTCTTAGTAGCTTTACGTTGTTGGAGACTAAGAGAAGTATGTTTTGCACTCTGTAATAGTAATATAAATAACTACCCAAAATCATACTTGAGCTAGTGATGTATTAATAATCAAAACAATAATCAAAATAATTTTAATTACACCTTTGCCCAACAATTTATTTACTATTTTTCTTTTTTTAATTAATAAACGAGTTATCATAAATTTTTTTTATTTTATAAAAACAATATTCTTCTCAAACACGACAAAAAAAAAAATATATAAATTCGAGTACTGTATGAATCAGTAATCATTGTTTTGCATCAGTAAGAGTCAAGTGACACCTCAAAAATATAGTGCTGCCAACCTCGTTTTTAAAAAACCTTTAATCGTTTTTTAGTTAAAATACTGATTATGAATACGAATTTTTGACAAATTTTTTTTAGGCTTAAAATCTTGTTTAACTAAAATGTATTTGAAACCTGAACGAAGATATTTTATAAATACGGCTGTAAAAATCTAATGGCGGACATATGCTTACTGAAATTTTTAAAATTGAAAACTCTTTTTGTCGTTTTTGAGATATGACCTCTTTGCAATAAATAAGCGAATATTTATGTATTTGCAATAAAAAATTAATTATACAAACCGAATATTGAAAAGTTTTTTAGTTAAATGATGTTTTAGTAAAAAAAACGACACCAAAATATAGACGGACATGCAATCCAGGCAGATTAAAATTCATATCAAAAATTAAATAAACATTAATTAGAAAGACACTGATATATTTTCAGTTACGAAAATTGTGCTCCTCTGTTTTATAATGAATATCAGAATTCAGTTAAGGCTCTGTTGAATACAAATTAAATAGAGTTGATTCAAATGGTTTGTGTCTCTACTAATCAAATTTAAGTTTATCTTTTCACACATTCAACAATTAAGAATTTAGCAGCACATACATTTTTCATGAAGCGGATAGGGAAGTTGTTGAAATTTAAAAATTAAATTAAATTACATTTACTGACCTTTCGTTTCTTTGGATGAGTTTTGTAAGTTTTTTAGTGCATTATTATTTTAAAAGATAACAGTTAAATTTTTGCGGTCTGTTTTTAATGGATTTTTTTGTGTTGAAGATGTTGTCACACTAGTTATTAGCATGGTAACAAATTGGAAAGTTATTCCGAATTTCTATCTTGTCTTAGCGAGTTTTTTCTCACAGCGTATATTATGATGACAACTACAATCTTCAGCGGCCCTCATCAATTTCTTTTTTATGCTAAATTCATGTCAACTTTGCATTATACATACGACAGTATTTCACAATAAAATGACGGTCAGTATTTTGTTCAAAACTATATTTCTTACATGGGATTTTTACGAAATAATTTAATTTTTAATACAAAGTGTATAATCACTAATCAAGGCTCGCAACTTTGGTTGGAATTAGTAAAATACATATGTATATACAAAAAAATATTTGTGTGTATCTTTATTCAAAATAAAACAAAAATATCTATAACCGAACAAAAAAGAAAACTAAGCTAACTAAATTTTAAATAGAACTTAAATTAAAAATACATACTTAAAGTAATTAGTTTATTTTTTTAATTATTTTACATTTAATCGTATTTATATTTAGAAAATAAAAATGACTAAAAGATGAATACTTATGAGATAGAAATTTTTTTTAAACATTTGATTTGAAAAAAAAAAATACATATATACAATTAAAATTGTAAATATTTAACTGATTGATATCAATACGAGACAAGAGAATAATTTAAGAAGACATAATAAGCAGAGCTTTAAAAATTTAGGAAGAAAGCTTTTAAATTAGTTTAAAAGATAACGAGTATGGATATCAACTAAATTTTCAATCGATAAGCAAAAACATTGAACTTGCAACAAAAAAAAAATAACGGAATACATTGTATGCCTCTTACTTTTCCATGAAAGAATCCTTTTGGAACCTTCTATGAAAAAGAACTTTCTAAAATGGAATTTCAAAGGTATGTATTTCCAAGTTATTTATTTTGCTTGCATTTAAATGAGTTTTGTTTTGTTATCCATAATCGATCTAGAGTCTAGACAAAAAAAAAAAATAATCTCGATTTCAACATGTACATACACACATACCTTTAGCTGAAGTGCAAAACCACGTAGCTAATAAAAAAAATTCTAAATCACATTTTTAATTAATTATTTCAGGTTACATCGAAACACGTCTCGATACAAATTTGCAATCTTTCACCATCAACATCAGCGAAATTAAAAACGAAAACAAAAAAAGTATAGTTATGCGATTTGGCATTTCAGTTAACGATATGTCTGTTTGATTAAAATTTCAAAGTGTATCTGGTATCTGGTTAAAAGTTTTTACGAAGGTTTTTGAACCTTTTTAAGGCAAAACTGGTTTTCGATTAATTCATAGGATGATTCATAAACTGGTTGCTTAGTTCTCATAAGCCTGTGGCTCCTGCTGCCATCATGCCGCCGTGATGATGGTGGTGCATGCCACCATTTTGAAAATACATGTAGTAATTGTAGGGTTGCTGCGAGGCGGCAGCGGCTGCAACGGCCACCTGTGTGGCAGCCACTTGATGTTGAGCCAAAGCTGCCGTATTTGAAGCGCTTTCACAGTCCAAAAACTGTTGAGAGCCAGTGCCAGTTGCTCCGCCTACAGGCGAGTGAGTCAATGGCAAGCCTGTAGGAATACCGCCACCAACTGGGTTACCAACTTGACAACTGGCTCTTAAGGCCACCGCCTGATGATGAGCTAAAATATCACTGACCGTATGTGAGGAGGGCCAACCGTGGGCAGCAGCTGCTGCGGCTGCAGCCGTTCGCATTTGATGCGTTTGTGCTGAGTTTGCTTGCGTTGGTGAGGGACTACCACAAGACACTGCCGATTTCATATTGTAGGCGCTGTAGGGTTGATAATACAAATGTGGATGATGAGCATGAGCTGCTACCGCCGCCGCAGCATGAGTATGATGTGCTGTTGCGGCAGCTACTGCTGTAACGGCTGCATGTGATGTCGAGTGATGGCCATGATGGTGGGCATGGTGATGTGTATGGTGGGCGCCGGTATGTGTATGTGAGTGTTGAGGTGAGGCATTAGTTGTTGCTGAATTTCCCGTTACCACCGAGCCGCCACCACCATGATGGTGATGATGATGATGTGTTATTGAACCCAATTTGTTTCGTAATATTCGCGATATGGAACTAACACTGGGTACATTTGTTTTATCGCAGATGCCTTCACTCAACAAACGATCACGTATTTCCCAAGCAAAAATACCCGGATCACGCTGCTTCAATTCTCTGATATAGTTTACAACCTTGGGTGTGGTAACGCGTGGCTTAGAGCCTCCTATAGCGCCAGGTAATATAGAGCCTGTCTCATGATATCTGGCCAGTATCTTTGAGACACAGCCATGGCTCACCCTTAACTGGCGACTAATGTCGCAGGGTCTGATGCCGAGACGGGCTAGTTCTACAATTCGCATACGTGTAGCATTTGGTAAAGGTCGGCCATTAACGAACACCCCGCCCAATTGATTGACTTCACCATATTGAGGACATTGGTTCTCTGCAAGAAAAAAAAAAACATATTAAAAAAATAAATAGAGAAAATATGATTAGTATCGTGGAAATTTTCTTGGAAATTATTTTTGCAGTTACATATAAAGTAATAAAGTGCTTACGAGCTGTTGTTGCTGTTTTACAGTAACAAAGAAATATGTTTTTGCATGTGTATGTGTTTTTTTTTTTTGGCTCATAACTTAATTTAATAGCATAGTTCCGAGAAGTGCGGATATTGTTAGATTTGCTTTTTCTGTTCTTTTTACATTAGGAAGTCAATTATAGTACTGCACAATTCTCAAGAAAAACTAACTTCAAAGTTACGCAATTCCAGTGTTTAGTTTTTGTGAAAGTTATAAAATATTTAAAATTTTCTTCTGGTAGAAATATTTAATTTTTTTTGTCTTAATGCGTATCTTTAGAAATTGCTAACGATAAACATGGAAATTCTATTCTAACAAATGTAACATGATCCAAGAACATGATTGTCTCGAAAATAGAAACAAAAATATATAAAAAATAAAATAAACTATTCGCTGTTAAGTATCAACAAGTGGCAAAAAAAGAAAAAATCTTTAAACTAAAACTTCATTAAGTACAACAACTTTCTGTAAAGAGCACCATTTCTAATTGTTAAATAAGAAAATCACATCTAGTGTTCAACAAATAATAGAAATTACAGTAGCAGCGTCTGCCGCTGCATTGTGGTCTTTATTTCTTAAAGAGTGATTAGAAGGCATTACAATGATTGTAAAAACTTACAATCCGCATGTCCATAAATTTTACAACATTTTCAAGATATAATAAAAATATAATAATGACCACGAAACAAAAGAAAAAACGTATATAAATGTACGTGTTTAAAACTTTTTTACTCAAATTATGAATGAAAATTTCAACAGACTCCAATAGAGTGTAGGAGAAAGATTTTGTGTGATTCATACACATTTGAAAAAAGCTAAATATTGATTTTAAGAACACAATTATTAGGGGGGACATTCCATGGAATATTTTCAAAATTAAAACTTTGATTACATTGTCTAGAAAGATTTTATAAAATAAAAACGGGGCATAAGATAAATCAAGATGTAAGTCAAGATCATAATGTTTCGAAATCAATACCAGTTACGCCAACTTCAAATAAAAAAATTGCTTAATTGAATAATAACAAAAAAAAATTGTGAATTTCCAAACCATTAATATGAAAAAATCTAATGGTAAACTTTTAAGTGATTAAAGCAGATTTAAATTATAATAAAGTATATTCAACTATTTGATTGCAGCTGCAGTGATTGGCAGTGAGACAGGTCCAAACGGACAAGAACTCCGATAAAAAGATCGTGTGGTAAAAAAATTTCTTTGTATGTTCTTTGTTCTTTTTGATCATGTGGAGATTTCATTCTCATAAAATAATTTAATTAAAAATTTTAATTATACAATCCTTAAAAATTACAATTTCTTTGGATTAAACACCATTCGGTTCAACTAAAATTTCCTAACTTAATTATAAAATTATTTTAATTAAATTGTTTCACTCTTTTAATTAAACTATTTCGTCATTTAATATGATCATGACTTGAGCTTCTTTTATCAAGTATTTTAATGTATTGACAAAAATGTAATTTATACATATCGCAATTGATCAACAAGAGGGTATTAACTCAAAATTTTTAAAATTTCGTTTTTTGCAAGAAATCGATGTACACTGTAAAAATTTTACACCATTTTCTCCACTCCTTCACAACAAAAAAAAAAAATACAGTTGTATCTCTCTTTGTGATAGAAGAGTAGTTTAAAAAAAAAAAGTTTTTTACCTCTACTGAAAATTTTAAATTAAAAAAAAAGTAAAAAAGTGACTTTTGCCACTTTCAAAATAAACGGCTCATATATAATTAGTACTACCTTTTACACGTGACTTCGTTCAAGCTACATTTGAAAGTCTTTATACGAAAATTTATCGAAAAAACAAAAAGTACACAGAAGCAAAATGCAAAAAATTTACCAGCAATTTACCAGGCGTTGTGATAACAGTGCGAATGGTGTCGTGTAATATATCGTGTAATATACACATTGTGTAGGCGCAACTTGATCTGGCCTAGATTTTTTTACAAACATTTATTTATTTGCACTTTTCATACGAACCTCCTTATTTAGATTCTTAACAAATTAAAAACAACAACAACAAAAACTTATATTTGCAAATATAAATAAATACTCCATGAAATAAGAATCAATAAGAATCTTAGTTTTGTTTTTTTTTTTTTTGTGTAAGAAACAAAAGAAACAGGAAAACTTTGCTCACAGATGTTCAGTTTGTATTTGCAAATTAGAAAATAAGAAATAAAAACTATTTTCTATTTTTCTTTCAATGGCAAATTCAAAAGAAAAACCCATTTAAATTGGGTAAATGTGTTTGTAATGCATTCACGTTGATGTTGTTGTTGTTGTTGGCGTTGCCGCCTGCTTTTTGTATTTGTTGTAAAGAAATTATAACACTTATTTATTACCGGATATCTTAACGATTAACATTAACATTCAGAGAAATAATTAAAACTTTTTTTTTTTGTTTGAAAAATTAACAGAAAAATTATTAGAACGCTAACTATGATGATTGCATATTTATTAATACTAAATTTAATGTCGCTTTAAACGTGAGTTTGCATTAATTTTTTGACAAGTTCAAGTTGTTGCATAAACTACGAAAAAACGAGTTGATTTTTCGCAGAGCATAATGTATTGCAAGTGCTCTACATTATTGATAATGTCAATGTTTGTTATAACTGTTCCTAAAGTATATATTTAATGAATATGAAGAATTCGTTATTTTGAACCTCAAATCAATACGACACGACACGCCTCATTGCAAAATCTTCAACTTCTTGTTCACAATCATATTCTAAACAAAATTTTCCATTCCGGACCACTTCCATCCCTGAACAAATCGATGGTTTGAACGAAAAAAGATGATGCTATTATTAAGTACATAAATATACACACCAAATTGGCGAGTTTCAGTAGCACCACTGCAGTGTGTTGATGACTAAAATTTCATTACTGGAGCACCTTCAAATCGCGGATTTATCATGTTTCGATTGCTAACCGTAAAAATGCGATGTGAAAAATATAAGTAAAGTTGGAAACTTTTTATATTAAGTTAACAATATACTTTTTGCACATGAAATGAAGGGTATACAAATGCTTACGCACACTAGACATCATTCTGTTTGCCTCTATAGTTTTTATATATTGTACGTTTCAATTTGTAGTTAACTTTAGAGTTAATAATGTACAATTAAGTTTTATTAAAAAAAAAAAAAATCATGAAACCTATACAAAAAAAAACATTTCATTTAACGAAACATTCAATTGCATAAAAAGGTTTAAATAGTGTCGAAACTTGCTGCCATCGGACAGTGCATAAGTTCTACTTTAAATAGAAAAATCCTTTAGAAAATGCTTTACAAATTAATTATTAGTGCAGTAGTGATTTTCAGTTTAAGCATTTTCACAACTCCGATGAAAATTCAAAAACCATTTCACACCGCTAATGGTAACAATTCATTGGCTAACAAAGATTTTGGTTTAAAGGAACACCAAATAGTTACAGAAGATAGAAAAGTAACAAAATCAAATATTTTAAAATTAGAAAGATATTTTTTTCTTATTAATTATGAATCTATTAATAATTTATTTGAAGAAACGTTTTTTGGATGATTTCATTGTATTGTTTAGCGCGTTAAGCGATTATTATGATGACGAAGAAGATGACGAGAGCAGTGAAATAGCAAATCAGCAATCTGGTAAAAATATTAAACATTTTTATTTGAATTTCTTGAAATATTCTCAAATTCTTTTTATAAAATATTATTTGTAATATTAGAAGTGTGTAACAATTGCACTGTTACCTTTAATAAAATTGAACTTGATCAGCATCATGATGTGGAGACTTCAAGCATTCCCAAATCAAATAACACATTGCAAAGTCTACACCAACTAGAATCACCATCAACAGAAAATTCTATCAAACCGGGAGCGAACAAAGCTGAGACTCCATCTAAAGATGTTTTAGCCGCAACAGAAAGTACAGAAGTTAAGGGTCCAAAATCAACCACAAGTGAAAATACGACAAAACCAACGATTTTAATCACAACGAAGCCTACAGAAGAGAAGAAGCAAGAAGAATAGTCTACTTCATCAAAATAACTTCAAATACTTTTAAAATGATTTTTTTTTTCAATTTATTATCAAATATTTTTATTTGTCTATTTTAAATGTGCACATTATTTAAGTTGGATCGTTCCCCACAAAAACTGTGTCGAAAGTTAGCCCGAGGGCTAAAAATTAATGTAGGGCTTAAATTGTAAGACTTGTAATCAGGCTTGAGTGCGTAATTACATCATGAAATGTCCAAAAATAATAAGGCTCTCTACCGGTGGTAGAGGGTAGTAGTAATAAAAATTTACGTTTTCCAAGTTTTGGAAGTTTACACCTGATTCTCATTTAAGAGGTCAACTTATGATTCCAACTGTCGCTAACAGAAGTGCGGTCACACCAATAACTTGCGTCCCAAGAAGAAGTTGAAGTAGACTACTCTGGAATGCATATTAAAAATTAAATTGCAATGCCTCAGGAGAAGAAATCTATCAATCTCTTTGTTTCCTATTTATACACATGTAAAAATACATTCGTATTTTTATTTTAGTTTTTTATAAAAAATAGATACATATTTATTTTAGTGTGTTTTCTAAAAACCATTTTGGCAAAAAATATGCATGTTTGTATTAAAAATATCTATTAGGTAAAACTTTAGTATAGAGTGATCGTAGGATAAACCATTTTTAAGGTAAAAAGTCCAAAGAAATGAGAGGTATACTTTCTGCTCAAAAAAAAATTCATTATCGCATTCATTACACGCAGTCATCAGAACTGTGACATCAATGTTATATAAAATGTCATTAATAAAGAAGAAAAAAAAAACTACGGGTAGCACTGCGGGAGTGCCGACAGAAGTGAAAACGTTTTGTGATTACAACAATACACGTGCTATTGCCAAAAAAATTATGCGTAGATATAAACAATTATATAAATACATACAACAAATTTAACCACTTATCAAGGCGTATGCAACAGCTGAGCTTACTAGCACAGCTGACTGGGCTCGCTTTATAACAAATTTTCATACAAACTGATATAGTTTGAAGAGAGTACGTAAAAAATGGTTACAGTTTGGTACTCATACGCAAGAAAATGTTTTAAATTTATTTGTGTATTTTGATATGAAGCGATTGCTTTAACCAACCCAACAAAATATGTATATGTTTTTTGGATTGTTGTACTTGTTGTGGAACTGCACATACCTGTTAGTGTTACCATGTCTGGTATATAGTTGTCTGTTAAGTGTCAAATATCCGGGCGTTACTACACCTTTAATTTGTTTGGTAGGCATTCGCACAAACAGAGATGCTACAAATGTCAAAAAGCGTGACGGTGTCGCGAGTTCTGAGGTTTTGTCTCATCCAAAACCTTCGTAGAAGTTTTTACTTAAAAAAAAATATTACATCAATCTGATGACAAACTTCATTTTTAAAATCGGACCCACTGTGAATTGTTTAAAAAAGTAAAAATTAGTCCACTTAACATTTTTTTTGATATTTCAAAAGCATTTAAAATACTCAAAATCTACTAACTACATATTTATTAATGAAAACTACAGAATGAAATTGTAACAGTTTTAATTTACATTTACACTCCACTTTTCATAAAGCCTACAAAAGCCTATTTAATACAACCTAAGCTGGTGGTGGTAGCAAACTGAATGGCACTAAACAAATAGTAATCATGTGCACCTGTCATTGCAAATTGAAATAAATTTTGAAAAATACTCAAGTGACATTTTTACAAAACACTTTTCAAATAATTCGTTCAATTCATTCCAATTCATTCAACACGCCTTTTTTATGCAAACCCAACAACAAAACGAAAACCAAATAAATGTTGGAAAAAAATAATCTCAGATGACATTATATTTGACATTTGTAATCTTTAGATCGTTAATTATTTGTGAATTGAGATGTTGAAGAGCAACATGGCAACAAATATGTTAAACAAAATAATATTTTTTCTATCCCTTTTTTCTTTGCATATGAGTGAAACAAACCACACAGAAGTGAAGACGTTTTTGTTGGGTGCTGTTAAAGTTCTCATTTTAATATTTTCAAATTTGTCTTTTGTTTTCAAAATAAAATAAAAAAAATATGTAAGCATGTATGAATGAATGTATGTATGAACATTTTGAAAAATGAAATGAAAAACTGAGACATTTTTTGGTGATAGTTCCAATTTGTTTATTGTGTTACGAGAACAACACATCACACACAACATTGTTGTATGAAAAGAAATGTTGAATTCTTAGTAGACACATTTTGGCAGATACAATCAACACACATGTTTGAGTTGGAATCTTTGCGGAAGTTTAACAGGTACTTAACAAAATATGTGTTAGATGGCAAATAATGTTTTTTTTTCGCATAATTGAATGCATATTCTGCATTTACACTTTCGCAACACCATTTGCACCAAATACTGAGTACCGTCAGAGATTTGTAGTGAAAATAAAAGAATCTGATGGAAAAATCGGAATGTAAGACAGACTTTTCATCCACTTTAACTTAGCATATTCTTATGAAATTTGGCTCACATACAAAGCTACAGCGCCTTGCATAGACCAGTATGTGGTGACACGCCCACTGTAAACATATACGAGACTTTAATTATTAATTCTTCAGGTTTTTTTAGTCGAACTTTATGATTTTCAATCCAAACATTTTCAATTCTTCTGGTTTAATTTCGTTTAATGAAATTTTCCTGTTACATTTGTTTAACTTAAAACTAAATTATCATAATTACAATCGTGATCGCTTCAGTCAAATTGGGAACTAACATCAACCAGTCAACAAATTCACCGGATATTTTTTTAAGCTTTCATTATTTAATGGTTTGGAAATTAACAATTCATCAGTAGATGTTTTACCCTTTATGTTTAAAAAATTCCAAATTAAAAATTAAACATAAAGGGTAAAACATCTACTGATGAATTGGTATAGCTACCAACGAAATATATATCTAGATATTGCGAACCCGCAACAAATAAATAAAATTTAAAACATAAATACTTGAGTACATGCTCAAATAAATGTAAAAAAAAATTTTTTTAATAAAGCTCTTTATATAATATACATACATATTATGAAACGGGGAAAACATCAATATCTTTTTGATACACCCTTTCGCAATGAGTTTATGGAAAATAAATCAAGTACCATCATTATCTCATATAAATAAAAGTTTTTTTTATATACTTGACTTTTTTGATCTAAAATCTTAATAAATTTGTCTCATTATTTGTTTAAAAATAAGTGCTTAAAATATTTCCTAGTTGACTATAAAAATATTGGCTTTTATTTACATAAATCGATCGCGTTTGTCATTTAGCAGTGATCATTATTTATTATATAAGTTTTACATCCTCCACGTCTAGAGGAGGGATGGAGCACAACAATGGGACTATTTCTTCTCATACATAATGTCAATTATTTTATGTTGATAAGATTCAAATAAAAAAGAAAAAATCTCATTCATTACAACTACAATAATAGTTTTTAAGAATATGAAAAAGACACTCGAACTTTTGAAATATGGACTTCAATTGAGAAATATCTTAAAAATAAAAATGCTTTTGTATGACACTAACCAACTAACTTAACTATTGTGTTTTTAAAATGTTCTCGAAATATCTCCAGTTACAAATTAAATAGACATGCTTACAGTTTCCTAATACCTTTTGGAACAAATTATAATTTGTTTTTGGTAGTGCATACAAGTATACAAACAAGACTTAAAGAATTCTTGTAAATAAAGGTGAATTTTTAACTAATTGTCATTTAGCTTCTGATTTGTTTTTAAAATGCCTACAAAATCTTTTTGACAAATAATTCAAGAAGAAAAAAATGTAAAGGATCACATTCCTCCTTGTTAGTCTGCACCATCAAATAATGTTCAATTTCAATGTTCGAGGGATAATGTGTTTTCACAACGAACAACTTTAAGTACTAAAACAACATTACAAACAGAAAACCCTTCTCACTCAGTTTGTTTGTTGAATGAATGTTTAACTATTTTAAAGATTTTAAAAATTAAAATAAATATTTGCGATTACAGTTTGACTTCTGTAGACAACAATTTTGTAATCAAAGTCGACAAAAATAAAAAAAAAATGTTTTAAGCTGCCTTTTTAACTACATATTTACACTGCACTACAGATCTAAATATTATAAAGTCAAATTTAATCGCATGATTTAAAGGTCATCTGTTTCAGTTTACGAAAAATTTGCACAAATTTTTTGTTATAAATGTTTTGCCATTGTCACCATATATGTACATACATATGTATGTATGTACATACGTACATATATACACAGCTATCATTAATTAAGCCTAAATACTTATCGTATCGATTAATGAATACAATTTACTTATTTTGTATGAATTGTACACTCAAACAAAAGACATGTACTAATTTGAAATAAAATTTTCCTTCAAATGGTTTAAAAACTTTTAATTATAATTTTATTATAAAATCAAATATTTAGTTAATATCTTCGAAAATAGTTTATAATATTAAGCCCAGTATTCTGTTCAGTAAAAATTTGCGTGGAAAATTCGTGAAAAAAATGTTGCATGAGTTTTTCATGGAAAACATATGAAATGTTGCTGCAACATTTCAAAATACCTGCCAAGGCAAATTCATAACAGGTAAAGCTGAAAACGCAGCTGATCTACTTTTTTCTTGCATAATGGAGACTCGCATGTCAAAATTTGTTGTAATGTTGTACTTGTTGTAGTATTAACTTTACCTGTTATGAATTTGCCTTGGTACCTGCGAAATAAAGCACGATGGCTTTATTTCATATGGAATTTGGACAGCTTACATACATACATACAAATATATACAAATGGTATATTTTCCAAGTCATGGCCGAACAATTAGGTCTGCGAAATTGTTTTTATTCGAACTTTTTATTTTAATTATTGAATTTAAAAATATCAAGCTTAAGGGCTTCGTTTTTAATAAATTTTATTTATTATGTTTTCTCGATATTTCTTTACTTATTAAATATTATATATTATTTCATTCGTTGTGTAACTAGTTTATTATTAAATGAATATTGTTTTCGTAATTATTATTATATACACAAAAAGTATTATTGAAAAAACTTCAACTCAAATAAAAATACTAAAACCCAAGAAATGTATTTTACTTTTGGCAACAGAAAAATTTTTTGAGTGTATTATTATTGACCGTCGTTCGTTTTTTGCTGCTTCCCACACCAACACATATGAGAGAGAATGTGTGTGCCCACCACTGTTTTAAACTCTAAGTAAACTTTAATGCTAACATGTTTGGAAACATTTTTTTTTTTGTAAATTGGCAATTTTTAAACCTTGAAACATACTGCATACCTTCTAGCTACTGATATGTTTATTTCAGCTTTGATCTTCTTTCAATGAATGCTCTTAATTATTTAATACAAACACTACGAGGCTTAAGTAATTCACAAGATCTTAAAGCAAAAGTGAAGAGATTTGAAAGCTATAATATGAAAAATAAATAAAGTAACAACATTTAAAGAAACTTACAATACATATTGCTACCTACCTAAGACCCTCAACGTTGTTGCGCATCTTGTAATAAACCATATAAATGATTAAATATTGTTGCAAGTGTTGGAGGATTTAACACGCAGTACAAGTAGTAACGTACGTTTTGTTAATAAAGTGCCCCTTTTTTTATTATTGCTTTGTCGATATCAATACATGATGATTGAAAGAATGAATGGCTAGTTGGTTGGATGGATGAATTGATTATCCATACTACAGTTTGGTTTTATGATTTGTAGTTTTCCTTAAGTTTAATGGAATAACAAATACAAAAAGAAAACAGTAAAAATACAAAAAAAAAAAAAAAAACATGCCACCAATATAGACTCTGTAAAGGCAGACAAAACAAACACACTTAAGACATTTGTACAGGGTTTTCTTAATACTATTGACTTTACTGTTTCTGACCGGCACTGTTGAACAGTAGTACTGCTCAAAAGAAACGCGCACACACACTCTCAAAGTCACAAGTACAAAAACAACAAGAAAAACGAGATGAAAAACATTTGTAAGGCAGAGACGTCAGTTGCATTTCAAATGTGATGGAACAGTCTTAAACAGTAGCCACAGCTTCGTATTTTTTTTTTTAAATATTGACTTAAATATAGTGTTGCTGCGTGACATACTCTCGTATGTAAAATTAAAATTATTGTTGTGTTAATTTGTAATTTTGTAAGCATGGGGAGGCACAGATCTTTACTGAGTATGTACGAGTATACGCTGTAGAGAGCTTCGTTAAATTTGCAATTCTTGTCCACGACGACTAATTGAGTTTCGCAGTTGACATTGTCAGGTGTCGAACGAATTGTGTGTTTATTTTTTTTTGGGGCTACCAACACTTTACTGCTCAAAGGGCGACAAATTCAAATCTTGCTTTAATTTTGGGACAACCTCTCTCTATAAGTGTCCTGTAGTCTTCTTCAAACGATTCCCGTTGAAATCAGAATATTCGAAAATTATTTTCAAATGAGAATTATTTTCAAATACCTCAGAGAAATAGACTAAGTGGTACCTGATGTCAACAGAATTATTGTAGCACCAGAACCCCAATGTAAATACTTGAAAAGATCGTTGCAGAAGACCGCATATGAAAACTTAGTTTAAATTGAACTTGTACTTATTTAAAAAAAAATTCACTTGATGTATTTTTTTTTCTTTAACAATTAAATGTTTTTTGAGTAATTTGTTAAATTCAATTACGCATAAAATTAGATCACTATACACTTGACTTTAAAAAATCATAAAAGTAAATTAATGCAAAAAAAAAATATTAGATTAAAATGAATTTCATGAAACAAATTAAAATAAATAAAGTACAATAATAAATAAAAATTTCAATGTTAAGCAAAAATCTCTAATCAAAGACGAACAAAGGCAAAAAAAAAAAAAAAATTTGCCAAAATGTTCATGTTATCAGCAGAATTAGACATCTAAGTGTCATACACAAGTTCTATAAATATTTTTTTTTTTTGCAATATTCAAAAAAATATTTTTTTTTTCTAATATTATTATCATTATTGTTGTTGTTTCTAATCTGTGGTTTTTATTTTTAAATTGGTTCTAGTTAGTTAACAATTATTAATTGAGTTTGTAATTGGTTTAAAATGCCTCACTGACTTTCTTGAACTTTAGTTTCTTTTGTTTTATTTTTTTTAATCTAAATTTAAGTAATAATTTCTCCAATATTTTTACATTTAAATGCATTTTTGGCACTTTTTCTGAAGTAATTATTAAAAAAAATTTCAGCTATTTAAATTTTTTTCCAAATTAGTTTGATCGGTCGGTTTCATTTCAAAGATTCGCTTATTTTTTAACAAATATTTCTTAGAATTATAATATTTTAATTTCATTTTTGCTTTATATCATTTAAGCTTTATGTTGCTGCGTACGAGTACGAGATAAGATGGAGGAGTTGATTTTGCATTTTTTTTTCTTTATTTTTCAATTCTAAATTATTTATATGTACGATATGTACTTTTATTCAATGTGGAATTTTCTTGTCGTCAATTTAATTTAAACAATGGTGTTGATTGTTTTCGACAATTTCCCAGAATTTATAGTTTAATCGTTTCATTATTATTATTTTTTTGTTTTGTAGGACTCATGAACAGAGAATGTTCAGAGTTTTTAACATTATTTTATGTTGTTTGTAAGCTAAATTTAATTAGGCTTCAAATAATGGTGGTAATACTACAATTTATTTTGAAATCGAAGAAGAAGCTAAATTTTAATGGCTTAAAAATTAATAAAATAAAATATAGTACATCCATAAGTATGTGTGTTGTATGCTTGTATGTATGTGTAAAAATAGAATTCGAAATTTGTTTGAAGGCATAGTGTCGCCTGTTTTTGCTTGATTAATTCAAAAATTCTCTTCCAACAAATACGAGTAAATTAGACAGACGACATATTCGATGTGCCATTTTGTTTGGTGGTTAAATATCTCATGGATACTCGTATAATCTAGAGGAAAACATGTCTCCTTTCCAACCCTTATAAATGTACATATTTGACAAAACCAAGAAGAAGTTTATGTGTTTCTTTTTTTTTAAATATGATTAAAATGTATAAATTCTCATGCAAATAAATAAAAATATAAAAGTTTTTTTTTTTAGTTTTTGCAGACATTCATTTAGTTCCTTATGTATTTTTATAGCCCAGAAGTTCTTAAAGCGAATGTAGATCTAAACAACTTTTATAAAACAGAGTATGGTGAACTATTTCTATTAAAATTGACGAAATAAAGAATGAGTTTAGAATTACATTATAATCAATAGAATAAGGGATTTTTTAATTTTATTGTGAGTTATACTTCATTTAATAAAAGTTAAGTTAAAACGGAAAAATTAAAAACCTTTAGGGCAATGCTACACGTACAATATATATTGGGATACTTGGATCGTGATCCATTTCAATGGATTGATATTTCGCTTTATGTTCAGTATTTACATATTTTTGTGCTGTGCGGAAAGTGTTAAAATATTTCGAAATGGCTGAAAACAAAAAAAGCCTGCGATCTGCGATCCACGATTCAGATTTCATATTTTTGCGTAATCTGCGATTGGATCGCGATCTAAGTATCACAATATATATTGTACGTGTAGCATTGACCTTAGAATATATATGCGATATAATTAGTTCATTTATGTTCTACAACGATCAGACATACGACCGGTCATGCTGCTCCATCTGTAAATATGGAGGGTATAAATATTGAGGAATCAGAAGCTCTTGATTTTCTTGGCATGAAAATTCATTGTGATTTTCGAATCATTGAATCATGGAGTGCCTTGGTTTTTTAAAACGGTGTAGAACATACTTCACTCCATCTGATGTGCTTAATATTTATTTCACCTTTATCCGACCTAAAATGGAATACTACTAACATGTATGGGCCGGTGCTTCAAAGTCTATTTTGAAGTTACTCGATCGCCTACAAGATAGGGCGAAGAAACTTATCGGTGACTGTAGGGTAGCCAACTCTATTGACTTACTGGAGCATCGACGGAATGTAGGGTGTATTATTCACTGTGCTTTCGCTACTACAACGGAATATGTTCTATTGAAATCAGGGAACTTGTTCGCGAAACCAGTCACTTTTCATCTTCAACACCCTCTTCATTAAGAGCACAACCCTCTGTGTTCGATATGCCAGTGAACCGCACTACGCATTACAAAAAAAATTCGTAATTTAGCCAAACTGTTCGTATGTGGAATAAACTCCCCTCAGAGTTCTTTCCAACTACTTTCAGTGTGTTAAAGTTCAACTCAAATGTCCACAAACACGAATCCCTTTATCCTCCATCCCACAGCTTATTTTCCTAGTTGCGGCACAATGCTTTGCAGACATAGTGCTGGTCCTAATAAAAAAAAAACGATCATCTCAAGTGTGTTCCACCTAGACTGAACCCACATCAACGAAAGACAAAACGTTTTTGCCTTTTAAGTCAAAGACACTTGTTTGGTGGTAGCCCATACCAAAAAAGAAGTAACATGATGGTTTTGTCAAACGGTAATCAAACCGCCAACAACAATAACAATTTTTGAAAAAATATTTTTTAACAAAATATTACGAGATCATATTAGAATTAACTCACTAGTTTGAGAACTTTGGGGTAGATAAGAAATCACTGTGCACTGTGCCTACCGTATCGTAATTTACACTAAAAAATATTTATCTTCTTGTTGTTCCTGATTTCTTTAGCCAGTTTTTTTTTTTTAATTTTTATTTTCGTGTTTTTTAATGTCGCTTTTATTTCTTGATGAATTTATCTGCAGTTCACTTGAAATTAATTAAACAACACAGTTGACTTGAATTTTGTCTAACCGTCACAATTATAATTGCAAAGAAAAAGGAAAAATAAGAAGAGTGCAAAACAAAAACCAGCAAATAAATATAAAAAAATTTAATTTTATTTTAGATTTTTGTTTATTTAGTGAACAATTAAAGAATTGCAAACAAAAACAAATTATGCATTCATACATCCGTTCAGGATCTATTTTCAGTTCAACAAATTTTATTGTTATTTTTTAAAAGCAAAAAAAAAAAAAACTTAATATTTCAATAGACGCCAATAACACAAAGTTCAGTTAAGGACGTTTTATTTCAATTGTAATAAATTCTAGTTATTGTTTATTGCTTAGTTGTTTTTCGTTTACGTTTTCAGCATTATCGGGTATTTTCAAGCGAAAGTTTAAGCAAGTTTTAAAGTAGTAATTTGTTCAATAAAAATATAATTTTTATAACGGGCGAATCCGTAGACTCTCTATTCTTCGAGAGTAGTGAAATTTTATAAATCGGTTTTATCGCATTTACGACGACAGCGTGTTGTGTAAAAATTTCAATAACAA
This sequence comes from Lypha dubia, assembly GCA_947311025.1. Taxonomy (NCBI): domain Eukaryota; kingdom Metazoa; phylum Arthropoda; class Insecta; order Diptera; family Tachinidae; genus Lypha; species Lypha dubia. The sequence goes on along the minus strand of OX371260.1, from coordinate 21,930,086 downwards.
ATAAGTTCGGTTATTTGTTTCAATATTAATTTGTGTGTGCGTTTTATAATTGAGACTCCGTTGGACATTGCAAAAGCAGACTCACTGTTTGAAGGTTAAACTCTGGCTCGTAGGTCAAATATAAAAATCATGACTTGCTGCGCTGCCGCTCTGGGATTTTTAGAACTTCGTCAGTGTTGCCGTTTTCCTCGACAAATTTTCCGGGATTTTGGGGAGATTTTTGTCTCAGTTTTTGGGAATCCTTGAATGAGGTTTGTGAAGCATTAAACACATTCGCCACAGCAGACTAACGACTACCACCTGTCAAAATTAGAATACATGTGTGCATATGAGAATGATTATATTGAAGACAGCAAGGCAACACGGCAACCGGTTTTTGTCCATGCTACTTTTGTCGTGTAGTCGAATTAAACTAATTTCTATTTCTGATGGCCACAAAACCAAAACAGTGTTGGCAATATACAAAATTTGTAAAACAAATTAGTGATTAGAAATATTTTTTATTGTAAGATAAAAAAAAAATTACAAAATTTGAATGTTATAATATATATGCATCAAGAATTTTTATTAGCTTTATTGTTATATGGAATATTGACTTTAGTCAAAAATACCAACATTGTTAAAGATTAAAAAAAACTCACAGGGTAAAGTTATAAACACATAGACCACAGCAGACTTCACAACAGCAGTCTTCAAATGCAGTAGGCTTCAATTGCTGCCATGTAGTTAGCTACTGAATTATTTTGAGAACGACAGCAGCTGACAAATGAACTTGAAGTTACGATATTATTTTTCAATATTTTTTTTACTATATATTTCAGAGCTGCCACATAAATATTTCACAAGAATAAAAATGAAATTACCAGCTCAAAACGTTATAATATTGAGTAAAAATATAAAAGCACATCAATATATTTATTTATATTAATTTTGTTATGTTATTTTCGGTTAAATAACACAAAATATTTTTAGCTCTCATTGCTGTAACATTTATATTATATTGGCAGCTTTGTATCAGCTTATTGCTGCTTATGGAAATAGAAATTAGTCTAATTTGGCAGCAACAGCAAAACTAGCATAGACAACAACCTGCTTCGCTGTCGTCAAAATAATCAATTTCATATAAACTCTTGTGTTTTATTTTTGACACATTGCTGCTTGCTGCCCGCTGTGGTCTATGTGTTTATAGCTTAATAGCCCTTTTTTACCTAAAAATTTTTGTGTAATTTTTCGGCGCTCTCTCTCTCTCGTTTCCGCAGTTTCGGGGTTCAAAACTTTAATATATTATTGATCATAAGTCCTACAATATAGATCGAACATAAACGACATAGGTATCATTTCAAATGCTCTAAATAACTCATTTAATTCTTAAAATCATCATTAAAGATGCATAACTTACGTATTTCATCGGTGACAGCTTTCAAGTATACACCAATTAAAAGCGAAAAGTCAGATAAAAAAATTTTAAAATGGAATTTCACTCGCAATGGGTAAATTGTTTTAAAAAATTTGTATACCAGTATATGTGACAGCGCATAGAAAAAGGGACCTAAGGGTAATAAATAATTTTAATTTTTTTTTTTTTTTTTGATGTGGACAACATCTGAGCATCGAATGAGATCGATCCCATGCCCCAAAAGTGTTCCCTCCCAGAGATATGCCAGTTTTATGAAAGTGATGGTACACCAAAGATACACGTATTTAAATCTTTAAAAAAAAAAATTTTTTACACTGAAGTTTTGGCCTAAAAATACATATCAGAAATAACTCAAGTATCAAAACATTAAAATAATTCTAATTTTTATTATAAAAATAAGGATTAATTTGTTAGTTAGTCAGGATTTTAAATAGTATGTAAATTTAAATAATTGAATAATTTGATTTGAGATGTTTTGCGTTTTGCTAATTTTTGCTTTTTGTTATTAAAATTTTTTATTTCTATAATTAAGTTATGCATTTTTTTATTTCATTAATTTTTGTTTGTCTGGTTAATTTCCTTATGCTTGAAATATTTTTGTTTTATAATTTTGAATAAAATTATTAATATTTGAATAAGCAAAATCGGCTTAGCTCACTGCGTATCAGCTGTCGTTTTGCAATTAAGTGTTGCATAAGTAGAGTAAATATATGCTATTGGTTTTTGGTGTTGCTTATTTGCAAAGATATAGCGTGTGCATTTCTCTGTATTTTGTTAGTGTAGAGTAAAAATATCCTACACCATTTTGCAAATGCAATGATGCAAGACCATTTGCACAAGATTGTGAATAGGGCTATTGTTTTTAATAGGAGCTGGATAAACATCGTCAAAGTTCAAAAATATCGTGCAAACAAAATTATATATTTTTAATTATGACTGTTTTATTTCAACAGTGTGATAAAAAAGACCTATTCAAAAAGAGTAGGGTGTATTCGATTGACATACATACATATATGTATGTATATAATATTAAAAGAAACATTTAATATTTCGTCAACATACATTTAACTATTTAAATTATAAAATGTTTTGTTACTGCAGTTTCCCTAATAAATTTTGAAGTAAATAATAGGGCGAATTCCGAAAATTTGCGACGAAGACGTTTAAGACACAAATCGTATCCTTTAAATTTGTTAGTAGAAATGTGGGTATTTCCATACATACATATGTATGTATGTTTGTCTTTATTATAGCAGATTTATTGAACATTTCCATTTGAATAATGATTGAGATTATTCTTATGCTTTTCTCATGAAACAATAAATTATTTTTTTTTTATAAAAAAAGTTTCACTTGCATTTTTAGTACATTTCTATGCTTTTCGTTAAAGTAAAATAAGACGATTTAAAAACGAATTTAAACTGGCATTATCGTCACATTGCAAAAATTGTTTTTTTTTTTTAATGAAACAAAATGGCATTTTAAATCGACACAATAATTCGACGCATGTTATCATATCACATGTTTTGTCGATGTCAAAAAGTTTGTTCGACGAAATCGATTTCCATCACATGCCTGATAATCGTCATATTTGATACTAAATTTACACTATTAAATATAAGGTTTGGAAACTTAACTCAAGATAGGAATACGCTTATTATTCTGCAATTCTCGAACAACTTTAGAAAGTTGGTACAGACATGATTAACACACAGCAAATAAAAATATTTTTAAGATAAAATTGATAGAATATCTCAAATAATAAATTAATAAATATGTGTGTAAATGTTATCATTGAAATCATGTGAATTTCAAAATCCAAAAATTGTAATTACTTCAGCACAAAAGATCTTTTAATTTGCGATGCTTATTTTAAATGATTACACTGGTCAACAAAAGGGAAAGAATTGCTTGTTTCCTTTGATTTTTTTTTGTTTCTAAATACGTCAACAGTGGGCCACAGATTAGGCAACTCGAGAAAGATTGTAATTTTTTGAAATCAATGACTGAAGTTGAATCCAAAGCTTGGAATTCATTGGTTTTGGTTATGAGTACTTTCCTATGCAAAAGGAAATCTGTCGACCATGTCGAGCTTGTTAAGTGCATGATATCGAACTTGGAAAAGCTAGGGCGCAATATGAGTATAAAAAATCACTACCTGTACTCACATTTAAATCAATTTAATCAAAATCTGGGTGATTTTATCGAGGAGCATGGTGAAAGATTTCATTCGGTTCTTCGGACTATGGAGGAGCGTTATCAGGGAAGGTGTGACACACATATAATGGCAGACTACTGCGGATTAGTGTGTCCCAAAAAACTTAAAAAGGGTATAACTTTGGAACAGTAAGAGCAAATTCAATATTTATTTTTTTAAATGACTCAGAATTTATCCACATTTTAAACTGAATCATTAGTTTTATTAACTTCAATAGAAATTTTAAAAGTTACAAAGCATTATTTTTAAAATTTATGCTAAATTTACAAAAAAATGTCATAAAGGGTACCCAAATGAGCAAAAATATTACCGAAACTTATAATATCTGCACAGAGAAGTAAAGTTTGAACAGTTTTCTTTAAAAAAATTGACTTAGTAACAAAGAAAATCGTGCTAATGGGCCGAGTAATGCGCAAAATTCAAAAAAAAAGTCGAGAAAACCCGATTTTTTGGTTAAATTCGATTTTAGCGACCTCTAAACCTCTTCCGAAAAATCTGAAAAAAATCACAAAAATACTTTACCCTATAAGCTTTCAAAAAAAGGTGGGGGAACAAGAAAAATTTTTTTTTGGTACACACTACTGCGGATGTTTGCAACGAGATCTACCTAAAGTCGTTCATTCAAGGAAATCTTATAAAAAATCATTTGATAGTGTTCGATAGAAATTTTGTATTAATTTTTGTATTTTTTTGTTAAAATAAGAAAATTGCATATTTAAAAAAGTACAGCTGTTAGCAATTTCCCAGTATTTTTTCATAGTCAGGGCCATAGAAATACACCCAATGACATGAAAAATAAGTAAAGGAAACAAACGATGTCCTGACCAGTGTTATTTGAGTCAAATAATTTTTAAAATTTACCGCTTACTATTGAGTTAAACTATCTCTTGCATTTGTATAATTATTTAATCCAATTTAAATGTTTTGCTAGCTGGTATGCAATTTCTCGCTAACAAAATATAAATTGTAACACTTGTTTGTATGTTTGTATATGACATGTTGTATCACAAACTGAGCGACAACATGCTTATCTGTCAACAAAAATTAATGACATCATAAATCATGTAAAATACTTGCACACAATGTTTTAACGCAGTGGTAACACTAATCAACATGCAACATGTCTTTGCAATACGAATAGCAGCGATATGAATAGAGAACAGCAACGATATATTTATAACTAAAGTTTAGTTCTTAATGTAGTCAATCACTCAGTCAGTCGCATGTATGTACATACGAGTATGTGCATATGTATGAACAATGTACATTAAATAGAATTGGGGGCGCTATCCAATGATATTTATGCGGTAAACATCAATTAAAACTATTGTAAACATTTTCGAAAACCCAAATATAATTCTAAAGAAACAAAGTTAAATATAAAAGACAACAAACAGCCAACCAATCATAATCAATGCGGCGTAACCACAAATACATAAAATTGTTTTTGTACTTCAAATGAAATTAATGATAATGATGCTCTAAGGATAAATCGAAAAACTCATACATTTGCATACATACATAGAATTTTTTCAAATATTTCAAGTCATGTAGTTGTGCATAGAAAGTGTTGACAGTTGTAGAGAAATTTCGTTATCGATTTCATAGAGATATACATACATATATGCATGTACGTTGGTTCTGTTTTTTTTTTTGGTGGGCATGGCCGGCTGGCTGTGCCTGCTTATAGAAAAAAATATTTATACGTATTACAAACATTTATTAAGGATTTTGAAAATGTAAAATTTTTTTTTCTCCTTGGGGAACTGATTTCCAAAGAAGTTTTGGGTGTAACCCTTTAACCCCAAAATATCACTTGTAGATTTTCGTAGTTGTTGGAAAGTTCAATTATTTATTTCTCTTAATTTAGTTGCACACATCTGCTGTAAATGGGAATATTTAAAGAAATTTTTCAAATAATCTCATTAATTATGGTTTGACAGATTTGTTAAATTATGATATTTTACTTGTTATTTTCTCTCTATTTGAAATCTACTCGCTGTATCATTGAATAGTACTGGCACGTGTTCTTACAAAAGTTATTATCTTAGATCTTTATACTCGATTGTAAGCGAGGGTATTTTGAAATGTTAATTAAATTTCTTTTTCTTCTTTTTTTGACTTCAAACATCATATTTTGTTCGTATTGCCTGGGGAAGAAGGAAATTTCAATAAGTCCAAAAGTTTACAAAATTGTTAAAAAATATGTAAAACAAGAAACCAAAAATTAGTTTTTAAACACTTGAAATAGAAATTTATAGCTCAACAATTGAAAATATGTTAAATAATTAATAATTAATGGGTTAATATAAAACATGTATTCCCAGCTAAAACAAAAGTTTTGTATGGATCATGGTGGGATAAGAGATATTAACTTTTGGATATGCTTTTATACAAATTTTTGTCTATTGCACACGAATTTGTTCAACTATAATAGAGGTTTGTCGAACTTGATCAGCCACTCAGTTAGGACACAAACCAATCAGTGGGTATGATCATTGGCTTATATTGAACTGAACTAGTTGCGACTGATCTAATTGCGACTGAAGTAGTTGCACACAGCCTTGAAATATATGAACCATTCTTAACGCTGCTTAATCCTAATTTATTGTTAATAATCTGCGATAACATGAAGGAATGAAAGAAATTTATGACATTTCATTAATACCCTTATATGGATACGGGGACACGGGGAAAACACAGGCAACCTCATCGCTGACAATCTGGCCAGGACAGGTACAGAGCTAGAGGCTGATGAAATTGACAACTTCTGTGGTCTTCCGCTCTTGGCCTTCTGGAGGCGAATTGAGGTAGCTCTTATGCAGAAGGCACAAACCAGATGGTTTAATGAGCCAACCTGCACCACAGCGAGGACACTATGGCCTTGCCTAGACGTCAACAGAACCAAAAATCAGCTGAATTTTCCCAAAATGCAAGTGCGCAATTTGTGGCCACAATCACGGGACACTGCACCTTCGGCACCCATGCCAGATGCATGGGTCTACCATACAATAAATACTGCTCCAGCTGCAATGAAGATGAAGAAGAAGAAAGCATCGCACACATTCTATGTCTCTGCCCAGCTATGGAGGTTCACCGCCTTCGCTTTCTAGGCAGCAGATCCTTTAGTACCCTCTCCGAGCTCTCTCTGTTGTCTTTGCTCCTTCATCAGGAGCAGTGGATGGTTCGCCCAATAGGGGGCTTGACATCCTGCCCGTTTCACTGCAAGACTCACCCCTTGCTTCAATTTTTTCCACCTTGTTCTTCTTCTCTGTCCCTCTTGTGCCTACTCCTCTCCTGACTCATCCAATCTCCCTTTCTCTATTACTCTCCTTCACTACAGGCAGCACAATGGGACCACATCAGGACCCAACTGAGGTGGAATCTAATCTTCCCTTTACCAGCAGCCTGCTAACCTAACCTAATTTATTAATACGATCAACATTGTTTAAAATAATTTAGTAATTTTGATTTTGTCAAAAATTTAATTTGTATTTCCTTTTCGTTTACAGTTAAAAACTCCGTTAAGCGAAGTATGTGGTATTAGCAGTAAATATTTATGTATGTATGTATTCTGTAGCTTTTGGTTGTCTCCCTCGTATCGAAATATTTAAAATATTTAGCTTTTCAAACTATTAGAAACTCATTAAATTTATGTTAATGAGTACCACAACAGACAAGTAAAAACATGTATTTACAATGACTTTACACTTGTCAATGTCATCATAGATTCATGCTACTAATCCTACATTATGTTCTTGCCACAAAAAACCAACAACAACATCATTCTAATGAAAAAGAAAGAATAGAAGTACACTTCCCCAAAGTCCCCAAAGGTTGTGTTTTGTATGCAACTACTGGTGCAGGCAACAGCATATTGTTGCCTGCTTGCTTGCCTGCCTGTAGCAAGTCTGTAGGTCCTCTCATGAAGATTGATGCTGATTTTCTCTGGCATTTGTGTCAAGGGGTGTAAGAGTGTTTTTTTTTTCAAACTTTATGAAGATCTTTCGTATGTGCGTATGTTTGTACTTAACATGTAAAGAGTATTATTTATTTATTCATTTACTAGTGACAATATAAGTACAAACAAATATGTGGATTTTATTTTACGACCACAATATTTTTCCTGTGTGGCATGTTGGATTTTTCTGTAGGTTTTCAAAAGACAAATTAAAATGACATTAAAACAACTCGTAGACAAGTAAATGTTCATTGTAACACAGGAGTTTATTAAAGGAAACAGTTAGTTATACCGCTGCTGGATGCTTAAAGAAAATTATTCAAATATTGTTGCTTTAACAATAGGATGGATGTATGGAATTAAAAAAATACAGAATTATTTATCTATATATATAAAATACAAAAAATGTTTGTACCCATGTTCGCTATAGACTCGGAAACTATCCAACCGATTTGACCCAAACTGGTGTCATTCAAAAGGGAATTTATAGAGGATGGTTTTAGGCTTTTAATATTTCAAGAGGGCGTAGCCCCTCCCACATAAATTGAATAACATCATATATCTTGACTATTGTGATAGCAAGAGTTTTGAAACATTGCAATAGTTCATATGTTACTAATGTGAGTAATCAGGACAAAAATGGGCGTTATCGGACAAGTGGGCGTGGCACCACCCATATAACCCAAAAATTTAAATCGCCATATTTTGGGCATTTTTTTACCTACGTCGATGATATTTGGTACACATGGTATTGCCATAATTTGGAATACGCACCGGGAGAAAAGTGGATGGGACCACGCTCCTTTTTATTAAAATTAAAAATCGTAATATAGTCTTAACTACTGGACCGATCGTCACAATAGGATATATAAATACTTTTAATTTTATTTTATAACGAGGGGGGTAGCGAAGTACACCGGGATCAGCTAGTTTATTTATAAAAATAAAAAATTAATTTTGTAAAATTTTAGAACTAAAACTAAGCGTAAGTTTTAAATTATCAAACTAAAGTTAAACATTATCCAGGGATCGAAAATAGTATAACTGAAATTTCATTTGCAAAAGTCAAACGGATAGCATTTGCCTTTTCGGTGTTTGAAGATAGATGTTGGTGATATTCTTGAATTTATTCTTCAACGAATTTTTGAACCAATAATTTTCAAGGCAAAAATATATAGAGCAGTTTTTATATTTCATGCGGAATGAAAATGTTTGGAACTAACAAATGATATTTATCGGGCCTATTCTCTATTCTCTGCGAAATATACGAAAATGTTAGCATTTTATGCTCACATAGAACCGATTTTGATAATCACCCCTATCGTGAATAATTTTCCACATGAAATTTTTTCACATTCCACATCAGTGCAATCGTGAAACAAAATCCCGTGAATAATTTCACGCCAAAAAAAAAGTCTCCTAATCGTGAATGATTTTTCCCTTCAATTTGTTCACTTTATTTTTGGTGGCGAACATTATTACGTACGTATTTACATGTACGTATTTCTTCTTATAATTCGAATATTAAAGCTTGAAAAGTCTATTTTAATAAAAAGATCTGATAATAAAGCGCAAACCTATGTATTGCTCAACAAAATGCAAAACAACAGGCCGATTGCCTGCAGAACTTTAATTTGTTGGAATTTTTTCGTTTTTTTGGGTTTCCAAAAAGTAGCAGAATTATTTAACAACACAAAAGTTAGAAGGCAATAAACAAACGGAGCAGAAAAACTAAAGCTCCAACACTGAATATTTAGCTTTGATTTTTAAAGTTTTCTTTAAAATAAATATGTCCGTGTATATTTTTCAACAAATATTTCTATGATTTTTTATATTTTTAATCTTCTTGTAAGATGTGTTGCGACTTGTTGTTGGTCATTGTGTAATTTTTATTTTTGGACGATACAATTATTGGACAATTTTAACTGTCACTTTTGTCTTAAAAGTATTGTAGCTGTTGGTTTTTACTAAAAAAAATTAGGATGAACATCAAACCTATTTCTCCAATTATCACAAATCTAGGCGCACGGTAGTTTATCAGGTTATAGGCCAAGTACACAGTGTGTATATTTACGCGAAAATTTGCTCCTCTTGATCATAATATAATGAAACTTGAAACATAAGGTCTCCCCAAAGACGTGACCTCACAGGTTAAAATTGAAACTTCTACCGTAAAAGCTTCCCGAGATATTACGGTGTGAAAAGTCCAATACATACATATAAATATTTATACAAAAACTACTTAGAAATAAGAAGTGAGGTCCGCACAAAAACACAAATGTGAAAATAAGGCCAAGTTCCTATCCAAAATATTTCGGCCGTAAAAAGTACTGAGATCAAAATAAGGACCAAGTTTTTGATAGGTACAATTCCATCTCATTTCTGTAAGCTTGGCAAAATTTGTTTGCTTTTGTAATATGGAAAAGAATTCTTGGAAAAATATTGCCAAGCTTATATGAATGAAAAAACAAAACAATAAAGTGCTCAAATGAATAATAAAACAGAAAAATAGTGTATTTCCAAACCATTAATGTGAAACAAACAGAATTCGTAAATGATGCAGGTCCAAGCGGTATACAACTCTGATAATGAGGTCGTGGTTGGTTTGAAAACATTATGATGTCAGTTCAGTCTACATTTTTGTTGTCTGTTCAATTATTTATTACGAGCTTCTGGAATTTTCTTTCTAATAAAAAACAATTTAATTAAAAATTAAATTATATGAAATTAAGGCTGAATAATGGAAATTTCTTCGGATTAATTTTGTTTTACCATTAAACTCGTTTTCTGCAAAACTAATTTTTTTGAGTTATTGCAGCAAAGTTTCGATATGAATTAAATTTTTGTAAACATGTTTCCAAATCTAAAATTTAATAAATTTTCTTAACAATTAAAATTGTTTTTGACTTTCCTTATTTAAGTTTTTGCTTGTAAAATTTTTCTGAAAAATCATAAAAACAAACCTGAAATCAATCTGTTTTTGCATACATACATACAAACACACATACATACATACTTACGTGTAGTAATTAAAGTTTTTGAAATTAAAACTCTTTCTCTGTAAAAGAATCAAGAAACGATCTATAAATTTTGTGTTTATAATTCATTGTCGCCAAAATGAAAAAAAATAAACCAAAGAAATGCAAAAATCCGTGACATAATAATGTTTTGAACAGTAGCCCTTAACGGTGTACAGGGATGAAAACAAGTTTAGCATCGGCGCGGTCATAGATTTGTCCGTACAGAACAATACTAGTGTTGCTAAGAAAAATCACATAAGCCGAATACGACGTTTTGCAAATCGTCGCCAAACATTATGAATATTGTCCTGTATTGCTATTTATTTTCCCATAGTTGTAACTTTAGAAACTTTTCATGTTTTTACATGCAACATGCTGCCACCAAGCATCTCAACTTACGGTGTAGCTGCTGGCCAGTCAATCATGAAGTTCTTCTTGTACAAAACTTTTTGAGAAACTGCCGTCTACATCAACACAAAGTAAACTTCGTAACTATAATTTTTAAATTTAAAATTTTTGTTCTTAAGGAAAAATTGTTGAATGTGAATGTATGTATGTATGTTTACACTCTACAAAAAAAAAGAAGAAGAAGCGTTTATGTTGGTTTATTCAAAAATTCAAATGAACGAAAGCATATTGTTTTTAGAGAAAATAATATTTTAAAAACAAAATACTTGTTGTTGTTGTTGTTGATCGTTCCTTCAATATACTTCGATAAAAGTCGCGCCAATGTGTACACGCCTTAATGGAAATTTATACAACAACACACATTGTTTGCGTATGTGCAACAAACAACAACATGCAGCCACCAGTACCATCAGCAGCAGCAGTGACAATACAAACAAAACAACACAACTATTAGAGGATGTATTCTTTTTTTTATTTGAAGGATGAAACGTGGTTTATTTATTTTATTAAAGGTTTTTTTTGTCTGTAGGACTTGAGATTTTAATTAAAGTCGTGATTTTCAACACAGCTTATATACAAAATACACTCACACACACACACATACGCACATGTATTCTGTGGTATGAAAGGCAAGGAGAAGTAATCGCTTAAATTTTGGATATAATTTTATTTTTTTACATAAAAATATATCCCTTGAAATTTAAATCATTTATTTTGAAATAAAATAGGAATGCATTCGATACTTATACGTTTATCGTCAATACGTGGGGTTTTCTTTCCGGTATATCGGAGTGGAGAGAAGTATCACCGGAGATTGCATATCCCAAGTAGTTTCCGAAATGATGTTAAGTAAACTATTCGTAGAGAATCCTTTATAAAAGTCATAGGGAATATTTGATAAGTAAACTGTTGGACTCAAAATACCTCAAAAGATGGAAATTCACTATACTTTTAATTACTTTGAAAAGTGAAGAAGATATCGCTACTTTATTGCAACGTAGTCATATCTCAAAACACAAAAATTTTCAGTTAGTTAAAAAATTTTCATAAAAATATCTCTATCTAAACCGAAGTTAAAACCACTTACATACTCAAACCGTCCATATAAATGCTTACGTTTTCAAAACTTTTTTTTTTTTTTTTGGATAATTTTTATTATCAATAAGTTTTTCAAATCTTAAAACTAAAAATCAAACTTTTTTATTTGAACGGATGATTTTTGTTGTTTTACATCTCTCGTGTACGGCTGAGAGAAAGAGTATCCCTCCTTCTCAACCGTGTGTGGCCTCTATAATTTAGAATATTACGCGCAAGTGGATTTGGCTGCAACTCAAGTTTTTTTAATGTATTTTTTCGCGTGTTTTAAAAATACTGTCTTCACCAACGGAACATCAAGGTCTCTGTGACTTCGATGATTTCGGATATACCAGGGGGATGCTGTTATTCTACGTAGAATTTTATTTTGTCGCCTTTGAATTTTTTCTACACTCGATGCTGAGGCAGTGCCCCATAACTGGATTCCATAGGACCATATTGGTTTTAGGATCGCATTGTATAATAGAAGTTTACAGTCTAGGCTTAGTATAGAATTTCTTCCAATAAGCCAATTCATTTGGGCTGCTTTTAATTTCATTTGTATTAACTTTGCGTCTATATGCGATTTCCATGTTAAACGACGATCTAGATGAACGCCTAGATATTTGACTACAGTGTCTTGCGGTATAGTCTCGGTGTTGATTTGTATAGGCGGGCATGTTTCCCTGCGCAACGTAAATGTGACGTGTACACATTTCTGCTCGTTAACTTTAATACACCATTGCTTTAGCCATTTTTCCAATTTGGATATGTACCCTTGTAAGTTGCGGGAAGCTTCTACTGGATTTTCATGAACGCTTGGAAAAGCTGTATCATCAGCAAATGTTGACGTGTGAATGTTACAGCTTAACGGTAAGTCAGAGGCATATATTAAGTAAAGTAATGGATCGAAGATACTGCTTTGAGGGACTCCGGCTTCAATCGACTGCGGAGGGCTTAGAAAATTGCCTTCTCGAACTAAAAATTTACGTTCCCTTAAATAGTTTTTGAAAAGTCTGACGATGTTTGCGGGTAGATTTTGCGTTAATTTGCGTATGAGACCTTCGTGCCATACTTTATCGGAAGCTTGTGCAACATCAATGAGTGCGGAGCAATATTTCTTTTATTCAAAAGTGTCTCTAACAACATTCACAAGTCTTTGTGTTTGTTCAATAGTGCTGTGTTGTCTGCGAAAACCGAATGCATGAATGATGAAAACTTAAAATTCATTTTGCCACCTTCAAGTTTATTTGAGATATGACTACGTTGCAATAAAGGACCGATATGATGAATGGGCTGTAAAAGTCTGGTTTTATAGCAGCTCTCTTTTAAAATGTGAAAATATTTTTCCAGTAAACTCTTAAATGGGTATGAAATAATTAGATGAAAATAAGATACCGAAATACATAATTAAGAAATTAATATTCTTTATTGAAAAAACTTTTTGGTTTTATTTTAATATTTTGATTTAACCACTCGTGCTTCTGATGTTTCCGAAAAGAGCTTTTCATAAGACTGAGTATCGGTAACGTATCGGTGCCACCCTAATGCGTATTAATATTATAATATTGTTGTTATTTCTTTTCATTCCCATAAAATTTTATTGTCTCTTAGTCAAGGCTTTTGGAAATTTTCTTTTCACATATATTTTTCTTTTACTTTAATGATAACAACTAACCTTTCTTCATGACCTCAGTTCTCTTTTTTTTTTGTTTTCCTTTTTCAGTATTTATTATATTTATTTATTTCCAATAGTTGTACTTTGTCTGCTTTAATAATTTTGCAAAAGAACAAGAAATACAAAATGAAATTATTTTCTTTATAAACATTATACTTTTTAGTCTTTTAATCTTAAACGGTCAGATGATAATAATTTTTCGCTTCCTGAAGATCAGAAAGCTTTAAAGATTGTTGTATGCATTATTAATTGTAAACGCAATTTTACTCGTGTCTGCAGATTATAATTAAACCATGAACAGTTTGTAAAAAGTCCAATTTCATAAGTCCAGTGATGAAGTGTTTTTTTTTTGAGACCAAACATCGTAGTATTACTAGAATTATTAAAGAAAAAGAAAATAAATTCTGTTATCATGACCCGTTAAATATTATCGGGACCCTGAAACTTTATCCCCTCACGCCTCACGGTCTAGAGAACAGCGGATTTAAAATAATAATACTGAGCGGCAGCAGGGTGCTGGACTAATGCTAATGAACTGAAATCTATTCAAACCACAATTACTTAAAAAAATGTGCATTAAATAAGAAATATATTTAAAGAAATTTTTATTGTTTTTATGCGGACATGAATGGCTGATGCAACATATTTGGTAGATGTACAAAAGAATTTTGCATGGTAAGTGTACATAAAATCGGCTTGTTTTGTTATTTTTCATTAGGACCAGCACTCAGGGGATGACCCCTACTTATGCAGTGCATTGTGCCGGAACTACGAAAATTGCTTATGGGATGAGGATGAAAGAGGGAGTAGTTGTTTGTAGAAATTCGATTTGAATCGCACCATACTGAACGTGACAGGAAATTCCTCTGCGGGAATTACAAACAGTTCTGCTAAAGTAAAAATTTTCTCTGTAGTTCGTAGTGTGCTTCATTGGCATGTCGAACCCAGAAAAAGGTATTTGATGGTATAATTATTAAGGAGATCAGATGGCATTAAGCAAGTCTTACACCGTCTTAAGTAACCGAGGCACTTGAATGCTTCTTTTGAGACATGAAAAAAAAGTGATAATTTCAGCGAACATCACAATGAATTTTCATGCCAAGAACATAAAAAGCTTGTGATTCCCCAGCACTCATACCATCCATTAATTACATATGGACCAGCATGTCCGCTCATACGTCTGTGCGTATGGGTCTTATGAGCATTAAAATCGTCCCTGTTCGAGATTGTAAGAAGATCGCGATTAAGTGTATCATTCATGTCTTGAAGATTGGCCCATCAATGAATAAATATGTTTGGACGATAGTGCTATCATTTGCAAAAGAATAAATATGATTGCAAGTTTGTCATAGAAGGTGATTATGAAAACTTAGAAAATGGGTAGGAGAAAGAACGGAGCCTGGCGGTAGCACTGAATTAATCTTGAACTCTTTTGATGAGATCCCATCTACAACAACTCGCATAGTGCGATCTCTGAGAATACGCGATACAAATCGACTAAATCGACTTTCTAACTATACTGGGAGTGTCCCAGTATAGTAAGGGGCACCCAAGTTCCACCAGGTAAAAAGTGCCTTACCTTAGTATCCTATGTCATTCTCCTGGTTCTAAGCTACCTGCCCACCTATTTTCAGCCAAATCAGTTCAGCCGTTCTTGAGTTATAAACGACTTTCTTTTGTATACATATATAAAAATCCCCTAAAAAACCCAGAAAATTTTCCTGCAAAAGGTGGCAACACTGGACGAAAATTCCCAAAAACATGGGCACAAATCCCCTCAAAACCCCAGAAATCCCTGGAAATTTTCCGGGAAAAGTGTTAACACCGGAAATTTAAACAAATTTCCAAAGCGGCAACACTGTATAGACATCATACATAGACTATACAAAAAAGAAGTTTTCACTTCAAAAAACAAAAGACTTAAGAAACAAACTTAGTGTGAGGTTTTTTCGTTTCATAAACAAAAGACTTAAGAAACAAACTTTTCAAAATTTCTTGATTCGGTCGCCAAAAAATTGCTTTAATCAGTAAATTTTTACTGATACTGAAAAACTTCCAGCAACCAGAAATTTTTTACTGCTGCTGGAATAAAATTTACATTACCAGCAAATTTTTACTGTAATCAGAAAAGGATTGCAGTGTTTAGTAAAGTTTTACTGATAATGAACTTAAGTTTACATTAAAAATTTTCTAGTTTTCACTATCAATAAAAATTTACAGGAAATGAAAATTTAACTGCGGTATCAGTAAAAATCCTCTGATTCATGTACTTGTACTAGTAATGAAACATAAATTGCATTCTCAACAAACATTTATTTTTACTAATAAGTAACTGGTACTTTAAAGTGTCCATGTATGATGCAAAATATTTAATTTTAAATAAATAACAGTTTGAATTCTATTAAATTTAAATGTAGAGAAGTGGAAAATTGGTGCCGACTAGTGGCATATATGCTCGTTTTTAAAATATCTGTACAGTTTTTTTAAATTTCAATGTAAAATGGTTTAAATTTACTTATTTTGTCTTAAGCAATACAAATTGATGAATTCTAATAAGTTCACGTCAATCCAGGCACCAGATTAAAAATTTCCAAATTCTTAAATTGCCGACTACTGGTACACTTGGCCTATGTTTGTCATTAAATTGAAACAACTAAATCATCAATTGTGGTGAAATACATCATTCTACAACTTAAAATTAATTTGAAAAAAAAATATATTGAAGTAATTAGCAGCTTTCCTGGAAATAAAGAAATTTAAAATTCTGAACAAATGAAAAACTTCTACAATCACATATTATTAATTTACAAAAATCAAAAAAGGAAAATGGTGGCATATTCTTGATCGACTGTCTGTCTGCCTGCCAAACCTATTGTGTATTTAAATAATCTATATATAAAAAATCGTTATACATACGAGTGATAAATATATATAAAGAATGAAGATGAATAAATATTGAAACGTTTAAAGAAAATAATAAAAACTCCTGTACTTTTATTTAATCTTTATTTTCATTTTAATTGTAAACATGATTAATAAACAAATTAGAAAGAAAGATAATATAAAGTATTAACCACGATCAATAAATGAACAGACACGAGCTAATATTTTAAATATTTTTGTTTATTTTCGAGTATTTTGTATTTGTGAATGTATGCAAAAGCGTCATCTTACCTGTTGCTTAAAAACATTTAACTTTACCTAAAAGCATCGCAAGAATTTTTCAAACATTTATAATGTACACTTAGACAAAAATGTTTTAGAAAATATACTGTTTAAAATTACACAATTTTAACCTGGAAAAAGGAAGCTTTAGCTCAATTATTTACATCTGAGGCGTTTTATAATCTCAAAACTTGAGTTTTTGAATTCACTTAGGCCCAAATTTACAGTCTTTAGTCAACTTAACTCATGATATTAGTATGAAAAACCTTTGGTTAAGCCATTGTTATTAGTTAACTAAAGACTGTAAATTTTGGCCTTAAAATATAAGTGTTTTTATACAAAGAAAAAAACAAGAATCGATTAAGAAAAGCAAAGATTTAATTAAAAAATAAGTAAATTGTAAGCCAATCGCAATCGTGGTATTTAAAATTTCTTCAATTATATATATATGGGATATGGTTGAAAATCTACTTGAGAATCGTTTTGGAACTATGAATAAAGTGCGCTTTGTTTAAAAATTTTCAAAAACGAGGGATCTCTCAAGCGAATTGGTCGATTTTAATCAACAACTCGACATGGTTTTTAGATTTTAGGAGTTAATTAGGCTTTGGATTTGATCGGTTCTGTAGTTTAAGATTTATTTAAAAAAAATTATTTTTATTACGAAAACCCTTATTTCGAAAATACTCAAAATCTAGCGAAATCGGTTCATTGTCTTTAAGGGCGTCTAGCTTCGCCCAGTTCCTTTAGAATATCGCAAATTTGGTTCTGATCGGTTAAGATATTCTTAAGCTATGAAAAGTTACATATTTACATAAAGACACACACACTCATACATACATCCCCACGCACATCATCGTGCATATAGTCTAAATCCGATTATCGAAAATTTATGGTGTTTTCTTTTCTGCACACCCTAGTAAAAGGTACATGCATAAAATGCATAGCCCACCCTGTAATAATGCAACTTCTTGTGTCACTAGAACAAAAAACAATTTATGAAAAAGTAGAACCCCCTGTTTTTAATAGCTAGTGAGGGCAATTTTTTTAGAATAAAACACCCCACCCTTTTAAAGAGCAAAACATTATTAAGAAACGAACACAAAAGTACACTTTTTACATGGCGATGTACCATTTTTTTGTAGAAAAGAAAACACCATTAAGTAAACTCAATAACTTCCTATTTTGAATAATGGAAAGTTAAAAAAAATTAACTGAAACATTTTAAAAACTCAATGAATTTCTTTGGAACAATGTTGCAGTCTAAAAAACACTTTTTATTAAATGGCAACTAATTTTACTTTTTTTTTATAGCAATGTGGAAATTCTGGAAATTTTGTGGTGTCATGATTATTAATTGGGAAAAAATAGACAAATCCAATTTGAGAATTACAGAGAGCTTTGGGATCTATTCAAAAATACAATTGAAATCTACTGAAGATTTGTTATAAACATTGTTAAAGATGTAATTAAACTCTCTTTAATTAACTTTTAATTTAAAATATTCTCAGTGTATCACCAAGCCAACATTTACAATATTTGTTTGTTTTTTTTTTTTGTTTTTTACGGATTTGAATATTTAAGTACAAAATATTATTTAAGTTTAAATGCCACTGAGTTACTAAACAAACAATGATCGTATTCAATCATTTACCAAAACTAAAAAATAAAAATAAACTACAACAGCAAGTGCTCATTTACAGCATCTCTTCGCCTCAAAGTGTAAAACATAAAATAAATACTCCGACAGTAAATTTATGGTTAGACGAAGCAAATGTTTCATAAAATAATTGTAAGCACTAATTAATTTAGAGTCTCGTATTTTAATTCATTTAAGCGGCCATTGAACATTATTTGACTTCGTTTTATCCTGTATATGAGCGTTTTTAAGGGAAAATTATATCATTCTTTGTTCACCAAAATTTTTTAGAAAAATCGGGATAAAATATTCATTTAAGTCAATTTAAAATCACTTAGAAAACATTTTGAAATATAAAAAAAATTACTGATGAAAAGCACATCTTTTCAATTCTTTTTTATAAGAGTCTGTATCAGAAATTTAAAAACAAAATAAAAGAAAATATGGGGGAAAAACCCGTAACTACGCTACTAAAAGTAAAAAAAAAATCTATATGTATATACTGTGTAGTCAAAAATATGCATAATTATGCTTTAAAGAGTAAAATAGGCGAAAAAAATTCCCTAAAAAACTAATGCCACAATTCTTATTTGGGTTCACATTGATCGCACAAGAAAACACATCCAACTGCATGTTTGTGGTTTCCCTCTTAGTTACAATCACTTGAAGAGTATTTGAATTTGGATTTTTGTTGTATTTTTGTTTTTATACCCTTCACCAAAAATGGTAAGCATATTTATAGGTTTGTCATTATGTTTGTAATTTCCCCAATATTTATATGAGGTTCATGTAGCATATATATTCTGAATCCTTATGAATAGTGAAGATGAATTAGCAATGACCTTCTACCCGTCTGTCCTTCTATCCGTCTGTCTGTACGTGAAATCGATTTTTCGAAGACACTAGAACAGCTAGAGAATTGTGTCTTGAACTGAAATGTAAGGATTTTTCTTAAGATGCTTCGTATTGAAAATCAGCAAAAATAAAATATCGTTTCAAGTTGCAATTTTCTTAAAATTTTCATCAGTAGAAAAAAAAGCTAAGAGGATTTGAAAAAATTATTGAAGATTTTGAAACTCTAATAATTTTCACAATTTTACGGACCGCCTCACGATGTCGATCGATCTGCATAATGCTGAACTTGTAAACTAAAACCAACTGATTTCCGATCTTTTATCAATTTCAATTTTTATTTATTTGTTTAGCTTTTGTGCCAGTAAACAAATAAAATCGGTTCGTTAGTTATTTATATCTAGATATTCAGCGCTCAATAACACTCGACATCGTCGGCCAGGCCGTTAAAGTTCAACTGCTTTTTTTTAATACCAAACTGTACATGACAAGTTTTGTGGAAATCGTGGTAAAACTTGATTTATTTTCTTTGCAATTAAATTAAATTAAATTTTTCCAAAAGTAGTGGTTACGCCTTATTACGTAAAATATTTGCTTAGTCTGAGCATAAATGGAAAATTGTTTATGAATTCCAAACGGTAGCTGCACTTACTTAACTACTTTGTTATTTTATACGTCTTGTCTGTCCGACATTGCCACTGTGTTACCGCCAGTCTAGCCAGGTGTGGGGATTTATACCCAAATTCATGATTTAAGCTTCTGCTTGGGAGAGATTTTCTTTTGGGGGGGGTTTGTTGATTTTTCATTTTCAGTATAAAATAGTAAATATTTTTTTTTATTTCTATTTGATATTTTTGTTATTTTAACTCTGAAGAAATACTTCGATTACTTTAATATAGTGATCGTTCGTCTATGTAAATATCAATATACATACATATGTACTGACTACCGCATTGATGCTGTGAGATAAATGATCTTTACAAATGTAATCATGATTAGCGTTGTCATATTGCGATAACGCCGATGACAATAATGATCATTACAAATGTAATCATGGTGATGATGATGAAGTTCAATGCACGCTCGTTCGGTGAAACTTTTTGATTTTTGTTTTCGGGATTTTTAATTTGTTGAGTATGAGTCAAAAGAGACTGTTTATTTTTGACATACCTACTCGTATTATTGGTATGTTGTATTTAAATCTTAAGTGGCCAACGAGTTGTTGGTAAAACACTTAATAAGTATTGGCTTTTGAACACTGCAATACTTGTAATTTAGTAGACTGTCTGACAATCGTATCGTGTTGATGGTACTGGAGTATAAAATAAACTTTATGATGTTTACAATTTAACTTAAATGAAAATTCTACTGTTTATACATTTTGCATGAAAACTACTTATGTATTTATTCTCTTATCCAATCTCTTGACGTATGGTTAAGATTCTTGTGTGTGTTTGGTTTTCTTTTCAGACACTTTGCACTTTGTGCCACAGTTATTAAGAGTACTTTAATGAAATCATATCTTTGGAGATCTGTAAAGATCTTTTCCGTTTTATTCATAATAAATTATTAAAATTAAATATGATTTAATGTATGAACTTTGTTACTGAAAATCAATTTTAATTTGGGCATTAACCAGCGATTACGAATAAGGCTGCCAGTTTTCTTGTATAGATCGAAACATTGAAAACAAATGTGTAAGAAAAATATCGGATAACTCGTTTATGGTCGAAAAATGGTGTTTATTTTTAAAGGCAGGCTTACTTAAATTTGACATTTTTATATCTTCTGTGACAGATAATTTGAAATTTGATTTTAAAATTTGAAAGTGATCTTTTGCCACCTACAGGGAAGAAAAGATAGAACACGACAAATCCTCCGATAGAACTGCGATATAACTTTCAAAAGTTTCCGCACTCTTGTATTCGGTTTTATAGCGATTCGTATGGGGGCCACTAAATGACTTGCAAAGGCTTCTCAATAATGCAATTTTGATGCAATACTTGACATTTCCGATACCCAAAATCATAAGTTGGGTTTTGTCAAGCAAACATTCATTGAGAGAAGCGAAATTGAAAGTAAAATTGGCAATTCTCATAGCGGCGGAGTGTTTGCAAAAGTCATGTCCCCGGTCAAATGGTCGCCACAGCTTCAATCGTATTCAAATACGAATTTCATAAAATTATTATTTAGATAAGGCCGATTTCTTACATATATGTGTATATTTCTTTATATAATCATACATACATACATACATATCTATTTAATGTTATTTATATAAAAAAAAAACAGCCATTAGAAGGTAACATGCCATCAGTATTAATTATTTCGCTGCAATTTATTTTGTAGGTGGTACATACTGATATATTTTCTTTCGAGTCACGGAAATAATTAATTTCTATTTTATGTCCCGTTTTATATTTTATTTCACAAATTTCCACGCATAATTTCATTTTTAAAATTTGAAAATCGCAATGACAAAGAAGCTTATTTTTATATTAATTAACATATCTTAAAAAATCAACAACTAATAAAATTAGAATTTAACAAAGTGTTGAAAATTAAGAATTTAAAAACATCCAAATACATACTAAAAACTAACCTGGATCCATCATATTTTGATCGTAGTACTCAATGATGAGGCTGTTTTAAATCTATCAATTTTGGCTAGAATTAAAATTGCTAATTATTGCAATTTTAGATGTTCGAAAATAGGCCAAGGTAAAGTCGACTTCTGTTGTTGCTATCGTGGTAAAAGATGAGTATTATTCCATTCCCATTGTGTGAAGTGTGTCTGTGTGTGTGTGTGTGTGGGGTACAATGCTGTCTTTTATTGATCTTACATTCACTGTTGGTGTTATTTAAGACGTAAGTGCTAAACAAAACTAATCGATGCCGAATGATGATCGCATAAGAACCTTTCTTTCAAATCTTTTTTCTATTGATTTAAACTATTTTTTTCTCGTTTTTCTTAAAAAAATAGACTCGGATATTTCTAAGCCTTTTCTTTTTTTGATTTTTTATAAATTTTTTTAATTTTTTTTATTAATTTGGTTGGGATCTAATTCACACTCGTTTGTTTGGTTTTCTTATATGATCTCAGGTAATTGCTGTTTGCTGTTAAGTTGTCGTTATTTTATTTTTAATTTTTCTTGTACTTTTTTAAGACACAATAAGTGCATTGAAAGAAATTTACCACATATACCTGTTACACCAGTGATTTTTCATAAAAGTAATTCTAAATTGAAAGCAGACTTTAGCACTTTTCTATCGTATTTTTTTTTGTTGACTGCTGCTATCCAACGATCATATAATTTTTTTTGTATGCATTAAGATTTTATGCATTTTTTTTACATACATATTTATACATTATTTCAGATGTGGGTACAATATGAAAATAATTTCATTAAGCAAATCATGATTTAAAAAAAGCCGCCGTTGATATTAAGCAAAGCGTTAAATAGGTATCAAATGATTTTCCACAATTATCAATTTGAAATGAATTATTTATTATAAATTATTTTTTTTATTTTTCGTTGCTTCTCCTCGTTCCGACTCGTTGTTCTTCGTCAACCGTACTTGTTGCGACTAATTTGAGGCGTAGCGATCGCGCTCTGTTAGCATCACTGATGATGATGATCGATCAGTAACCCATACTAAAAAAAAGCCAAAAACAACCAACAACATAATACAGACACTCAGCCAGCCATCCAACCATTCATCCAATATATACAATAACAACAAAAACATACATATATTCATAAAGATCACATATAATTTTGTAGTTCTTATTGTAAATATCTTTCATACATAAAAAAAACAGGAGAGAAGTGTATCTATGTGATCAGACATGAATTTGTAGTAGTTAAATTGACTTTTCTGTTTGGCTGTTCGTTTTATTTTTTTCGTTTGCGCGTATGTGTATTTGTGGCCCTTAATGGCGTTGATTTTAGATTTTGTGCATTTTCCAGCAGTGATGCCAACTGCACTCTTTACAGACAACCATTTTGCTTCCTTTTATTTATCGCAAGTTTGGGTTCGAAATTCTTATTATTGGTAAAAAGTCAGGATATGCACTATAAATAAGTAAGAGTGCTTATAATCTTCAACAAGCCGTAAATGTATAATTGATTGAATATAATACACGATTTACCTTCTTATATAAGTATGCACATACGAGAATGTCTATATACATACATACATATGTACTGTACATACTTACATATAATAAGAATGAATAACATACACACTTTTCGATAAATACTTATGTACAAAAAATACAGACTGTTTAATATATTTTGCAATTTTTCATCCATCAGTGAACAAAAAGGGGGTTGAAGGAAAACATACATAAAGTTATTATTAAGTTAATATACACATAACACTAACAGGTCTCAGTAGCACGATGGTTCGTGCGTTGAATTATAATCGAAAGATTCCATATTCAACACTGGTGCACCTCATGTACATATTTATAAATTTATTTGTGAAAGGATTATATACATATGTATATATCTTCATTTACTTGTATATGTAACCCAATTTCAGAACCGAAATTTTATTTTTGCTGATTTTCAATACAAATCATCGTAAGAAAATCCTTACATTTCAGTCCAAGATTCAAGTCTCTAGTTCTTCTAGTGTCTTCGAAAAATCGATTTCACTTACAGACAGAAGAATACCTAATAAAATTCATAAGTTTCCTTCTTGATTTTTTCAATAAGGTTTTCCTTATTAAAACAATAAGACTTCCTTCTTGAAAAAAAAGCGTAGAGATATCTTATTAATTTTGTTCTATTTTATTAGGTATTTATTAGGCACTGTTTTCTCTGTGTACCTTATAGTTTATTAAGACCTATAAATAAATAAAAAAAAAATTAAAAAATAAAAAATTAACATTTTAAAGAATTAATATTAAATATACATACAGATATTTTTTTAATTATTTTGAAGGAAATTTTATTACTAAAATTTTGTAATTTTTTTTTTTAGTGCATAAACTGTTTTTCAAGACTAACACCAGTACACCGTTTGTGATAGTGTAAGTCTGGGCAGCACTCTTTTAAACTAATTCGAAAGTATTGTTACATACCTACTTATTTTCTTGGGACTTATTGTAAAAATATTTTTAACCATAACCACTTCTGATGGCCAGTTTAAGACTTCATATTTAAGTATGTAATTAGTTAATTTTTATTTAAATTTATGTTGTATTTAAATAAGATTCCATTTTTTCTGTGAGTAATTAAAGTTCTTATTTAATTACGATGAAAATATGGCAGCACCATGTAAAATAAAAAAAAATGTCCCACAAAATTCCCTAAAGAACAGCTGACTAGAACAAATAAAGAAAAATCCAAAAAAATATATTTTTTATTTTAGCTAAAAATAAGAATAATTAAGAACTGCTGTAATGTTTTAAAACAATAAAAGCAACTTTCAATATGATTAAAAGGTTAATAGCGACAAAACAAAACAAAATTTTATGCAATTTGCCAGTTGCCACAAATATTTTATTGGCTTTATTTTATATAAGAAGAACGAGCAGTCAAAAACATATGGAAATTTTTGCTATTGCCAAATTTCATTTATGTGATTTTGTTTAGACAAAAAAGTTGACAGCACTGCCAAAAATTATAAACATTTTGCTCAAGCAACAACATGAACAAGTTTATATCACAACGAAAGAGTTGATATGAGGGAATGAATGATTGAAAAACAACAACAAAGAGAAAGCAATCGGGCGGAGTTAATACTGAAATGCATGAATGGCCAATCTAAAGCCAGCAAGCGTAACCGTAATACACCGATATGAATGAGCGTGTATGCATGGTTGCATGTGTACGAGTATATGTATGTATTTAGTAGGCACAACAGAATGCAAAATGTCAGGATTAATGGTGAAGTGATTATTTGTTTGTATTTAAATTTCAACGTCTACTTTATTTCCGTTGTAGCCTTTTCAGAACATTGGCTTTGTATGTCACCTCAAATGCATTGTGTACCATATATATGAATGTAGGTGTGTGAATGCGTGTACGCAATTGAAATGTTAATACCTTAGCGTGTATATTTTGCTGATTAACGTTTTGTAGGCGGGGCCAAAATGATTTTGACGATAAATATTGACATTCGATTTTCAAATGAACGGAACCATTTACATATACATATGTATATGTATGTATGTATGCACCTAAGTGCATCTATTATAAATGTCAATTGAATAATTGTGTCTTAAGAAAAATTAAATAAATAAATATGTAGATATGTAAGTACTTATCGTCATTATCTTTGACTCTTAATTAATATTGATTGCACTTTTTTAATTCTGCAAACGTATATGAAGCGGTTCGAAGCGTTTCAAATTGCTGGTATGTAATTGCTTCATTGCTAAGGAACAGTTTTGGTATGTATGTGCAACAGTAGTTGTTATTGCTGTTGTGGAGACTGATATTTTTTTCTTTTTGCAGTGGCTGCTGCTAGTCTTTTTGCCGCATTACCAATTTCACCGAAGCATTTTCTGATGCTTGGTGTCATTTAATTATGGAAATGAATAATTTTCCACGAAATAGTGAAAAAGTTTACTAGTTTTTGTAATTCAGTAATTTTAAATTTTATTTGCTACTCGCAGAGTACAACAATGTACGAGCATATCTCTGTACACAAGATATGGGATTTTTTATTTTATAATTGGTCATAATTGGAACTATTCGCGTTCGTATATTTTATAAAATATATGAGAATTAATCAATTTAGGTCAATAAATATCATTTTAAAAACAAGATTCATTAATAAGAATCGGTGCCCCTGTTATTTTTAACTATTAACCCCGCCTTGTTGTATATTTATAAAGAAGTTATTAGGGAACAGTGTTTCATCAGTAGCACAAACATCATATGATTGGAAGATGGTCAGACAGGCAACATAAGAGCGATTTGCTAGTAACACACCCGTTTTCACATCGGAATAAAAATAATTATTGTTCATATTTAGGTAGGTATTCAGTGTTTGGTGCAAATTGTCTTTCAAATCCAAAAAATTGTATACAAAAATTCATAAATTTCCACTTTATATTTTAAATTAAAAAAACTGTACCGCTTTGAGTTTATTAAAATTGTAAAAAAAAATTTTAAATTGAAAACTTGTCTAATTCCAATTGGCAATTATTTTTCCATAAGATTAATTGTTGCACCAAACACTGAATACCGCCAGTGTACATTCCAAGAAACCGGATGTTAAAACATTTACGAAGCACAACAACATTAGACAGGTATTTAATGACGCATGCCGAACAACATGCCGAATTAAAAATTAAATAAAATTAAAACAAATATCCAAAAATAGGGGGAAACGGATTGCAGACAAAAAAAAATTAAAACAATAAAATGCAAATAATTAAAAATTTATGAATGAATTAAACATTAAGGCAGAGTTTTAATTTTCAACAGGTTAATAAAATGTAACATATGAATTCAACAGAAAATAAAAGATTGATATGTACATATCGTCATTTACTTATTTTACAGAAGAAACAAATATATAATAAATTTTGTACCTATCAAAAATTGTATTTTGAGTTAATTGTCTGTAACGGCCTTTTGGATATTAGTTGGCGATATGTACGTATTTTCATGTAATAAAAATTAAAAGAAAATTGCACTGAAAATTGGGAAGTTCGTGGTATTAGAAACCATTCCATCAAATACATATGTTCGTACTAATTTTCATATACATATGTATGTATGTATATGTATGTATTCATTTAAATTTTAAATTATTTTAATTGTTAATCGGTTAATTAAGGAAGTAGTATGTATGTATGTGTTTACGAATATGTACATATTTTCCTTGCAGGCATTTAACACTAACAGACTAAATATGTTTCATATTATAATTTTCAATAATTGGACGCGCTAAATAAGAAAAACTGAAGATCGCAATCGTAATGTGGATCAACAAATTGCTTGACATTTTACTTTGATAATGCCGAATGAAATATTCCCAAAAATAAACAACGAAAATACAAGAAATGTGACAAAAGACAAGCAGAACAAATTCATATGCTTTTTTATTGTGTTTTGTGTTGAACGATGGAGCAGACCAGAGCAGAGCAGCCAATATTCAAATAAAAGACAACTGTGACAGACTGCATTGAAGACGTCCTCATCAGAGATGGCTAAATTGATAAAATTTTACCATTTTTGGTACAAATCGAACCTAACAAGTATAATGGTACACCAATGGTTAATATTGTAAAATTCAAGAACTTGAAATGTCAAGAAAATTAATTTGTGATTTCTTAGTCAAACTAAATGATGTTTAATCCAACGAAATTTTTAATTGTTCAGGCTTAAGTTCGTGTAATTAAATTTTTAATTATGTAATTTTTTTATTAGAAAGGAAATTCCAGAAATTCATAAAAAAGTTCATGTAGCAGACAATGAAATTTTAGACTTAGGCCCGCAATGTTTAGAAATTTAGGTGCAGAAGATTAAACTAACAACTCTGGTAACGAAACGGTTTCTGGTGTCGAAACATCTTGATTGCAGTTCAACATTTCGTGCAGTCTAATTCCAATTAATCCACGGTTCTTCAGTTCTCTTTCTAATAAAAAAAGTAATTTAATTAAAAATTTCATTCAAGGCATATTTATAACAGGTAGACGCACTCGCCTCAATTTGCTTTGAAAAACATCTACTTCCAAAGTTAAAAATTCAATCGGAGAATGTGTCAACAAAGCACTTAACAATCACCTCATCTTTCAAGATCTACTATTAATTTGCATTGATTTAATTATACGAACTTAAGCCTAAATAATTAAAAATTTCTCTGAATTAATTTGTAAAAATTTTCATAGCTTCTATTAATTGCAAATAATATTTTATCTACTTCGTTCATTCGCTCAAATGCATCTTTTGACATAAATAAAATTAATTAAAGTTTTGCCAGATATCGAGAACGAAGTTCGACTTGAAATTAGGAGTAAAGAAGTCATCAAATTATTTTAGTGTTCAATGCAACTTTAAGCTCTTGCTGATCATGCGTCTGACAAAAGTAATTTTTGCCACAATTTATTATTTCGGAAATCTATTGATATATGTACATACATATGTAGATATATAGTAGATAAGAAATGTAAATAGCCAAAGTCAACTACAGAAAATTTAAAAATATTTATATAGAAAACCGATATATTTTCAGCACTTGATAGGTACATGAATATCTTTTGGGAATTTAAAAACTATTTCGGTACAATTAAGTAATAATATGTACATATGTACATATATATTTAAACGGTGATTGTTACTGTTTTAAAATTTTATTTGCCATCCGTGATCCTCGTACAAGAGATAGAGCGAGTTGTGAAATCTGATGTTATTGTTCACACTTAACGAGCAACATGTTGCATCGCATGATCAAATATCAAAAGGATGACTGACAAATCTTAAGAAAAACATTTATGTACTCTGATCTAGTATAATATAAAATGACACTCGGTAATGTTACATAAAATAAATATTCTTCGTATGAGTTGGTAAATATCTACATTTAAATAAGTTATTGTAACACATATTTATAAACACATGGTCTTTTGTTATTCTTCCACATATTTTTGTGTGTGAGACCAAAATAACACTACACAACATCACAAAATTGGCTTTTGATCATTCGCTACGGTAGGCGACTCCCAAACATACGGAAGCGTCAAATTGTCTATGCCTGTAAATATACAAAAACAACCATACACTTTCTAATATTTTTTTGTATCTGTTGCTTTGGAATAACCCACCCACCTAAAGAACTCGATATTTTATGCAACATAAATTTGGGCAGATGAAGTCATCGATCATCTGATGATTTTTATACAGGCACACACAAACATATACTATACTCGTAAGTATGTACATAATTACTCGTATGTATTTATGTAGTTGTTGTTCTACTCAACCTCAACCACTTAGGAAAAATATATGTCTGTAACTCAGAACGCAATAATATTCAAGTTGAAGTGTCCTTTTAAAATATGCTTCAAGTACACAAAAAAATTAAAATTTTATGAAAATTATCTTTTAAGTGGCTGTGATTCCTGACACCTGATACTTAGTTCGTTAGTTACAATTTGGATTATTAATACCTTTGACATCTTTATTGTTCTACTTTTTTTCTATTGTAAATAAATCACATTTACACAATCACTTGAAAAATTTACATATGAGAATATACTTCGATGGTGTTGAACGTGACAGTCGTACGCGTTCAAAATTGCAAATATTTTAGTTTCCTTTTCACCTTAAATTATAGCGTTTGTAGTCTCTGCTAAAGTTGATACCAGGCTCACTTTCAGGTCAAGAAAAGTAGCGGTTCGACCTTAACAAACATACAAGTAGTTTGCAGCTATTCAGCGAATTCTGATTAAATTTTTTCAACCAAACTTCTTTCAGAATTTTACGTATCAATGGTAATAAAAAATGTTTTTGGTTCGATTCAAAAACCTTCTGATTTTCCTTTTTCTTTTAAGCCATAATCTGGTTTCGAACGTGACCAACGTTGAATAAACCAAAATAATTTAAATGATATTTCCTAACTATTTACTTTTTGTTGTTTAAATACGAGTATATATAAAAATCTTTGTTTAAATTAATATATTGACACACCTCCTACTTGTAGTTGTGACGATCTTATTCAAAGTTGAACGTGACATTACAAAATAGAGTTCTCTTGGAACTCTTCCTTAGATTAAAGACCTTTTAAAGATGATGGTATTTAAAGAAAACATGCAATAGAACATTTCAGAAATTAGAAATTGCAATTGTGCAACTTTGTAGTCTGCTTGTTCATCTTAGTGAAGGAAGTTATGGGTAAATTTATAAAATAAGTTAAATATGAATATTTCTCTAGGGCAATTCGAAGAAAAATCCCTTTCTAGTAATTCACGGTGGACTTCTTGACTGAAATGCCCATATGCACATGTATTTTTCGCGGAAGTTTATAGTTACTGTCTTATAATATTATAGATATGATCTTCTGTGCAGACGTTGTCTTTACTACAACAGGTTGGAGTAAGAATAATTTCCCATATTAGAAAAATAAAAATATTGATTATTGATATAGAATGATGTTGTACGTATTAAGAACTTGGTTCTAATTTTGATGTCAGTACTTTCATAGGAGGGCATGACCTTATTTCCACATTAATAATATTTGTTCGAAAATCATATGTACATACTGCTTTCTTTTGTACGGTGAATTATAATGAAACTTTTCGTTAGATGTATGTACCTACATATTTTCAATACAATTTCGCTTCTTAAATCATTTTAAGTTTAAGTTTTAGTTTTATTTCTGGAAATGTGAGATGCCTTGCCTCACCCGTAGGTGAGTTCGGCTAGTAAACGTTTCGGTTAAACACGTTTGAAGCTTTTGTAATTAAGCAAATTAAAATGCAACTACAAGCTTCTAAGGCTGAAGTACAAAAAAAAACAAAAATAATTAAAATCTGGATATAAATGTCTAAATACAAAATTGTTAGAAAAAGGTATGTAAGGATTATTTTTTGTTTTTATTTATCAAACATCAAACATAATGAATATAATTGAGTAATATCGTTTTTATCTTGCTAGATCCTGCTCTCTAAGTTATTGGAGGCATTAAGTAAAAGTATTGTGTAGAAAATAAAATACTATACAACTGCCCGTTCAGTACTTTTAAATTTTTTTAAGAGCATAATTCGTCTAAATGATCAAACTAACGAGTGATTTGAGTGTAAATTTTGTATGGAAACCACTAAAAAAACTGAGTGCTTTTCATATAAAATTTACACTCAAATCATTCGTTCGGCTTGTATAAACCGCAGCTAATTCTTACGAAAATATAAAACATCGGTAAATAAGTATATTCAAACCGATACGTTTAAGGTCAGTAAAAATTTGAATTTTATTTGCCGAAACTATGCAAAATATGAGAAAATATATCTGATAAACCAATATTTGTTTGGAGATAGTCATGTTCATCGAACTGAAATCAATAAAATTATTATCAAATTTTAAGAAAAGTGTATTAATTTTTGTTGCATAAGAGAGAGATACCAATTTTTGATGCATTACTCGTATTTAGATAACTGTAAGTCCAAGTTTACACCAGGGCTTAAAAAAACTAACATATTTACTAAAAATAGCCCTCATATTTCATAATTCCGTTAAACATTTTTGGAAGCTGCAATTTTCAACACATATTTTTTTTGCCGTTCAGAAATATTTTTTTTTTGAATCAAAGCATAATATTAGTAATTTTTATGGTTGATATTCGTTGATGCAAAAAGAAAAATATTTAAATATTATTCATTTTAAGATCGCCATGTTTGTCATAATAGTCGAAGTTGTGTTTGGTTGAAATGACATTCATATATGTATGTATTTTGTTGTGTGTTTTTTTTTTATAGCGGTATATATTTTGAAAGAATAATTTTGTGTATGTGTGTTTTTCAAATTTATGTGTGGATAGCTATTTTTCATTGACAAGAAATTTTCGCTGAGCAATATATTACAGAGAATTTATTTTCATTTTGTGTGCTATTAAAATATTTTACTATGCACATATGTATTTCTGGCGCGTAAGTTACTTAATATATTATTTAGTTTGCAAGTATAAATTTCTTTTTAAAAAACTCTAAATGTATTTGTTATCAGGTAATTATTTTTAGTTCCTCTACTATCAAAAATGGAAATGGATCATATTTTCTCAGTAGTCGGTAGTATAATAAATAAAAATTGAAAACTTATTTTAAACCCTGGTTTACACTGTTTGAATTTCATGTTTTGTAAGTAAGAGAGGTGAGTAATATTAAGAGGGATACACATGTAAATGTAGTCTTGAAAAGCAGCCGCTAGCAAAAAACTCTACCAAGATTTGCCAAAACTTGCCTTTTCTTGTATTCAATCTAATATTTTTGTCAAAATTTCCCAAAATACATACATACATACGAGTATATGGCAAGAACTTTAAAAAAAGCATACCTTCTTTTAGCAATAATTGTGGAGTTCATTATGTCCTCTATTAAAAAAGAAACGTCTAATCAGACCAAAGTAGCAGTCCTGATATGAAGTAAAATTGCTGCAATAAAAGTCGCACAATATAAGCGAAAATGCAATTTTGAAAAAGAGACGACAAAAATCATGCAATCATTACCCGGGACTAATTTAATATTTAAGATTTTAAAATTCTTGTGTTATGACAAGTTGGTGTGCACTTAAATTTTTATACACAAACTAAGTCCAAATGTGAAATATGTATTGATGATAAATTTCACACTTATTCACAATTTTCGCTAAGATCTCTCACAAAACCAAGTTAAGAGGAAGCTGAAAATATATTTCTTACAATTCTCCACACAAAATAAGTCTTCAGATATAGATATTGTGCATTGATGCTAACGTTTATTTATTACAGCATTTTGTTTTTCTCTGAGCAATTTTATATATTCATCAAATAATTTCTGCTATATATTCGATCGCCGCGTTCATTGGAGTCTCTTTTGACAACGGATGGTCCAAGAATTTCATGTGATGCATGACGTTCAAGTTTTCCAAAAACCCAACAGACAACAATTAAATAAGTTTATTTAATCAGTCATCGATTAATTACGGCCTGTGTCGTCTGCAATTATTAATTTGCGGCTGGTTAACTGCTAATTTCAGATGTTAAAAAAAGAAATCTAAAAATAAACAAATGATAAATTCTGGTCGCGATCGGTTAATTTAGTTAAACTTTTACGTCTCCTCAATCGTGGCACTCTACGTTTTAGTCATGTTTTTGATCCACAGAAACTTTTAAATATTTTTACCTAAGCTGTTTTGTCAAAAGTTCACAGAATTATATTAGTGTGTTCTTATTTAAATTTTAGTTGATATAGCAAACGTCTGAAAACGACTTGATGTAATCTTTTGGAATAAGATAAACATAAGCTGTTCAATATAAAGACCATCGTTCAATTTTGTTAACTAATAGAATATTGTGGTGGTGTGGTGGTAAGCCAGTCAGTCAGCTACTTAACAATCTTCCTGAAAACTTTAATAAAGTTTGCGACGATTTATTCTATTTTTTATCCGAGTCATACGGTTCCAACAATAATGACATTATTAATTCTTTCCGAGCACTAGTGTTTGTTTAATTTAACGAAAGAAGGTGTTCATAATAAATCCATTTTCGAATAAAGTATTTCAAAATTTGCTAAGCTGGTGATGAACTTAAATGAAATGAATTTTAATTGATGTGATAATTAAAATAGATCAGATGTAAAAATTTACCTCAAGATACAAAGTATGTAACAAGTTCTGTTGGTTTTCTAAAAGCATACTCAACTAATAATTTTCAGTGTAATGAAAACATCTTAAAGATATTCAAATATGTAGATTTGTATCTCATCATCAATTTACAAAAAGTTTGCAAGCATCATTACGTAACTATAAATGGCTTTGGCCAATTGTACAAACGTATTCATAGACAAAGGCATGATATGACCGACAGTCAATGCGAGTGGGCTTTGTGACTTGCGTAACATCAAAAGAACCAATTTCTGTTGTGGTACTGATAGTTCATACCATAGGATTTCTCCGTACACCATATCAATAACGTCATCATTCTAAAAAGCGATCAGAAGAAGCTTAAAGAAAAACAAACTAATCGTTTCAAATACATTCAGATGATTCTTACCGCTATGTCTACCAAATTTCCGAGTAAACAATATATAAATAACATGGACACACTATAGATTAAATAAATAAAGGCAGCTGGCCAACTTTTTATTAAAATCGAAAATATGGTACAGCAAATGCTCACCACTGAGGTAAAAACTTGCATAAATATCGGAATATAAAATGTTTCTTCAGCTCGCTGACAAAACCTGTCGGGAATAAACGAACAAAATGGTTTATAATTACTGAGAATTACAAAAATACTAACTTACGAAATGTACTCCTGGTGAAATTCTAGAATACTTTTCAAAAGAGGCATCAATTCATCTGGATTATCTGTCTTTTCAATTATTCTGTTAAGTTTTCTAAATTTGATTCTCAATATATCCGTAAATAATGGTACATGAGTTATCGAATTAAAAACAAACAAATCGCCAACAAAGTTTCCAAATCCACCCAAATATAAAACAATACAGTGGGCAATAAAATAAAACCAATAAGAAGTATCAAGATCTAGGCCGGGCAGAAGAAATTGCATAACAAGTAATTTTTTTCCTTGGAAAAATCCAAATATTAATGGATAAAAACCAATACCATTGACGGTAAACATATAAATCACAACAAGCGTTTTTAACATGTTTGTAGTCAAACTGATACGGCTGTTAAGAACTGGTAAAAACTCTTTGTCGACTTGATACTCCTCGTATAAACTGGGTAATTTTGCAATCATAAATTGAATATCCTTCTTTTTGTGTATTCCGGTTAAGAACTTGGTGTATCCCTATAAAGGAATCGTTTAAGGGAATTTTAATTGCATAGTTAATTGAAAATACTCTCTCACCTGTAAGCCACTTCCTACCATACAAAGGGCCTGCAGCATCACTTTCCAATCTCCATCCACTTGAAGTGCAAAGTAAACTGTATAAATTGTCAGCACAAAGAAACAATTGATTATTACTGCCACAATCACAGTATGAAAATTAATTTTAAAGTTCGGGTTGAATACATTCGCGCCACATATTGCAGCAACAATTTTTGTTACATTAACGATATAGTTAATACGTTCCAAACAAGTTTTCGTCATTTTTTATGTATTCAGTTGTATGAAACTTTTCACAATAAAAATTTATACATGTAACAATTAGAATTTATATTGGCTTGATTTTAAAAGAATTTACACTGTAAGAAAATATGAGTACTTAACTGGAACATGAATAATTCTCATACGATGATAATACGAATAATAAATAATTTGTTAAAAATTGATACAGCGAAAATAGTTTGCTCCTATCCGATATGCATCCTATCAGAATGGAAAAATAGCTCGACTAAAGCTAAACAGGTTTACTAGTTTTTTTTTGCCCCTATTAGAAGTAATATTATTTAGGCTCAAGTTCAGTTTTATTGAATTAATGAAAATTCAAAATTACTAAGAGTTTTTTTATGTTGATATAATAACAAGGGTCACAGTAATATGTGAATTTCCCTAATATAGAGTAAAAGCAACAAAAACGTTAAAATTACAAAGTAAAATACTGTGATACTTTGATGTAGAATAAAATGAATTAAAAATGAATTCTCGTATTCTCTCGTATTTCTGTTGAAAACTGGTTATATAGTTGATATTCTTCCCAATTAGTATCCACCTTACGAAAATTGTAAAGATGGACAATTGAACGCTGATGAGAGGTGTGGCGGCCTTGAAATCGGTATACTGATACATTCTGCTAAAGTGATTGGATATACTAATATTTTTCAACATAAAAAATTTCTTAGTAATTTTGAATTTTCATTAATTCAATAAAACTGAACTTGAGCATGATAATATTACTTTTCATATGTACATCAATATAAGTTCGAATAATAATTACGTTTATTCGTAATAATAATAATATAAAAATTTTTTTTGCTTAAAATTTATATGTAGAAAGTTAGAAAATTTATTTTTTTTTCTGAAATTGGATTTAAAGCTTTTCAGCACTTGCAACATAGAACTGTTCCAAACTAAATTAAGCTGTGAAACTTTGACTCTCATGGTACTCGTGAGATTTGTTTATGAAAGCTGGACGATTTGTGACTTATATTGGCAGATTTCGTTGCATTATGCAATAAATAAATATGCAGATCAAATCATTTAAAGCACGGCAAAAAATTTGGGAACTTGAAGAAAAAAAATTGTGCATTTTATATGACAAGTTCCTGACAATTAAAAAAAAAACAATTTTTGTGATTTCTCGCCGAAAATTTTACGAATTCTTTCCTATTTCATCTGGCAAATATGATGATATCCACGGTTGATTGTTCGCAACCCATCAACTCGGTATTAATTATTTCTATGCTCTCCTTAATATAAGCGATGTATTAAAATTTTTTTTGTTGTGAACTATTTATTTATTAAGAATACCACTCAGCAGATAACCCCATATGATGCAGTACATTTTGTCAGAACTAGAACACACGTCGTAAGCCATTGTTTGCGTTGCCACTGCAGCCAACAGCATCCTCAGTTGCACTAATACAGCAATTTGTGTCTGTACGCTGTCGTACTCTTTGCCCTGCATCCACAATATGTACTAACTGGTGGGATAGCACTGTTAAACCTATACTTTTATAAAATTAAACTCTATTATTGGCTGTAGTGGTTAGCGCGTTGACTACCAAGCAAACAATGATTTGGATCCTGGGTTCAAACCCTGGTCAGAGCAAGTTAATCAACTTCTTTAATTTCTCTTATATGCATTAGTGCGTCATTATATTAATTGTTGCTAATCTATTTAAGAGATGATGTCGCTAAAAACTATTCCGACAGCGATTGATACAGTTGCCAAATAATGTACAGCACAGCGCTGTATCAAACTGCTAGCAACCCCTTTCAAACGAAAAAAAAAATTTAAAACGGTTCATAAATGATAGAATTTTGCGTTAATCAATATTTTGTTTTCTGGGGAAGGAGGAAATTTCCTTCAAATATGGTAAAAATTATATGGGACCAAACTGCATTTAAATCCGTTTAAACATAAAAAGAAATTTGTCTATAATTAGGGGAGTTATTCGAAAATCAATATTTAGGGGAACAACTTGTCCCCGATTTTTCTAAAAAAAATATTTATGGGTCCCAACTGCTAGCAACACCTTTCAAAAAAAAAAAAAAAAAAAAGGAAAAAAAAGAGGTTTAAACATTAAAAATAAAATATACCCCTTGAATAAATAAAATCCTCATTTTTTTCTTTTTTTTTTTTTTTTTGAAGTCGGTCAAAAGTGATAAGAATCTGATTAGAAAACCAAAAACAAATCCTACTAATTTTTGACTGCAGCAATTAATTAGGAATTTAGACAAAATTATTAACGATTAAACACTAAGGGGTTTTTTTATTCGAGTTAATGCGTCTGAAAGACGTTGTAGCTTCACAAAATTTTTGCTTGAGAGAATTTTTGTCATGAAAAATTGTCAGGATTCGTAGCATCCGACATTAAGCTTTCGAATGCATCACCGAAAATATGTTTTTCTAGTGTTATTCAAAGTCTCAGGCCTATAAGAGTTAGTCAGAGACTCTGAAAGATCATACACATATAGCCGAAGAGAGTTCAAAAACTTAAGGCTTAAAGCAATTGCATGAACGCTTTAAATATTAAAAATAGATGCCAGTAGTTTTCAAATAAATTTGTTTCAGCTAAGAAGAAGCTAATTCTTCGATATTCAACCACTGAAGGAGTTGCAAAATTATATGGAACCCACATTTATAAAAAAAATCTTTTAGTGTATTTCTGTAACACTATCAAATAGGCTGTGTACGTGTTTTGTAATAATGAACGAATGGAAATTACTTGATTAGATGATTTTTAAAAGATATTAACTCTATATTGTGAAAAATTAATTTAAAAATTCTACTGTCAAAAACGTCTAAGAGTATTAAGATTGGACGAAATCTACAAACGAGTTGTAAACTTTTTCTTTTATAAAAAACATTTTTAGAGCGAAAGACACATTAAAAACTAAAAAAATCAAAACGTATTTTTATTAATCCTGAAAATTTAGAAAATGACTTGGCATATTTATGTATATACTCATCATAATAGTGTTACTTTGAATGGCATGACAACTTAATAGCTTCGCACAATCAATAGTAGAAGTTCACATGGGAAATATCTGACACTTTTACAAGTTAATTAAAAATAATTGATTAGAATATTATTTTAAAAATTAAACTTACTCACACGTGTCCTTATCGATTTATTTGGAATTTAAGAAATTTTGCAACAATTTAATGAAGTTGCACTTTATACTAAAGTAATAAACACTTTGACTTCAAAGCAAACCATGATGATTAAGGACGTGGGTTCAGAGCAAGGCATCAACATCATGAATTTTTTGATTCGGGTATTGTGTGTTTGTTCTTCATTGGAATGTTTATGTGATGAAGGCATAACACCGATCACTAAACACCATTGCTAGCGATTGATACAATTAAATTCTGCAGCACATCAGTGGTTACACAAAAGTGCTCTGAAATAGACGAAGTTCTTAATAGCAGCGTTGTTAACGAAGTAAGCTTTCTTTTACATTTCTCTTGTTGTTCTTATTCTTTTTTGAGGGTGGTGTTGGTTGAAGTGGTTAGCGCGTTGACTACAAAGCAAACTATGATTTGAAATCTGGATTCAAACACTGTTAAGAGCAAGTCAATCAACATCATAAATTTCTCTGATGTGCTTTAGTATTGCATTGTATTAATTGTTGTTAATCTGTTTAAGTGATGAGGGCATAGCACTGGTCACTAAAAACTGTTTCGGCAGCGATTAATAATGTACAACCGAGCGCTGTCCTTCGTTGGTTAGCAAAATAGTAGGCGATGTGAAACAATTTACTGATCATACAGGTTAAGAAATTTAATACGCTTATTTAACACAAGGGGCGCTGCAACACTGCTCTAAAAATTTAACAAAGCGCATAATAGCAGAGTTGTAAAAGAATTAAGCATGCTTCATTATTTTCAACATCTAACCTTTTCTGAGTGCTGGTCCTAAAAAAAATAATAGTTTTGGTTGAAAATAGATAGAAGCTGAAGTGATTTCATAAAGTAAAACACAACTGACTGTTTTTTATAGATTAATTATTTCTCTGGATTCTATATTTATAGATTTCAAGACTCTTTAGTTCCTGTAGCAATAAATAAATGTGAAAATTAGGTGAAGATCATGACCGGTTCAAAAAAAATTTTACTTTTTAAATAAAGAGGATTAAGTTCGCGATAAATAAAATACCATCATATTTCTAAAGGCACCTGTATAGAGTATTTAATGTTTAAAAATATACATATGCATATGAGATTATAGAAAAACATAAATGGAAATATATAATATCGACAGATGGATGAGCAACTAATAATTCTGCAAAAAAAAATCGGATTTCAATGCAAGAACTAATTGAAAAGATTGCAAAACCGATATTTTATTTTCATATCCTAATAGTTTTATATCAAATTAAAAAATGTTTTACGAAATTTCCGAATTTAGTAGCAAAATCGTTGATAAAAAAATTATAATTTTAACACAACGTTGACGAAAACTCCCAACCCTACCACTCAAGGTTATGACTTATGAGGTTATTCTTATGAAACCTAAAAGTATTATAAAACAATATACATATTATAAAACGTTTGAAGATATGATAGAGT
This sequence comes from Lypha dubia, assembly GCA_947311025.1. NCBI lineage: Eukaryota > Metazoa > Arthropoda > Insecta > Diptera > Tachinidae > Lypha > Lypha dubia. The sequence continues at coordinate 21,890,292 of OX371260.1, read as the reverse complement.
TATGGGATAATCAATAACAATTTCGGAGTGGAAAGAATTTCCTCCGAATTTGATAAAATTGAGACCACACTGCACGAAAACCCGTTGAAACAAAATAGTTGAAAATAAGTTCATAATTAGAAGAATTAGTTCGATAATGATAATTTTTGAGAAAAACTTGCTCCAATTTTTCGAAAAAATAATATTTTAAAATCGCTTCTCAAATGAAGAGTTATGGAATACTATATACTATATTTTTCTGCGGGAGTGGGCACTTTCCACCGAACTTGGTAACCGCTAGTAACCCCTTTCAAACAAAAATACAATTTTGAAAATCGGTTCATAAATGAAGTCTGTTAAAAATATCAAAATTGATATCCCAGATAAAACAGAAGTTGAAAGCTAGTAATACAACAGAGGAAATCATGAATGGCTTTTAAAATCTGTTGAACTACATGAACCAGAACGAAACAAATCAATTAATATATTCATTTAATTTTTGTCGTGTTTTCGTGTGAAATGAAACCATATTATATCCGAGATTTTTAATTTGCTAATTCTGATATCGAATTCGTCATCAGTGACTCCAAAATCCCCTTATACGAATTTGTGGATAATTTCCTACATACTTTACTTTTGTGCGCTCAGAGGGGTCTTTGGCCGAAATAATGGAGTCTTAAGTAAACATTTTATATAAAAAATAGAACTTGGTGCTTGAAATATATAGAAATTAATATTAAATTGTTTTCTCTTTTAAAACTTTATTAAAAATATAAGTAAAAATACTTTTTAACATTGACCCCTGAAATTTATTTAAATACCATTAACAACCAACCGACCAATTAACAACAAACAAATATACAAATAAACTACCGACATTTTGGCAATCAACCGTCGCATCATCTAAACACCATCATTGTGCCCTTAACACACAGCACGAACGTATTCCATTGTGTGGCTGGAAAAAAAGAAGAGAGACGAAAAACTCAAATAGAAAAAGAAACAAATAAAAATCCATTAGGATTACAAATTCCAAAATCTTATTAACAAATAAATTGAACAAGTATGTCCACTGCACGTACATATGTACATATTTATTATGATTGAATGTTTGTCATGTTTGCTCCCCAAATGTTTGAACTTTAATTTAGCGCTTCTCCATCGAACACTTAAACCGGTTCTTCACCTCTAATAAGTCTACCGATTTTCAGCGCTTTGGGTGGTCTGGTTGTCCGGTGAGACAACAGTGCAGTACGACGTTAAAAAAATGCAGAAGCAAATAAAACTCGTAAAATCTTCAAGACATACAGACGTACATAAATATTTAAATGATGTTTTTATATTCATATTTACCCATTAGTCGAAGTAATACACAATTAAAGACACCCGTACATACCTACACAACTCCCAACAAACAGTAGAGAGCAAACGTGTTCTAAAACGAAAATTAATAAAGCGTTTTTCATGTATGTATGTAACTCTCAAGCGAGGTCCATAAGTCCATTGGAACAGTCTTTAGTTTATCTACTAATGCTGGCAATTTCTGCTACTTTTAATAACTTAAGAATTTTCAATAATTTTTATTTGGTTACTGAATACTACTCGATACTTTTACAAGGTGTGTAAGCTTTTAAGCAGCGCTGTGGTGCATACCTACGTTGACCATATTTTTCGACAAAAAAAAAGGACACTCAAAATTAAATAAAAATTATTGGTATTAACTTAATTACATACATAGATATATTTTATATCAATAAAATAAAAATATAATTCAAACAATGTATTATTAGTGACTAGTACAAGTAGTTGCATACATATCGTCAGCTAAAACGCAAACGGCCCTAAAAAACACAAAATCTAAAATCGGTTTTTTGGTTGATTCTGATGCATTCCATCAAAATACACAACCACAAAAAACTTTACACTTGCCTGACCAAAATTAGCAATTTTATTAACGAAAAACAAACGGCCCTATCTACAAAAGCGTTTATTTGATAAACGCAAAAAGACTTAAGTGATCGTTTACATTGAAAAATTACAAAAAACTGATAGATTTGACCGTTGAGAAATTGTTTGTTAAAGGAAAATGAAATTAGCTACAGCTTAAGGCATTTTATTAAAAAATTTAAGAAATTCATCTGAAAAGGGATTTTGTAAGAAATAAAGGAAAATATGAAGGGTATAAATAACAAACGTCATGTCAACGATGGATATAGCAGCAGACACTTTTAAAAAGGCTAAAGAAAATTTGAGACACTGTAGTCAGCAAAACCGGATGAAGGGAAAGGAACATCAAGGTTTTTCTAAAGGAAACGTAAAAATTTTGCGTAAGCATAGAGAAATGAAGGATGATTTAGTAAAGAGATTTTTGATTCATTTTGGAAAATGTCACTACCAAAAGATTGTCATTTTTTCTATGATAGCATACCCTTTGAAAATTATTTCATATATTCTAAATTAATTCTTCAATTCTTGATTCTTTTTAAATGAAGTCTTTTTTTTTTTGTTTAATTTTAATGAATTATTTTAATTTACTTTTTGTGATGCAATATTAAAATAAATTAATAGATGATAAAAATGTTTATAATTAAAATAAATGATAAAAATATTTTGCATTAAAATGTAGATAGGGCCTTTGGTTTCAGAAAATTAAGGTACAAAAGGACCTTACTAACATAGCCATTTAAATATCACAAAATTTGATTTTATTCTGCCAGAAATCAATTTGTCACATCTTTTTTAATAATACTGTTGAAAATCATGCTGATTGAAACTATATTTTTGGTTTAAAAACGTATTTGGCTTCTCCTGTAAAATTACAAAAATGTAAGATAGGGCCGTTTGCGTTTTAGCTGATGATATGTACATATGTACTTATTTTAATGTTTAAAACAGAAATTAAATATGCCTAGAAGTTCAGACGTCGTTAAAACAAAAAATTAATTAAAATTAACAAAGAAATTAAATGTAGCCAATAATACAAAAATAACAAAATTCAATAAATAAAAATAACTAAAAACAATATAGTTTAAGGATTATATATTACGAGTATTGATATTTTTCTGAAGAATGCATTTTTTTTTATTATATCAATGTTATTTGATAAAAACAATTTAAATTCTGCACAGTCCATTTGAAAGCCGACAGAAAATTTGACACATTGAACATACGCTTTTCAGTGTTGCCAGGCAATTCATGTCTTGGGTGGTTATAAATTTATATTGTATTGAGTTTAAAATTTCGGTATTTTGAGAAAATGAAACTTTTAATTTTGGAAACTAAAGTAGAACATTAGCCATCAAAAAGAAAGAACAAAAAAGGACAATTCAATTAAAAAAAAGGACAATTTATTTTGTTTAAATTTAATTTAATTTATTAAAATACAACCCTGAATATATTTAGTAATTACTCTTCTGTCTTGAGTACCGGAAGAAAAGCATAAATACTTGATATCCACCATTCAATGTAAGGACTAATTTTGGGAAATCCCCGTTACAAAGTAAAACTAAACTTTAATAGGTATAAAATTAGATAATTTTAATTAAAAAGTTATTGGTCAATTTTCGTCCATCACTGCCTTTTTGTACTCATGTGCATGTATGTATGTATGTTTATCTACGTAAATATATATATATATATACGAGTACATGACCATCTATTTACTTACGGAAATATATTAATTTATTTGTACTGCAATTAGTTGAGATACAATATTTTTATGCTGCTATTTGCTGTTGGGTTATTTGTTGTTTTTTTAGGGAGGGGGTATTTTATTTATTTTTAATTAAAAATACATACATAGATACCTGCATATGTGCATACCCAGGCAACATTTTTACGAACCGATTTTCTTAATAATTTTTGTATTTCAACAACTTTCCGAGCAGTTTGGTCCCATACAATTTTTATTAAAATCGGCGAAATCCACTCGCGCGCATAACCAAAATTTTGATAACTCCATCACTATTTAACTAATTTTCAAAATTCTTTTTTTTTGTATTAAAGAGTTTTCTTGAACTTGTTCGCATAAAGTTTTTTGAGAATGCAATTTCAAATTAAGTAATTATTAAAATTATATCGGGAATATCAAGTAAAATTCGCACATTCAATTGAGAGAGTTTGATGAGTCCTTATAAATTTTTTGTACTACAGACTATTAAATTAAATGTCCTTGTGAATCGTGCAGAATATTGCAGAAATGTGCAGAAACATCATACCTCGACTATTCTACCAAATGCAGCAGGGAATCAAGATATACATTTTTACTCGAACAGTATTGCTTGTAGTCAACCGATAGTTTTTTCTAATAAAAAAAAAATAATAATATAATTAAGACATTTATGCGAGAATAATAAAAAATTTATCGGAATAACGGAATTTTAACAACTCCAAACTTACAAATTTATTTCATCAGACAAAAATGCACACTGGGTAGTTTTGCGTGTGTTTGTATCTATGTCTATACACTACATATTAATATTTAAGTTTGCTATTAAATTTTTTGGTATAATTTGTTGGGGTCTTATAACAACAATAAAATGGCAGCTTTTTCAAATTGAAATTAAAATTAAAAAGAGACACACAATAAAGGTGTGGGCCAGATCTGGTTAAGTTGGTACAATTTGCGCTTGTTTTTGGTACAATATAAACTACGGTGACTATCGGTTCTGCATTCTACAGAATACTACTGACTGTATTTGATAGCATTATTGCCTTTTAAACATAAAATAATTGAATAGTAGGTAAATTAAATGTCCTTATAATCTGTGAAAATACGAAAAATCGCCTCAAACGCGCATATATATTTGTGCATTAAATATGCAGCAAATATATAAAAATATGCTCCCAAAATTTTTGGCGAATTATAGTCGATTAAACAATGTTAGCCTGTTTTTTTTTTATCTATCCGAATATTTTTTATATATTTTAGTTTTGCACAAAAGAACAAAATCTCATAAATATTTTATATACAAGCATTCGAAAAATTCGATTTTTTAACTATTGCATAGCTTCTGGCGCTGGCTTTGAGGCGACCGAATCAAAAAATTTTAAAAAGTTAGTTTCTTAAGTCTTTTGTTTATGAAACGAAAAAACATGGAATTTGCTTATGAAACGAAAAATGCTGACACTAAGTTTGTTTCTTAAGTCTTTTGTTTTTTGAAGTGAAAACTTCTTTTTTGTATAGTCTGTGTATGATGACTATACAGTGTTGCCGCTATGGAAATTTTTTTAAATTTCCAGTTAAATAAATAATAATAAATTGCCATTTTTCCCGGCAAATTTTCCGGGATTTCTGGGATTTTGAGGAGATTTTTGTTATAAGTTTTTGGGAATTCCCGTCCAGTGTTGCCAGCTTTCCCGGGAAATTTTCCGGGATTTCTGTGTTTTTGAGGGGATTTTTATATACATATGCATATAAAAGAAAGTCGTGTTAGTTACACTATTTATAACTCGAGAAAGGGTGAACTGATTTGGATGAAAATTGGTGGGCAGGTAGCTTAGAACCAGGAGAAGGACATAGGATACTAAGGTAAGGCACTTTTTACCCGGGTGGACAAGGGTGCCCCTTCTTTGTATGGGGCACTTCCAGTATAGCTAGAAAGCAGAAATTGAAATTGCATAAGTTGATAAAAAATGCCACACGTCTTTTTTTTCATTATATTTTCCATGAACTGCTAAAAAGCGAAAAATTTCGAACAAAGTGGTGTTGCCAAAAAAAATCACTAAAATTAACTATAAATTGTTAAAGCTATGAATAAAAAATGCCATAAGTCTACGTTGCAGCCAGCAATAAGCAAACATATGCTGTAAAGAATAGAATATGCAAAAATATGCACCATAAAGTAGATCTTTAAAATCAATTAAATATTTTTATATAACGTATATATATAACGTCGGAATAAATAAAAAAATGGATATGTATTTTTAAAAAATTGGGAAAAAATTAATTACAGTTGATTAAAAATTGCTAAGCAAAAAATTTTTCAAATTTGTAAAAATTACTGAGGCTTCAAAACTTGGAAATATGTTAAAAATATAAGTAAATATGTCACAAAAATGCAAAAAAGTACTAAATATGTTGTATAGTCCAAAATAATATGCACAAATATGCACTAACAAATTAATGTCAGAATTTTTAAAAAATTTGTGAAACAGCAAAGCCCATTCAATTCATATTTCCTGTTTCCGTAATTATGACCATGAATTTGCTAAAATTACTGTTGAAATGCAAGGACAAAAAAAAAAATGGGTGTTTGAAGCTTGATACGCACTTCTGTGTGTGTTTGTTTACTTAATTTTAAGAGTTTCATGTAGAAACGCCCTAACTCACATAATTGAACTTTATAGCAGAAGGTAAAAGCATATGCTATAGAAACTATAGTGATAAAAAATTAAATAAAACTTTGTCTTTTTCAATATTTGGATTAAAGTTGATCGTTGGTAAGCGTTCCCTTACCAACGATCGATCGATCAAATAATCACATATTTTTCAATTGCATTTCGAAGGTAATGTCATTAGCAAAGCTACAAATAGTTTCTTGGAGGTCGTTGGCAATAAAATGTATAAAATTCCAATATATTAATGATATTCAAAATATGATGTGATAGATGACATTTTTTTTTTAAATATAACATCGAATTAAAGAAATATAAACCTATTTCTCCTCAAAAGTAATGAAATATGTACTATATCTGATTTCTATTGAATTTTTGAAAGAAATGTTATGATTCATTTGAAAGCTTCCATTCCAAAAGCTTAAACTGAATGCAAAACAGATGCTTCTGATGCAAATATGTAGATAAATGGAATGTTTTTAAAATATATTGAGCTTTAAAGAAGACTTATTTGACACTAAAAATCATCTTTAAATCGTAAACAAATTTAAAAATTTTGTGCAAAAAAAATTTTTGAATATTCTGGAGTTTTTACTTTGATGTGACATCTACAAATAACAACATCAAAATAATGTTGTTTTATTATTTATTAAAGAATGCTTTACTGAATTTATGATCCTTAACGCTTCCAATAACAAAAATTAGTTTATTTTTATACTTCACTTCAAAAACATTTTCATGTTATTTTTGTGTTACAAAAAAAATAAATTGTCAGCAACTGTTTTTGTTTGAATCTTGTTTTCAACAAAAATTAAGTCAAAAGGCGGCAAGTTATTGCGGTAGCTTGTTGTCGGCGAGAGAGTATTTGGTTTTTATTTAGTTGCGGCATGGAAAAGTGTTGTAAATCGAGCAGAACATGTCGTATATTTTATTTATTTCATTGTTTATTTAACTTTAATAATAAAACAAAAATAACAGAAACAAATATATGTATGAATGTTAGTCCTCCTGTGCATATTAGAGGATTATCTGCAACAACCCGGTGTGCTTCGTTTGTATATCAGGATCCTAATTAATATCGTTGGGATAATAAATTCATACATACTGATTTTTAAGGAAGGTACTCCAAAAGTATTTCAGAATTTCTTATTTGCATCTTAGCGATAAATTTGCCAGCACAAATATCAAAGATCCCAGCTTATCTTCAGATATTCAATGATCATTTTTGTCTCCGTTTTAAAAATGACCATGAATACTGTGCCTTTTTCGCGAATTCTCACATAATATATTAAGGAAAATACTCTGAAGTTCCATTATTATAAGTTAATTACGATCGACTTTCTTAGGGAAATTTACCGCCCACGATTTGGATGTCGTTATTTTTGTTTCACTTAAATAAATTAAATTGTATATGTAAGCTTTTGCTACATGATTGTTAATATTTATTTTATATGTTGTAACGATCTCATCAGTTTTTTAACTTCTCGGTAAAATCGCGATGTTTTGAGGCCATGAGAGTCTACTCAGAAAATTTTTTTTTGTATGTACATATGTACGTCAGCCGTGATAACTTAATAATGGATTAAACGATCGGAAGTAACTTTGTGACATTCGAAGGACATTGACCTCATTTAGATGCCGCTAGATAATGAACTGAATCGGTTCAATAGATTTTCAGAATTTTCGAAAAAATGTTTTTGTTTTCAATAAATTTTAAACTACTGGATCGATTAAATCCCAATTCATCCTAATAAAATTTTGATTAAATCCGATTAATTCGTTCGACAGATATTGTTGTTGAAAAATTTCGATAAAAGCGATTTATATTAATAACTCCAAAAGTAATCGATTGTAAACATGCATCAAATGATCAAAATCGATTAGATATCGGTGATGAAAAATTTCGGAATTTTTTTTTAATTGCAGCAAAATTTGTTGTACAATTGAACTTGAAAAACAGTTTATCACTTAGCAAGAAGTTCCAATTATCGCCTATATGGTCAACCATTTCACACACATATATTTTTTGTAGTTCAACACAATTTGTAATAAAGTTACACAAAAAAATTTTATGGGCCTGGAATCATATATGGGACTTTTTCATTGGCATTATTTTAAACATTTACAATGAAAAAAAAAAATCAGTACCAAGAAATGCCAATGCTTTTTAGTTAAATATAATTTTTCTACTATTTATAATGAAAAAACAATGAAAGCTTTGAAATACTAACTACAATTGATAAAAATATAATTAATACTATCTGTATAAAAAAATATGGTCACAATAGCTTTTGGAAAAATAAAATTAATAAATAAAATACAAACCAAGCTATGTACATACATACTCGTTAACAATTACATAAGTATATACATCCATACATACATATATGTATGTACGTCTGAGAACTTATGATAATGCTTTTGAAAAACTTTATCATTAATTATTTGTAATGCTTTTACTTTTTAACTAATTAATAAATAAATTATTTCATTGAAAATCATTATCATTGTTCAAAATAATGATAATGCTAAAAATTTAATTGGCATTGTTTATAAGTCAATGCCAATGAAATCGACAATTAATTAGTACATGTAAGCCTGTAATAAAAATGATTATTATTCCCTTCACCTACCACCCCACTTCCCCAGGAAAATTTTGCCATACAGAATTTTTTAACGTAAACTGCAACGCCCAATTGAAATATATCACATTTTCACAGGAAGATCGGTTAAGTGGTGTAGATTTCAAGTAAATAAATATATGAACATACAAACAACATTCCTTTTTAAATACATACATACATATATACAAGGCATGTGTAGCTTAAGTAAATAAAAGTGAGAAAAAGACTAATAATTTCAGAAATCATATGATATTTTAAGAAAACATCCGTTTAAATACAAATCTTAAAAATTTTGTTTCGACAATTTTATGCCTTTACCAATTTTATGTACGTTTTGTTTTTGTAATATATATAACGATTATAACGATCGCCTTGCGTTTTGTAAAATAATGGCCATACATACATATAAATATAGTAAAACTTGTAATATTAAAGTCCTATTTATTTTGAATAACAATTTTGGTAGTCATTACAAAATAAGCCAGATTCAAGTCTTCTAGTATGATCGGCAAAGTCTAGCCTTTAACTAATCACTGCATAAATGAATGTATGTACGTATGGAAGACATTTACATACTTGCACACATACTCCTGTGTTGCAAACACATTTCTTTTATGTGTGAAATACTAGAAATAAAATTAACTTTTTTCCCATTTTGCCGTTCTGCAACATTAAATTTAATTGTAATGCTCGCGCTAATCCATAAAAATTAAGTTGAGGCCGCCGCCATTAACACTTTTTTTTAAGATGAATTTAACTTTTTATTCGTTGAACGCACGTTTAGGTTCATATAATTCCATCATGAACATATGTAGATACTTATGTAGAGTTTTAAAGGTCATTGGTGTTGTTCCTCAAGGATCAGTACTTGGCCCACTGTTGTGGAACATCATCTACGATGGAGTATTCCGATTAAATATATCTAAAAATAATTGGATTCGCAGTAGTGATGTTACGAATACTTGTATTCGTATTCGATTGTTCGATTATTCGACTATTCGTCTATTTCAAGATATTCGTGTTCGCCAAATTCAAGCGAATATTTCTCGAATAATTTAATACTTTGCAAAGAAAAAAAAAAAAATACATAAAGTTAAAAAAAAAGAAGTACATAAAATATACAAAAATATATTTTTAATTATTTTTATGTAAAGAAAACCCTTTATAAAATTTTTACATTTATTTGAGCATGTACTCAAGTATTTATGTTTTATATTTTATTTATTTGTTGCGGGTTAGCAATATCTAGATATATATTTCGTTGGTAGCTATACCAATTCATCAGTAGATGTTTTACCCTTTGTGTTTAAAAAAATTCCAAAGCTCATTATATATATGTAAAAATTTTGTAACGGGGAGATTTGCTTTTCATTTTTGCCTTATAAAATACTTTTAATGGCAACCAGCGGTTGTCTAATTGTATAGGTGTAGAAAAGTAAACACATTCATAATGGAAAATTATTGTTGTGTGTGTTTGAGAAATTTCTTAAAGGCTATTTTTATGCTTTGTAATTCACAAAAATATATTTGTAAGTTTTTGTATAAATAGATGAGCTTTGGAATTTTTTTAAACATAAAGGGTAAAACATCTACTGATGAATTGGTATAGCTACCAACGAAATATATATCTAGATATTGCTAACCCGCGACAAATAAATAAAATAGAAAACCCTTTATAAAATATACCATTTATTCGAGCAAATGCTCAAGAATTTATGTTTTTAAAAATTATTATTTGTTATCGGTTAGCTAATCTATGTATGTACATATGTATGTATATGCATTTCATTTTTTATAGAAAACCCTATATCTTTGACAATCACAAATATATATTTTGCAACTAGCATTTTAGAAGTTAAAGTCTTATAAGTTCATATCATGAGAAGTTACTAATGAAACCTCAGTAGAAGAATGTTGAGCTTCAAAAGTAGAAGAACTAAAATTGAATACTCGTATGTGAAAGTCCGCCGACACAAGTCGCTGTGCCATCTGCGAAAATTTTTTTCTCCCAAACAGAACTGAATTACTAATTAAAAGCGCAAAATGTGGGAGAAAAACAAAATCTGAAAGTATTCAAGTAAAATAATTTGAAAATGTTCAGTAGAGGTCCTCAAATTCAACATCGCAGTGCCATAATAATGTTAAATACCTAAAGAAGTGTGACAGTTTTTTTTTTTTTCAATTTATTGTTACTGACGCAAAGGGAGGGATTTTTTTCCAATTAAATTTGAAATGTTAAGTGGCTCTAAACCTTAAAAGAAATATTCGTATTCGTATTCGGCGAATATTGTTTCAAATATTCGTGTTCGCATTTGTATTTACAACTTCAATAACTGAAATAGCGTTATTATGTGATGCATAAGAGTTACTATAGGCGGAAACCATTAGCACGAGTATCATAGAATCCAAGGAATGTCTGAAATACCTTGTATTCATAATTTACACTCGTCTGTCTTTTCATGATCACTTGCAGTCATTGTATAGGTTCCAGTGCAGCAAAAAACCGGGGGACTAAAGCAATTCGTGATTGAAAAAAAAAAATTTTATGCAAAAATAAGTCTTTAGATTGAACAAGTTTTTGAGCGGCCTAAAATTTTCCTGTTCCGGAACCGGGGTTTTTTCTATGTCTTTTGTTACTGTACAGTAACAACATGCTCTACCACTTTACAAACATAACAATGCAAGACCATTTGCACGTGATTGTGAATAGGACTATTAATTTGTATGGTAACACATATGTACATATACGAGTATGCTCCACAAGTTAATGGTATGATAATGTTTATATTTCCAAAAATTGCAATTCAAATATATCCCTAATATACATGAATAATTATTTCTTTTAATCGGTCCACTGATCAGAAAATTTTCGAAAAGACTAATAAACTAAAAAATGCATAGAAAGTAAACCAAAAGAAGTCTAACAGCCGTATTGATGATCACTCATCTTTTTTATTAGACTTTAAAAAACATTAACCTCAAAACAATTTTATATGATCGTACACATACTCGTATGTATACCTACATATAAATGCATTTACACACACGCCAATATTTACTAATGTATGTAACAATACTTTATGTATGTATGTTTGTATATCAACGACTGTTAAGCGATCTTTTATTGATGTATTTTCACGTGAACATTTCTTTTTTAACATTAACACCATGACGAAATCTGTGCCTCTGCTTCTTTTGCTAAAATGAGATATAAAATATATTTAAGGAACCCATATAGTGGAGGATATACATACATACATACATACATACGAGTATGTAGTACATCGTAGAACTTTTTCCAAAAATCTATTCCTGTTTATGCATTTGCAGCCACAAATCAGCAACTCGTTGAAGCGTTCATTCATTCAAGTGCATCGAGCGTGAAGTGAACTTTTTCACTGCACTCGCATCATCATCCTTGCCGTTCCTCATTACTTGCTACTCTACTGCATTCGCATTTATTTTTCTATGGGTTAAAAGAAGTTTTTCATAGAACTACAGAAGATGTAATGTCAGGATACAAAATTTATTTCACCTCAAGAGGGAATGAATGAATGGCATCAATGCAACGGCCGCTCAATATTCCATAATTTCTTTGAAAACTACAATAAAATGTGCAAATAAATTCTGTGAACTGAATTTCAATATTTTTTTTTTATGGATTACAAAAACAAATACTTCGATTGTGCTAAAAATATTTTTTTCCAAAAACATAACTTTTTTTTTGATTAGCGTAGATAGAAAATTTGCGGGTGGCATTTTCCCACCTGAACAAGATTTTGTCAATCCCATAAGTGTGTTTTTTTCTTTCAATTTCGTCGTATGAAAAATTTGTCACCAATAGAATATCGGAACTGCGATCAATGAAAAATAATTTTAAATTGTTTTCGTATCAAAACTATCATTTTAAGAGACTGAAATATACACTTCCGATCAATTATTTTTTTTGAGTAAAAAATGTTTTTTTTTTCATATTAAAACTGTATAGTTTTGAGCAATAATTTTACTGCTGATTTTTCATATTTTTAATAAAAATACTTTCAATTTAAATTATACATATTATTATTATTCTAATATGTACAATTATTGACAAACTTTTGGAACTTTTTATTTATTTATAAATTAATATACTTTCGGTGGGCTGAAATGAGAAAACAAATGGTACTTTTGGCAGTTTTTTACTTATGGTACTTTTGGTGTTTGTTTTTCTGTTGGTACTTTTTATCTTGAGAAATTCTGTTAATGGATATGAATGAAATTTGATAGACGGATAGCATATGACGCAGATTGAAATATGTAGTACTTTTTGAGGAGCCAAAGCTGGACAAATTGGTACTTTTTATTTTATTATTTATTATTTTTTTATTATTTATTATTAAGTGTTCTTCGAAGTAATTTATATCCAATTAATTTTTATTCATTAAAATTAATTTTGTAAGTAAAATTTAAGATTTTAGATAAAATCCTCACAATATGAAATTTTTATGCATATTTTGTTGTTAAAATATTATGATGTCTCCTTCTAAATTTATTAAATTAATTGACTATAATAAAGGTTCAGAATTTATGTACATACACACATACATACATATACGCACATATGTATATAAATTATATTCTTCACTTTTTTATAATTAAATTTATTGTATTGTTGCCAAAATCAAAATGCCAACAAATAAAAAGGGCCTTAATATTTGCAAAATAAACGTTTGTTGAGCTCATTTAGTTTTGCATCTTCTATGGTTTTTGAGTTATTATGTGTAATTTGGCTGTGCTAATCCAAGTGTAACGCCCAACTATATTTAAGATGCGGCTGTTGGCGCTGCTTTAATATTTAGTTTTTTTTCCATCTTTCAATGCATTGTGCCACTTTGATAAAAGATTTAAAAATAAAAACAAATGAAACACAATTTTAATAGTTTTACATTAACGTATTTTTATTCAGTTGCTGGCAGACATTTTGATATTCTTCCTTATACAGTTTTCTCTTTTGGATTCCTGGGCTGTAGCAAATAGGACGTGCCACACAAATTTTGCAACTTGCTTTAAATATTTCACAGTCTATGAGAAATAATAAGTTTAAGTGGCATGTGTTCATCTTTATTAAAAATGAATCCAGCAGAGTAGATTTATTTTTTTTAACTAAACTTTATGAAACTAAAATATGTACGTATGTACATATATATGTATGTACATACATCCATGCGTTCCTAAGTATGAAAATAAAAAGAAAAGTCCACAATATTGGTGTTATACTCGTATGTGGCATAAAGTTTAAATAACCCAAATTCATGAGTAAAAACTTTTTACAGACTGCTTAATTTCGGAATGGACTTACTTTAGCATGCGAAGCAGTTTTAATTTAATAAAGTTTTTAATTCTACCATTGGAAACACGATACCAAACATATTTGAAAAAAAAAATTTAGTGATTTAACATTATTATTGCATTAAGATGCCGAATTTGAAAACCTCTACAGAACATTTTTTAATTATTTTACTTACATACTTTCAGATTTCGTTTTTCTTACTCTGTTTGGGTTTTTAATAAATAATTTAGTGCTGTTTAGCGAACATATTTTTGCAGAAGGCGCATCCACCTGTGTCAGTGGAATTTCATATATAAAAAGTTTTAGTTTGATTCCTGTAGCTTCCCACCCTTATACATTTACATATAAACAGAATCAAAACATCTCACCGAGTTTCTTTATATATCATGCATTTAAGTTATACGAGTATATTCCAATTTATTGCCGATAGATGATGTACTTTGTTCAATTCACTGCTGCGAAAGCATTATTAATTTTATTAATACATTTGAGACAACTTAAATTATAATTTATATATATTTTTGTTTGTTTTTTAAAAAGGTTATTACTTTGCGTGAAATACAATGGGTTTTTTTTAATAAAAATTAATATATTTTTTTACATTTTATGTACTTTTTTTAAACTTTTGTATGATTTTTTTTTTTGGAAAATGTATGGGAAAATTATTCGAAAAATATTCGCTTGAATTTGGCGAATACGAATACGAATATCTTAAAACAGGCGAATAGTCGAATACGAATACGAGTATTCGTAACATCACTAATGTATATTTCCACTACGATATTTCTTTAAATAAATTATCAAACGAATTGTCAAACGCAACAAATTAAGGCCTATTGTTCAAAAGGCTTATTTGGCTTGCATTAGTCTATTTGTATTCATATTCTAAATTCCGATTGTTCCGACTTTCAAAGTTATTATTGTTATATGACGAGGAAGACGAAGAAAGCAGTTGCAGTAGCGGTACTCGGTAGCCTTAACTCCTTTATCGGGAGCAGTGGATGGTTCCCCTCTGCCCAATAGCGGGCTTGACATCTTGCCGGTAACCACTACAAGTCTCACCCCTTGCATCGATTTCCCACTTGTTTTTCTATTTGTTTTTACTCCTTCACTCTGTCGCATACTCTTCTCTAGACTCTCCTAATCTCCCTTTCTCTACTACCATTCCTCCCTACAGGTGACACAATGGGACCACATCAGGACCCAAGTGGGCTGGAATATAATCTTCCTTTTATCAGCAGGCAGCTTACCTAACCTAACCGAACCTATTAATGTTATTCACAAGGTACCCTCTTTGAATATCTACAAAATCTGTCTAAATACAATATGTATGTATATCAAGGCATGCAATTTTTGAAATTCAAAACTGGGATATAATGTAGCACGGGGAAATCGGCTTTTAAAATAACTCTATTAAACTAAAACCTCGATTAATTAATCGAGCGATTAAACTATTAAGGCAGAAGTTCGATTAGTAATTTCCTAACACATATGCTGTGTTGTTATTAACCTTACCAGCTGACGGCACAAAGTTATTCTATGTTCAACAGTAAAAATAAAAACCAAAACTTGGCATCACTTTAGATGAGCTAATTGTCTCTGACATCTAGTGGTTAGTAGACGTAACTATGAAACATATGGTGTTTGTGTTTTGATAATTACTTATGTTTGTTTTTGTTTTCTTAACTATGGACGTGTACGCAAAAAGTAATCTAATTATAGATAGAAAAATTAAAAATATATACAATAATAGAATTTTATAAAAAAAAACTATACAGTTACTAAATACAACATTTTAGTTTACAACCCCCAAACACTCGTGTATTTTAAGTCGAAAGTTTAAAAATATTTTCGTTGAATCTATTTTGCCGGCTTACGATGATACATACAAATTTACTATAGAGCTTGCTCCAAGAGGTCACCCGCATTGCTGCCAGCGTAAATAGTCCGTGTGATGTTATGACACATTCGTTTCTAGTATTTTTATTATTTGTTTTTGGTTTTCTGCATGATACCAACAAAGTCTACATACGTAGGTATTTGGCTAAAAAGTGTATCTGGACAAAATACTTATATTTCAACATATGAGGAGATAAATCTATGTATGTTACGCGTCGTGAAATTTTATTTAATTATGTAATTTTTTTTAATAAATGAAGTAATAATTAAAGTAGAAATAAACAAAAATTAAATCGCTTAATTTGTCGTGTCTCGAATTAAATAGAAAATTAAGATGGATCTGTTGCTATTTTTAACGGCGGCTGGCCATCTTGTCTATGCTCCGTATACAAAAGTGGAGGAAAGTTTTAATATGCAGGCCATGCATGACATTTTATATCTACGACATAATTTCACACAGGTAAGAGCAAACTAATGTAACATTTATGGGAAATCTATTAAATTTCTATTTTCTATTATAAGTATGATCATCACGAGTTTCCTGGTGTTGTACCTCGCACTTTTTTGGGTCCCTTATTTATATCGATACTATCCACACCATTCATTTTACTCTTTGAAACAATGAATATTAAAAAATTTTGGGCGCAATATGTAGGTAAACAAAACCAATTTTATTTAATTTAAAATTTAACGGTTGTATCCAAAAAATAATAGTTAAATTTTTTTTTTTTTTTTGATTTCTACCAAAGTACCTATATTTGATATTGATATACATACTTATGTACTTTGATTTGAATTATAAAATGTAGAAAATTTTCCGTGTTATCAAGAATGCCTACAAAAAACAAATGCTAGTATGAAAATAATTTAATTTGAAAAACATTTTATAAAGCGTTAGACCTATTCCAATGAGCATAGGGAAATTAATTTCAACTTGATTTTCTAGCTATACAGCGGAAAAAAGAAACAAGGTTATTTATGTTTTCATCATATCTGGTAGTGATGTTACGAATACTCGAATTTATAATTTATAGATATATGTACATATCGCACTTGATCAACAAGAGGGTATTAACTCGAAATTTTAAAATTTTCAGTAGAGGCAAAAAACTTTTTTTTTATTTATACTATTCTTCTATCACAAAGAGAGATACAACTGTATTTTTTTGGGTGAAAGAGTGGAGAAAATGAAGTAAAATTTTTACAGTGGATAGATATGACCATTGTTCATCGATTTCTTGCAAAAAACTAAATTTTAAAAATTTTTAGTTAATACCCTCTTGTTGATCAAGTGCGATATGTACAAAAAAAAAAAAAACATAGTTTAAAAAAGTACATAAAATGTACAAATATATACATATTAATTTTTTATAATGTACATACATACATACATATGTATGTATGAAAATTAATATTATCAGGCTTAAGTTCAGTTTTATTGAATTAATGAAAATTTAAGTTACTATGAGTTTTTTCTTTTTGAAAAACATTAGCATGTGCAATCAGATTAGCAGAACGTATTAATATAACGATTTGAAGGCCGCTACACCTCTCATCAGCGTTCGTTTGTCCATTTTTACAATTGATGTAAAGTGGTTACCAATTGGGAAGAATATCAACTAAATAACCAAGTTTTCAACAGAAATAGAATACGAGAATTGTAATAATTTCTTTTATTCCATTTTTACATATAGAAACAATTTTGGTTAGTACGAAATTCGCCATGTCTGATTGCTTACTACTAATATTCAATAATTTTTATTAAAGGAAAACCTTTGACGCAAGATAATCTCACCTTCTTAAAAATCAAATACAAATACATACTTATATATTTTGCAACTAGCATTTAAATGTTAAAGTCTTATATATGTTCATATCATGTTAAGTTAGTAATCAATTCTCAGTAGAGATATGTTGAACTTCAAAAATCGAACAACAAAAATTTAATAAGTCAAAGTCCACCGACATAGGTTGTTGCGCCTTGCGAAAATTTGTTCTCGCAAAAAGCACTGAATTGCTAATTAAAAGCGCAAACTGAGGGAGAAAAACGGAATTTGAAAGTATGTACATATGTATGAAAAATAATTTAAAAATGTTCAGTAGAGGTCTTCAAATTCGACATCGCATTATAATGTTAAATACCTAAAGAAGTGTAAGAGTTTTTTTCAATTTATCGTTACTGACACAAAGGGAGAGATTTTGCCCAAATAAATTTAAAATAATATTCCTAATCGTATTCGGTGAATACTGTGTCAAATAATCGTATTCGCATTCGTATTCGCGAATACTAAAAATTTATACTTTAGGTAACGCGGTCAAGTATGATTCCAGTTCCTATTTTTTACCAATCTTATGATAAACTTTCATACGAGAATTGTTCGGTTTTTGTTGATTTCTCTTCATACCCAACATTGGGGGTTTTTGTTTCACTTTTAAAACTTTTTTTCCTTTAATTTTTATATAAATTTAGCTAAATTAATGTTGGCCATTACAAGTTTTTAAACAAACTTACATATGTATCTAGTTATTGTAATTTAAAATTTTATAAATTTTATATAGTGCGTCTTATACTAGCGGCTGTTGTAACAATTGCCTGGACGAAACTGAAACGTGTGATAACAAAGTTATATGGGTCAAATGTAAGTTTTTGGTTTAGCCTAATAACTTTAACACAATTTCATTTTTTATTCTACATGAGTAGAACCTTACCCAATATAATGGCGCTACCTTTAGGTAAAATGTTTAAACTTCTCATTATGTTCGACTTTTTCATAAACTATTTTAACATTTATACGAATTTCAGTTCTATTCGCTTTGGCTTATTGGTTAAGTGGACAAATAAAACCATTTATTATATGCTCCGGTATAGCTATATTGATTTTTCGCTCTGAGTTGTTAGTATTTTTGGGATTACTTTTACTTTTTAATGTGGTTTTTAAAAAAATAACCATAAACAGGTCAGTATAATATTTATAATTTTTTGAATTCGAAACACATATGTATGTACATACTTATATTTGTATGTATATACATATATATATATTTATTATTACGCGTTTAGAATTTTAAAAATTGCTTTACCAGCCGGTTTTGCGATTTTGTCAATTTCAATTTTGGTGGACTCATTCTTTTGGAAACGAATATTGTGGCCGGAAGGTGAAGTACTGTGGTATAATACTGTATTAAATAAAAGCTCCGATTGGGGTGTATCCTTTTTCTTAACAAAACATTATAAAGAAAACAATTATGATAGACATACATAGTTTATTCGAAGTAAAATCCCGAGTTTTTATGTTAATGATTGAATCATATACATTTTGTAGCCATTCTGCTTTGGTTAGGAAGGTTTTCCTAATCAACTAGTTGAAAAATCTTCCTGGGACATGTAAACTTTATAAAAATTTGACGGCAGGCAATAACCCCCCAGGAAATAACCCCCCAATAAAAAAATGAATTAATACCCCAAAAACATGTACTGAAGCCAACAACAACGATTTTTGGGGGTTTATTTCACACTTTGGGGTATTATTTCCTTTAATTGTTTTGGGGTATTATTTCATATGAAATAATCCCCCAATAATCAATAATGAAATAAAGCCCCAAAAATATATTTGGGGGTTTAATTCATTTTAATTAAAAACGAAAACGTAAAGTATAAAGCATTTTATATATCGTTAATTTTATTATTTAACAGTCGATTGAAGTAGTCGTAAAAAACTATTAAAATTTGAAAAATAGATATATGTATGTGTTGCTACGTCAAAATAAAAATAAGGTACGTATGTAATGCAGTGCAGAAAATCTTTACTAAAAATCGCCGTGTCGGGAAATACCATGGTGGAGAAAATCCCTAAGCCCGGCCGTAGGCGGGCTATGCAAGGGATCTATAGTAAGCAACACAATTTTTTTAAAATAATCCAATATTTTATTCCGGCCGGGCTTAGGAATTTTCTCCACCATGGTATTTCCCGACACGGCGATATTTAGTAAAGATTTTCTGCATTGCATTGGGGTGCTAGGTCAAAATAAAAATAAGGTACGTATGTACCTTTGAATTACAGCTTTGTAATTACAGCTGTCCATGTTGCCGCGCTATAGTTAAAGATACTATTCAAGTATTTCATTAATCATCTTCATGCAATTTTTTCATAAACATTTACATTAAAAGTTCACCTTTAATTCAAAATGTATTTTGGGGGATTATTTCATTTTAAAAATTGGGGTGTTATTTCATATGAAATAATACCCCAAAAAATGGAGTATTATTTCGTTTCTGTTTGGGGTATTATTTCATTTCGTTGGGGTATTGTTTCATTTTTAAAATTGGGGCTTTATTACATATGAAATAAACCCCCATTTTTTGGGGTATTAATTAATTTTTTTGGGGGTTATTTCCTGGGGGGTTATTGCCTGCCGCCAAAAATTTACCAAATTTAAACCGAAAAGGAATAAAATTTGACCCTCAACTGTCTAATGACTTTTGAATGTTTCACGTTAATCATGTGTAAATTAATCAAATATTTTAATTGAAATTTTGGTTTTTCTTGACATAATTACATCTCTCTAGACATCACCTTTCTTTTGGTATTTCTACTCAGCCTTACCACGTGCCATGGGTGGATCATTGCTATTTGTTCCCCTAGGTTTAATTTTAGAACGACGTATACGAGCTCTAGTTATATCGGCTTTAGGTTTTGTCCTCATCTACTCCATATTACCGCACAAAGAATTACGTTTCATAATTTATGTATTTCCGGTACTTAACTTATCAGCAGCTACTGCCTGTCAAAGAATGTAAGAATTTCAGAAATATTCGCAAAACAATAAGTACTTAATATATTTAAATTTTTAGCTGGCAAAATAGTTCGAAATCTGTATGGCATACATTTTTGTCTGTATGTGCTGGTGGTCATTTAATTGTTAATGTTTTTATCACATTATTTTTATTGATTATATCGAGTACCAACTATCCCGGTGGCGTGGCTCTTAATAATTTGCACAAGTTGGAGGCACAAACAGCCAACGTTTCAGTGCACATATCAAATTTAGCTGCACAAAGTGGAGTGACCAGATTTTTGCAAACAAGGCATGATTGGAAGTAAGTTGATGAAAAACTCTTTAAAATAAAATAATTAGAAAGACGAAAATCACAAATAATTGCTGATTTAGTAGAATAATTCTCATTATTTGCAAAACAAGTAAAAAATATAATAATTTGAATTTTCATTATTTCAAGCATTGAACTTAAGCCGAAATATCCATTTTCACAAAAAGGTTTTTATTTCGCAGATATTGTAAAAACGAATATATGAATTACACCAAAGAAGAAACAATGCAGTACACACATTTAGTGGTGGAGGTGAAAAATAAATTTAATAACCAATTGTGGCCATCGCTGCAAGGAGATTTCGATACCTTGGAGTTCATAGATTGTTTTAGTAGCATTGGAATTCAATATAATTCTATTATCCCAGTTAAAATCAAAACAAAACCCTGTTTGGCTATTTTAAAGAGAAAATTAAAATCGAAAATATCAAAGGAACCAGTTGCAAAATCAGAAAAGAAAAGATCTTCAGAAAGGGAAGATAGCATAGGAAACCTAACAGAAACAATAGCGAAGAAAATTGAAAAACTCAATAAAAAGAAAAAGTCAGACGAATTTTTGGATGAAAATACAAAATTTGAAGCTGGTGTTGATATTAAATCTAAAGGTCTAGAAAAAACGCTACTTATTGAAAAAAATTCGACAAACAACTTTAAGGAAAATTTAACTAAATCTAATTCTTTCAATCACGATACAAACGAAACGTTATCTCAAGATAATACAGACTCATCACCTGACTTACGAAAGCTGTTACATCAGGGCCTAAGTTTAGAAGATGATGCCATTGTATCTATTGTTGAGTCACATGAAGAAACAAATGATTCAATTCAAATGCATAAAGAAATAAATTTCCAAGAATTACATAACTTAGCCCTGGGACAAGTAAATCGCAGAACACGAGCAACTAAATTAAAAATACGCCGAATTATTGAACAACACTATCGAGACAAAGGTAAACATATCGAAAATGACTCCAAAGAGAAGAAATCCAGTATTTCCCAAGCGACAACATCGACTAGACAATCTGTTAAAGTCATTATAAAACAGGAACGTATAAGAGAAATGATTGAGAAAATCTCTAACATGGACTTGAAAAAAATGTGCAATTTGGAAAAAGTTTCAACTAAAGATTGCCTAAAATTCGTTATTGATAAAATAGACGAAGATGGCAATCAAGCCACTAGTTAATTCAAGGTTTGGTTAAAAAAATTAAACTACATAATTATTAATTACATATGTATGTATATAATTTATTTAATTTTATACAATACTAAAAATTTTTTTTTATATAATTTTTAAAGAAATATTTTGAAATAAAATAAATTGAGAAGCATCTAATGTCTAATCAATGATGAAATGAGCAAAAAGCGCCACATTGCATAATAAACCAGTTCCGGCTAAGCCCATAGTCGTATAATATAAGATTCTATCGGTTTTGCCTCCTTTAAGAAACACCGGCAAATTATTTTTCTCTTGAAAGAGTTTTTGTGCCTGTTTTATTTTCTCGGGCAATTTTCCTCCCTTACCGAGTGGACTTTGCTGTTGCACATTGTGGCGACTCAAAGAAATAGATCTAGTTAAGTTTGACCGCATCAAAGCCTAAAATAAAATGAACGTACATATGTCGATTTTGCTTTGTACATACTTTTGAATTGAGTAGGCGATGCTAATCTTATCTTTAATCTTACCTTTAATAATTGCAACATTATCTATACTTTGAGTCTTGAATAAATTTTATAGAAAATTTATATTCGTTGTATGTGAAACAAAAATAAATTATTTATTGATTCAAATTTTGAATCCAAGGTATTTTGAAATTTCATCGATAACTAGATAACAGGGTACTAGATACTTAAAATACCTGCCCGTTTACACCGTGTGATTTTTGCGGGTGCAATTCTTGATTTGCGGTCGTGATCGGTGGTGGTACTCTTGAAAATTGTTTTGTAAATTGCACAGATTTAAACGCATATGCAATTTTAAGGAAGAAAGGACCAAAATTGGGCGCACATAATAAAGGCGCACTATCTGATCAATCGCAGGGTTTAAAAACACAGTTTTCAGTTAATTGCTTGACATCCCGTTTGAATTAAAAGAAATCAACTGCTCATCATTTAAATTAGCGCTAATGACCGATAAAAAGACGATGATTCTATTATTTTTACTTCATGTAAGTGCTCTCTCAGTTGTATTACGAAACAGTCCTCTTCGGGCTTTGAGAGGACATACATATCCCCTACAACTAAATTTTTTGCTACTTATTTTTGTTTTTTGTATGATTATTGAATTTTTGCATGCATTTTTCGCTGGATTCTTAATGCAATATTTTCAATGTTCAAAAACTACGGAAGAAACATACGGAAGAAGATATATTTTTTGAACCGTACTAGTGAACACTTAAAATTCTAACAGGATGCGTGTTCTTAACAAAATATAAGTAAGAAATTAATTATTGTATAACAAAATAATTTGACTGATCATGTATATTTCCTTTTTAATTTTATGTTAATTAATTAATCGCTAATTTTATTCGTGAATATGAATTTTTGTGGTAATGGCGATTCCGATTTTTTATTAGTTAGGGCCCTATGCATTTGAGGTAACGATATTTATTATATGTTACAAAATATGTATCGTCTGAATATGTATTAAAATAAATAAAATCTTACAATGGACAACATATGAGATGTTTATTTTGAAAGTGGCATAAGTCACTTCTTTGTGTTGATTGCAAATTTTTTGCAAATGAAAAGATACCGTTCAATTTTATTTAGTGTTGGCATTAACTCGATTTTTTTGAAAAAGTGACTTATGCAACTTTCAAAATAAACGGCTCATTCTATATCGAACTATAAGATCAGCTAAAATCAAGAAAATAAATTATTTTTTTTAACAATCAAGGCTCCAGTAATAAGTGGGGTTTTACAACTTCATTTATCTTAGATTTTATTAAAAAATAAAAATAATATTAAGTTTAAATTTTCATTGCTTATGCTCATATAAATGGTTAAAATTAATGTACAAAAGTATGAATATTTGTATTTAAGATTTAACAAAGAGATTAAACGGAAAAAGTATTGTAAGGAAAAAGTTAATAATATGTACAGACAAAATTAAACAATATGTTGTAGTACAAAATAATGCGAAGGCTGGGAGCATAGGGGAATTTTTGAATATTTTCATTTGTTTGTTTTAATAAAACATAAACTTAATTAAATCGTTTTAGACTTTTAGAAATATACAATAATTTTCGTAGGCAAAACTTAGTAGTGAGTTATTTTTGTATATTTACTACTCAATGGGATCAGCGGTTGAATTTGAAGGAGCTGAGGCTATTGCTGACGGTAATGAAGTTGAGACTGTAATCGAAGATGTTGTGGATTGTGATGTTGAAGTTGGTGTAGAGGTTGATTTTTTTGTCGTTGATGATGTATCCTTTTCAGAATCTTTGCTTTTTTCAATGCTTGCAGTATTATCATTTGTTGCTATTGTTGAGGACTCTGCAGATTGTGTGTCACTTGCTGTATTTTCAGTTCTTGCAGCTGCCGCATTGTCATTATTTTGTTGCTCAATAATGTTATCATCTGCCTGCTGTTGTTGATTTTCATCATTTGGTTGCTGTTGATTTTCCAATGTACGTCTTGAGTACATAATGAAACCCAAAAGTAAGGTCAATATCGTTATCATATATAAATCCCAATTAGCAGCAATATTTTCATCCAGGTAAAAAACAAATTTATAGGGCGACTATAAAGAAAAAATTGCAGAAAAATTAAATTTTTTTTAGTTCTGTGAAAGTTTACTTTCTTTTTAAAAGTGCGAAACACTTAAAATACCAAACGAATCCTTAATACTAAATGCTGTTTAATACTCTGTTTTTTGCAATCGACCCTTTTTTCCATCATGTCAAAAGTTCTTCCCTTACCTCTTTTATCGATTCTAATTTTGCCAACAGTTGTAATTTTAATAACGCAATAGCTACGGGCACCTTAGCATCGGCATTTGTCGTAGCTGCCAAATCATATTGACGTTTTGCTAAATGCCAATCTTTCTTCATTCCCAAACCTTTCTCATGCATATAGCCCAAATTGAACATAGCTTGAGCATTATATTGTTGCTCTGAAGCCTTACGATACAAAGCAGCTGCCATTTCAAAATCGATATCAGTTCCCCATCCATAATAGTAATAGTCGCCCAATTTCACTTGGGCCGCTGAGTATCCTTGAGCTGCTGCTCGTTTCCAATAGTAAAATGCTCGTATTAGCTCTTCATTGCGATCATGGAAGATGGTAACATCACCACGATCCAGAAGATAAGCAGAATTACTCTGAGCCACTTCATAACCAATTTCAGCGAGAAGAGCATACTTTATGAATGCCTCATTGATCATATTATTTTTATAGTTGCTGTAGGCTTTCATCAAATAAGAGCTCCAGGTGCCACGTTCAGCAACATTTTTGAAAAACTTGCATGTAACAAAAAACAAAAATAATTAGCTATACGCAAATAATTATTACTTATGTATGACTAACTTCTACTGCTGCGGCGCAAGAGCGTAGAATACCAATGCCATAGGCGTGCATTAAGCCCAAACTATAATACGCCAAAACATGACCAGATTGTGATGCCAGATTGAAATATTTCAAAGCTAATTTGTAGTCAGTTTTAACTCCATTTCCAGCTGAAATTTTTTATAAATAGATGTGATGGAAACAATTTCGAAGGAACAAACAACAAAAACTTACTAAAATACATCACTCCCAATTGCAATTGACCATCTACCCAGCCTTGATCAGCTGCCATAGTAAAATAGTTTAAAGCTTTTAAAGGATCTTTAGGGACGCCGTAGCCTTTCAAGTACATCAACCCCAAACCGCTTTGGCCAACGGGATCGCCTAAATTAGCTGCTTTAGCAAAATACTTTACAGTTGAGTGAGAAAATTATGTATAAGAAACCCAAAGTTTAAAAAATAAGTATGTATGTAAATATTTGCGAATGTACTTACCTTAAATGCCGTTTCATTATCAGCTTTGATATGCTCACTGCCCTCTAAATAAATTTTACCTAAAAAGGCATAACCAATGGCATTGCCAGCATTTGCTGCCAAGGTAAAATATTCCAAAGCTTTTTGATGATCTTGCTTAATCGATTTTCCACCCTGATAGTAAAGCTGCCCAAGACCTACTTGCGACTGTACATCACCCTTATCAGCCAATAACTGATAGTAATCAACAATTTCTGTTTCTTGACTGCCAGGGTTTTCAGATTCGTCTAAAAGCCGTACACGATGCACCAATGGTCCGCTGGAAAATTTAACTTTAGACGCTACTTTTTTTGCTACTTTTTTGTAATATGACAAAGATTTTTCACAACTAGCGGGTACATTAATTCCATATGAATAACGATAGCCTAAAGCCATTTCAGCCATTGGTTCACCATCAAGAGCAGCCAGTGTTAAATGTATTAATGTCAAAGGTTGACTTACATTTTTTCCGCCGACTCCCAAAGAGTACAGAAAAGCTAAACCCTAAAATTAATTATTTATTTAAAATAACAAAATAATGCATTGTACTGTTAAATAGAGATTACCCGTGCACTAAAAATACTGTACGCCTACACTAAAAATAATGAATGAAATGTTATAAGTATTTCTATGATTTACGCTTATTGCGATCTGTGACAATAGTGAGCACAAATTCTAACATTCTTTATAGTTATTGGACATACAACAATACATTGATATGGATTTAAGATCAACTTCATATTTTCATTTCAATAAATATCAAATAATTTCGCTTCAAAAACAACTTTGCTTATTTTCTTACCAAATGGGCATCGGCTAAACCCTCTTTGGCTAATTCATCAAACTCTGATGCAGCATAGCTAAAGTCAAAATTCTCCATGTTATCATCCAAAATTCGTAGCCATGCCAGAGCAGCACGAGCCTTACTATTTTTCATTTCAGCAGCCTTTCGCAGAAGTGTACGAGCTACACGTTTGTCAGAACTTTGGCCACTAATTATTTCCATGCCTTTTTCAAACATACTTTGAGCTACAAAAATACATTAAATAGATTAAAGCTTTCGTTGTTGTTTTAAAATATCAAACCTTCAATTTGTTCCTGGGTTGGATCGATGACTTCGACTGGTTCTCTTCTCGATTCAAGTATTTTGATTTGTTCATGAAGCTTTTTGTGAACTACTTTCGCACTCCATAAGCGCTCGAATACAGCCAGTTGTAATAATTTTGCACCTTCAGAGGGCTGCATAGCTGCAGCAATTTCAGATGCTTTTTTAGCTGTTGTCATTTGGTCATCGATATACTTGGCTGCTTTACGCTGATTATTGGGAGCTTCACTGGAATCATCACCAATTGATTTTAGATTTCTTTCTTCTTTGGCTGAACTTTTTGCTGATGAATCTTTCGAATCCAAAACATCTTTCGCTTCGCCACCAGCTACTTGAGGCCCTTGTAAGTCTGCCACGGCACGCGTAATAAGCAGTACAGTTGCAAAAGTAAAAATTATACAATTTTTGTTGACCATCGTTAAATCTACCAACATGTAAAAAAATTGCAAAAATGTGTAAACCTGAAACTTGTATTGTTAATTTTTTCGTAAAACTAAAAACAATATTATTATTGTTCACTTGAAATTTTCAGTGGCTTCGTTATTTTTTTTGTTTTTATCTTAAAATTTAGATGACTGACGTGTGTTTCTGTAGTGTAGAACCTTATGATATTTTAACAGCCCCTCAAGCTTTATGTTTTCTTACCTCTTTTTGAAAACGTAATTCTATATATTTTCCAATTGGAGCATTATATGTTTATTATTTTAGTTCACATAAAAAATTTTCAATTCGTTATTTTCATAAGTTTTCACACGTAAGATGACACATGGTAGGTTTATTATGGACTTAATTTAATTCTTAATTATTAATTAAAATTAGCTACTATTTTACACAGCGCAGAGTTTGTTTACTAATTGTGCGATAGATAAATCCAAAGTACATTGAATATAAGGTGAAATTGATATTAATCTTTTGTCAAAAGTGTGCTGTGTAATTATCAGTATAAAATTAAAAAATTAATTAAAAAATAAATGCAACAATGTTCTTATAGAAATATGTTAAGGAAACTAGCCATACTTCTAAACACAACCAATTTTTTGACAGTTAATGTTTGCAAAGTAAATGATGAAGAATTATGATAATAAGGCCAGCTCAAGCAAATTTTTAAAATGTTGTCTCGTCCCAATTTTCCTTTAAAATACCTCCCTTTTAAATAAATGCGCTATGATACGTGTTTGATATCTGACGGTAATGACAAATTGAAGCGGCCAAAAAGGAAGTAGGTAATCAGCTGTGCTCTCAAACATACCTGGTTCAAACAAAACATAATAAAATGGTTGCAAAATACTGCATAATAGTACTTATTTTAGGTACGAAATTTTATCAACCGTGAAAAAAGAAGTATTAACGTGAGGTATGTTCACAATATGTTTTCTTCGCAGCTGTAACAAATCATACGAATAAAGAACAAAGGAAAAAAGATAAAACAAAATTTCTCATCGAAGCCGTCGCACGAAGTTAAAAAATATCACAGAATATAGAAATTACGCTCACAATTATAAGAATAATTATTAATTATTCGGCACTTCTTTAATTATAAAATCTTTGGAATATAAAACTTGCAAAATAACTAACAAATATAGAAAATTAATAGCAAAATCTATCATGCAAAAAAGAAAGTTTGGAAGGTCGTCGCCAGAGTAAAGTATCGGAAAAAATAAAATTTTGCAGAAACAGATCGATATAACAGTAAAAATATAAGTGTAAAAACAAAACATTTTCTGAATTATAAATTTTAACTGCATTAAAGTTTTCCATTTATATACTATACATATACGTAGGTATAAAAATTGATATTGGTATTCGCAAAATTTGCTTGCGGCTGGTGTCGGTTTGCTTTTTCTCTTGCAATTTTGATTTCGTGACTTTTGGTGTGTCTCCTCTACTCCTAAAGTGTGCGACACCCAACTAAGCAATTTTTGGTGGGTTACACCCTGTCTGTATTCAATATTTGTATATAAAATGTATTCACAAACAAGAAATAAAGTATGGCAGTGCATTTGTGTGTAAAGTATGCAAAATTTTGCAACCACTATAAGTTTTAAAAAGTGATAAATAAAATTGTAAAAATTAAAGATATTAGAAAAATAAGTGCTTGAATATTTATGACGCATGTTTGGAACAAACATGCTACCGAAACAACAACAATCAACCGTCCATTTAAATAAATTCTGTAAGAATATTTGGCAAATTCACGAAGAAGCCGTTTTAACCAAAATTAGTTTATAGTGAAAGCCAACAGTTTTATATGTGTTGTCTTAAACACTGAGGGCTGCTACAGGTAGTCAAATTTCTGTCGCATCTTATTAAATATTGTAAATTTCATATAATAAAAAATTAGTGTTTATTGTTCAAAATTCTATGGCAACATTAATAAATTATGACGATGAGACTGGTGGAAGTGAAGATGGTGGAGGTGGGGATGACACCTCTAGTGTTACCATATGTGGCAGCAGCAGCAGTACCATTAACAGTCATTGTTTAAATACACATCATACACCATCGTCGATAATTTTTGCATCGACTTCATCTTCATCGCCACCTGGACAATACAATAAACACAGTTCTACAAGAGTGTATACTTGTAACACAAACGGTTGTAACCTAGCTATGGATTGTAAAAATGTGAATGATACTGTAAACAGTGTAGATGCTAAAGATGAGGAACAGATTCATGGGTGCGGCATTATTAAACACTTTAACAATAAGTTAGACAACAATGCACAATCTCCTAAAAAGTCTGATTTGGCTTCGCAACCTGATTGTCAGCAACAGCAGCAGCAATCGGAAACACAAACCAAGAATTTTTTATTTTGTCGTCGTTTTAAGGACTCTGGCGATTCATTGCGTAACTTTACCTCTTTGCCACTGTTCATATATGCAACCTCACCATCAACACATGCTACTTCGGCTGATGGTGTGGGTGTTGCTCAGGTAGCTGTGAAAGCAGCTAAAGAAGCTGTCGCCGTTATGAAAAAGGTAATAAATTTTTATATAAATTGAATAAATCATACATATGTATGTATGTATGTATATGTGTATATAATGTAAATTAGAGACATAACTGATTGCATTTTTCTATAATTACCTATGTACATTATTAACAGTAATTAATATATCACGACTACTTTAAAATTATTTAGGTTTCTAATAAATAATTTTAAAAAATATTTTCATTTAAACAACATTTTTAATAATTTTAAATTGATTTTTTTTTGCATTACATATGAATATAAGTTATTTTTGTCTACTCTATTGCTATAATTTCACAACCTTTAAGCACATACTTATAATACAGCAGACTTCACAGCACCAAGACTTCAAATGCATTTGGCTTCAATTGTTGCCGCGTAGTCAGCTACTGAATTATTTTGAAAACCACAGCAGCACCAACGTTAACAGCTGTTTGTTGTTATTTTCCGTTAAATAATACAAAATATTTTAAGGGGCCATTCACATAATACGTTACGCTATTTCCTTTTTTGGAATCAAAATACAGATTGATTCCGTTTCCGAACGGAATAGATCTCTGTGAGTTGCTGTATGTGTTTAAAGCTTAAGCCTTCAGAAAGGGTTTCATCAACTTTGTTTAACAATTGCTTAATAGTGCTCTCTAAACTGCAATAGTAATTAATAAACATTTTGGTTTTGAGTTTATACCTATGCATACATTATAAATTTTTAAAAATATGTCAAGTAAAAGCTTTTAAAATATAGGTTCTTTAAATGTGTGTGAAGATAAATATGCCGAGTTAAATATGTTTTACCTAAGAGCTTACGTCATAACACTTTAACAGAGCTCTGTTCGCAGGTTAACAGTGCTCTGTAGAAATATAAAAATCATAGCGAGTACACTAAAAACGTATTTTTTTTAGGAAGGAGTGAGTGGTCCTCCACAAACCCCTATATTTGGAATATCTAACAGTTTGAGTTTTTCTGAGATATACTCGATTTACCAAAATTTCAGAAATATGGATTCTCTAAGGGATGACCACATTTTTTTTGGAAGGAGTCAACGTGGGCGGAAAAAAATCAAAACCCAATGATTCTCTTCCGCCCACGTTCACTCACTTTTAGTGTACTCGCTTTGATTTTTATATTTCTACAGAGCACTTTTAAGCTGCGAACAGAGCTCTGTTAAAATGTTATGACGTAAGCTCTTACGTAAAACATATTTAACTCGGCATATTTATCTTCACACACATGTGCTTTAAGACGTTTGTTCAATATATAGAATAAAGGAATGATGGAGCAGAATATGGGCTCAAGGGTAGCATATGCACACCTCTGCTATTTATGTATAACCTTACCTTAAGCGCAAAACTCCCTTAAAAAATTTTAGATAAAACTTTGCAGAACGAAAATTGCGGTTTTATTTATAAAAATGAAAAATGACGTAGACTTGACCAGTAAAATTATTTCTAAGTTCCTAGTTATTTGTAATTTCATAATTTTTAAGTTTTTTTGTTAGACCAGCAGTAAGAATTTTTTAATGCATCTAAATATTTCGCTTGACAAGATGTACATACATCGCAAATCCAACATTATCTTTAGCATGTTTTTTGTTGCACCTATAAAATATGGAAAATGTTTGTTAGATCGTTTTGCGTTTCATGTAACGATATAACAAAACTAATAATAATGTACATATGTATATTTTAAATGAAAATTAGTTGAATTATACAAAATGCAACAGCGTATATTTTATATCTTACATAAATATTTATATGTATATACATGTATGTACATATGTATGTTGTGTATACAAATTTAAAATTATTAAGTACATAACTATACATACTGCAAATAATAACATCAAGTGGTCGTGCTTTTCTAACCACCAAATGCAATCAACCAACCAGAACAATAACAAGACCAATATGTACAAGATAAACTAGATTTGTGCCCTGTTTTATTGTCCGAGTAGGAAAACTCATCTATACCAATGTACTTTTTTGTTCATTATCCACACTGAAGTTTACTAGATTCTATTCTATGAACCACGACTTGGTTTATTTTTGTTCTATGCTTTTATGTTTGACTTAAATAATAAAACAATTTAAACATACATTTGCACTAGCCGATACATTGTTTTAAAATTTTCCTTACCAAAATACAAAATTAGACAAATTAATAAGATAAATATTTGAATGGTTGATTAATTAAATTTTGCTAAAAATGTTAAAACACAATTAGCCTGATTACGGGTGGCATATTTGGACTACGTCACCCATAATCAGGCTGAATGTTTCTCATATGTTTCCGGCTTTGTTTGAAACAATTTTCAGTAGAATTTCCTTATATTTTCGTTGAGTAGCTCTAATTAAATATTAGCAGTAATACAAAAAAAAAAACCCTCCCGAAAGGGCATTCCGTAATACATACTCGTATACATATGTATGTACATATTTATATATGAATAGTCTGTAAATGTAGTTTGTTGCATTATTATGCATAAGCTATAGAGTCAATCCTATTTACATTTATTTCTTTTTTACTTAAATAAACAGAAACCTATTAAAAGTTAAAACGAATTACTAAAAAGTGACGAGACACGTGAGCAACGAAGCCGAAATACTTGTGAACTCTTTTGGATAGAATTTATGAATACAAAATGCATAAATATTCAAACAATAATTAAAGAATATTAAAAACACATGTTAAGAACTTTTTTCAGTTTCAAAACAAACTGATTGCTCAGATTGCAATTTTTAAAACTGCGACACATGTCACAATAGCGCAGTGGTTGGTGATGAATATTCATTCCATCAAACTGGTGGGATTTTGAAAATATTATAGAAGCATATTGATTTAGTAAAAAATAGTCCAATGCACAAAAAAAAATTAACTACTTTCGATTTTACCCACTTAAAATATGCATTATCAATTACACAAACCTTTGCTTTGAGACCGATAATTTTTAATAAAAAAGTTACGTTCATGTTTATAAAACTACTATCAGTAACAGTTGACTTTGTTCACGCTACTGTTTTCTCTATAACAAATTTAAAATTAAGAAATTACCATAACTACTATTTTATTCTCATTTTATAAACCTAAAAAGTACAATTTTACATGTTGATGTAAGCAATAAACTATATGTATAACAAATTTATCGAAAAGAGAAAATTTATAATGATTAGTAATCCTAATGATTAGCAATTGGATTAGAAATTTTAATTGTGCTGAAAAATTGATTAATTATGATTAGTTAGCCATTTTAGACGATTACTAATTGATTAGATTAGAAATAATCAAAAATATAATCACAATTAGTGACGATTAGCATTTCTAATCAAATCTAATCAAAACTAATCAAAAAAATAATTGATTAGATTTCTTGATTATTTTTGATTAGATTTGATTAGATCCACTATTTTTAACTATTTTTGTGAAAAGAAAATATTTATTTATCACATTTGTTGCTATATTTACATAATGTAACAGTTTTTGAATATTGCACAAAATTGCATACGGTGCATGTGTGCTGATTCTGCTTATATATAATTCAAAAAAAATTGACATTAGACTTCATTAATACCAACTTTTTAAAAGAAAAGTCTGACAATGATTTTCGTCTTGGAGTATTGATGATGCCTGCAAATGAGAATAGTCGTTCAACGGGTGCTGACGACGTCAAAAATAGTGGATTTAATCAATTCTAATCAAAAATAATCAAGAAATCTAATCAATTATTTTTTTGATCAGTTTTGATTAGATTTGATTAGAAATGCTAATAGTCACTAATTGTGATTAGATTTTTGATTATTTCTAATCTAATCAATTAGTAATCTGAAATTTTTATCAAAATTCAATTCTAATGATTAGATTATTTTATTTCTCTAATCGTAATGATTTCTAATTCTAATCGAAATTCCCAAGATATGGAATTAAGGTACCAGTCGGATTTCACGACTTTTCCTATTTTGCTAAAATCTTTGCAATGTATGCCTTTGACCAGTTATTGATATACTTCTTACAATTTCGTTAAAAATTCAATTGCTACCATAAGATACATAACACTTAGCAGTCAACGTTATGCGGATTATATGCTGCCAGCATTACTTGGCACAAATGAAAACAATTACTTATCCCCTTAACTTTACGAATTTCATAATACCACCATTTCTCCAAGTGCATTGTTTATTCTTTTCCTATGTATGTAAGTATGTATATTAAAAATAAAAACATATTTGAAAACAAAAAATACATCATTCATGTATTTTTACCGCAACACTCACTGAACGATAACGACTGCAAATACTATTATGTTGGATTAGTGCTGGGTTTAAGTTTGAAGCTGCAGTTAACATTGATGGTGGTAGTGGAAACATGAATAATGGCCTAGAAGGAGGGTAAATGCAGAATTACTCTTACGTAAATGTAAACGTTACGAATCAGCAGATCCGTTTCCATTATAAAACAAGTGCGTAAGTAGGTACACTTTCGAAAACGTATCGTGGTGTTGCGGACGAACCTGGGAACAAATCGTTACATACGTGAACGTACAACTCGTCACGTAATTTCCCATCCAATTATACAGTTATTACGTGACAAGTCTTACGTTCACGAATGTAACGATTTGTTATGATAAAATCCTATGCATCGATTACACTGGTCAACACAACTTTTGTTTACTTTTTTTTTTGTTACTGGGTATTTCCATGGCCGTGACCATGATACAATGACTATAAGGTAGTCTCACAAGCGCAGCTGACAATTGTTGTAAATCACTTGTTTTTAATTTCGGGTGTCAAATTTTGATTTTTATTTATTTATTACATTTAAATTACAGAATTTTCGTTTTTGAAGAAAATTGTAAAATTTTTGAAAATGAATACGAAATATGTAAATATGAGTTTGCATTTGTGCAAAATGGGCGTGATATGTAAAAAAAGATTAGAGCTATTGGAAAGGAACTTGTTTTAAAGTTCCTAAAGATGAAATCAAACTAAAATCGTGAAAAGAAGTGTTCAGAAAAAATTTCATAGCAAATGTTTTTTTTCGTATTTGAATAAATAATTTTTTATTTATATTTTTGTCACAGTTTGAAACACACACACATACATTCCGAAATCAAATTTTCTACCAACAAAATACATAGAGTTGGTTGGTTTTGTATTTCTGCATATACCTTATATTCATTGTATCGCCGTGACTATGAAAAAAATACTTGGGGATTGCTAACAGCTTTACTTTTTTAAATATGTATGTAATTTTATTATTTTGAAAAACAAAAAATTAATATCTACATATACATACATATATACATATGTACATTTCTATCGAACACTTTCAAATGATCTTTTATAAGATTTCCTTGAATAAACGACTTTAGGTAGAAATCTTTGCAAACTCCAGAAGTAGACTACTGCTATCATATGTGGGTCCCACTTTATTTAGAAAATACGACTCAATTTGAGATAGAAAAAAAAAGAAATTCACAGGAAACAAGCAATTTTTTCCATTTTGTTGACCAGTGTTATTGCTTTGTACATCTGTTCTTAAATATTTCATGTTTTGTTTGCCAAATGCCAATTTCTCGCTTCAAAAATTCTCGAAATTGTTTACTTTTCGTATTTCAAACATAATAGTAGAGAAGAATCCCCACAAATGTAAAAATAAGGTTGAACAAATCAGAAAAGTTTGTAGTTCCATTTTTTTTGATTTTTTCGCCAACAGCCAACCGCATTAACTTAGAAACTTAAATCGATCATGAACAAATTGGACGAACAAATCATACGTGTATGGCTAGCTTAAAGCTTAGTATTAATTGTTTGTTGTTTGTTAATGGCAACTTAGCCTTTTAGTGGTTGAGTCCTTATTAAACACCCAATTCACACGATGACTTTTGCGAAGTCGTTTTTACTGCACTCCCTTTTGAAGTTGCTACCAAAAACTTTGTGCGTTCATATGATGTCTTTTAGTTGCATGTCTTTTTTCCCAATTTTGTTTTGAAATAATGAAATAATGAAAAGTAACAAAGAGAAATAGAGTCTTGAAAAACACAAAGCGAGTCTTTTTGTTTACCCCTCTTTCTTCCCTACACCGCTCACCTACAATCAAAAAGAGACGTCGAAAAAGCGACGTCGCAAAGTCATCCTATGAATTGGGTGAAAGAGAACGAACTAATATGCATAAATATCACTTTACAAGTTTCATAACCGGCTTTTGACTTATTATTGTTATTTAATTGGTGAACTAAATAAATATTCCCTATATGATGTTTAGCATCAGCTCATGCCGCTCTCCCCTATCTAGTCTTGTCACCACTGGAATATAAATTTATAAATAATTTTTTCTAATAATAATTTTTTCGTTAAATAAAAATTGTATTTTCTAACTGCCTGTTCGCCGATATCGAAGAAGTTCTTTCTTTCGAACAATTATATATAAAACAAAAACAAAATTTTTTAATTTGTTTTTGTTTCAAATGTAATTATTCGAAAGAAAGAAGTTCTTCGTTATCGGCGAACCGGCACTAACTATTGGTAGCAGCAATTATGAATGTTACCATACACATCTTCGCACAATAAAAAAAAATCATCATCATCGTCATCATTATTATAGTTAGTAGAGTATTTAAAAAGACTGTTATTTGTGGATGTGGATTTATCGCAAAAAGATACTCACTCAAAGAGGCAGACAAGATAAACACAAGACAAAAAATTAAAATTAAAATACTAATTGCAGAATGCTTAAAAGTTTTCGTGTGCTTGTTTCGAAATCAAATTAGGTTGCATGCTTTAACATGATATCCAGAGTTGTCGCTTTTGTTTGAATGAAATAAAGTAAATTTTTTCGTATGAATTAACAATAAATAGTACGTATACATTTCGCAAATAAAAAAAAAATAATTCAACATGTATAGACGCTTATGTTTGTGCGTATTAAATGGTTTAAAATTTCAAGACAGATTCATGCTTACTTAAGGAAGGGGCTGGCTAGTCACATATTCACTTAACGCTGTTACCACTATCGTAAAGCTCTTTACCCAATTTTCAGTGCAAAACTTCCAATTCATAACAAATCTTTAACCTTGCCTTCCACCCTCATCAGTTTCGTTGAATATTTTCGAGCTTTCGCTTTGTATCCATCTTAAAAAATTTTATAAAGAAATAATTTGCTTGAGCCAAAATTTTCTTTGTGGCAACGTTGATGTCGTAATGTTTGTATAAAATTTTTTGCTATTCCCACTATTTTCATCTTTTATTTTGAGTTGCTTTCAAATTTTAGTTACTATAAATCTATCTTGTTTTTTTTTCGTTCTTAATTCATTTAATTCTATACGGATGTTGTGTTTTGGGAAAAGACTAAAAATAAAAATAATTATCACTAACTACAATGACGATTTTGGTGCTGGATGTTGGCGTTAGTATTATTTAATTGTTTTAATTTTTGTTTAAAGTATTTATTGAGATTTTTTGACTAGAATCACCGGAACATAAGTATGTGGTAGAGGAAAGCTTTATTTAATAAAATTCTTTCTTTGTATTGCACTATTGCTTTCCTTCTTGATCTTTACACTTGCGCATGCTATCGCAAAATATGTCATTAAGTTTTTTCCATTTCGCCTTGAACATTTTTAAAATATGAATTTCGAAAGCTTCAACTGTTTGCTCGCAACAATTAATGTACATATGTATGTAAGTATGTATGTATGTGTTTGTTTTAAATAGTTAAAAATCCATTAAGTTTTATTTTACTGCAGTAGAAGAAAGTGTAGTTATTATATTTGGCCCAGTAGCAAAAATACCGGCCCTTCATTTAGGTCATATGAATCAATGTATAGTTTGTATGTAGTATTTTTCTGTTTTATTTACTCACGCCATCTCAATTTACGACATTTGTTTAATTGAATTTCATTTTTTTAAATTACATACGAGCATTTTATTTATTTTAATATATTTTCTTAATTAGCCGTCCATAAATGTTTCATGTTGAATGAAAATTTTTATACAACGTTTTAAGGGTTTTACGCAAAGATTTTTTTAGAATGAAATTTTTTTGGAGCTGGACAAAATTAAAAAAAAGTATACATATATTGAAATTTGATGTAGCAAAAGTTAATAGAGGGTGTTGCTGGCTGAAGTAGTTAAAGCGTTGACTACAAAGCAAACTATGGCTCATAAACTGGGTTCAAACCCTGTTCACAGCAATACAATCAACATCATAAATATCTCTAATTCACATTAGTGTAGCATTGTATTAATTGTTGTTGTGATGAAGGCATAGGACTGGTCCTTAAAGACTGTTCCGGCTGCGATTGATAAAGTTCCCAGCTAAGATGCAACTCAACAACCTCCTCCGGTTAGTAGAATTGCTGGCAAAGTACAACAATTAATAAAAATGCCTTAAGAAAGTTAATGCCTCTGCTGCTACACTGCTCTGAAAATTAACATAACACGCATTAGCAGAGTTTTGAAAGACTTAAGCCTCTTTCTATATTTTCTCTCTTCCCTACCTCTTTCTCACTACTTCTGTTGGTCGTAAAATAAATTATTATTAAAGTACGGTAAAAACTTCTCAATAATAATAATAATAATAATATATATATAATATAATCAATATCACGCTTTGGAATTAGTTAAAATGCGCTGCAACTCTAGAAAAGACAAAAACTTTGAAAAAGTCATGCACACCGCGCATACTCGAAAAAAAGTTGCGAAACTGAAAATAAGACTCCTCAAAGTATAAATAAACAAAGCCAAAGACTTGGAAAATTCGCGAAAGTATTGAAAATTCATAAAATTTTGAAATTATTCATCCTTAAAAATTTAAAGCAAAAATCACCTCTAAATGCCCCTCTAAATTCTTAAACTTACACGATCATACGGTTTATTAAAAGCTACTATCATTTCTTGTGAATGAGTAAATGCGTTTGAGATAGATAGCGAGAGAGAGAGCTTTGCGTAAATAATTTGTTCAAAAAAAAAAAAAAAATTAATACAACTGTACCATGATTACCATCTCTGCCTGCATAGACAAAAAACATACCGTCCATTAATTTTGAGACAATCAAGCATATACAGTTTCATAAAAAAAAGTTACAAAAAAACAAGATGGATGCGTATTCCATTTTTTTTCAGTGCTGGGAAGCTAATTCCGAAAATACAATTCTAGAAGTTTTCGTAATTGATCAATTACATATTGAAGACGCAATGGAATTTTAAATGAAAATAGTAAAATGTTTGAAATTATGTGTAATGCACATACATATGTATACGCAATGAAAATAAACAATTCATATTTTTTAGTTTTGCGCTATCGAAAGTTGAATTATATTAGAAAATCTTTCTGAAGTTCATAAATAAACTATGAAAATTATGAAAATTATTTAAGCTCTGACACACAGATACTCACATTCTCTTTTACGCACATGTTTAATAAAAAACAAAAGCTTATTTTTGTTTTATTATGACTCCATAATGCTGGGAACATAATTGGGACGAACGACGAATTTTTCGTTGCGAATATTCGTCGTCAAAAATAGAACACATGCATTCATATGAAAGTGAACACAGCACTGACGTCGACGAAATTCGTCGTACGTGACGAATTCTCTGATAGATTTATTTCTATTTCATACGCCGACGAACGACGAAGAAATCAGTACAGCGTTACCATGTTTTTTTTTAGTTTTAAATATATTAGTAAATAATGTTAATTTTTACTTTAATAAATTCTTCTTTTTATGATATAGAGCATTTTAGTTAAATATACATAATTATTAATGATGAAATTTGTTTTTAATAGTTTTTTTTAATGTTTAATTTTATAAAGGAATTATTTTCTTTATACGGTAACACTATCGTTGTTATGTTTGTATGTATATAAAAACAAATTTGTAATAAAAAATACACACAATTTTTTGGATTATTATGACAGCAGTTGTTTGTTCGTCCTAGTTGTGCGCCACACGACGAATTTACGCAACGAACTTTTTCCAACGAATTCGTCGTGCTAGACGAAATTCGGCGTTCGTCCCAGTTGTGTTCCCAGCATAATGAAACGGTTTTACCACACCTTTGCAAGTAAAAAGTGATTAAAAACAAATAAAAGAAAAAAAAAAACCAAAAAAGAAAAGAGCATCAAAAATCCATACTTAGCTTTTTAAAGATTATTTTACACTTGTAAGATTTTTTTTTATTAATTGTGAATATCAAATTACAGTCAGTTTCAATTGAATATTTTTTATTACCTTTTTATATTTTTTGAAACACTAAATTCAATATAATGGGTTTCAACCACAAAAGTGGGCGTTTAATTTAAATTCATTGCTAATTATTTATCAAACACTTTGTTCATCTTTTGTAAATTTAAGAGATCTCTATTTTAGAGCTGAGATTGTCATCTTTCATTTACAAAAAAAAAAAAAAAAAAAATATAAAAATATTGCAAATACTATAAGATGTACAATTTTATTATCAACAAAAAGTTTTTAGGTAGTTTTTGTCCGATTTTTGGTTTTTAGAAAACGCGCAAATAACCCCATAGATATTGATCCTGGACTAATGAAATTTAAGATGTATTTAATATATAATATTTTATGTCAAATGCAATCTAT
The DNA here is from genome assembly GCA_947311025.1 of Lypha dubia. NCBI lineage: Eukaryota > Metazoa > Arthropoda > Insecta > Diptera > Tachinidae > Lypha > Lypha dubia. The sequence goes on along the minus strand of OX371260.1, from coordinate 21,849,325 downwards.
ATTACAAAATAAAACGCCTCAAAAACAGTACTGGTGTTGCAAAAAAAAAAAAAAAAAAAAAAATGGAATAAATAACATATTTGGAAAGCGAGAATATATTTGGCAAAGATTCCCAAATATGTATATAACGACTTACATCAAAACATTTTCAAATCGGCAATAATTATTTTCGTTTAATTGATTTTAAATTGGTAAATTGCAATTATATATTATACCGAATTCTGTGTACCTGGGTAGTAAGATCTAATTTGTGTTACGTTTTGCAATAAATGTGTGACAATTTACCGTATACTTATGAATATATAAATTTGTACAAGAATTTTCTATGATCATCGAGAATCAAGAACAAATATTTTATGTCCAGATTTTTAATGGCTAACCAAAACATAAAAGGTTTTCCAATAAGAGTGATATGATTTCTTAAAAAAAAAACACATTTATTGTTAAGAAAATTCACAAGTTTTTTATTTTATGTGAAGTAAAATCGATACAATTAAGTTCTAAATAAAACGTCATTCAAATGGCCTCCACGACTTCTTCTGCAGGAACGAATTCGATTAACCCAATTTTCGAGCACTTTTTCCACTAAATCAAGTCGTATGCCATGAATGGCACGTTCAATATTGACTTGTAAACCCTGAAGAGAGTCTGGTTTCCCAGCAAAAACTGCTGCTTCGGCCGAAGCAGGTTTGTAAGCAAGACATGCTTGTTGTTGTTGTGCCTCCTGCTGCGAAATGCGCTTCGAACATGCATGATTTTTGTTCGCGATGTCCCACTTTAGAGCTCTTGTTTTTTACATAAAAGAACGCTTTTTTCTAACCATCCAAAATGCGGTAAAATCATGTTTGCATTATCTGAATTATGCATACAATATAACATACATAATTCATCTGTAGGCAAATAAACAAGTTTAAATAAATAAAAGAGAGAGAGAGAGAGAGGCATAGAGCATCTAAATGAAATTTTATCTTCCATTCGCTGTTTACTCTATTATTCGTATCAATTAGATGTAAATAGCCGACCAACTTCAACGTGCTTAGAATTAAGTTGAGCGATCTCTCTGCCTTCTTTTTGTGCACCCTCGGAAGCGTTTCAAAACTGCGCATTTCGAAAGCATGAAATTTTGTTACTGCTTCTAGAAGCATAATAATTTTTTGCTGGGTTATTTCGAAAGACTTCAACGACTTCAAATAACCCCACAAGAAATAGTCTAATGGTGTTAAAGCACAACTTCTTGGAGGCCATTCAATATCACAATTTCTTGAAATAAAAAATCGTTATCGTTTTCAAGTTGTTTCAAGGCAAAATCAGCAAATTCACGACGATTAAGGTGGTCCATTTCTTGAGTGAGAACAATTTTATACGGATGCAAACCCAAATCTCAAAATCCGCCAGGTTGTGGTTTGAGACAGTCCCAATTGCTGAGAACGTCTTGGAATCGACAAATTGCGGTCTTCAGCAACACTTGCCTGAATGGCAGCAATATTTGCATTTCTTCTAGCGGTTCTATGTCTTATTGGCACTTGAACATTATGTAAAGAAAATGTAAGCTCAAAATTTTCAACAATTCGACGAATGGCGAGCACACTTGGACGATTATTACGAACATAAAATGGCAAAAGCCCACGAAAAGTTGCAATTGGAGAAGGATTATTTTGATAATAAAACTGAGTAATTTGTAAACGTTGTTCTTTCGTATATCTCTCCATGATGAAATTGTAAACACTACTGAATACATATTACAATACATATTACAAATGGCCGGAACGTCACTTCAAAATCATATCATCTCTATTGGAAAACCCTTTATATATTATTTGCATATATTTGCTAATGAATATGTATTTCATTTATATATACAGTGAACTTGCAGAAACGTGAACATCCAGTAAAATGAACTATCCAAAAACGTGAACATATTTTTTTTTTCATTGACTAGTCTAAAACGTGAAAAATGGTTAAATAAAGGCTCTAAAACGTGAACATTTTTTCCAAACGTTTAAATTTAATATTGTAAGCTCATTTAAAAATTTTGGGTTTCCCCACTAAAGAATATCCATCCACTAAAATCATTTTTAATATGTTATACAAAGCCTTTGAATGAAATAATTTTAACAGACCTTTTTTATTTTAAAAAAATATTTATTTTTCTTACAAAAAGTAGAATCGAAAAATGTTTCATTGCTAAAACACCACGTACTTTATTTTAATATAAAACAAACGACAAAAGAGACTGCAAAAAGTGATAAAAAATGCAATCTAAAACGTGAACAAAATCGAAAACGTGAACACCCTCGGTAAAAATTAGTTCACGTTTCTTCGAGTTCACTGTATATATTATGGTAAAGTTTTGATATTTATAAATCTATCAAAACTACTTATTCATCACTAATAAAGTTATTAACTAAATGTTGGAATTTATTCGTGTAATTCTTAAGACACTATGTTTCAAAAATGTAATTTATTTGTTCTGTTTTAGATAATTTATTTGCTGCATTTCGTTGGTTGCTAATGCCAACGCATCAGTTTTCAACCCCATTTTGAGAATTACATAAGCAAAAGCTTGATAGATGAAAAATTTTTTTTTTGTGTGTACAAAAAATTTCTTTTCAAAATCAAGATGTTTTTTTCGTTTTTTAGTTTAACATAAATTTTTAAATAAACCCCAATTTTTCTAAATTAATTCTCTTCGAAATAATCGCTAAGCGGTTTTTCGAAATATTCGAATAATCGCCCCCCCTACGCTTAAGCCATTGTAAATTATTGTTCCATACATTCAAGTATAATAATTGCCTTGATTTCGTCTTTCATCCATTTTGTACTTAACCTTCTTTCTATTTTGTTTTTAATTTTTCCGATAAAAAAAAAAAAAAACATTTGTTACAGATGATCATCTCTAGTTTCATTTGTACAAGATGACCGTTTGGTCATTGGTCGTTGGTTGCTTGGTTTCGCTCTCATTGGTAGCAGCATGGTTTCATACGTACTCGTATGTACGAGTATGTGGAATATTCGTACAAATATGTAACATCATTTGTTGCCCTGTTGTAGCTACATAACATTTTTTTGTCTTAACTTTACAAATGGGTATTATTATTGACATTGTAAACATTTGACATTATTCGTACATTTAAGGTCATTTTGTTATTGCTGTCACTACAATTGTCATGCGAGTGCTCACTGTTGTTACACGTTTTGATACTTGAATAAAACTGAAACATACATACATACATATTTATATACTGAGATTTAATATGTGCATATGTAGGTATGTATCGGGTGTTCTTTTGTAGCTGCATGTTAACTATCGATAACCGTTACTATGGTTTGACCGCTGATAATGTCAAACTGTGTTGACATTTCTGTTCAGCAAGATTTGGCAAGTCCTTACGAATCGTTTAATGCCACAACAACTTTTCCAAATTGTGGAAATTTACTTTGAAAAATAAATAAATAAATCTGTTCGCGAAGTTCATACAACACTTCGTCAAATTTTATCAATGAATTCTGTTTAGTGATAAATCTGATTTCTGGTTAAATGACCTCGACCTGTTAACGAATCACCAATGTATCCATTAAAATTTACTGATTGGTGCGGTTTACACGCTGGCGGCATCATCGGTATTTATTTCTTTCGAAATTAGCAAGGAGCTGCTCTTGCTGTGAATGGCGAGTGCTATCGTGCCATACAACCTGAACATTAACGACAGTTGGTTAACAATCGATTAAGTACAAAATCAATTTGCTGACTACTATATTTCCAGAAGTGGTCCTGTTCACTCGTCCCCTCGTTCGTGCTATTTAACGCCTTTAGACAAATTTTTATGGGGCTATCAGGCATGTTCTGAAATCACGGTGATATCAAATCACGAACCATTTGAAAATCACGGAAGTAATATTAAGGTGTTCTGAAAAGCAGGAAATTTTTAATTTTTAGTGGTGATTTCATTGTTCTAAATCACGAGCAAAAAGCTGATTTTTTCCTTTACAAACATTTTTTTTGTATTTTTAAAAAATTTATCACAAAAATATAATAAATCTACGAATTGAAGTTAAAGTTTTTTGTAAATATATCGTAAAAGTGCCTGGAGTATGTTCAAGAGCAATAATTGATCAAAAAGTAAAATTTAAAAATAATCCGCAAAAAATACAGCTTCCATAAATTTGTAAATTTTGTAGGTTCTTCTAAGTAAAATAATTCATTTTATTGCAAAAACAAATAAAGAACAAATCATTTTAAATGTGCGTGATAATTTTATTGCAGAGTTTTAAAGAAAACTTATTAAAAAATTTAAAGTGATTTGAAATCACCATGCTGTTACCAGTTTTGCGCCCAGAACACCTTTTCAGTGATTTGAAATCACTTTATGAAAAAGTGATTTTCAGAACATGCCTGTATATCAAGTTATTGGAAGCCCATATTCAAGCCACCATTGACGCCATACGACCAGATTTGTTGGAAAAAGTATTATAAAATTGGACAGATCATCCATCTAACTCGTAGCCGCGCCTGACGTGTGCTGGAAATCATATAAATGCCATGAAATTATCTACCAGATTATAATAAAATATATTTCATTCGTACAATTCTGTCTTGTGTTATCATTTTTAGATCTCATGAAGCTAAAAAAAACACTAGATTATTTACATTTATTGATATTTTTGTAGTTTAAATTTTTGTATCTGTATTTGTTGTTTATCATTTGTTATCTTAATGTGTACTTTGTACATGATACGACTGAAAAAAGCATTATCAATTTACTAAGTGGTAAGTACGAGAAGAATCTTCAAGGAACTTTTTATATCTCCTGTTATCTCCTGATATAAATAAACCAGTCATCCCCATTGGAAAACCCTAAATTATGATATTTGCTACTTGCTAACAGAGCTGTAAAAGAATGACTCAAATCTGATTTTAAATTCACAATAAATTATAGAAAATTTAATTAATTATTTTTGCTCAAAATGTGAATTGAATTGAAACACGAAAGAATTCCTCATGAATTAAAACTTCTTGCATGCATTCACATCACTTAAAAACTTATTTGAATTAACAAATGAATGAATTCAACTGAAACAAAGTTTTAAATTCATTCATTCATTTTATTCACAAAAAAGAATTGAATAAAAATTTGAATGCATTATCGATGATTTAAGGGGAAGGAATTGTAAGTCATTTTTGATTCACTGTTTTAATATGGATTAACATCATAAAAAAAACTGTTGTACGATTTAAAAACTTGTCCAAAATATGTATCCAATTGCTATTACCAAAAATTACCAACAAACTTAATCTAAGGCCCACTATTCTGTTCAGTGTTCCACGCTGAATACTGTCAAAATGCATGTTTAAAAAATCAATCAATTTACTACCATAATTATAAAAAATTGCAGAACAGCGTATGAGATGAAGAGATAATCTTTGAAATTTTTATCCTAACATTTTTATATTATTATTATTACGAATAAACGTAATTATTATTTGAACTTATATTGATTTACATATGAAAAGTAATATTATCAGGCTCAAGTTCAGTTTTATTGAATTAATGAAAATTCAAAATTACTAAGAGTTTTTGTATGTTGGAAAATATTATTATTTATATCCAATCAGTTTTTAGCAGAACGTATCAGTACTGATTTCAAGGCCGCTACACCTCTCATCAGCGTTCAAATGTCCATCTTTACAATTTTCGTAAAGTGGATACTAAGTGAGAAGAATATCAACTATTTAACCAGTTTTCAACAGAAATAGAATATGAGAATTAATTTTTAATTAATTTTTTATATGTAAATCAATATAAGTTCAAATAATAATTACGTTTATTCGTAATAATAATAATATAAAAATATTAATTCCGCTTGGGCACGAGCTATACATACCCTAATAAGAGGGGTCACAGTAATATGTGAATTTCCCTAATATAGAGTAAAAACAACAAAAACGTTAGAATACAAAGTAGAATACTTTGATGATAACGGACTATGAGTTTGTGTTGATTATTAGTTCCAAACAGTAATGAGGGAATTTCGTACTAACCAGAACTGTTTCAATATGTAGAATAAAAAATTAATTAAAAATTAATTCTCATATTCTATTTTTATCCTAACTATAGAAGTGAATGAAAAAATGAATAACAATTCCTTTCCCTTAAATCATCGGTAACGCATGCAAATTTTAATTAAATTTTTTTATTTATATGAAGTTAATGGATTCAAGATATTTAATTCAAGACGAATTCACTAAAATTTTAACTAAATTTATTATTTTGTAAAATGAATTAAATTAAAAGTTTGTTTTTCATGATGAATGATTTCATACTTTGAGTCAATTCATTTTTTTTGGCACAATGAATGCATTAAAAAAGTTTTGATTCAATGCTTGAACGATTTTCAGTTTCATTCAGAAAAGAATCATTCTTTTACAGCTCTGCTTGCTAACCATATTTGGAATCTCCTCTGGCTTTCAACCAATAAATTATGGTGGAAATTCAATGCTTATCTGACACCATTGTAGACCATAAAGGGATACGTGTGTTTAAAGGAAATATTTTTTTACCAATTTGGTAGGTACTAGTTCATGATGAGAAAAAAAGCTAATAAACGTGTACCCCCCTTCACTACTTATACCCTGGCATACTAACAAATTACTTAAAATTGGCGATATCGTTATAGCGGGGTTTCGGCCAGATTATCTCCACCATGATAGTTCCCAAAAACGCGAAGCTTACAACAGATTTCTTGGCTTCCACCAAGTTCTTAGTTCATTATTATCGAACACCCCAATGCGATGCAGAAAATCTTTACTAAACGCCGTTTCCGGAAATATCCTGGTGCAGAATATCTAACCAAAGTCCTGCTTTGCAGGGAATTTCAAGTAAATAGTGCTGTTTTTGGATATTAAGGAACCATTTGAAAATATTTTGCTTTTATTACCATTATTTGGGACTATTTTTCAATTTGAAACCATTTTTAATTTTTTACTTTTCAGCTATTTTTCATGGATTCCTCTCTAGGTATAACGTTACGAACATTAGTTTACAGAAGATACGTTACATTTTATGTTTGAAAAACAATAATTTTCTAATGTTACTGAATTTTGTTTTTTTGTAAGTTGTAAACGAAGTACTTAAAAACGATGTTAATTAAAGCCGCCAAAGTTAAAAAAAATGTATGCAGCCGTCATTTGAAGATTGTTGGCAACCTCCCTGAGTCGGCTTTCAGACTCTTGAAACAGATTTCTCGCTGTAGGGTTGTCAAAATACTAATTAATATTAAAATCTATTCAATTATTCTCACAATACCGCGATGAGTTTCTAGATTTTTTTTAATTACATCATGTATTTTTAAAACACTACACATGTACGAGTATGAGTACATACATACATACATATTTATTTACAATTACAAAAGTCACTCACATGGCTTCACTTCATAAACAGTTTCAAAATTTCATATATTTTAAACAACTTACATACAATCATACACACAAACAGCGTTATATTTAATATTTTATTATTTTTTAATATTTTGAAATTTTATCTCATATTCAGTGTTTCTTGTTTGAGGCTTTTCGCCTCAATCTTCTAAAATTATTTTAAAATTATTCATTTTTATATTTTAGTCATTTTATATTTTTACCACAATCACCAACCGCTGGGATTGCGCTTGTAAGTCAAGGTCATTCATCCAATGAGATAAAATACATTTTCTTTAATTGAAATGACTGAGATTTTTTATTCATATCGGGGCTATTCGATGAAGTTTTTAATAGATCAAATAAAAATAAAAAAGTTTCAACTTAAACTGAGAAAAAGAAGAAAATGCTGCTGATGCAAAAAGTTTTTTTTATACAATTTTCTTAAAATTTGTTCCGCTCAGAACGCAACTACACATGCTTTTAAATTTTCTAGTTCGTTTTTACTTTTTGTGTTTGTTTCTATCAATAAAAAGAATAAAATTACCAACCTACTTTTCTAACAAATGGCCAACTTCAACATCTCCAATAGATGGCTAAAAAGTTTATGGAGAAAAACAGTTTTTCACTTTTTTCTTTCTAAGAATTTAATCGTATTCATATTGTAATCTTGTTCTAAGCATCAAACTCACTGTAAAAAAAGATGTTATTTTCATAATCTATATGTTCTACTTTTGCTTTAAAACTTATCACTATAAAAATAATAAGAATAAAACAAAATATGGACACGTCCAAAAAACAGATAAATATTTTACACAAAAAATAAAAATTACCCGCGTCCAAAGAGAGAGAGAGAGAGAGAGAGAGTAAAAGAGACTGAGATTGAGGCGAGAAAGACGGATAGTTAGACATTCCGACGGACCACCAAATGCAGGTTTACTGATTTTTCTAAATCGCTCTATAAAAATTGTAGAATTCGAAGGGGAAAAAACAATAACAACAAAATTCAAACGAATGTTTTTAAAATCGATAAATCGCAATAAATGTCATTTTAGTCAATGAAACTTAAGAGAAATGTTACAAATAAAGTCGGAGAATTGTGTAGCAAAAGAGGAAATAGATTTTCTTTTAGTGAGGAGAATTTTTTTTGCACCAATATTTACTATTTTGTATATAACTTCAGCATAATGTCGTTAGTACTTGTCATGACGGCGGAAACGGAATTTTGTTTCTTCAAAAGTTGAATAACGAAAATAGCTTTCGGAATAAAACCACCTTTAGATAAATAATATTTTTCTGTTTGTAAATTTAAAAATGGTTTCATTTAAAAAATACATTTCTTGTTTTTGTTTTTTTTTAAGAATCAAAATATGGATTGAATTCCGTTTCCGAACGAAATAGATCTCTGTGACTTGCAATTCTCAATTAGTTTGAGTTTTTTTTATGAATTTAAGCGTTTACCGTAATTTATGTGTGACTTGCAATTCTCAATCAGTTGGAAATTTGTTTGTTTGTATATTAACGGAATGAATCATGCAGTTTCAATTTGCTTAATCGTTCGTTGTATCTAACCTCCATGTAAGCAGCTTCCGCTGACCTGCCGATCTTGATCAAAGTAACTAAATAATACTTAAGAGGATTAAAAAAGTAGGAGTTATCTGATATTTTAGTACGAAACGTGGATAAATATGAAATTTACACGTAAACGTATATAGAAATTTTCAATAATTTCTGGCATTAAAGTTGAGTTGGAAACTTTGGTGTATTTTAAGACTGACAGTAGAATTTTATAAGAAATATTTTAGTAGAACATTTCAGATCCGTGAGATGACTATGCAACAAAATTTTTCGTTCTTTGTTGGAAAGGTTGAGAAAGACCGGGTTTTTTATTTGAAATTGCTGATGAACACTTGTTATACCTGAAAAGTAACGACAACAAGATTTCCTAATTTTGCTCCTCCTAAAATGATGCCACGCTGATGTGTTTCTAACCAAAAAAGTATGGTAAAAACGGTTTCTGTTGAATCATGTATAAAAATATTGATCAAAGAATGGATTATTTAACTCCTAAATAGTTACTTCAATCTCAAAAAATATTAGTTCGCAAAAAAGCGTCCGGATTTTCTTAAGGCTAATAATGAATGCATGAATTGGATGCTTGAATCCACGTCCAACATCATCACCCATCCAATTGAAAATCGTACATATTCCTTTTACATAAAATCAATCAATTCGCATACTTTAATCTGGGACACGTAACCAAGAAAGAAATTAATAATTTATTTCTTTTAATTCCAATATTTTTTTAATTATGGGTTCTCATTTTTTATAAACTTTACAAAAATACATTTTTGTAGAATGATTTTATTTTGCCATATAAAGGACGCTATCCCAGCAAAATTAGTAGTTGCGCTTTTTTGTTGACAAATATTTGATAAATGTGAACGTAGTTTTACTAACTTAAATTTCAGATGAATTTTTGCCAATTTTCACATGTTTGTAACACATCGCCTGCAACAACACAGCCAGATTAGAATATTTAAATCGAGAAATAAAAGAAAAAAAAAAAACAAAAATCGAATTTCATTCGTTTTATTTTTTTTTTCATATCTGGCATTGAACAGAGGCGGCTTAAATAGTGCTAAAAAACCTTTTTTTGAATGATTCAAGTACATATCGGATTAAAGTTTTTAATAACAACTCGTACTCAAAGTAATCGTAAAATAATACTTAAATTTATTTCGAGTTTTGTTTTTTGTGTGTATATAAAATTTTTTCATAAACTAAACTACAGCTGTCCCAGTTTTGATTACTTCAATCTGTATTTGCGCAAACTGTTCTCAAACTCTAACCGCATTCAATGTTCATAAAGAAATAAAGTTGAATAGCCAAGCCAGTATGTCTTCAGTATTATTAAGTTCAGGTCAGTTGACATTTAGTCTAGTTATTGTGTTAGTTTTTCTCAGTTTTTATTAAACACTTTTCTCATAATATGGAAGAATAAAGCAAAAGTGAAAATTCGAATTATATTTCTGTTTAGATTTGTGCTGTTTTAGTTTTCTCTACTTCGGTTTTATTTTAATGTTAAAAAAATATAACTTCAATGATGAAATATTAAATCAAAACACATACAATCAGTAAAAGTATGCAACTTTAGGCGAAGAAGAAGCTCAATTTCTTTGTTGTTTGTTTGTTTTTAAATCTGATGGTTATATCGAATAAGTTAGATTAAATTTCTTGAGAAAAATGCTTAATAATATATTATTTTTCTATTATTCTTAATGTGTATTAAAAAGACCCAATAGGTTTTTACACGAACAACATAATGCTTTTGTATTTGTAATTCTCATTTCTTGTTTCAGAGTTTTTCTTTATCGAAAATTGTTAAAGATCTACTGATGAGTTGACATTACTAGAAAACGAAATGCTGGCCTATAGATTATCTAACTAACCCACAGCAATTAAATAAAATGTTTGCAACATAAACTCTTGTGATTATCTCGAATAAATTGGCAAAACTTTTTTTTTTCGCTCAAGATCGTTTATATAATTTAAGCATTAAACCATTCACCAGTTTTTAGGAAACCGCAAATATGCTCTTGCATATTTTTTCCTGTGCGAAAAATATAGACCCAAATAAAATAATTATACGTTTTGAAATATTTTAAGCATTTGGCATCAATTCATTAGTGCATATTTTTGCATATCTTACTCTTCTCAGCATAATTTTGCATATTTGCGACTACACTTCATATTCAGAGTATTTTTTTTTTACTTTTTGTGGCGTATTTGCTTGTTTTTAAAAAACGTTAATTTTAAAAATCTTAAATTAAGTATAACTTCTTTATTATACTAAAAAGTGGAGCATAACAAAAGTTTTAATAAATTCTCTCTACGCCGTAACCGTAATTTTTCCGCTACCCTCGAACCGATTTACTTAATCATTTTCCTTTAAACCGAAAAACTCTATCCTAATTAGCTTAAGTGCCAAGAAATTGTTTCTAGGATAATCTTTTCAATAAACAGCAAAACAATATACTTTGAGATAAACTCACTCTTCTTGGAACATAATAAAACACAATGTATGTATGTGTGTACTCGCCTACGAAATGTTTGAAATATTAGAAATTTATTGCAAACACTACGAACGTTATAAACGTGAAGAGTTCAAATAAAGGTCCTTGCAACATGTGTACACATCGCTAGAGAGAAACAGACCTTCATAATCCTTGTATGTCCTTATTAGCAACAAGCGAATAATTTGATACCATTAAATTTACAACAACGTTTAGCATTAAATTAGATGAGAGGATATATTAAATGTAAAACAACAACAACATGAAATTTTTTACTTAATTTTTATTTATTCAATACAATTTAAAGTAAAAGATCAATGCACTTCATTTAATTTATTTTTTTTTTGTTCCAGTAGACAGGCGCTCTACTCTATTTTATGTTTGTTTACTTAACAATTGATAAAACGCTTTTAATATTTCTTTCTAATAGATCTTTTAATTTCTTTTTCAAGTTTTTCTCTTCAATATCGTTTATTAAAAGTACATTCCAATATTTTTCTTTCAATTTTAATTTTTACATTAATTTGGAAGTGCAGCCATATTTTGTTTTGAAAGTGTTAATGATTTTTTTTGCTGTTGAAGTTGTAGTTGTTGTGATTAATTTTGCTTATGTTTATTTATTCTTTTCCATGCTGGTTGCCAACATCTGTTGTGGTTTTGTTTCAAATCAGAGTTGGAAACTTGATGCAAATACATTTGATATGATTGGTTAAATTGATTGTTTATGAAATTAACAAAAAAAAAAAAAAAATGAAAGGTAATTTTATCAGGCTCAAGTTCAGTTTTATTGAATTAATTAAAATTCAAATTACTAAGAGTTATTTATTTTTGGAAAACATTAGCATGTGCAATCAGATTAGCAGAACGTATCAGTACCGATTTCAAGGCCGCTACACTTCTCATCAGCTTTCAATTGTCCATCTTACAATTTTCGTAAAGTGGATACTAAGTGGGAAGAATATCAACTATTTAACCAAGTTTTCAACAGAAATAGAATACGAAAATTAATTTAACTCATTTTTTATTCTATTTTTACACATTGAAAACAACTTTGGTTAGTACGAAATTCCCCATTGGAAATTACTAATAATCAACACAAACTCATAGTCCGTTATCTTCAAAGTATTCTACTTTGTAATTTAACTTTTTTGTTGTTTTTTTCCTTTTTTTTCTGTTGAAAACCTGGTTATATAGTTGATATTCTTCCCAATTAGTATCCACTTTACGAAAATTGTAGCGGCCTTGAAATCGGTACTGAAACGTTCTGCTAAAAACTGATTAGATATAAATAATAATATTTTTCAATATAAAAAAATATCTCTTAAGCTTAGATCCCACTATCGGCACAATGTAACGATTTTCGTCTACTCACTGAAATAAAGTTACAAGTAATAAGCTAAATTTGCATTATTTGTCAACTAATTTAAATATAAGACCTAATTGCACCACACTGCAATGGTAAGTAATAAAGCCATATAGACTTATTCCAGAATTAATTGAGAAATAATGCAATTTTGGCTTAGTACTTATGACTTTATTGCAGTGAGCCGACGAAAATCGGTACATTGTGCCGATAGTGGGATCTAAGCTTTAGTAATTTGAGTTTTCATTAATTCAATGAAACTGAACTTGAGCCTGATAAAATTACTTTTCATATGTACATCAATATAAGTTCGAATAATAATTACGTTTATTCGTAATAATATAAAAAATAAAAAAAATATTTGATATGACCTTGGAAAAATATGTACCAAAGTCGACTGCCGGTATTTTGGAAGCAGCACTTTAAACAAAAATTAATTCCTATCATTGAAGTTTGAAATGCTAAAATAAATTTTTCTTAATATTTTCGTTACAGGTATGTACTAAACAATGAAGTTTACATATACATACATACGTAAGTTTATTTGTTTTTTTTTCTACAATTCTATATTGCTATTTTTGGTAAAAATTTACACCGATTTTCACACACACAACGACACATACGAGCATATACAACCCAGTAATCTGAGGTCCTAACCCAGTCGTATTATTAAATAAATTTCTTTAAATATCGTTTTAAATCGAGGAACAGACTTTATTTTATATTTTTAATATTTTTTTAAAAGTCGTGGCAAACGGTCTGCCTAAAAATATGGATTATTCAATAACACTTCAATTTACAAACCGATTTTAATTTTTTCGTTAGATCAGTTTTGAAAATCTGTGGCAAACTGTCTTCCTACCAGAAATATTTATATGCCAGCCATAACTCCTTCATTTACGGACAGATTTTTAAAATTATTTTTCTGTTTAATCGGTGTATTTTGTAGTTTGATCCCATACATTTTTTTGTGGAAATCGGAGAAGGAAGTTGTGCTCCAGAAATTTTGATTGTCCATTTATGGATAGATTTTCATGTTTCATATAGTTTTGCAAAATGATTTTTAAAATAAATATTTATGTTTAAAAATATTAGTTTTTAAATTAATTTACATACACATACATGAGTAAACATGTGTGTGTCTGTAACCTTTTGCTGATCAACATTTTAAATAATTTTTTATTTAATAGTTTTAAGGTTAATTTAGTGAAAAAATGTTTAAATTAAAAAGAACCTCAAACATTATATAACATATATATAAGGGGCTCTGCACATAATATGTAACGCTGTTTTCAGAGATTTTCAGAGATCGCTGCGGGAACAGTTTTTTGTCGACCAATGCTTTGCCTTCATCACTTCAATAGTCCAACAACAATTGATACAATGCCAGACTAATACGAATATTATAGAAAATTATGATGTTGATTGACTTGCTCTGATCAGGGTTTAAACCCCGGCCCTACTATGTCATTGCTTGCTTAGTAGTTAACGCGCTTACCACTTTTCAGCCAACACCACCCTCGATTTTGTAATCTATTCGATTGGCTTTTTTTTTTAATAAATAAATAAAATTTTGTTTGCCGAAAATCAGACATTAGAGAAATTACCCCCGCTCCACTACACATCATTATAAAAATCACTCGTTCATTCAATTTGGTAAAACTAATTACGATTTGGCAACACTTAACAATTGACTGAATTCTCTGCTTAATAAAAGTTTGCCTCAATAGAAGAGAATAAAGTTAATTCAGCTAAATAAAAAAAAGTATAAATAAAAATGTTTAATTAGCAAAAAAAAAATGCATTGGCTACTAACGAACTCATTTATAAATTACTGTTTTCTTTTACACTAAAACAGTTTTTACAATTTCTTTCTGTAAAAGTTGGAGTAAAAATATTAAAATCTTCTAAAAGTTTATCGTATCAAAAATTAGAAAGTGAGCATTTAAATTCAGCTATAAGATAATAATAATGTATCTTAAAAATACAAATTTAGGCGACTTTTTCCTTTTGTTTAGTTTTATTTAAGTTTTGTGGCAAAAAAACAAAAAAAAAAAAAAAAAACGCCGTCACATATGACTCACTATTTTAGCTAACTCTCCGAGTATATTTATTTATTAGGTCTCTTGTTTAAGCAAATAGTTACGCTACAATTAGCCGCTAGTATGACCAGAGCTGCCAGATGTGCAATGTTGTGTTTTAACCATTATTTTCATAGACATTTTTATAATTTTAGCAGCAAAAAACCTGAACAAATAATGATCTGCAAGTTCTGGGCGGAAGTCGTTGGTGTCTAATACATTTATACTATTTGATGTAGGCGTACGGTAGTGCTCCAGGCCAAGTTCGGCCACTCAGTGTGTATATTTACACGAAACCATTCGAGCTGTTTTTACCCCCTCCTAACTTTGCTCCTCTTGATCATAATATAATGAAACTTGAAACATAAAGTCTCCCCACAGAGGTAAGGTTTGAAAGTTCTACCGTAAAAGCTTCCCGAAATATTAAGGTGTGAAAATCCATATTTTAGTACATATTCTCTCACTGACTCACTCATCAATATTATTGGGCACTTTCAGTTAGCTAGAGAGCTGAAACACAGGTAGGTCTTGGTGAGAAATTAACTAGGAAAATCTGAAAACGGGCACTTTCCACCCGGGGGGGACTAGGGTACCCTTCTTTGTATGGGGCACTTCCAGTATTGCTAGAAAGCTTAAATTTGGTACACAGGTAGGTCCTGATGAGAAATTGACGAAAATGATTTTTAAACGGGCACTTTTTACTTGGGGGGACTAGGGTACCCCTTCTTTGTATAGGGCACTTCCAGTACAGCTAGTAAGCTGAAATTTCGTAAACAGGTAGGCCCAGATAAGCAATATATATAAATATTTATACAAAAACCACTTAGAAAAAAGAAGTGAGATCCGCACAAAAACACAAATGTGAAAATAAGGCCAAGTTCCTTTCCAAAATATTTCGGCCGTAAAAAGTACTGAGATCAAAATAAGGACCAAGTTGTTGATATGTACAATTCCATCTCATTTCTAGGCAACCAATAAGCTTGGCAACATTTTTTGCCTTTCTAATATGGGAAAGAATTCTTGGAAAAATTGGCACCTAATATCCCTCAAAAACGATAACCCCATAAAAATAAAAGTTTAACAAAACTAAAATTGTTTTATATTTTTTTTAGAACCAACACTCAGCTGATGAAACCTACTTCTGCATTGTGCCAGAACTTAGGAAAAGGGATTATTGGATTTAAAAAAAAAATATTTCCTTTTAAGAGAAAAAAGAAACTAAACTATTAGTAGAAAAAAAGTTATTATGAGAAACACCTATCTGCTGTTTCCTTTGTTTAATAAAATATGAAACGGAAAGTTCTCCTAACTCGATACATTTAAATCTCGTCGATCAACTGCTTTACTTACAGAAATTTTAATATGATGCCTTTTGTGGTGACATCGGAAAACTGATTTCACGTACAGACAACCGTACAGACGGACAGACGGACATGTTTCATTGAAGTTTCCTAGATATAAGGATCCAGAATATATATAATTAATGGTTCAAAATTACACACGGAATGACGAACATATTTATAGCCATAACATTTTTGTTGAAGGATATAAAAATGTAAGCCCAAGATGCAAACCAAGTAACGAAGGAAAAATCGGCAACAACTGAAATTTAAACTTACACAGTAGAATACAGTAAAAAATTAATGCCTTTCCTGTAGTAGTATCATTGTCAATCTGATTAGGTGAATTATCTAATAAACTGAAAGATTTTCTAGTAACTGCATCTGGCAACTGTGCTTGCAGGGCTGACATACAAGTTAAGTCAGTTCTAGCCAAATCGTTTCCATAGCATTCGCTATCTCTCTCACAAAACAAAACCCGCTTTTATTTTACTCTTTTTCTTTCGTGGGTAAATTTATTTAATGAATTTCGAGAAGGGTATTTTAGTATTTTAAAAAGAGATACTTTTGTATATAAATTTTCAATAACAGAGAGTCTAAATATTTTTGAAATACAAAAGATACTCTTTTTCTGTTCACTAGAAATACATTATCTGTACATTTAGTTGTCACACAATTATCAAAACGTATACAACAAAACTACGCATATCTTTCGTCGACGAGATATAAAAAATAAAAGAAGAAAAAATTAAAGTTGGATTTTTCTTTTTTTTGATTTCTTCTGCTGCATAAAAACCAAACGCATTTTGGTTTTCTTTACAATTTTATTGTTATCGGTATTTTCGTTTCTAAGAAGTATTTTTGAGCATTGGATTTTGTTTGTTGTGGGGTTTGAAATACGCACAGCTAATGTTACAATTACAACAGTTTCTATTTAAATAAAAAAAAATATTGAGTTCAATAAAAAATGTTTGAGTGAAAACCAAGTGATAAAAATAATAATATTCCGGCATTACTGTTCACTTAAAATTCAACAGATTCTCTAAAACAGAGCATACAAAGCTTCTTTGTTATACAACAACAACAACAACAACAATAACAAAAACAACTTGTTTAACCAGATATTTGACGTCACATCCTCCCCTTCGATACAAAAAAAGCCGTCTGAAAGTAGAGAATTTTATTTAGTTTTGCAATTCAAACACTTATTGTGAATGATTTGAAAATTTTCAAGTGAATGATAAAGAAAAATCCTACAAAATGCAATTCTAGATAATTAAAAGAAAAAAAATACAAAGCGAATGTTTATAAAATAATAGAAATGGTGCTTTAAAAATTTTTTCAATGAAGTGTTTTTCATTCAGCAAACAAAATTTGTGCATTTCACCCCCTTTTAATGGATTTAATTAAACAAACATAAAAAATATTTTACTATCATGCATTAAATAAAGATTGATCAGTATAGTTTTGTGTCTACAAAGTGAAATTTTCTTTTACATACATGTATACGGGTCTATGTATGTGTATGTAGGTAAATAATAAAAAAAAATATATTTAAAGTGAAATTTCAAAAGAAATTTATTTTGCTACACCAACTGCTTTTGATGGTAGTTTTGTTTTATTTTTTAAAGCAAATAAAACTTCTCTTCCTAAAAATAAAATCAAGAAATGAATGATTAATTTTTATTAAAAGTTAAACTCAAGCTGTCCGAACTACTTACTCTTTTGTGTGGATTATATTATCATGTTATCATGATTGGCTGATACATTTCCTGGATTGAAATCTCTTTCATAAATTAATATAAATGGTGAGTTTTTGTTATTGTCAATAATATACTATTTTCATTTTTGTGTGTGTGCGTTTATGTTTTTATTGAGTCTATTTACCACTGCCGTTAATAATTTATATTTTAGTCGCTCTTTCCCCTCTTTTAAGTGGTTTATGATGATCTTTTTTAATACTTATAATACTGATTTAGATTTAGTTAATAATTAGCTTGTCGTAAATATATGCCTTTGATTTATCACCGTACAAAAATTTTGAAAACTGCTAAATCCAATCGATTTATATTCAGACGACATCTAGCTTTAGGTAAAATCTTAAGAATTTGGTTACAATTAGTTAAGCCGGTTCGAAAGTCAAGCGTACATATACTGAAATATTTTCTAAAAGTTCATAAGGTAATCCAGCAATTCCCAAAGAAGTTTTGAAAAAACCCCAAAGTGGGATTTTTAGATATTTTTGATGTATTTTTCCTATCTATATACAATTTGTGGAAATACTTAGAAGATGTCATCATACATATATTTAGGCTGACTTCCAAAACGTCAATTGCTTTGTGTTTAAACAAAGCATCACATTTCATAACGCCGCAGTACAATAATTATACAATGTATACCATTTCAAAACGCCGTCGTCAAATATTTTTAACGCAGTAAGAAAGCAAACAAGGTATCGGTTTTATAGTTGATGCATTGTTTCGCAACTTTGTATATGTAAGTGATTTAAATACAGTAGCAATACTGTATACAAACTTTGTATACGAACGTTTTGGAAGTCAGCCTTATTTTTTGATTGAAGTTTTGAAATTTGTCATAAATATGATATCTTCTATATATATAAAACCGAATGTGTGTTTGTTTGTTCCTTATAGGAGGCTAAACCTCTGAACCGATCTTCCTGAAATTTTCACAGTATTTAACTGGAACTCTCGGATGAATTATAGGCTATATGAAGTTTTGATTGGGCAAAGAGGCGTGGCACTGCCCATATAACCCAAAAATTTAAATCGCCATATTTTGGACATTTTTTTGGCCTATGTCGATGATATTTGGTACATATGGTATTGGCATAATTTAGAATACGTACCAGGAGAAAAGTGGATGGGACCACGGCCCTTTTTAGGAAAATTAAAAATTGTAATACAGTCTTAACTACTGCACCGATCGTCATTAAATTTTCACAATAGGATATATAAATACTTTTAATTTTATTTTATAACGAGGGGGTATTGAAGCACACCGGGATAAGCTAGTTTTCTATAAAAATAGATCTACTTTGAAGCACTCTGGCACTTTTTGATTTTTTTAATCCCTGTAGTATAAATACTAGGGATGTAACGATACGCCATTTCGCCGATCCGACACCGATACCGATACCGATACTCAAAAATAAATATCGCCGATACCGATTCCGATACCGATACGCATATTGAAATTGCGCTCAAGTAAAAATTAACAAAACTCAACTAGAGTAATTCTTCTATTATACAAAATAACAGTGTTTATTAATGAGCCATTCAAATCATCAAAATTTTCAATACATTTCAGTTTCTAAAATTCAAATTTTCAAACTACAAAACGTCTGCAATATTTATGATTTTACAAAATAAACGTTGGCATTCAGTTTAGATTGGCTCAAGATTTAAAATTGATATTAATAAGATTTAAAAGACAACGAATTGAATGTTAAAATTAAATTAAAATTATAAAAACAACATTGCAAAAAATTAATCTAGTATGTGATGGAAATCGATCGAATTAATTCGGCGCCGATTTCAGAAACAAATTCTTCTGAAAGAGGACTTATTTAACCTTTTTAAAGTTTTCAAGGCTTAGAATATTTTATTCGATAATTTTTTTCGCTACAAAACAATAAAAAAACGTAAATAAGTCATCTTTCAGAGGAATTTGTTTTTGTAATCGGCGCCGAATTAATTCGATCGATTTCCATCACATACCAGAATATTTAAAATTGATATTAATAAGATTTTTGGTGAAAAAAACAAAGTGTTCTCAAATTTTGCGAAGATAGACGATTTCTCAAAGCCGTTTGAAGTAGACCTGCAGTGGAAAATAGTCTCTCAGATGCGACAGAACTCATTTGAAAACTTAAGTATTTCTGCGCCATTTTCTTTAAGTTTGGGTAGGATATGTCATTGCGCCAGTAAACAAGAGGGTCTGCGTCTCTAGGAATATTAGGAGATCTAATTATCTCTCGACTTCTTCGTTAGCAGAACCACAGCTTAGGATGGATAGAGGCTCATGCTCCTCGGATTCTCCAAAATTATTTTCACATACGCTCCAACGGCGAGTACTTCTCGTAGACTTATCAGAACTTTTGCGAGGTGTAGGGAGGACTGTGTCTTCAACACTTTCGGAATGTAGAGTCATGTTGCAGCTCAAAAAGACGTTTTTTGGATAGGATTGAAGTCGATTGTCTTTGAAATATTCGAGCTTTGTATCGAGGGTCAAGAATTGTAGATGAATAATAGGTTGTACCAACTTTTATATCGCTGAACTAAATCATCGCATGCATAAATGAATAAAAGAAAATCAAGACGCATTCAAATTGGTGATGTTATAAGCACAGTTTTTATTCTTTTTTTTGCGCAAATTAGAGGTTCGTATGTCAAAATTTGTGCATGTTGACATAGGGGCTGAGATGTCAGTTGTTATTTTAAGTTGTAATTGTTGTAGAATTACCACCACTTGTATTAATGCGCCTTGAAAAAAATCTTAAAACATACAAATACATACAAGATTTAGCATTGAGAGAACACTTCATTACTATGGTGCAAAGCAAAATAGAAGAAACAATTTCATTATGTATTCTGTTTTTTGAGTTGAAAATTGAATATTTTGTTCAAAAAACTCTAAAGAAAAATATAAAAAGAATCGGCGTATCGACAGTAAAATATCGCCGATATCGATATATCGGCAAACCAGAAGTATCGCCGATATATCGGTATCGGTTGCATCCCTAATAAATACCATTGAAATAGATACACTTTTGGAGTTTTTTTTTTTTTTTTTTAATAATTTCTATATAATGAGCTAATTTTTTTCTGGAAAATTGTAGAAAATAATTTTTCTTTTTTTAAATTTCAAACTTTTAGAAGAGTGGCGCTTAAATTTTTTTTTTCATGTAAAACTTTGAAAATTTTTTTTATATGTTGCAATATGCCACTATTTGGCTGTTGAATTTCGAACTTCTTGACGAACATCAGCACCGGAAGTTACAGAGCTCTCATGACATCAAAAAATTCGACGTCATTACATGGAAGTACAGTAAGCAACATTTGCAGAGGCAAATGCAGCAGAAAGAAATTCTCAACAAGATCACCAACCACGTGACAAGGAAATGTACCACTGCGCAGTTATATCGATTTAAACACACAATTTTTTATTCAACATTCCGCAAAAAGAAAAAAAAAACATTTATTCTATACGTTGCTAAAATAAAGTATATTCTTTAAATTTAAATAGAAAATCCAGTTTAATAGACTTTGCTAAAAAGATATATGAACAGATCGAAAAAAACCCCAATAAAACATTCCATTATCAATTGGCTAAAATTTTTAATGGTTGTTTGAATAAATTATTGAGAAATACTTCATTCAAAAGTAAAACAAAAAATCGCACGGAAGAATGAACAACGAAATGAAATGAATCAGTTTAAACAACATTTGTATGAAAAAGTCATTAATGGGATTTACGAACAAAATTTATTTATAAATTAACGTTTATTCAGTAAGAAATTTTATTGTAAAATTGCAAATTAGTTTTATTGATGTAAAACATTCAATTAAATTCTTTAACCTTGTTTTAAAATTTAAAAAAAAAACAGCTTAAATATTTCACAAATATCGCCTGCACTAGAGAGAAAAATTACAGAAAAAAAATCTTAACATTTTAACAATTGTTTATAAAAATCTTTACAAATTCACACCTTTGAAATAGTCAAGAAAAAAATCGTAGAAATCAACAACAAGTTTTGTAGACAAAAGCTAATTGAGTCTATAGTATGTCTGTCCATCCGTTTGTCGGTTTTCTTGCAGTGGGACTTGAGAAATTTCTCACATAAAACCATTCATCATGCCAACTCTATATACAGTTTTTTCATTATTTTTTTTTATAAATAATGCATTGAAAAAAATTAAATAATGAAAAGTTTACACTTAGTTCAAATAGGTTTAACGAATTCTATAGACATTTTATCTTGTTATTGTGGTTTTATGTGCGATCTCCAAGAATTGCCTGCTTATTGCAACAATTTCAATTGAAAATAAATAAAATTTAGATTATCCCAGCTAGCATTTTTAGTCGTTAAACAGTCTTCCGCGATCGGAGAAGACGATTTTCCGATCGTCCATGATGACGCATTCCGATCGCAGAAGTTAAAGACAACGGGAGAAACTGTGTCCTGATGGCGACTCTTCAATACGAATAGTCTACGATGCACCATAATTAGTCGCCTACGGATCGTTTAAGACCTTTTAAAAAAACACCCGTCCAACAGTCGTTTAAGTAACTTGCAAGAGTATCTCTTCGAAGAGTGAAACACGATTGTTAACTATTAAAAGCCCTCCAAAATGCGTAAACGACGATTAATTCGTCCAACAATCGTCAGAATGACAGAATGACCAACAATCGCCTGGACGATTAAAAAAAGAGTAGCGAATGATCGCGCTCGTCAAATAATCTTCCAAATTCTAGCTGGGATTTACTGTTTGAAGATTTAAATTAAAAAAAAAAAAAAAAAATAAACTGCTGCTTAAATACATACATATACGGGTATATATATGTATGTATGTATAAAAAAAATTATAATAATGTTGCTATACATGTATCTGGAAATACCCCTCAACATGTTGCCATTAAATTATTACCATGATGTTGTCAAGGCATGAAGCATCTTATGGACCCTGGAAAAACGTTCAATATTTAGAATTTTAATCTTCGTGTTTCACAACAATTTCATTTTATTAAATTATATTTAAGTCGTAAAATATTTTATAAAGTTTCTTGCATTCATCTCTCGTATTTTCCAACAAAATAGTCGGGTAATCAAGTTTATTTAAAAAATTTTTAATGACACAAACATCATGAAATTACATGAACAATTTCATCCTTAGACGTGTTTTTAAGACATTTGCTATGCAATGTTGCGATGAAAATGACCAAATGCAAATGGACACTATTTTGTCACTTTTTCCATTAGTTTATCGTTACCTTAATATAGAAAGGTCATACTCTATTTTTTCTCAAATCCCGATTTTGTTGCTTATATCGATAATTTACTTATCGAAATATATTAAAGACGCTATTTGAGAAAAATAATAATTTAGGACCTTTCTATATTAAGGTAACGATATATCGATACAGAAAAAATTGAAAAATATTTCAAATATACATAGAAAAATTACTGAAAATTAAAAAAAAAAATTTAATAAAAAGTTTGTAAAATTATGCAGGAAAATTAGCCCAAAATTTATTTAAAAAATATGCATTACATATGCAAGATTATGCTGTAAAGATAAAATACCTGCAATAACAACTCCATCCCTAAAAGTAATTAAAAAGTGCAACGGCCGGCAACTGCAAATAAACTCTGAATGTCAATAATTTTAGAAGAATCAAGTAAACAAATTCATTACAGTAATTTTGAGAATAGTAAACAAAAAATTTGCAAATATGGAAAAATTAGTAAAACATTTTCAAAATAAAAAAATAAATAAAAAAATTTAAAAAACCGAATATGCTGGAAAAACTCCAAAATATACCAACCAATAAACTTAAGAAACAGCTGAAATAAGCAGTGTAGGCAGAAATTTGCCAAATTATGCTTTAAACAGTAAAATATGAAAAAACAGGCAGAAATATGCAATAATAAATCGATGTAAAAGTTCTTAAAAAGTCCTAAAACGCTTAAATATCTTATTTGAGTCAACGTTCATCGCACAGAAAAAAAATATGCAATTACATATTTGCGATTTCCCTGGAAATAACTAATATCTGGTATTCTTAAAAAAATCTAGTAGTCGATAAACTTTGGCTAATTGATCGCAGCAATAATTTAGTATTCAACGAAGAGTATGTTGAATACAAAATTTAATACGATTTTCAATACGATTTCAACAGTAATACGATTTTCGCTTTTATTTTCTATACTCAAATTTATTTACTCTTTCATACTATTTTTACAATAGTTTGTGAGGTTTTGTTCTACTTTCTTTTCTATTATTTCTACATATTTTATAGAAATTTAAAAAATTCTTACACTGTACAACAAATGTCAGCAAAAAAAGATGAAAGAGAGACAAGAAAAAATAAAAAAAAAATACTAGTCGCGGCGTTTCTAAGTTTACTTTATTTCAGGAGCAGTTAAAATCCCCCTTGGAGTATTTTTGTAGTCAATTACGAAAGGTGGGAGGGTGTGCGGGTATAAAAGCTCCGAAAACAGTGTTACGTTATATCTGAACGACACTTAAGCACAAAATTCAACTTCAACACCAGAAATAATTTGAACTTTGAAATGTTTTTAAAAGAGTTAATTTCTTATTTAATCACAATTGGTGGAAGCATTTGTTTTAATTCACGATTTTGTTGCACCGTGTTATTTTTTTATTCAACAAATGAAGGCATGTCTCTTTGTGAAATCGATATGATATTCAATATATTCATTTCGTTTTTAGTTGTCTATTATTATGACTAGCTTTTTTTGTGTTATCTTGTTTTTTCACTGCACTAGATAATACTCGTTCGTATATGTTCTATATTTATTTGTTCTTGTTTATAAATAAAGAAAATAAAGAAAAATTAGACGTTAATAAGCAGAATAACATGAATAAGAACATTCGATATCAGTCAGACACTCATGTTTTTTTTTCTGGTTTTATTCTATTTTATTGTCTTTCTCTTAAGACAACAAAAAAAAACCCCGCTAACTATAAAATTCTATTATTTTATCTATTCAAATTTTGAGTTTTATTGTTTTCATTGTTGGAATGTTTTTCTTTTTCTAGAGATACGAAATTTTAAAATTAAATAAACAAAAAATACGTATTAACAGCGTGTAAAAGGGAGATTTATTGAAAATGTACTTTTTACCAGCATTTTTATCTGACCGGATTCATTTTGTTTATGGTCCATTCGTAATACCTAATTTTACCATTAACACTATTAATATTTAAGAAAATTTCGAATAGCAGAGTTTTGCAAAAGTTAAACTTTAAAAAATATACAATTAATCGTAAAATAATTCTAGAAAAAAAAACACAAAATTTCCATCTAACGGATTAGAAAATCAACGCAATTATACGAAAGTTCAAATCCCGGTATAACATCTTTCTAGTTTATATTACGAAAGCTTAAAGTACCTTGTTAATTACAAACAATCTAAAGGGGGCCAATAAATAGTATACTTTCTAAATTGGTCCTTTAATGGCGATGTAACGCGAAAATATAAATTTCGAGCGGACAACTTGCTGCTCTGAATTAAAAAGAATATGATAAAAAACCGCTAGGACACCACTTCAAATATGAAACGAAATTAAAAAATTGGTCTACAAATGTAGGAATTAGGCGAAAATCAATACGTCGGCGAACTTGACTCTCTAACATAGCGTTTACACATGAAAGTAATTTCATGAAAGTCGCAATACACTCACAATTCCTCACAAATACATTCATATATTTGTCACTTTCAGTCAACTTTCAGCTCTGCTTTCAATGAAAATTTCATGAAAGTAATTTTTTGACACTTTCAATATACTTTCTGAAACAAATGATAATAACCAAAGGTGTGTTACCAGGTAAAAATAATCATGCACAATTTCAGGATTGTTTTAAAAAGCAGTTACAAAAGCTACTTGTTTTTAGCGTTTAAACAAATAATTTTAATACATTCATTTGAAGCATATATTACAAACACAATTTTCCAATTAAAATTTAAAAATATTAAAAACTTTATAAAAATAAATTTTAGTTTTTATGCGTTTCCTTAAATTCGGCTTGGCTAATTATACTGGCAACTCTGAAAAATAAAAATAAAAAAAGCAATGAAAGACTTTTTTCCCTTTGACGACATTTTAAAACTAAAATTTCAGTTTCATGAAAACTTTCAAGAAATTTTCATGAAATTCTATTGTTTTTTATGTCTCTTTCATTGATAATACATATAGGGAACTTTCATGAAATTACTTTCACGGTAAACGCAGCGTAAGTTAAAAAAAAAAAAAAATGTAGTACCAAACTAAAGCAACGCCTCTCAAATAAAAACCAAAATTTAAAACGGCCCATAAATGTTTTTTATGCCGTAACCAATATTTCCGGGAGGAGAATTCGCCCTCTCGATGGATCAAACTGTAAAGCAACCTTTTAAAGCGAAAGAAAGAGAATTGTAAAAATCGGACCATAAATGGTGGAGTTAGTAATAAGCAATACTTTTTATTTTTATTTTAGTGGAAACAACTTGTCCTCCAATTTTTTAACATAAATTCAGAACAAACTGCATTTGTTTCCAATTCAATGAAAATACGAAAAAAAAAATATTTAAACCATTTATGATATTTTTCTCATTTATGAAAAATATGTTGCGATGTATTAGTAAAACTCCATAAGTCTTTTTAAGGTCTCGGTATCCCATATTTTATTTTCTTATAGAGGAAATAACAGGCTGTCGTATGTTTCGCGGTGTAAGAAAAAATTTATTATAAAAAATACAAACGAAATGAAATGTATGTCCCATTTTTGAAACATAAAGTTTGGTTAATTTAAGATCATATTTTAAATTTTTTACGGCATATTTGCTGCTCATTACTTTGCCGTTAACATTTTAGCAAGAATTTGGTCTCCCAAAGAACTTTGTTGTATTCTCCAGTGCACGTCGAATATTGATGATGATTGTGTCCCTGATCCTTATCTAATGGTGTTTTCTTTTCTACACACAAAATGGCACCTTGTTGAAAGGTACGTGTATAAAATGTCTTGCCAACCGTGTATCTAATAATGCAGCTTGTTATTTTAGTAGAACAAAACACAACTTATGAAAAAGTGGAACGCCCTGTTTTTAACAGCTGACAACTAAGTTTTACAGGGCACTATCAATACTGTCAATTTTTACGGGGCAATAAGTGCAATGCCTTCCACCATCAGTGAGGGCGATTTTTTTAGAATTAAACACACTGCCCTTTTAGAGAGCAAAACATTTTTAAGAAACGAATACCAAAGTAAATTTTCTGAATGGAGATGTACCATTTTTTTGGAGAAAAGAAAACACCATAATTCTTTCTGAAATTCTGCAATTGCTTGTGATAGGGTAGATTTTTTGTTCTGCATCTTGGTGGAAAAAAGGAATTTTGGGTTACTCGGTTACTAGCAAATTTTTGTAACTATAGGAACAAGCACCTAAGATCTCCGCCCAATTATTAAGGTGATAGAAAGTCAATCCCTAGAGGTATTCTTTCTAGGACCAAGCCCTACAGATGAATGCCGTCGGAAGAGTTAGATAAGTGTTGCTCGTTTATTTACATCACCTAAAAATGTTTTCCCAGACGCACAATCTGTTGCTTTGTGAACGGACTGATATGCTGGTGGTCATCGTCCTACACGAAAATGGTATCGGGATTCTATTACCCGGCAATTTATAAGATCTCCTTCGAGAGAGAGTACACCTGGTGACTGTGGTAACTACCAATATAGCTGGGAAAACTTCTGGTTTAATCTCTGTATAACCACTATTTTTCAGTTACTTCTATTTTTTCCAACTTTATACAATTCAGTACAAATGTAACAAACAGAAATTTTTCAAATTGAGCAATAAAGTTTTAACAATTTAATTGTATAATAATTTTTAAAGCTTTAGGTCGTTTTTATATAAAATGTTTTTAATTTTAATTTTTCGATATTTCGCCACACCGTTGGTTGGCTTCTTCAGGAGAAATTGAGTTAAATCTAATTTATAATTTTAACAATTTAATATTTTAAATAAAATTTGTCTTGCTTACTGACAGACATTGCAAAATTTATTAATAATAAAAAATTTGCTTAAAAAGAAAAACCCTGACAAAAAAGTATCACTAAAATAAAGCTGAAAACTTGAAATATTAAAACGTTGAACTTTTACGTTTGAAAAGAAAAATTCAAGCGAATTTAAATAAAATACAGTGAAACTTCAATATAACGAATTCCAATGGGATCCGAAAATACTTCGTTATAGCTATTGATTCGCTATAAATATAATCAGTAAAGCCTTAATATAACGAAACTTGAAGAAATTCGAAAAAAAAAAAATGTTATAACTATAGTTTTCCGTTATTCGAATTCTATTTAACATGAGAATGCTAAAAAAAGCTTATATTTCATGAAGTAAATAAAAAATAAAACACATTTTTGTTTTTGCTTTCCATATAAAAGTCTCTTGGTGATGTGATTTACAAAATTAGGGCCTTAATAAAATAATCAGCCTTATTGTGTTTGGCGTTTTTCGACTACGCCAAGTACTAGATTAAAAACAAACTCCAGATTTTTCTTTAATCTAGTACTTGTCGTAGTCGAAAAACGCCAATCACAATAAGGCTGATGTCAAGATTCAAGTCAACATTTCTAAAGCATTACGTTTGCAAACACATAAAGAATTCCTTCTTTAAATAACGAAACTTTATCATTTTGCTTAAAATTTTATTTTTATTTTGTTGTATAGAGGCTTTACAAATACGCATGTACATTTAGACTTCGCTGTTTTTATAAAGGGAATTTATCATATACTGATTTCCTTATATTTACGAATTTTAACGTATATAGGAGCTTTCTTGCTCAGAATTTGTTCGTTATACCTACATATAGTATATTTTTGTATGAAAATCTTTGCAATAAAGAGTTTTTCCTAAGGGACTCAATAAAACATACGTTATATTGAGTTATTCGTTATAAAAAAGTTCGTTATATCTTTGTTTTACTGTAATTTTATTTAAAATCACACAAACTTTTTTTATGTTGGTGGCAATTTAGCAGATATAATTTCCAGTAAAACGAAAGCGATAAGAAATTTGTGTGGTTTCGATCTTGCAACAACCTTAATATGTTTGCATTGAATGAAATTCATTATAAATAATACAAATTTACTTTTTTTTATTTGTTTAAACTCGTACTAATTTATGGTTGGCTGCTTTACTAAAAAACAATTAAAATGTAATTTTTAAAAATTACACAATTTTCATAAAAACAAAATATTAAATTATCAGAAAATTCCCTTATTATTATTTTACTGCAAAAAAATATATTTGTAAATAAATAAAAAAAATAAATTAACCCTGACATAATAAGTGAGACACTAAAACAGCAGAAATGGCCAAAATCAAAATACAAATTTTAGCTTAAATGGAAAAAAATAAAAGACAAAATTTTTATAAAACAATTCAAATATAAATTCAAAATAAAAGGTTGCCAGCAACAAATAACAAAAAAAGCGCAAGCAGCACACAAAATGTTTTAAAATAATTGCATGCTTTACTTTTCTTATCATTATTATTATTGTAACAATTCCAGAGATAGTGTTGGTTTTTAAATAAAACACACCAGATGATCATAGTGGAAATAAATTTAAGAAA
The DNA here is from genome assembly GCA_947311025.1 of Lypha dubia. Taxonomy (NCBI): domain Eukaryota; kingdom Metazoa; phylum Arthropoda; class Insecta; order Diptera; family Tachinidae; genus Lypha; species Lypha dubia. The sequence continues at coordinate 21,819,657 of OX371260.1, read as the reverse complement.
ACACAAGTAAAATATTTTATTGATAAATTATTGGTTCATGATAATTTGTGTGCAATCTTGATAGCGTAAATTGTTTACTAATCAAATTTAAAAAATAAAATACTGCAAATGTAGGTTGAATTGATTGTACAATTAAAATTATTTGAAAATCCTAAAATAATACAAAGTGTGCTGGCTTTTTATGATGTTGTGTGATGGATGGCAACAGCGCATAAAATATGTGCCAAGTCTGAAATTCGATAAAATAAAGTTGCTTTGCATGTGTTGAATAGGTAGCATTTTCGTCGCTTTTTAGAGGTCGAAATTATAACTTGATATACACGCCAGATCGGTATACCAAAGGAATGAACTTGTTCGGAATTATTATTTTGTAACAAAAATGCTTTAGCAATTTCAAAAATTTTCATTCTATATCGAATACAGAACAGGCCTGATTGAGAAACTTTTAAACACACGAATATGAAATTCACTTCTAAGGGGTGTTTTTTATACTCGTAGAGGTATTTAACTTTGAAATGGAATAAAACACAGATGAATTTTTTAAATTGAAGTGAAATTTACTTTATTCGAAAGATTATCTTCCGGCATTATAATTTAAATATGACTTCTGGCATATGAGCACCACGGATGGCTCGGACCATGGCAAAACTACCAGGTATGCGTATTTCGACAACAAGTACATCAATACAGAAACAACATGTATTTTGTTGATAAAAAGCACTCGCTTCATATCAAAATAGACAAACAAATTTATAACATTTTCTTACGTATGCATACCAAACTGTAACCATTATTTATGTCTTCTTTTAAAACTGTATCAGTTTGTATGAAAATTTGCTATAGTCAGCTGTGCTAGTAAGCTCACCTGTTCGATACGCCTTGGCTCGGACATAGTCTAATCTAGAGGTCCAATTTTCGATAACTTTTTCCAACATTAGTGGCCGTATATCGGTAATAACGCGGCGAATTTTGTCCTCCAAGTGGTCAATCGTTTTGGGCGTATCGGCGTAGACTAGCGACCTCAGATATCCCCACAAAAAATAGTCTAGCGGCACGATTTTGAAGCCCAATTCACGGGTCCGAAACGTAAAACTATGCTGTATTCGGTTACCAAACGTTTCCTTCAATAAATCAATTGGGGCACAAGTTGTGTGACATGTTGAAACCAAAAGTACTGCACATCATTGCTGTTCAATTGATGAACGAAAAAGACAGTAATCATGGAGCTATAGCAGTCACCATTCTAACCAGCATCGTTTTTAAACAAGTACTGACCAATGACTCCACTAAGCACTCCAATCAGTCAGTTTTTCTGGATGTAACGGTGTCCCAACATACACCTGAGGATTATGTGAGCCTCATCGCTAAACAAAATTTGCGACTTAGTGCGCGATACGTATTTCAAACAGAACTATGATTTTCAAAATAAATTTGCACAATTTGGAAGCGTTGTTCAGGCGTCAGTCTATTCATGTTGAAATGCCACACCGAACTAAAAATAAATCACTTGACAGCTTACAAAATGTCCGCCAGTTAAAAAAGTGTTGATAACTTAAACTTGTATACCTCCATAAAACACTTTTTACTAAAAAACAAATAAAATGTTACAACTTCAACAAATCGCTAGATGTACACCATATTTTAAATATAATATTTTACAAATGAATAATAATAAATATTGCTCAACATTTTTCACAAATACAAGCAACAGACTTATTCAGAAATAAGTGACGAAAAATGTTTTCCACGCAAAATTAATTTAAAAAAATTTACATTTTAATCAGTATTCAGAAAACTTCTTGCTTTACAAATTTATTTACGAGTTTCTATACACAAATGTGCGATTTGTACTTAAACTGTTTGCCTTCACTGTATACAGATATCTATTTCTTGTTGCCATATTCGCTTTAACATATATCCATGTCAGATATGTAATTGAACTAAATTTAAGTTTTAGATATGATTTAGTAGAAAAAAAAACGATACGAATCTGAAACTTGTTTTAATACGATTAGACATCTACAAATAAATGATACGGCTCTCCTCTATATTGGTTTTGTTAATTGTTATAAACATAAATACATTTACATATATGGTAATACAATGTGTCAGTTGTTGTAGTAGCAGACTGTTTTTAATTGAATACAACAATGATCATAATTGTGATGCGATCATCGTCTTTATATTGAGACAAACTGACGCACTTAGGCGTACATAGAGTGTACATGCTAGTACAAATGTATATGCAACTACATACTAACTATTTAAGTATGTAACAATTTGTTAATACAAAGATAAACAACATAATATAGAACAAGTATTAAGAGACTGAAAAGTCGTATGTTGCAAATAAAATTAGGTTAAACATTTTTTTGAAGCAACTGTAACTGCAAGAGTTCTATATGAAAACAATCTAATATCAACTAAGAGTTGTTCAAAAAAGAAAATGGTTACATTTTCCCTTATGTGACAACTTAATGTGTTCAGCAGCATGTTGCTTTGAATGCTTAAAATTTTTAATTAAATTTTATTTCCGAAAATAAGCAGAGAACAACAGAATATTTATTCGTAAGATTAAGAAAACTAACAAGATTCACTTCATAGATTTTAATTACTATTTTTATTCACAGTTAAAAATTAAGTGATTATTGCCGCAAAATAGTTTCGTATAATGTTGTGGCAGCAACATGTTGCCTTAAATCTTTGAAATTTTAATTAAGAAAAAAGCTTTTTGCGTGCAGAGCCAAAGTCATGTGATTAAGAACAATAATCAAACATAAAAATCATCATGTTCTTTCTTTGTTTTCTAGTTTCTTTGGTTTCATTTTAGACTTTAAATTTTAGTTCTTTCTTTCTTTCAAGTTGTTGGTTTTTTTTCTCTTTTTCCCCCCCTTTTTTGCAAAAAATATTCTCGCTGAGTTTATTTGTTTGGGTTTATGCATCCATGGAATGCGGAAATTTTGTTTGTTTAGAGTTTTTAGTTTTAAATTTTTCTTTATAGAAAATGAAGTGCTGCCTGCATTCATGTACATGATACGCCATTTCATGTACATGATACGCCTGCAGTTGTTGTTGCTGTTGTTTATTTCTTTTTGTTTTTGGTTGTTTTTTAAGTTGTTGAAAGTTGTTGTGCTGTTTTTGTATGATTTTTTTTTTCCCTCTTTTACGATATTTCTTTAAATTTATTTGAAAATGTCGCATATGTTGTTGTGTGTTGTCTACCTCTTATTTCTTGGGTTTGTTGCAACTTGCAGGAGGGTATAGCTGATTTAATATACTGCCAGTTTGTAGAAGGCGATTAAAAATTTCCAATCGTCTACCTACAGAAGGTAAAAACATAATATTGAAAACCAAATACAAATATTTTCCTTTTGTTTTCCACATGAAGACAAATGAAAATTTTTATTTTTTAATCCTTTTCAATTGTCTTTTTACAAACAGGCAATAAGTTTTAATCTTATGCCCTTTGAGTTAGAATTAGAAAACTTAAAAATCGATGGATTTTACAATGATGAAATTTGAAAGATTTTGCGAACTAGTTTCGATGATTAATACTGAAACGAAATGTAGAAAAAAGCGCTAAATAATCATTCTAGTTTTCTGACCACTTTTCAAGACTGAATAATTTTGATCTTAAGGTGAAATTTTAATTAAATATTTATTTATATTCTCCACATCACAATCAATCAAAAAATTATGTAGAATTTAATTATTTGCAATAAATTTCTCTGTGTGAAATAGCTGAAATTAGCGTTAAATTTTTCCTTGAAATTAGATTAAATAAATTATTTGATTGTAAAAAAGAACCTATTATGTCTTACACAAAAGAACAATGACCACAGTGATTCAGTGGACAGCGAACACGACATATTATACATTTAGAATTTCAACAAACATAACTTTGTGCACCAGCGATGACAGCCTCTGGAGATGGTGATGATTATGATGGTCCATTTATTTGCTGTTTCATTTAGTTTAGTCAATGATCTTTTAAATTGTCTATTGTGTCGCTAAATTAACAAACAACAGTTTTTTAGCTGCAACTTAGTGTCACAAAAGTATCTGATCGATATTCATACATGCTTATGTATGTATGTGCTTATATGCATGTCTGCCACCATCGTGTTTTCACTTCAACAACAAACATATTTATTTAAGCATTTTCCATGCACTTAGTGTCTCTTAAAATATTTATCTTTATTACGTTTTTTTTTTCGCTGCTATTAAAGTTTTAAGAATTTTTACAACTTAAAGAAGCAGGAAAAAAAGAAACTCCCGGCACACCACCGACATAACCAGCAGCCACAACAAGCGGCTGTAGCTTTCAACAACAATTAAATAAATAAATGGAATTCAACGATGCATCAAATATGGTGCAGATAGACGATGTGTGATAAATGCAATTAAAAAAATAAAAAAAATACGATTTTAGATCAAAGTCCGTCCACTTGAGTGAAAAAAATGGATAAATTTGCTCATAAATAAGGAAGGAGTGAGTTGAGTACACCCGCTTTAGACAAAAAAAAAACGAACAAACTCGTACTTCAGAATGTTTCCCATTTTGGCACAAAATGTTTGTGTCATTCGTTTTTGTTCTATTTTTATTTTTCAATGTGTTTTAATTCTATTGCATTTATTTACTGTTTTATTCTCATTTCATGATGATGTATTTCCTTTTTGTTTCAAATTGGAATTGTTACCCAGATTCTAAGAATGGACCGGTCAACCATCATAATTCGTAGAAATCAATCATCATGACACTATCAAGATTTTCTTAATACACTAAAATCTTAAGAGATTAATTGCTAGGAGAATTCTGAGGAAAATACTTTTTTTGAAGGTAGCATTTTCCAGTGATTTAAAAGTTTGTCACTTATTTAAATGTGTCTTTTTGACCAATTTCAAAAAAAGGAGAAATGCATTTGTTCGTGTGTTTCAAAATTCTTGACTCTATTTTTAAAATTCTATATTTTTTTTGTTTCAAATGTTTGAAAAATTGTGGGGGGTGGGGGAAGGTTGTCGCCCCGAAATATTGATAGCCGCATTAATAATTGTTTTTTGGCCTGGACCCAAATCGTTACATCCGTGAACGTACAACTCTTCACGTAATTTCCCATCAAATTATACAGTTATTACGTGACGAGTCTTACGTTCCCGGATTTCACATATTTTTTATTGTTTGTAAAGTTTTACTTGCAGTTTGCTCCTTATGTTCCTTACTGAAAACATTTACTCTTCCGCCTAAATAGTGATTGTCGCATTATAACTCCATTTATATAGGGTTTTCCCAATAAGAGTGATATGATTTCTTTAAAAAAATACACTTAGTGTTAAGGAAATTCAAAAGTTAAAGTTCTAAATAAAACGTCATTCAAATGGCCTCCACGACTTCTTCAGAAGGAACGAATTCGATGAACCCAATTTTCGAGCACTTTTTCCACTAAATCAAGTCGTATCTCATGAATGGCACGTTCAATATTGACTTGTAAAACTTGACGAGAGTCTGGTTTATTTCGAAAGAACAATGACTTCAAATAACCCCATAAGAAATAGTCTAATGGTGTTTAATCACAACTTCTTGGACGCCATTCAATATCACAATTTCTTCAAATAATCGAATCTCCAAACTTTTCTCGCAATAATTCAATTGTTGCGTTTGTTGTGTGGCATGTAGCACCGGCTTGTTGGAACCAAATGTTGTCAAGAACAATTTTATACGGATGCAAACCCAAATCTCAAAATCCGCCAGGTTGTGGTTTGGGCAGTCTCAATTGTTGAGAACGTCTTGGAATCGACAAATTGCTGTCTTCAGCAACACTTGCCTGAACGGCATCAATATTTGCATTACTTCGACGGGTTCTTTATCTTATTGCCACTTGAACATTATGTAAAGAAACTGTAAGCTCAAATTTTTCAACAATTCGACGAATGGCGTGCACACTTGGACGATTATTACGTCCATAAAATGGCAAAAGCGCACGATCAGTTGCAATTGGAGGAGGATTATTTTGATAATAAAACTGAATAATTTGTAAACGTTGTTCATGCGTATATCTCTCCACGATGAAATTGTAAACACTACTGAATACAATGAAAAACAAATGACAGATCATGACATATTACAAATGGCCGAAACGTCACTTCAAAATCATATCATCGCTATTGGAAAACCTTATAGTGTGATTTTCAAAATTTCTTTTGTTGTGAAAAGTTTTGGTTGAAATTTCGTCCAATATTTTTTTTGGAAAATCGGTGGTAAATTGACCACCGATCTAAATTCAAATCAGTTTATTTTGAATCAAAAATTGACTTGAAACGTAGGGCAAGATGTCCCGATTGCCACATAAATAATTCATTTATGGATCAATTGAAACTTTTTGTCTTTTGGAAGGATTTTTTTGTGATTTGGCACCATATCGTTTTTGGAAAATGAGGGGCAGCCATGTCGACCCGTCGCGTTACTTCTGCATATATGGACCTATTTTGACGTTTAAAGAGCGTTTCCATTCGGTTTGGTGATATGATTTTTTTAAAATTTGGCGAAGCACGCTTACTGACGGACTGATTTATGAATATGTACATTTGCAGTACGGTCCTATAGAAATGTAAGTTTTTAATATTGATTAATAAATAAATTCTCTATTTATGGACCGATTTACAATTTTCGTTTGTTATTTAAGAATGTGTTTTAATCGCATGTGGTTAATTGGAATATAGTAATGTTTATTGTATTTAAATATCTAAAATTAGAGTTTGTGAAAAATTTTATACGTTATGAAAAAATTATCTCTAAAGGATTTCGGCTAATATGGTCAAATGAACGGTGGGCACCCTGGGGATACAGTTCTAATAGCTCAATTAATTTTTTGAACAATTTTATAAGTCATGATGGCCTTAATACACTCAGTACACTTCTGATTTATGTCAAAACTTATACCAAATTAAAAATATTCTTTCGCAAAAGTGAACGAAATATTGGGGGCTATTGTCGGTGCACTATTTAGGGGCTATACGCGTTTGAAGTTTCTACTATGACATTCATACGAATTACTCATGCTTCCAAGTTACAAACAAAAAAACAATACATGTATTTTGTACATTTGGGTTTGCAAAGAGAGTAACAACAATAAAACATGTTTTCTGTTTCGATGTGGGAGATTTGTAGGAATGTTAAAGGAAGAGAGCTCAGTAAATAAGTTAAGGTTATTGGGAGGAATTTAGTTTAGGTAATTTTACTGTTCTGTATGTATATATATTATATAATTGTGCGAACGTTCGAAATTAAGCCTTACACATTTTTTAAAATTTGCTGTCTAGAAGGACACTTCATCCCTTAATAGCTAGTTTTTTTGTGACGTGTTTTAAAAATGTTTTACGTGCTGTCTTTTTCACTGTTAAACTTATCTTATAAGATTTGGTATGGCGATTACACATTAACTATGTTTAAAATCGGGCGTTGTAGGAACTATTTCTCCATCTATAAGGAATTCTAAATGGAAACTTTCATAACGTTGATACAATTATTTTGATGCTCTCTTCCTGAATCAGTCATTGAAACCATAAAATTTGTTTTAGTTGTACCGTGTAATGATTGTATGAAACCAAAAACAACTTTTGTGTCTACTGAAAAACACAATTTGAATGTAAGCCATAGTTTTATAGTTATAATTCACAATTTAATTGATTTCATGTAAGAAAATAATGCGGTCAAAATCATTCTAGAATCTAGAATAAAAAAGTAAACAAAAATACAAATTAAATAAAAAATACGTAAATGAAATAAAATAGATGTCAGTGATAATGATGACGATGAGTAACTAACCCAGTTGTGCTTTCAACTAGACATGTAATAATGCATTAAAGTAACAGATACAACTACAAAAACAACAACAAAAACAACAACAAAAACACAAAACATCTATTACATTTTAAATTATTATTAATACTTTTTAACCACAAATGTGTTTGAGTAAGAAAAAAAAAGTACTGAAACATATATTAAGTTATAAGTAGATATGTACATAATTATCTATATATGTATGTATGTTGTACATATGTACGTGTGTATGTACTATATTCACATATTAAGCTTTGTGTTTTAGTCTTAAACGAAGTCTTGACTAATTTTTCCTATTTTTTAATACCTACGTTCTGACATGGCTCATTCATCTTTCCTATGTATGTATAAGGGTCTAGAATATATATTTTTAATAGGTTGTCTCATTGTGGAAATTACAAACGGAATGAAAAACCTATAAATCGTCTTAAAAAACAAGTTTAGTACGAAAATCATGGGAAACGCAACCTCTGATTTACCGAGAAACTGCCACCTTTAGCATCTTTGGTGGGTCCTTAACTCGCATAATATGAAAAAAATAAATAAATAGATAATGGATTTTAAATTGTTCTCTGTAAAACCATGGTATCAACAAGATTCGAAGGTGGCATGCAATAATATGCAAGAAAATAATATCCATGTACGTGTACATTGTTGCCAGTTTAGAACAGAAATAATGTCTTTTCGATTTTACTTACGAGTTCGCTGCTTCGCGAAATACGTGTAATAAAAGTAAATATTTTCTAGTCAAATATATATTTTAGTTCAGCTATGCCCTTGAAAAAAAAACAACAACATTATCACATGTTTTCCATCCCTGGTCATACATGCAGACCTCTCACCTCTTCTTAGCAAACTCATCAAATATTGTTAGTGCCGCCATTATTATAGTTGTCCATGGTGATTATGTTGTTGTTGCAGTTTTCTTGTTGCAATTCTTGTTTTCATACATTTTTCATTTGTTCGAAATCAAACAGATTAAACCGACTTTTAAGTCTGTGTGGTTGTTTTTGTTGTTGTTGTTGTACGGACTATTTGTCCAACTGTCAGTCAAAGTGTCGTTTTACTTGAAAATAACATTTATAGATGAGTAAGTAAGGGGCTATTCACATATTACGTTCCGCTCACGGTGAGTTCGGCGCGCCGTTGGATTTGGGTGTTACCAAGTAGGAATTGCCTATTGAACATTTTGTAAAATGCGTGGAGGGATGGGGTGGGGTATAAAAATCTCTGAAAATACCGTTAGGTAGATAATATGTGAATAGCCCCTAATGTTATATCGTCGTGCCAAAGTTATCTTTTCACTTATCGCACAAAATCAAACAAAATTATGTAAATAGGACCGCTCTGTGTAGTAAATTTTATAGATCTGTCGATCTGCGCATTCCGCAGGTCTCTACCTTTTATGGCTTTTGAGATATTAAAGAAGCGTTTTATTCTATTACAACTAGTTGTATGTAATGTTGAAACTTTAAAACTTAATTTCCCAAAAACAAATTTTGGAGATACGCGAAGATAACTTTGGCACGACGATATCTTTGAACGAGGTATAACACGGGTCAACACAAAATTTGACCTAAACTTAAAAGTATGAAATTTCGATTCTTTTGTTGGTAATTAGACGCAAAAAAAATATATAACATTAAAAAGTTTGCTTTCAATAAACCCCAAATATAGTCTCCCATCATGTTTTCATTGTATTGGCCTTGATAACGTTGTTCAAAGCTCAAAATGTCCTGATGAAAACAAAAGCAAACTTTATACCGGAAAAAGGTATTTTCTTTTTGTTTTTGTTCATAATTAACCAGAAAATCATAAAATAAACTTTAGGACGAAGAACAAAAATTTTTTTGTAGAGCCGTGTAATTTACAAGTCTTTTCATGATGTACTCCTAATAAATGATTAACAAATTTGACATAATTTGCTATTTTACTTTGGTTGCGTTTTTTATTGCAGTATCTAATTACGAAAAACTAATATCAATTGCCAACAAGGCGATGAAAATAAGTCCAAGAAAATGAACGTGCTAACGGCATTGCCAACTCTCAGTCTAGTTTTTTTTTAACCAATTAGCGGCTCAAAAACTGTCGCTTTTTGGGGCAACATTGTATGTACTCGTATTTGTGTTTTATGTTCTGTTAACTTTTTAAACATTTGAAAAGAAAAAAATCAAATCGAATAAGAAATAAAAAAATTGTAAATTGTATCAATTTAAACTTGTTAGCTTCTATTTAAAGTGTAACTGTGTCAATAACGTTTAAGTTAATTTTCTGACCAATTCTTATTTAAAATTATTTCTTTCGTTAGTATTCATTCTCTAAGATAAATAATAAGAAAAAAGTATTTTGCATATACGTATGTATGCAAATTTAAATATATGTATGTGTATTTTATCGGTCTTACTGTGTTTCTCTTGTTTTTATTTTTCTTGAATTGTTTATTATCGGTGACACGTTTAAGTCAAAAAGATTATCTTAAATGATTTGTTTTCGTTTTTTGTGTGAAATGCTAAAAGAATGAATTTCATTTATGTATTCATTTCTGACGACACACAAATATTATTTTCGTTCTTTATGGTTGTGGGAGTCAACTACACAGTGCTATATTGTTTTTATCTATCCAAATATATAAAATATTGAGCACTCAATATATCCCAATACACTTCGCACATGTTTTTCACATATTCCATTAAATGAGCAAAATATCAAACCCCGATTATATGAGATCTTCTGATCTTCTTGTATTTTCCATAAACTGTAAAATGAAAAAAAGTGATATTGCTAAAATCAAAAGCTCTAGATTCTAGTGATTAGAATGCTTTCAAAATTGTTAATGGACTGAAAAAAATGCCTGCCCTAAGACGAAATAAGTTAAACAGCATAATTATAAAGAGTAACAAAAGTAAAAATATGCATAAAAAATAGGCCTAAATAAATCAAAGGAATTTTTATGAAAATTGTTAATGAAAAATTTTTAAATTTTGCATAATTACAAAACAAAATAATTTTGATACAATTTTTTAAAACTGTGCCTCGTTTCTGTAACTTTTGAAAAGTTCTCACATCGAAAAAAAAAAAATGTGAGAATATACTTATCACCCAATCTTTTGTAGGGTGACTCATAAAATATTAGTAGGATTTTTATATGAGCCACCCTAATAAAAATATGAAAATTTACATTTTTTCCTCACTCATCCTGTTTTTCACAGAATGATTATAAACTTTTCGATGCGAGAAACTCTCACATTCGTTACAGAAACGAGTCACTCGGTATTAAAATTTTAACAATTTCAAAAAATGCGAAAGTATATAACAAAAAGTAAGAAATGCGCTAAATATGCTTTTTCATTTACAATTTTTTGCTCGACTTCTTCGATTAATCAATTTAATTTGTGTGAATAAATTTCTAATTGAAATAGGAAATTTTTTTTTACTTGATCCACCATTATTTGACTTAAATTTTTCGATTAATCGGGAAAACATTACTCGAGTGAGTATCCTAATATGTACACATACACATACATATTTTCATTAAATACCTTCATAATCCAGCAAACACAGAAATACAATTCATGTATTGCCAAAGGTATTGCCTGGATGAAAAATCTTATTGCGGCAATAATCGATTTCGTATTGCGGAACATACTTCTATCGGGAAGAAATGTGTCTCGACAGCAACACGATATGCAATTCTTCCAGATGGTAAACTGGAAATATCGCCAGATAGCGACTTATATGACAATAAGAAAATATTGCTAAAATATCATATGGAAGATAAAAAGAAGATTTGGCATTTTCAAATATTTACATACATACATACATACGTATGTAAGCATATTCATTTATGGACACAGAGTTTTTAACATGACAACTACTTACCTTCTCTCTATCACTTCAAGCGCTTAAACTCTCGATCAATCTTCATTTCATATTTTGAAAATTATTTGCATTACGGTCTTTTTAATAAATTTTATGCATCAAAATGTATCCATGTACAATGTACATGGATGCACATATTGATGGCTTAATATAGAAAGCTCGTATCTCAATTTTTAGCTATTTTATAGGAAAAGGAAAAAACTCAATGAAAACTGAACAAATAACATGTAAAAAATGGGTTGGGGCTGTTTTTTAATTACTATAAATCTGTTATTCGTCAACTGGAAACTGAAAATTCAGGAAACTGAATTTTTTATGGGAGTTGTATTTGAGTTTTGTCTACCAGAATATGTTAATAAACCAATTTTGAAAAAAACGAGATACGACCTTTCTATATTAAGCCATCGATATGTAAAAATAATAAAAATTGCGTAATTTTCTCAAAAATTATAAAAGCAAGAAAATACAAAAATTACTACGATTATTTTCCTCTAGATGACAATTATATCTTCCAATTATTTGCAGGAAAAGTCTATTAATAATCAATATATGTATGTATTTTGCGTTCCGCAATAGTCCTGATCCGTTCATGATAACTGCTATCAAAACAAAAGCGTGCATGTCAAAAGTGTGTCTTTTTGTCAGTTTTTTAACAAATTTGTTTCAACTTTGATTTTTTTATTAGGTCTTATTTGGACTTATTAAATTTATCGTTGTTGTGTGTCTTGTCTAGCTTTTGTTCTTTTCTATTGTTTTTCAAAGTTTTTATTTTGTTTACCTACTTTGACTTATTAATTTTGACCTCTAAAAGTCATGCTTTCTGAATTCTTATAAAATTTATGAATTGCTTGACTTGGGTTTAAGGCAATATGTATCTAAAGGGTTTTCCAATAGGGATGATATGTTTTTGAAGTGACGTTTCGGCCATTTGTAATATGTCATGATCTGTCATTTGTTTTTCTTTGTATTATGTAGTGTTTATAACTTCATCATGGAGGGAGAGAGATATATACGCAAGAACAACGTTTACAAATTAATCAGTTTTATTATCAAAATAATCGTTTTCCAATTTCAACTTTTCGTGCGCTTTTACCATTTTATGGACGTAATAATCGTCCAAGTGTGCTCGCTATTCGTCGAATTGTTGAAAATTTTGAGCTTACATTTTCTTTACATAGTGTTGAAGTGCCAATAAGACAAAGAACCGCTCGAAGTAATGCAAACATTGGTGCCGTTCAGGCAAGTTTTGCCGGAGACCGCAATTTGTCGATTCCAAGACGTTCTCAACAATTGGCACTGTATCGAACAACAACCTGGCGGATTTTGAGAAAGGATTTGGGTTTGCACCCATATAAAACTGTTCTTGACAACATTTGGTTCCAACAAGACGTGGCTACATGCCACACAACAAATGCAGCAATTGAATTATTGCGAGGAAAGTTTGGAGATTCGATTATTTCAGGAAATTGTGATATTGAATGGCCTCCAAGAAGTTGTGATTTAACACTATTCGACTATTTTTTGTGGGGTTATTTGAGGTCATTGGTCTTTCGAAATAAAGCAGACACTCTTCAGGCTTTACAAATCAATATTGAACGTGCCATTCATGACATACGACTTGATTTAGTGGAAAAAGTGCCTGAAAATTGGATTCCTCGAATTCGTTCCTGCTGAAGAAGTCGTGGAGCTCATTTGAATGACGTTTTATTTAGAACTTAATTGTATCAATTGTACTTCACATTAAATAAAAACCTTTTGAATTTCCTTAACAATAAGTGTGTGTATTTTTTAAAGAAATCATATCACTCTTATTGGAAAACCTTATACATGTGATTGTGTATATGTGTGTGTATAAGTACGTGGTAATTTTTATTTTTGCTGTTATTTTTGTTTGTTTGTTTGTTTTTTATTTCCTTGTCATATTTTCTTCAAAAGGTGTTTGCTTGAGTGGTTGGTTGTGTGTGTGTGTGTTCTTTATTTAAATAAAAATAAATTTCGTAAGAGGTGTTTTTATAGGTTTTCTCTCTTTTTGGTTTTTTTCCTAAAATTAATACAGAACATATTCTTAGTTCAGTCAAATGATTTTATTTAGTGCCTGTTCGCCGATATCGAAGAAGTTCTTTCTTTCGAGCAAATACATTTGAAACAAAAACAAATTCAAAAATTTTGTTTTTGTTTTAAATGTATTTGTTCGAAAGAAAGAACTTCTTCGATATCGGCGAACAGGCAGTTATAGTTATTTTATTGTGATTTATGTATGTATTTGGTGCACGTGTTTCAATACACATGTGTGTCTGTGTTCAAAAAAATGTAAGTGTTTGTTGTGTTTCATTTGTTACTTTAGCAAACTTTAATATCGGGTAGGGTAAGTGTACCTAAAGTCGACATGTACCAGTGGCCGCCACTTTTCCAATTTAATCTGTAATAAATAAATAACAATAACGGTGATTATTAAGTAAGAACACATAATCCTTAATTTCATTACGAGTATGTTTTTACTGATTATTGAAAAATTTCCATTAATTAGTAAATATTTACTGATAGTTTGACTCATAAAAAATTTAGAAGACCAAAATATTTAATTTAAAATTAGTAACATTTTGAATTTTATTCATTTTACAGTTTTTTTCCACTAAAATGTGATATTCTTAACATGTCAGGTGCCGACTATTGGCCAATTTGCTCTTGTTTTACAAGATTTGTATTATTATGAAAATGTTTACATTTAATTTATTTCTTCTTAAACATTATAAATTGATGAACTAGAATAAGTTCTCGTCAATCCAATATAATGCCCCACACACAAGTCAAGGCACTAGCTTAAAACAATTCCAGATTCTTAAACTGTCGACTACTGGTACACTTAACCTACCAACTATGACAAGTGCCAAGTAAGATATAGAGTGTGCTTCCAAAAACACCCTGTGCTTATTTCTTAAGAAAAATTTAATACTTCCATACGAGTACATATCTTGTGATATGATCATCACACATATAATAAATAATTGGGGTATTCACACTGTAGTCATAAGTCATATGTCATAAAATAATAGCACACCAAAATATGACAAGTGTGAACGCCCCGTCATAAATTAGGGTGCTATGTCATAATTGTGCCAGCTGATAAACATTTAACAACACTCCATGTTTTAGTCAGATTAGTGCGCATACGTTTGCATTTTGGCTTAAATGTAAATTATTTTTAATTCAGTCCGACTTGTTAATAAAGAAAATAATAAATTTTCTGCAAATCTTCTAAAATGTCCATCATCAATTAAAATTTTTAAATTGTTTTTTATCTATACGAACTTGCTGAAACAAATATAATCAAAAGCAGCTGTTGCCGGTAACATGAGCTGAACTATTTTTTTGAACGGCGGCAAGTGGAAAAACGTTCACAAGCTGCCAGGCAGATCACTTAAACAAACACATATTTTTATACTTGTGTTATTTATAAGTAGCGGCGGCTTGTAAGTATTATCGCCGCCTCGACTGAAGAGTTTCAGCTGCTCGACTAAGGTTTCTACTGTTACACACCTCAAATACTTCCTTGTTAAGTATTATTTACTATATACGTATTTCTTTTTCACATCATAAAATCGATTCAATATTTGAATATCGATAACAATCAGGTTTAATTCGTGGTTTTATTTTATATTTTTCTTTCAACTACAAAAAAATAAAAAACCAAAACAAAAAAACAATCTTATAGCTTTTTTTCTCAATAGATCTAATTAGCTTTAATGATATAATGCGTTTTCAATTTTAAATTACTTTTCCTTAATATATTTTGCTTATAGTTTTCGTTTAGTTTTTGTTTTAGACTTCCGTTTTGTGCAATCGACCATTGAATAAATAACCTACATTTATTACGATCATAAATATGTTTAAAATATTAAAATTTTATTATTAAAAATTACATAATGTTGTTAACACTTCAATTTTTAATGTAACCAAAAATTCGAACACACTTAAATTAAAAAAAATATCCATAAAAAATGATTTTAATTGTTGAAGTTTTTAAACGAAAAATAAAAACTGTTAAAATATAACAAAATAAAATGGATTAGCTAAGGTCTAAGCTTAAGAGTATGACCAAAGAGATTTAAACACTATCTTTTTAGGTTTTTTTTTGTTAAATTTTGATCTAAGTTGGTTATATGCTGGTCAACGAATACAACAGGATAGAGGTATAGAGCGATTATATGTAATCGAATATAGATTTTGCATATCACTATATGCAATTGAGGGTGTCGTTGGCTGTAGTTTTAAGCGCTTTGATTACTCAGCAAACAGTGACTTAGGACCTGTGTTGTTAAGATCGACGTCAACATGAGCCGTAATGGCAGATGATTATTAAGATGACATTAATCTTAGGCGGGTGTATGTAATTCCAATTTTAACCCAAAGGAGAGACTGATTGTCATCGTTTACACACTTTGTGATTGATTTCAACAAAATTGATCTAAACAATATTTATCAACTACGGTTTCTAATGGGTGATCCAAGTACAGATACTTTTTTCAATAGCCTTTTTTTTTGACAGATCACGTGTGAGTCGTGTCATGCTGTCATGTTATTTTTGTTTAGTACATATTATTTGGCATTTTATAATGGAAAGACTTACGCCTGAACAACGTTAACAAATCGTTCAAGTTTATTACGAAAATTCACGTTCTGTGAGGAATGTGTTTCGTGCACTTCGCTCAACTTATGGTCAACATAATCGGCCTACTGAGCGTACTATTCGCAACATCATCACCCATTTTGAGACCCAGCATTCATTATTGGATAATATTCGACCGAATAGACCAGAAAAAACAACGGTTTGGTGTGGTGTGTGGGCCGGTGGAATCATCGGTCCATATTTCTTTAAAAATGATGCCGGTGCGCACGTAACCGTCAATGGCGACCGTTATCGTGCCATGATAACCGACTATTTGATGCCTGAAATTGAAGCTCGTGATCTCGGTGTCATTTGGTTTCAGCAAGACGGTGACACTTCCCACACATCGCATCAATCAATTTTGAGAAAACATTTCGGTGAGCACATAATTTCACGTGTTGGGCCGGTCGATTGGCCACCAAGATCGTGTGATATCACACCGTTAGACTTTTTCCTTTGGGGATATGTAAAGTCTAAAGTTTATGCGGACAAACCCGTTTCGATTCAGGCCTTGGAGGAAAACATCACGCGTGTTATTCGCCAGTTACCAGTCGAAATGCTCGAACGACTTATCGAAAATTGGACTCAACGGATGGACCATCTGCGACGTAGCAACGGCCAACATTTGATAGACATAATCTTCAGAAAATAAATGCCAAAGAATGTTCTTTCAAATGATAATAAACATTCTCCATTAAATTTGAATTTTCTGTGTTTTTTTCTTTACAAAAGTAGGGAACCTGGAAATGGATCATGCGTTATAATGGTCACATATAAAGTTTCAATTTAAAGTTTTTTTTTGATGTTTAGAAATTTTTTTTTAATATTTTTTTTCACTTATTTAGTAGCAGTTAAGTGATAGACGGCAACTTTCTAATTTTACAATTATTATTTTTGCAATTCATAGATAAGTTCATTTGAAACAATTGACATAAATTTCCTATAGGGACTCTTACGGCTTTCAAGTGTTATATAAAGTTTCTGTATGCTACTCTTATGTTACAATTTTAATACAAAGTATAACACAATTTATGGAAAAAACTAAACATACTAAATTTTTGTATGAGTATATCGAACGAATCATTGATCGTTTTAATCATATACTTACATACTTTGTAATTATACTAAAGAAATTACTTATTTCTAGGTTATTAATCGAAATAATAACAAACAAAAGCTTAAAAAAAACTTAAAAAAGCTCTATTGTTGCAAAACCACGTCTAATTGGTAACAAAATCCAAATTTAGTGAATTGATGTATTGAACGTGCAAATGCAATTTTGCACTTAAAAAAAAAATTTCAACATTTCTGAAAAAAAAAAACAAACAAAATATTTACTAAAACCATAATGAAAATCCAAAAAGACAAACATACATACATATAACAAAAGCATTACTCATATGATGTAATAATGTTATTAACTATTTTATTTGGCCATAAGATTAATTTACCAATAATTATGATTTATAACATGTAGTCAGAGTCTAAGGAAATTTTTAGTTTTCTTTAAATTTTATTCAATAATACATATTTTATATAAAATAGAGCTTTGGAGCAAAAATTTTGAAAGTTGCCAAATTGTAAGTTGCAGTTACCAAGCAGCATACTTTTAAACATACACACGAGTTCAATGCTAAGCCAAGACATTTAATTTCTGTTGCTTTTTATGTATTCAATAAATCTGATACAGAAAAACCGAAATCAATACAAAAAGCCCATCGAACAAATTAAAAATCGGCACAAACAGGGACAGATGAATAGCCGTTGTAATCCATTTCTAGTTTATATTTTACTATTTTTAGATTAAAGTATTGTCTGAAAAAAAATTTAAATCGGTCCATATGTAGCGGTTTTATGTATGCCGGTCACTTACACGTTCAAAATAGGTCTGTAAATTGTGGAGTTAACGATAGTCAATACAGTCAAATCCCGATAATTCGTACCCCGATAAATCGTAATCCCCGATAATTCGTAATAAACTGTCTGTCCCTTGAAAAAATCTCGTTAATTCGTAAAATTTCCATACATTTTGGTCACCTCACTAATTTGTATTTTTTTTTTCAAATAAAATCTTCTTTACCTCTTATAAATCGTAATTTTTTGCTAATTACCACTTATAATTCGTAATAAAAACAACAGAGAAATGGAAAGAATGATTTTTTGTTTACCGGGTTTTTGCTTGTGTATGTGTTTATTATCTTAAGATCAGTTTGTTACATGAATAATAAAGAAAAATGTCAAAGCGCACGCATAAAACTATTTTTATGTTTTAGTAAATAAATTGAAAAACCCCATTAATTCGTATTTATTTTATTTTAACCCCGTTAAATTGAAAACCCCTATAATTCGTAAGAAATGGCCGGTCCCTTGCGATTACGAATTATCGGGATTTAGCTGTATTTTGAGTGGGCAACTTGCCACTCCAATTAAAAAAAAATTTTTTTTTGGACCAAACAGCAAGAAATCTGAAAATCGGGTTATTTATAAAGCAGTTACCCTAACATATATTAATGGGCCAAATTGATCATTAAACAAAAAAAAAAAAAAAATAAGTTAGAAAATCCCTCCATTAATGAAACAAATATGCGATAATAAATATTTTGGGGGACCCCTATTTTCAATGGGACCCAACTGCAAGCAAAGAGTAGTAAGTCAGTAAGTGTAGTACTTATCCGATAATCAATGTTTTTGGGGTGACAGCTTCCCCCTCCGATTTCAATAAGCACGCAAACCCTTTCTAACAAAAATTTAGGTGAAATGTGTCTAAATTTCTTGCAAAATTTTTGTGTATAAAAAAAATAAATTTTCTTTGTTCTTTTTAAACTCTGCTTTATATGGTTAAAAATATGAACATTTATGATTGTATGTATGTATTAGTCAGTTAATTTATTTAGCAATAAAAACATTCCAATCAAATTGTTAAAAAAAATTTTTGCCTTCTCGTCGTACACATTTAATTCAGCTGGTTTCACTTTTTGTTTATTCTAATCATTTGCCAGGCAAACAAAATTAAATTTGATTAAAAAATTAAAAACAAATTTTTAAAATAACACATAACAATTTTGCAAAGAAACAACGTCTTGCATCTCAATGATCGTTATTATTTATATTGGCCAAATCCGTCAGACAACAAGGTAAAATAGCAGTTAATTATTTATTTTAAAGTTGTGTTAATTAAATACTGATATTCTCTTATATGTTACGCTTTAGAATGCATTATTAGACAAAGAATATCGCAAATTTATATTATTATCAGAGAAATAGGAAATTTGGTTAAAAGATCAAGACCGACCCCAAAACAATTTATGAAATTAAATGTTAACAATTTGCAAAATTCGATTATTCACTTCTCGTAATTTTCGATGAACTGTAAATAGGCGAAAAAATATGCACTACAAAATACATCCATCCCTACAATGTATGTAGAATTTTCAAATCTGTAAATAGATTCAGAATATTTCAAATGAATATGGATATTTTTTTTAGGAAAATTGGGTAAAAATTAATTGCAGTAAATTTAAAATCGCTAACATTTTTTTTTAAATTCGTTGAAATTACCGATCACAAAACAAAATTGAAAAAAAAAGTTCAAAATATGCAGAAAAAACACTCAAATATGCCATTAAACCTTTAAAGAAATTCTCCTAAATATGCGGTGTAGTCCGAAATATATGTATAAAATTATGGTGAAAAATGTAAAATATGCACTAACAAATCCCTAAAATTGCTAAAAAAAAAAAAATCATGATCGTTATAACGAAAAAATTTCTAAATATCAATTTTTGAATTGAAATAAAAACTACATTTTAGAAATGTTTTTTGCTTCAAATGCAAAAATATGTACTAACAAATCGCTCTGTAAGATCCGTAAATTTAATTTTTAGTCGAACTAAGTGATGTTTAATCATACAATTTTTTTGTCATGGAAAAATTTGTCAGGCTTAAGATCGTTTTCGTAAATTTAATTTTTAAATTAAATTATTATTTTTATTGGGATGGAAGATCTAGAAGCTCGTAATATCATGATGTTTGAGACACTTGAGACGATCTCATCATCAGAGATGTTTAGCGCTTAGACCTTGCTGACATCATGGCAGCTGCAATCAACAAGTTAAAAATCCTCTATCATTAAATGAATCTTCTTAGATTAAATTAAAATTCATGTTAAATTTGTAAATAAACAAAAAGTATCGAGGCGCACGGTAGTGCACCAGGCCAAGTTCGGCCACACAGTGTGTATATTTACACGAAACAGTTCGAGCTGTTTTTACCCCCCTCATAATTAAATTAATATTGACAGTTTTTAGAAAAATTAAAAAAAAAAAAAAATACTACAAATTGGATGATCGATAATGTAATTCGGTTTGGTTCCTTTTTGTAAAAGTAAATGTAAAATTTTACACAAAATCAAAATATGAAGGAAACCTAAGATATTTTTAAATGTCATAAATATGCGATATTGTCGAAAATTAAATTATTTTTGTGCAAAATTAAATTAAATTAAAGAGAAAAATAAGCAAAAATATGCACCAAAATTTAAGCCGAAATTCTTAAAAAATTCTGAAACGTATAAATACAGGAAGGCACATGCAATTGAATAATTCCGGTTACCCTGACTATAACACTTGTCTCTTTATGCAGTTAAAAATTTTTAACTGAATGATTTTAAATGTCCAACAACATTTTAGCACACACATAAAACTTCATATTTATAATTTATTTTTAATCTTTTATAGTTTTATACTTCTATAAAAAAAGAAGTGAAAGATAGTGAATCAAGAT
This sequence comes from Lypha dubia, assembly GCA_947311025.1. Taxonomy (NCBI): domain Eukaryota; kingdom Metazoa; phylum Arthropoda; class Insecta; order Diptera; family Tachinidae; genus Lypha; species Lypha dubia. The sequence goes on along the minus strand of OX371260.1, from coordinate 21,798,493 downwards.
AATGTTTAAATGAAATTCCTGTAAAATTTTTTTGCTAAATATAATTTTATTTTTCCTTTACTTACAGGTACGTACGTTTCTGCATTTTAAGTATTAAAATACAATCTAAAGAATTCTTATGAAAGTGGCAGGTACTAAAGTGCCAGTCGGCTTAACATACAAAACTGTGGTAACTATTTCTTAGTGAAAAAATTATTATTTATAGATTTCTTTGAAGCGGATATACATACATACATATACAGTACCAGAAAAATTTGTTAGCGGGTACTTCATTGCACACTTTTATTACAGTCGGGTAGTTGCTGCAAGTGTGATAAACCAAAACCCTCATAGATCCTTTGTCGCTCAAAAAATTTATAAAAATTTGTCAGGGTAATTTCATAAATATGAAATATTTTCATATATCGTTGAGTTCTCGGCTAAATCTTGCCAATAGACACAACTAAAAAATAAATATTATCAGTCAAACATTTGCTGCTTGAATGTGACTTCTTAATTTAATAAACAGTTTAATTGATTAATTTTAAGGTTGTTATTTTCATATTTTAATTTTAAGTTGTTATTTTCATATTTCATATTAACATTATTATTAATAAATGTAATTTATTATTTGAACTGTAATAATGTATAAATCAGAAATTATTATTATTAGGCTTAAGTTCAGTTTTATTGAATTAATGAAAATTCAAATTACTATGAGTTTTTATTTTCATACATATTTCAACATTTTGAAAAAGACAATGTCAAACTCTGCTGTCATATCACGTAACCCCCCTCGCATGCATATATATCTATGCCTGTTTTATTTCTTAACTTATTTTGCTATCGGCTTCACTGTGCAGCGTCGCCACTTATGAAAGACTTTTACAGAATACTGTGGCACATCTTAACTACGGAAACCGTCAACAATAATTAAAAACATAAATTTAAACACGTTTCAGTAAACCTTATACCAAATTTGCCATTAAAAAGAAACAAAAGAAACGAATCAAATTTAGAACGATTAAAAAATGAGGTCATAGTATTAAGAAGTAAAAAATAAATACAAAAATGTACCATATTCCCTCATTAAAAGTAATAGAGAAATAATTGTGAACGACTAAACAATTTTTTAAAAATATAATGAAAAAAAAAGCTACACAAAAATCTCACAAATAATTTTTAATAATTTAAAATAACTTAAAAAAATCCATTTTATGTTGTTTGGTTTTGTAAATGTAGGGGGCGTTGAAGTTTAAAAAAAAGTGATTAATTACCACTTTAAACGCCTCTTATTACATCATTTCTAATAAAAAAAAAAAAGATGTCTTAACAATTTAAAATTTTTTTTTTGAAATAAAAAAATGGCTTATATGGCAAAATATGTTTGCTTTTGTGGCTCAAACCTTTCCAAAAGCCAAATTCACAAATTATTCAATTAAAGTCGTAAAGCAACAACAACAATTGAATAAGTTGGCAAGAAACAAAAACAACACAACCATTCACACCTTTATCAAGAAGATGTGTGTCTGACACAATTAAAGCGTTTAACGTTTATGCGTTTAATGCGGCCATTCATTTTTATACTTCAGTTAATTCCACAATTTCTTGGCTTGCTTTGTTTATATCTTTATTACGTTTTTTTTTTGTTTGTGCAAAATGATCAAAAATATTTCTTGAATAAATATTAAAGAACTTTTATAAGAAAAACAAGAAAGAAATAATAAACAATCGCTTTTTGAGACTTTCACAAAAAAAAAAAAAAAAAACAAAAACAGAATTGAGTGCAGTGCGTGTGTGATAAACGCATCACAAAATATGAGTAAAAAAAAAAAACATACATACCATAACCTCAATTAAAAATTGTAAAAATAAAATAACATCTCTACACAATATTTATTAAATCTGCAGCTAAAACTGTTGCGTTAATTACATCAAAAGATTAAAACGATTGAATGAATCCGATATATGTATAAAGGAACAGGCATGGAAAATTGACCTTTCCAAGTGGTTGTGGACTCTCAAGTGATCCTAATTGTAGCGCAGCGCCATATACTTTATAATTGTAATTCTCAAAGTTTTTTTCATTCTTCCACGAAGTAAGATTTTGAAACGTCATCCATATTCAACTCAAATGATATTTCATCGATTCTGTTTAATTATCTCCGATTTTCCCGATTTCACTCGGATGACCCTCTAAATTCCACCTTTTTGTCCGTGAACAGCACAAACACCTTAAGCTATATAAGTTTATTAAGCTATATAAACTCCAACTAAACACGCAGTCACCATAATGCGGTCTAGTTCAATTTAAAAATAACCAGGTAGTGAAAAGTCTAGCAAAAAAAAAACCATACGACATACATGCTGACCTTCCCGAGGGCATGACCATAAACCTCGCATTGCAGAATCTATTGGTTTAGTAACACTGCAAAGAATTTCATAGTGCACAGAGCCAAAACTGCCTAATAGAATCAATAAGATTTTCTCTATGAAACGCTAAGAGGTATCCCAGCAGAAAGAAGCGAAGATTTTTTCGAAGAGATTCCTTATTGTTCTTATGTGGTAAATCTTATTAATTTTTTCAATAAGGAAACCACATAAAATCAAGAAGAAAACTTGTTATTTACAATTTTTTTTAACCAATTTCCGTTATTTTTGGCACCAAAAAAACAATCCATAGAGAAAAACTTCTTGATTCTATTAGATTTTCATATGAATTGTAAATAAAAGGGATTTCTTATTGATTTCATTAGGTCGTCTTATTGTTTTTTTCAAAAAGGTTTTCTCTTTGATTTTATTAGGTTCCTGTATGATCATGTGTAAATCATCTTTTTAATTTTTTTAATAAGAATATCTTTTTGATTTTATTAGGTATTCTTATTGTTTTTTTCAATAAGGTTTTCTTCTTGATTTCATTAGCTTGCTTGTTATTTCATACATATGAATCAACAAAGGAACATTTTTTTCATAATTTTTTGTGCTACAATAAATCATCTTCTTAAACTGGCTGCTAATATGTATACTATAGTAAGGTGTAGTAGTGAGGTGGTTAGAGTGCCAATCTACTAAACCAAAGTTCCTTGGTTCAACTCCCAGAATACGTAAGTTTTCTAAAAATGTTTTCATCACTCCTCCATCCAGATAATACAAATACATGTTGTAAATAAGCATTCGGGACGTACCATGACGTTCTGATGACATCAAATTTGTATTTCCTAACATCATAACAGAGAAAGCAGTGCCTAATGAATACCTAATAAAATAGAACAAAATTAATAAGATATCTCTACGAATTTTTTTCAAAAAGGAAATCTTATTATTTTAATAAGGAAAACCTTTTTGAAAAAATCAATAAGAATACCTAATAAAAGCCCGTAAAGCCGCGAAATGGACATTTTTAATAAGCGTTCACGGAATCGTCGTTTATATTGAGGGTTAGACAGAGTGCGCCAGAATAACAAATTCCGTAAGAAACAACTGCGCTCATCGCGATTATCACCCAAGATAATGACCAGCCTGAATGTCAATATGTGCGGCTAGTCGAGCCTGCGTTATCAGTGTATGGTTACTGGTTGATCATCGAAACAAAAGACCCAGATGTATGGGTTCCTAACTACGTTCTACCAGACTTACATTGTCTAATCTACTTCCTTTAAATACTTATATGCTCCCCAATTACTCTTGTTATTTCAGAGATTAAGTAGTAAGACATAAGTTTTATCGGTAATTGATTAAGACAATATATTGATTCAAAATTGTGCCTCCTTGGGGCTTATGGGGGTTTATTCTTAAATTGTTAGCAAACATGGTAGCCTTTGATCATTTCCACTTGTAGCGTACGGCCGGCTGACATCATTTAAGAAGTTTTGTGAGTTCTAAACGACATGCCGAAACTCACCTCCTGGCAGTTGTTTGTCAGCAGCCACCACGAAGTTAATCTGTTTTCGATATTTTACGAATGTTTGCTTAATCAAATGACACAATAAAAAACAATATTTAACACAAATTTTAACATTTTTATCATTTGTAGACTTGATCATTTTTCTTTATGCTTCTCATGTGAGCTTACATTCACCCATGTGCTGAAAAACGCGCGATTTTCAAATCACTTGTGAGTTCGAAATCGCAAATTACATTTTTATATGTGCTGAGGCTCGCGCGTTTTGTTTATTTTTCAAAGCTATGTTTGAGGAGAGAACGCAATAGAAAATGTTCTCTCAGAGTAATATTTGTTTTTCCGAACAGAAACAAAAGCAGCTGTTCACTTCAAAATCGCCAATTCAAAAGTCACACAGTATTTTTCTAGTATTCTTTATTGAAGTTGATCAAAAATTCATATTTTGTTAATGGAAATTAAACAAAATCAGTTTAAATTTTATTTTAACGTTTTTCTATATACTGCTTGACACTCTATTTTTATAATATACACAAGTTCACTGAGAAGTCACTTTGGTCATTGCTTGCGATTTGAAATAACAAAATTTGTTGTCATTGCGATTTCCAGCACACTAATTTAGTGACTTCAAATCGTGATCACATTTTTTTGCGAAATGCGATTTTCAGCACATGGGTGATTGACTTGTATGCCGTAGTGTCAGCATTGCCGTTCGATTTTTTCAAAAGGTACCAAAAAGAGGGGATTTGCCAAAACAAAAGTGGCATTTCTTTTCAAATTTAAATTCAGTATACCAAACTATGTTTTTTCATCTATTTTGTGGAATTTATTTTATATAGAATAATTTTTTAAAACATAATTTCTCAAGTACCTACTCGAATAGAAATTTATAATTTCACAAGCAATTTTAATTAATTTTTTTTTTTTTAAATTCTTACTAAAATAAAATAAACTATTTAAACTCGTTTTCTACCAAACTTTTTTTTATTATGTTACTGTTGTGGCAAGAGTGAGATATCTTATGTATTTTATATGCATACATAGTGCGTATGTATTTATGTTTTTTGTACCCCTTCTTCTATTCTATTATTACGAATAAACGTAATTATTATTCGGACTTATATTGATGTACATATAAAAAGTAATATTATCAGGCTCAAGTTCAGTTTTATTGAATTAATAAAAATTCAAAATTACTAAGAGTTTTTTTTTATGTTGAAAAATATTATTATTTATATCCAATCAGTTTTTTGCAGAACGTATCAGTACCGATTTCAAGGCCGCTACACTTCTCATCAGCGTTCAATTGTCCATCTTTACAATTTTCGTAAAGTGGATACTAATGGGGAAGAATATCAACTATTTAACTAAGTTTTCAACAGAAATAGAATACGAGAATTAATTTAATTCATTTTATTTTATTTTTACCCATCATATAAAATATTAATTCCGCTTGGGCACGAGCTATACATACCCTAATAACAAGGGTCACAGTAATATGTGAATTTCACTAATATAGAGTAAAAAACAACAAAAACGTTAAATTACAAAGTAGAATACTTTGATGATAACGGACTGTGAGTTTGTGTTGATTATTAGTAATTTCCAACCAGTGATGGGTAAAAATAAAATAAAATGAATTAAATTAATTAATTATTATTATTCAATAAAAGTGAACTTGAGCCTGATAATATTACTTTTCATATGTATGTACATTAAAAAATAATATGTTTATGCATACATACGAGTACATATGTGTGTATTAGTGATGTTACGAATATTAATTTTTAGTATTCGCGAATACGAATATTTGAAACAATCCTCGCCGAAAACGAATACAAATATTACTTTTATTAAGTTTTAAAGCCGCTTAATATTTTAAATTTAATTGGAAAAAAATCCCTCTCTTTGTGTCAACAACAATAAATTGAAAAAAAAAACTGTCACACTACTTAAGGTATTAATTAATATTATGACATTGAGATGCCGAATTTGAAGACCACTACTGAACATTTTTAAATTGTTTTACTTACATACTTTCAGATTTCGTTATTCTATTTCCGCTTTTAATTAGTTATTCAGCGCTGTTTGGGCATATGGCGCAAACACCTGTCGGTGGACTTTCCATTTTAAATTTTATTTCTTGCATTTTTTAAGTCCAACATTCCTCTACTGAGAATTGATTACTAACTTAACATGTTATGAATATACATTCATATAAGATTTTAACTTTTAAATGCTAGTTGCAAAATATATATACATATTTATTTGTGTCTATTTTTAAAGATAGTTATTATCTTGCGTCAAAGGCAAACGGTTTTCTTTATATAAAAATTATTAAAAATTAATATATTTTTATACATTTTATGTACTTTTTTAAACTTTATGTATATATTTTTTTTGGAAAGTATGTGCGAATTATTCGAGAAATATTCGTTTGAATTTGGCGAATACGAATATTTTAAAATAGGCGAATAGTCGAATAATCGAATACGAGTATTCGTAACATCTTTTTGTAAAAGTGGCAAAATAGTATACAGTCATTCGAAAAAGTGGCAAAATGCTACTTTAGTAGCACCAACGGTAACGCTGCGTAGTATTAAAGAAAAGGAAGTTACTTTTATTTTGGCTTTTTATTGAGAAGTTTTTATTAAATCTTTGTGGAAATAAAAACCATTCAAAATCCAAAAAAAAACTTTGATAATTTGTTAAAAAAATTGTTTTTTCATAAAACCTTTGACACAACTTTAAGGTTTTTCGTTAAAAAAAATAATGATTATAACTGAAGCTCTTATTGTGCTGATAACGATTAACACAACTTTTTTTTCCCAAAGTCATTGCTTTCATTTTCATTTGGGTTTTTAAAATTTTTTTTTTCTTAATTTAATTTGTTAATGAAGCGGCGCATTTTGTATGATGCCCACAAAACCTTATTTCGTTTTAGGCTTTTTACGTTGTTTTTCTTCCCAGAAATTAAAAACAAATTATTTCACCTGTTAAATGTTAAATTTAAAATAAAATTTTCAAATAATTTCTCACATAAAGTAAAATGTGGCAATAATGTGTAAAAATAGCATTACCTAATGTTCCCGGGAGGATTACTTATCCATCTCCCTCTTCCTCTTCCTCTTCTATCTCTCTCTCTCACTCTCTCTCTAATTTTAGTAGAAAACCATTAATTTAAAAAGCTTCTGTTTTATGCGCACATTTATTTACGAGTAGTTTATATTTTTTTTTCATATGTACACAGAAAAAAATTAATTTCGCATTCAATTACTAAATTCATAATCCCATTTACATTTTTAATTGGAATGGGACCTATCACGAAATTTGTAAAACTAACAACCACAATTCGTAAAGAAGTAATAGAAAAAAAAAAACACACGTATGTATGTTATTGTAAAAATCATACAAAACCAAAAATCAGACAATGATATTAATAAAAGCAAAGAAAACATAAATAAAACATAAAATTGAATGCAAACAAATATTTGTTAAGAAAAAAAATCTGCATATTTTTTTCTGTGTAACCACCATTTCAATAATGCTAATTATAATTTACGCTTCTGCTGTTTTTTAAATTACTCGTAACCCCCCAAAAAAAACAATTAAATTTAAAGTTAGATTTGAGTGCAACGCAGAAAATGTAACAACCAACAAACAACTTATTTATAAAATTTTTAATAGATAATTGCACATAAAAGTAATAAACTCCAAGTTAAATACGAGAGCAAGTCCATAAGGCTTCATAAATAATTATATGAATAAATTTTGTGTGTGGAGTAGAAACGACTTTTATACAAAAAGCCATGTTATCAAGTCAAAAAATCTACTTAACTAAGGAAAAATTTAAAACCCAATTTATCCCACGAGAGATTAAAGTACCTCCTTAAATAAAAAAATCTGAATAAGTCCGTAAAGAACAGTCACATGCGATACTTAATATCTCTGTGGAAAAAAAAATTATACGACAACACTGTAAAGAGCCCCATTGAAACAATAGAAGACTTATGAAAACCGGTTTATATGAGTCTTAAAAATCAGTCCATATATGTACATAAGTATATTCCGGAGGGTGATATGCAATTTGTTCCCGATTTAAATTAAAAAGAAAAAAAAAACCGGGGGGCAAACTTCAACCAAACACGTTCAAACTCAACTAGAATTTGGAAAATGGTTAATATGTAGGTGAGTTATACGATAATCATTATTTCAAGCAGACATCTTGCCCCCAGATTTTCGAGAAAATTTGCGAGGACCAAACTGCAACAAGTCTCTTTTTAAAATAAATCTTGTAAATTAGTTTAGAAATTATTAAGCCTCTCGTGAACCTCTTAATCATTTTGTTAAATATTTACTCAGTCTCCTATTTTGGCTAACAGCCACATAAACTAAATAAAACAAAGTTATAATAGCGGTTGACTTAAATGAAGGGCATAAACAAGAAACTGCCAACCGAAAAGAATCTAAATATTGTATTTGCTCGAGTTACTGCTGCAAAATTGCCTTAAGTTGCATGTTTTATTTTTGTAGTTAAGAAGTTGTTGGTTCGATATGGTAAATAAGACAGACGGACAGAAGGCAATCATGAAATGTTTTATTAAAATATTTGTTAAGTTGCAAAAACATTACCGTGTAGGTAAAGAAAGCAGCAAAAAAAAAACAACAAGAAAAAATCTTCAACCTTAATCCATTTGAATGATTTGTAGCATGCTTAGCAGTGATGTCAACTTAGCTATTTTCGAGTTATATTTAGCTCTTTTTTGGATTACATTTGTTTTCAGCTCCTTTAAAAAAAAAAAATAATAATAATAACAAAGAAGCCGATGTTTACAAACGGCACGTTTGGCACTTTTTGCATTTATCATTAAAATTTTCCGTTTTTAACCTTTTGTTTCGTCTTTGTGTCATTTACAGTTATTATGCAGACTTATTATGTTGGAACTTTTCTTTTTAGCGCTTTGGCGCTTTTTCTTGTTTGACTAGTTTTGCCTTTGAATAGTTGACATCTTTGATATTTCTTCGTATGTTTGTTCTGATCATTTGTTCTTCTACTTTTATAAGTGCATTTCTTTTTTAAAGTGCTCTTTAAAGAAAGTATGCATGAAGTACTTACTTCGAAGAAGAAAGTTGCAATAGCAATAAACTTTTGCCTAAATAAGATAAATTAAGTAAGAAATTAGTTCTACAGGGATTAGCATAGAAACAAGGTTAGTACACCATACAAACAAATACATTTTAACTGTTTGTCAGTGCTAATTGACGGGTAGCCCAGATGAAGGTAGTTTATTTTTATAAATTTGCCACATTGCTGTCATACAGCAAAATCTCAAAAATATTTTAAATAATCGCAAATATCGATTATTTTTTTCTTACATTTCGCGTAAACTGTAAATAACCGAAACAATACGAAAAAAAAACCCAAAAATTAATTAAATACCAAAGCTGTAATAAAGCTGTAAGTAAAAAATAGCATAAATTTGCGTTGCAGTCCGAAATAAGCTAAATTGTGCTCTAAAGAACAGCAAAATATGCAAAAATTAGCACTAAAAAATAGAGTCCCATAGGGAATTTTTAAATCTTCAAATAAATTTGCAATAGATCAAGAAATGTGGACAATTTATAGAAAAGTCGGATAAAATTAAATATTGTAGGCTTAAAATACCGTCAATTGTTAAGTTGATATTAAAAAAAATCAGTCAAAAATTATAAATATGCAAAAATATGCACTAAACAATAAATCGCTTTGTACGTATGCAGTTGTATTGGAAAGAGGTTTATACACGCCACAAACTGGATCATTTTCCGAGGCGGAGAAACCGGTATTCAATGTTTAGTGCAAGGTGTCTTGTAAAAGTGTAAATGCAAAATATTGCAGCTTCTTTTTTTTATTAAATCTAAAGGTTCACACTGTAAACGTGTTTTCTTGCTGGTTTTTTATAAAAAAACACGTTATTTTTCATTTGCACTTTCGCAAGGGCATTTGCACCAAACAGTAAATATCGCCAGTTTTTAAAGAAAATTACCCTGCCAAAGAGCAAATGCTAAATATCTTATCTCTGTAGATAAAATTGAGCAACTAAACATACAAACTTGCCGGTAGATCCTTACTTTGTATTAACAAATTACCGACTTTATTCACAGTTTAGTGCAAATAGTCTTGCCAATGAGCCGATGAAAAAATCGTAGCGTTCTTTTTTAAATCCAACGACAACTCGTGCTTATTTTGTTGTTCGATTTTAAAAAAGGCATCCGATATCTTGAAAATCCTATAATGCAAGATCGTTTTGCACAAGATTGTGAATTGTTTTGAATTAAGCATAAATAATTGCAAACAATTCTTTCGTTAAGTTTCTACAATTCCAGTTTAATATATGTAAGTAGGAATACAAAAGTATTGCAAATGTGTGCCTTCGGGGAAATATAAAAAGTAAGAAATGAAAAACCCAAATGCATTTTTTTATAACTTCACGTCTGAAGTGTTTCTTCGTACGAGTAGTATTTATCAACAACAGCAACAACAGCATAAAGACTTTGGTTCAACGGAACGACCTACAAAACCTACATTTGCCACACATATTTATATTCTTTAGTTCTTTATTCTTTTATCTCAAACTACATTTTTGCTGTCTCTTTATCAGTGTTTTTTTTTTTAATATTTTTCCTGATTGTTTGCATGTGTTCTCCTAAAGTTCAATTTATTTATGCAAGTGTAAACGCATAAATTAGTAAGTGCAACACATTTAGATGAATAAATGTTTCTAAACATTTGTAAATTACAACAATCGAGTGTGTGAGGAATTGTTATTTCATATTTTGTTGTTCCATATTTTTATTTTGCCGTTCGCACTCTTGATGATGTTGATGACGAATAGAATTAATTAAACAAATTTATTTAAAAAGAGGGTCGTAATTTGAAATTTTAATTCAAAATTGTTACAAATTTTTGTTACGTTTGTCAAACGTTTCTTTATGTTTTCGTTATAAATAGAGAATAATTAGCGAAAGTGACGTACTTCATAGTAGTGCCATTTAGCTTTAATTCCTCCAGAATCTTCTATCGCAAATATCTCTATTTTATAAAGTGGGGTTTGTCACGTACGATGTGTGATGTGTTTCGATATCTGGAATATGTACATATCTTCGAATTTTTGGTCGTTATGGCTTTTGTCAAATATTTTGTCTACTGTATTCACGGGCTTGGTTATCCAGTAAAAACTTCTGTTTCGGCATCGCTCACATAATTCATCTGTAGGCAAATACAATAATGTGAAGAAATGAGAGAGAGATCGTTTCTAAATTTAATTTTTTCTCCCATTCTTTATTTATTTTAAAGTTCAAGTTATCTAAATGCAAATTACCGATCATCTTTAACTTTTTTTTTTTTTTAATTAGGACCAGCACTCAGGGGATAACCCCTACGTATGTAGTGCGTAGTGCGGTTCACTGACATATCGACCACAAAGGGATGTGCTCTTGATGAAGAGCGTGTTGTACGTGAAAAGTGACGGGTTTCGGGATCAAGTTCCCTGATTTCATTAGAGCACATTCCGTTGTAGTAGCGATAGAACAACGAAACACGACCAACATTGCGTCGATGCTAGAAGTGAGTCAATAGAGTTGGCTACCTTACTGTCACCGATAAGCTTCTTCGCCCTATCCTGTACGCGGTCGAGTAACTTCAAAATAGATTTTCGCTCGGATGAAGGTGGTATAAATATTAAGGAGATCAGATGAAGTGAAGTATGTCCTACACCGTCTTAAAAAGCCGAGGCACTTAAATGCTTCTTTGGAGACATGAAAAATGTGATCATTCCATCGAACATCACAATGTATTTTCATGCCAAGAACATCAAGAGCTTCTGATTCCTCAATATCTATACCATCCATATTTACAGATGAAGCAGCATGTCCGGTCATACGTCTGTGCGTCAGCATAACACATTCGGTCTTTCGTGCATTAAAATTGACCCTATTAGCATGACCCAACTTTGAAATTGTCAGGTGATCGAAATTTAGCGTATCATTCATATTTTGCCGCATTGCCTGGATCTCCGACGGGTTTGGCCTGTTACTGAATGAATACGAATGAACTAAGCTGCTGTCATCTGCAAAAGAGTAGATAGGGTTGGAAGTTTGACATAGACGGTCATTAAGAAAAAGGGTAGGAAAAGGGTAGGACCTTGCGGTTCCCCTGAATTTATCTTGAACTCGTCTCGTCGTGAGACCCCATCTACATAAGTCGTATAGTATAGTGCGATCTCTGAGAAAGCTCGATACAAATCGAGTGAAGCCATCACCGACACCAAAAGCAATCAGTTTTGACAGAAGTGCTCCATGCCACACTCTATCAAATGCCTCGGAAATATCTAGAGCCACCACTTTACTTTCGCCAAAGTGATGTATGCTATTACACCACTTCTCCAAAAGGAAAGCTAATAGGTCCCCGTAGAGCGCCCCTACGAAAGCCATACTGCCCATCGCTAAGTAAACTGTTGAGCTCCAAATAATTCACAAGATGGAAATTCAACATACTTTCCATTACTTTGGAAAGCGCAGAACAAATTGCAATTGGGCGGTAATTTTCAGGGTTGTTGGCCTCCCCCTTTTTAGGGATCGGCGTTACATTGGCAACCTTCCAACACTTTGGGAATTCATCAGCATGGTACAAAGTGCTGAACAGGCGTGCCAATGGACGTGCTAACGTCGAAAAGCACTGTTTCAAGACCAGTGTTGGAATACCATCCGGCCCAGGAGACTTGTTTACCTTAAGCTTCGCTAAAACCTTTTTAACTGCACGCGCTCGAGAGAATATTTTTGGCATAGTTACAGATACTCCCTCGAGAACGGGTAGTGGCTGACTGCCCATCTCGAAAGCATGCATTTTTTTACTGCTTCCAGAAACTTAATAATTAATTCTTTTTTGCTGTGTCTTTACTTGAGTTGTTTTTATTTTCGTTTTAGACAACTTATCCAAAAAATTTCACTCTGATGTCTGTATTCAGAGAAGACATCCGGGTAAAAATATTCAAATTTCTTCATCTCTTAAAAAGTAATCATAAAATTTTGTCAGAAATATTAAAAAAAAAAATAAATAAAAAAGCACCATTAAAAATCATGTCGCCAACTGCAAAAGAAACTACTCCCCCTTGAAATGTTAAATAATTGCTTAAAAGTGCTCATTTAAACAATATAAAGGTAACACTTTTTTTTAATAAAAATAAAATATTTGTAAAAGTAATCACCTTCTACTTTAAATGGTGATGATAATGTGAGTATCTCTTTAATCACAATCATGAATATTTGAAGTGAAGCGAAGTAAAGAAGGTGTAAGGAAAAATAAATGGTAAATCAGACACATGCAGGCTCACCTAAATGTATTAAAAGTTGTGTGAATTTAATTCGGTTTGCCAACAGATATTACGAGAGCTTCGCGAAGTTCACAATTCCGGTGGAATTTTCAAATACTCTCACGTAGTCCTGCGATATTATCATTTAACCAGCTTAACATTTTTAAAGCATCGCTGTAGAAATACCTGGATTTTTTACTTTTACCAGGAGGAGAGGGAATATAGTTTACGCCCGCCGGAATTTAAATCGTTCTACGACAATCCCTTATGAGTGTTAATATTCCGATAAACTGTAAGCGTTTCTTTTTAATTTAGAACAGTAAAACTTGGATCTTTACGAGTATGAAGGTTTAAGGTATCTGAAGATCACGATTTTTCTACATCATGTGTCGCAAATGCAAAAATGTTTTTTTTTTATATTTGTGCCCGGATACTTGTGAACCGTTTGTTCGAAAGGGTCTGCTTTCGTGCCATATCAATTTTTTTTTTTTTTTTTGGAATTTGATGGACAAGTTATCCCCCCGAAGTATTGATTTTTAAATAACTCGTCCATTTAAAAACCGATTTTCAAAAGTTATTTTGTGTTTGAAAGTATTTACTTGCAGTTTGTTCGCATACATTTTCTTGGAAATATCGGGGTAAGTTGACCCTCAAAAATATTGATTGCCGTGCTATATATGGACCGATTTTCAAAATTCTTCTTTTGTTTTAACGGGGTTGTTTACACTTTTGTATTATAACATTTTTTTTAAATAATGGTTTCAAGTTGTTGGATTATATTGGGTTTTAAGTTAAATTATAGTTTCGTCGATTTTGGTATCTGTTCAATTGACTTCTTTTATTGAAGTCTGTGTTTTTTTTTTTTGATATAATGATTGTGAATAAGTTTGTCACAATCATAATAAATCAAAATCTTTTGGAAGTAAATTATCCTAAATTATTATTTCTAAATGGATAATATGACCCGTATAAAGCTTCACATGGCTTTTTTTAGGTTAATTAAGATAATTAACATAACTCGCCCCAAATTAGATTTAATTTTTTTGTAGCTTCTCTGTGCCTGCTACAATCAGCATGTACTTAATCTAATTTAATTAGGCCATAACTTTAGTAGGTAGTGGTGTCTTAGAAATGTAGTTTTTTGGGCGTTGTGAAAAGCTGTGAACCGTTTTCTAAAGCTAGAATTTTATAAAACTGAATAGGTGAATAAACTCGGGGCATCGCAATTATGTTAAAGGTTTCAGGGCATACTCTCTCTTTATATAGATTGCAATTTGACTACTCACACACACGTACATACTTAATGGAAATAGTTTATCACGTCTGATTCACGCCAATAACTTAAGCCTTGGCCATCTCAAATTCAAACTAACAATAGTCATTAAAAAAAATGTTACAACAATTTTTGTCTTTTCTTTTTGGATATATGTAAACATAAACTATGGTATTTATATATTAGCTTTTCTTCTTCTCTCTCTCTCTTACTCTCATTTGTTTTCTTAGATTGAATACAAAATTTTTATATTGAGAGGTACTTTATTTCTTTGTTGTTAAATAATTGTATGACTGACTTTTGTTGTACAGTTTTTTTTCTTCAATATTAATTTTGGTAAAAGATTCGGTAATGTTCAGACGTGGTTTTGAGAGAAACTAATTACAAACATCATACACCATTAACAACGGTAACAGCTCAATTAAGTGAAATACCACTAAATGGTGAATGATGAGTGGAGGAAGGAAAAAAATACATGTTTCTTTGCAAGAGATTAGCTGCAAGTGCTTAAAGTAGCATTAAATCAAGTGAATTGTGTGGTGGTATAACTTATTTATAACTTTATAACTTGTGATAAATGGAATAGACAGGATCGTTGAATGGCCGATTCCAAAGATTAGATGAAGTGGTTTAATTTTTCGAAGTTACCACGATTAGATGCAAGTCGCATTTACACTATATTCAGGGGGGTTACTCTGTATTTCGGATCAAAAGTAAAAGCGTTCGAATTGTAATGTAAATTCGAACAATTTTCTCTGCAAATCGAATTTCAGAGTAACCCACCGGATTTTGTTTTTAACAAACACATTCGGCGAAGCGATTATCTTATCTACAGAATGTACCCTGGGTCTTTTAACGCAATCGAACCGACAAACTTCGGAGTAATATTCAAGTATTGCACCCAATGTAAGATTTACGCATCCTAATGCATGAAATATTATATGGAACATCTCTCAGGTGCTGAACCGATTTGCCACTCTAGTGGCCGTCATAGGAGAACAAAAGCCGATTGTAGAATCATATAGTCTGCCGCAATGTTACAAAGTTAGAAGGAGTTGTTTGATCTCATTTCTACTTAGTGATGTCTGTCTCTTTCAAGACCTGATACTTGATCCATCTGAAAACGCCAAAAGCTTGTACAAATATTTTCTCTTGAAGCCCTCAAATGCTGTAAAAACTCGCACTGATCTTTACAATAATTCCGGTGGTACATTTTCACAAATTTCCTCTTGGAATATAGAATATGCGTCAGTAAATGTCTCCACTAACTGTTACAGCTTAATTTTGCTTATGGTCATCGCTCTCATAAATCCAACAAAATGCTGGATTAGTTTTGATTTCAACGAAACATTTATGAAATAATTTTGAAAATAGATACTGACAGTCAATCCATCTTTAATTCTGAATAATTATAATTAATTTTTTTTCGAAATACGAGTACATACAAATTTTATAATAGATATTTTTTTAATGCTGGAACTAAAAGAATTGCCCATGTATTTACTTAGGATTTTTTATTATTAAGTAATAAATTGAACATTTTTCACCACAGTAATAAAAAAAAAGAATTTTTTTTACAAAAAAAAGAATTTTTTTTACAAAAAAAAAAAAAACAAAAAATAAAAAATTAACGATGGCCAAACTGAAAGGGGGAAAAACAACAAAATTTATAACAATTGCTTGGCCTTTTATAACAAAACTGCATTAAATTTGTTATAAATAAAAATCATTATAATTTTGTGGCATGACTGGCTGGTATGGAGTTTTTGTTTGTTTTTTTTTTTTTCTTTCTTTAAATGGCTTCAGTTCAAATGCTTTGTTCATTCCAAATCGTTCATTCATATTCACTCAAAGGAAACAAAAGACCGAAAACTGCAACAAAAAAAAAAAAAAAAGCTATAAAATAAAACATTTTGAAAAATCATTTTACTACTTGTCTTTTTTTCATTTTATTCCATAGTTGTTGCTGCTGTTGCTATAGTTGTTGCAACTATCCGTTTTTGCTATAGTTGTAAGGCATGCGCCAATAATTGCTTAACATTATGCACTGGCATGCATGTCTCTCTTTGGAACTGTGTTGTTGGATTATTATTTTGTTTGTTTTGCTTCTGCTCCAAAGCATCCAACCAAAAAAAAAAAAGAAAAAAAAAAAAAAGTCCAGACTTTTAGTCAGATTTGCCGTTAGTTTTTTTCTTGCTGTTTAAATTTAATGCTTTAAAAAGAGTTTAAGAGCCTTTTGGAGGAAGGTATGTTTACTCCAAGTGGTACTTGCATTTGAACAATACACTTCACTCACAGAGTAGCACTTGTGTCACTACATAAATACTAAATTATAATTAATTAATTTGTAACTTTAAGCCTCAAAATTGTTTCAAACAATTGTCTTTTAAAATACAGAGCTTTCGCCCCTTGTAATTTTAGGTTTTAAAGTTCCTTTTAATTTTGTTTTGAAGGCAAATGTATGCATGTCACACTTCTGTCGTAGTTTATGTCTACAAGTATGAACTGCCTCTATTTGCTTCTGGTGAAGTTTAATAACTAATAGTTCTTAATACAGTTCTCGAGTCGACTTCCATAATTGATTAAAGAAAAGTTTGTGGGTTTCTTCCATCTCTTACAGAAGTCGAAATCAATTCGAGCACCGTAATCAGGCCCAATTATAGGTGTATTTAAATTGACATTCAGAATTTATATCAATAATACAGAAATTTAAATAGAACCGACTCCCTTGCTAATACATACGATTACTGATCAACGTTATGATGTTCTGCTGTGTATGTTGAAATGAATCAACCCAAATGTAAACTTGGTTCAAGTTTTACCAATCCTCAATTAATAAAAATTAGTTTTATATTATAAAATAATTTAATGTAAAAAGGCTCTCATCTCAATTTAGTTGTCTGTGATAAGTTGGTACTCGCGTTTTGCTTTACCAGAAAATTGGTTGTGAATCATAATTAAAAGCAATTGATGAGTTTTATTGTATTTATTGTTGGGTTGTGAACGCGAAAATAAGTTTCCAATAGAATCATTTAATGAGAAATAGTTTAAAAGTATTATTTATTTCGTCTGGGCCTGCATTGCCTTCTTTTCCAACCGAAATATTGCATCGCCATGATAACAACTTGTTTGTCATAAATCTTTTAGGTAGAAGAAGTTCCCAAAATATCTATTTTCTTTGTTAGGCGGTGTCACTGTTCACTTATTTTTATAATAAAAAGAGTATTATAAACTTAATAAGACGACAAAAATTCATAAGAATCGGCCAAGTAGAAGTAATTGAAAAATTATATGTATGATGCCACGAAACCCCAATGGCTATTTAAAGTTCCCAATCTAGAAGTATCTACATACATCGTTTCAAATTAATCCAATAATTCGAAATTGATTTATAAACGGAACACACACATAAAAATACAAAATAAATAGAAGACCAATTGATTTATAAACCTTCTTCTTTTTTAAAAGTCGTTTGAACAGAAAACTTCCTCTTTCAATTGCACGACTTTCAAAGAAGTATACTTCCCCCTTTACTTGAGCTGAAAATAATTTTTATTTTGTTTTTCATTATTATTATTATTATTAGTTTAAATTAAAAAAAAAAAAAAAAAAAAGGAAAACACAATAGCACATGGTCCATAGTTTTTGTACAACTATTATTATTATAACTATATTTTGTAAAGCCGTTAGTTACTCAGTGGCTAGTAACCAACCAGTCATAAAATTATAAATAGTTTAGAGCGTAACTAAACGTTGAATGCACCTGAAGAAACTTTTGTTCAATGTATTTAATTAAGATAAAGAAAAGAAAAATCCATTGACAGATATTGTTTGCAAATACTAATACATACATACATATTAATAATAAATAATAAAATAATTTTTAGTTGTTTTTTCATGAAAAGGTTTTTTTTTTGGAATTTCTCTTAACAAAGGTTTGAAAACATAGTTAGAAATTCTATAAAAGTTTCTTACAAAAACTAAAATAAAGGAAGTATTTTTTTTTTAATAAATGATATGAAAAGCATTCTGATAAATAAATATAAATAAAAAATCTTTTGCTAAATACGAACATAAATTTCAAATTTCTGGAGAATTTAGCTTTTTTAAGAAATTTGCTTGACGTAAATGTTTTTAAATGACTCTTGACTTAAATTTGACTTTTAGGTAACCAATTTCTTGGAACTTCTGCTTATCACATTAAAAGCGAACATAAGAGGAAAACATTCTTTAAGCTCGTAACAAACAAGATGTTCATTGAAAGTTAAATTAAATTATGGCAGCTGTAAGCAAAATAAAAAAATTAAATTAATTAAAAATCATCTGAGATGCATCTCAACTAAAGTTTAAAAACGGTATATGATAGCGGTAGATTACGCAAAAAAAAAAAAAACATAAAAATACGAACTACAAGATATACTTATTTAAATATATAAATAAATAGATGTGAGCTTATTTTTTATCTTTAGCAAAATACAGGGTGGCCTAAAAATGAAACGAAAATATTTTAAAAGTCGAAATATAACTTATTTTTATTAGAGAAAGTTCGTTGGATTTTCAGGAATAGGAATTGAAGAAAAAGTATCAGGAGAACTATTACTGCGCCTTGCGATTTTGTCGGCGACGGCCCCCGGTTCGAATTTAGCTTGACGGTGATGTTAGCTGTAGTAGTTAGCGCGTTGACTACAAAACAAATTATGACTTGGGCCCTGCGTTCGACCCATGGACAGGGCAAGTCAATCAACATCATATGTTTCTTTAATGTAGATTGATGAAGGCATATCACTGGGCACTACGATTAGCTACTACAGCTTAAGGAAGTTAATGCGTGAAATTAACACCAGAGGCGCTTCAACAGAGTTGTATAAAGAATTACGCCTTCTTCGCCATGTTCACCATCTATCATCTCTACCCTATTCCTTTATTTCTAGTTCTTGCACAATGTATTGCATAAGCAAGGGTCCTAAAAATAATGCTTCAGGCGGCTAAAAACAAAAAATAAAAATTAACTTTCTTCAAAGTATTGTGCCCACTGGTGGGTGCTCAAAAAGTATGACTGTGTGGTTAGACCACACGGATGGTTGACATATTTTTGAAAAACTATATCCGCTTTTAAAACTTTTTTTTTTACTTCCTAAACTAATGTTTTTTATGCGCAAATTACGAAGTCCGTTCGGTCCTCAAGTACGCCGATTCTCTTTTAGTTGGGGCACGATCTGTGGCGAATATGGCTGCGAATTAAAATCTCCGTCTTTTGACAGACAATACTTTCGCTGAAAATGCATATAATCACATAATATCACGTGTAATAACAGAGCTTTCAAAAATTGCTTTTACATTGTAAAGTTTAACTTCTTAAAAAGCAAAGTATTTTAATATATTTTGAGCAAACGCTCAGTTGAATCACTGTGCACTATTAGAATTCGAGTAGATTTTGTCAAAGTTTAAACAAAGCCTATCTATTGTGCACTTGTATCTACTAGAAAAAACTAATAATAAAAATCAATTAAGAAAAACGAAGATTTAATAAAAAAATTTGTTAAGTAGGTCTTAACTAATCGTAGAATTAACTGAAGAGAATTACGTAAAAATATGGTAAAACTTTTCAATTGAAAAAATCTTACTTGAATTAAAAATTTAATTGAAAAATTTAAAAGTATCAATTATTTGTGAGAAATTGGCAAGCAGAAGTTTTTGAAATTTAATGGTTTCTTTAATTTTAATTCTATTTATAACATTGTTTTACGCGCAAATAAAATTAATTAAAATTATTGACGTATAAATTAAAATATTAATTGAAAAAAAAACCTTTTTTCTGTGAAGTCTTCTTAACTGGAATTAGAAAAATAAAAAATAATGTGATTTTAAAACCATACAAGTTCTAAACTATTCAAAGCGATTTGGTTCTTTTTGCGAAACCCCCTGTTCTTATTTCTTTTAATTTTCAATACCAACTCTAGTAACTCGAAGAAGAGTTGAACATGTAAGCCAAGATTTAAATTTCAAACTTTTTATGTATTTAATGTTAAATTTTAATGGTATTAATGGATCGTTTTCTTGCTGTTGCTGCTGTTCGTCGTTGTTTTGCTTGCAACATTAAACTGAATAATCATCGTTCGTTGCCTATAAAAATTTTTTAGTTGTTGGCGGCTGTTAAATTTTTGCTACATCTTCTTTTTGAAATTAAAAAAAAAAAGAAAATATAACCAACCACATGTTTTGATATTTTTCGTTTCGATTTCGGTTTATCGTTTTGGTTTTATTTTAAATTGTTTTGCTTTTTTCTTTGCTATTTCTCTTGTATGAATTTCTGTTTTCGTGCCGCATCATAACATATGCTTCCGACTTTCTCCCTCAGTATTTTTGCGTGTGTATGTGAATTTGATTTGTGGAGCTGATATGTGTGTGCTTCTGGGTGTTAACGGAGTGCAACTCTTAAGTATTTTAAATATCACAGCTTTTGGAAAAGGATAAATAAAACAATTTTAGACGACGCACATTTTCATAGAAAACATCAGAGAATCCAATATTATAGGAAACTCTTTAACTTAATAAATATGTACGTGTATAAATCAAAAATCATTGTTATTTCGTGGTTACGCTTTTTGTCCAAATATTTGCCAAATGTGACCATAACTTAACTGAAAGTGATGAATCATTCTAAAAAAATAACAAATTAAATTTAAACAACAAACACTAAAATTAGTGACAATTACTTTCGTAATTGAGTCAATTACACATAAGCGGGAAAGCAAAATTTATATACAGTTGAACCTCGATTATCCGGTTCTCAGGGAACCGAAATAAGCACGGATAATAGAAAAACACGGCTATGAGAGGTTATATGAAAAAACTTATATTTTCTGCACGGATAATAGAGGCAAAGCACGGTTAATAGAAGTACAAAAACGAAGATCAGATAATACTGGTTATAAAATAATGCGAGCAGCATGCCTGTTAATAGATTTAACCGGTTAATAGAGACCCGGATAATCGAGGTTCAACTGTATATTTTTATTAATGGTATGTTTACATGTGTGTCGAAATCTAGTCGTTTTAAAAAGATTTCCAATACAAAAAAAAAAAATCGTGCCAAACTTCTCCTATTTTTATGTGTTGCCAGAAAATGGAATTGAAAGTCTGGCTGACTTCCAAAACGTCAATTGCTTTGTGTTTGAACAAAGCAGCACATTTCATTACGCCGCAGTACAATGATTATACAATGCATACAATTTCAAAACGCCGCCGCCAAGTATTTCTAACGCAGTAATAAAGCGAACAAGGCATCGGTTTTATAGTTGATTCATTGTTTCGGAACTTTGCATTTGTATGTGATTTAGTAGTAATACTATATACAAACTTTGTATACGAACGTTTTGGAAGTCAGCCTCTGTGACCACGTTGAAACCAATATGAAACCACTTGGGGCATGTTGTAGAGTTGGCAAATCATATGCAAACGACATTCCAGTGTTGTCAGACTTTTTCTTATATTCCTATGTATGTTGTCAGAACGGCATGAAAATGCAAAAAAAAAAAAAAAAAAACGTTTTGAAAGGCTGGCTCACTATTGGTGCGTTGGGACAAACATGGAACTACTTGAGACGTTTGTGTAGTTTGCAAGGCGCGAAAAAGCGAAAAAATTAAATCTTAAGCGACCTTAAAATAAGAAAATGCCGACATCGAAAAGAGGAGGAGTTTAAAGAACTTTTTCTTGGCTCTACTCAAAAGAAAATTATTTAAACTAAAATTATGATTAAAATAATAAACGTAAAATAAAACTCATTTGCATATTTTTCAAAAATTAATAATTGTGTTTAATTAGCAATCTGACTACGCTTGAGATAATTTATCGATGAAAAAAAGAAACCAAAGTCGTGAGTATGAAATTCCACCTGTTTGTGTGAGTCGAAAATTGTATACTCTAAAATATTGCTGCTGGTTGCTGTCATTTTATATTTATTTCTATTTTTTTTGTACTAAACTATTTCTAAGAAAAATACGTAGTTCTACCTTCTCCCCTGTGTAGTCATACGATTTTTGTTGTTGCCTCATTTTCTACAACACAAGTTGACATTTTTAACACTTTTTGGCATTTGTGCGTATCAAAAAAAAAAAAAAAAAAAAAATACAAGTAAAATTACCCGAATTGAAAAATACAATTTAAAATTGTCACCACAACTATGTATTTTCTGGTGTTTGTTTGTTTTTTATAAAAAATGTTGGTGTTGTAACTTTTACACGACTTTGCCAGTCGAACGTAATGCATGACACAACAAAAACAAAAAATGTTTAATGCTACCACATGTTATCATGCACCTCATTACAACTATAGTCTCGCAAAGTCTGAAACAGTTGTTGTTGGTGTAATCATAAATTTTTATTTAGTTTTTTTTTAGTTTTCATTTTTTCAAAGGTATTTTTGGCCAAATGCCTGTTTTTAACCAATAATCAATAGAAGCAAAACTTAATTTTTAATGTATATTTTCTGATTTTGTTGTTTTCAATCAAACACGAATTGTCTATTTTAGTAAAATGTTTTTTATTAAAACAAAGCGAAAAAAAAAACTTTTTTAGAGATGTCGGGAAAATTATTATTTTGTTTTAACCACTTCTGAGGGATTGAAGGTCTGAATGATCTTGCCAAGTTAATGGAGGGAGAAACATAACGGATGTTGTCATTACCTTTGAAGATAGTTTTTTTTTTTTTATTCAGGGGTGGTTAAATATCACGTAACGCTTATCGTAGTTGTGAAAGGGTCTGTTACATATTTGTTATATTGTTAATAATATATACTCTGGAACTTTATTGTCATATCGTACTACGCACTGTGCAAATTATAAAAAAATATTATTTTTTTTTTTCGATAATTAGCACCGAAAAAAAATTGTCTTGAATATTTTCGGTATTGAAGGAACAATATCGTTTCAAAATATGCCTATTTTATATATATATAAAAAAAGATAAATAATTAGTAGGCAAGACGATTTTTTGTGATGAACTGATTTTGACAAATCTTATACCAAATCCAAAATATTTCTTTACAAAAGTGATAAAGTTGATAGATCCTAAATTTTCCCACCTAAAATAGAAAATTTTATTGCTCTCGCTCAATTGTCTAACGTTCCTTTAAAGTAGGCGTTGTTGTGTTCATGTGGGGATTTCGGAATTGCGAAAGGGGAAATACGTCATTCTGTTAAAAGTGTTGGAACTTAGAAGACTTCTTATGAAAATGAACATCCATATCAAATTGTTAAAAAAAAAATAACTTAAATGGTATAAAAGTATGACACTATAAAAAATTAGAAAACGGGAAATAATTAAATAAGTGGCTGTATTTATGCTCATATGATTGCCGCTGTATAGATTTTTTTTATTTTAATGTGTGTAATCTTACAGGCTCAGTGGTATAAGGGACTAGCTCCGTACGTGTAAATTTGCTAGCTACTTTGACATCACCCCTAGCCCCGCTACAATTTACATTACATGCATTTGAGTGGCAAATTTAACACGGCCTTGTCATTAGAGGTGGCCATTGACCCCTCTCTGCATAACCCTATGTCACTTACAAGATTCTGCATGAAGTACCACTCCTAAAGAACAGGGGGTTACTCTGTATTGCGATGCGAAAGCAAATGCGATGCGAAAACAATGTAAATAAGATTGCTTTCGCATCGCAATACAGAGTAACCCCCTGGTCTTCTGCTAGTAGTGGGTAGTAGTTGTTACAGCTACTGGTAACTAGGCACAGATGTAGTAGGCGAGTGACATAGCCTTTCGCTAACGCTTTAGTACATAGAGAGAAAACACCCACCACTTCGCAAGCCACTTGTGCCAATGGATCCTGCTTACACCACAGCAGGGACATACATACATATGTGGGTGCGATACATATACATACATACAAACATACAAAGTATTTTTAATATATATTTAAACTCTCGTTTACCAATCAATACTATTCAATAGTGTTCATTTTGAAGGATGAGTGGACGAATTAAATTACTTAGTGTTGAATATATTTTGATATTTTTCACTTTTATTTTACATGTTTTGTGATAATTTATCTTAACAAAGTCTCCAAATACAAAATATTAAGAGTCATACAATTGGACACCAGTTGACAAGTTGTTGGATAAAAATAAATATTTTTTTATATAAAAATTTCCTTTTAAAGATATTTTTCAATTTTCAAATCTTTCCAAATAAATAAATTAATTTTCTTTTCTCTTCTGTTGCAAGTAAGACTTTTTATGATGACAAAAATATTGTAAACCATAAAATCTTTGCTTTTTTGGTAAGTTGTTAACTTCTTACTGAAATACCGACCGAAAACTTTTGAAGTATCTAGGCGAACGGTAGTACACATTCACTGACTCACTGACTCATCAATATTATTGGGCACTTCCAGTATAGCTAGAGAGCTGAAACTCGGTACACTGATAGGTCCTGGTGAGAAATTAACCAGAAAAATCTGAAAACGGGCACTTTCCACCCGAGGGGGACTAGGGTGCCCCTTCTTTGTATGGGGCACTTCCAGTAGAGCTAGAAAGCTGAAATTTGGTACACAGGTAGGTCCTGATGAGAAATTAACGAAAATGATTTTTAAACCGGCACTTTTCATCTTGGGGACTATCATGCCCCTTCTTTATATGGGGCACTTCCAGTATAGCTGGAAAGCTTAAATTTCGTACACAGGTAGGCCCATATAAGCAATACATATAAATATTTATACAAAAGCAACTTAGAAAAAAGAAGTGAGATCCACACAAACACACAAATGTGAAAATAAGGCTAAGTTCCTATCCAGAATATTTCGGTCGTAAAAAGTACTGAGATCAAAATAACTTAATTGGCCGACATAGCATTCTCCTGACTCAATTGAAATTTGCATCTGAAATCCCCGAAAATTCCCAAAACTTTCTGAACCTTCCAATAATTTTTTTTTGTGACACACTCTTTATCTTTACTTGTAATTATAATTCCTTCTAATTTCCTTCTATAAAAAGTATAAATATCATACAGTAAAAAATATATTTGTGAGTTTTTGTATAAATAGATGAGCTTTGGAATTTTTTTAAACATAAAGGGTAAAACATCTACTGATGAATTGGTATAGCTACCAACGAAATATATATCTAGATATTGCTAACCCGCAACAAATAAATAAAATATAAAACATAAATACTTGAGTACATGCTCAAATAAATGTAAAAATTTTGTAACGGGAAGATTTGCTTTTCATTTTTGCCTTATAGAATACTTTTAATGGCAACCAGCGGTTGTCTAATTGTATAGGTGTAGAAAAGTAAACACATTCATAATGGAATATCATACAGTATTTAAAGGGCACCTATTAACATATATTGCACGCATGCATAACTTGAAGTAAAATTATTTGCAATGAAGAAATAATAGAAGAAAATTACAATCTTATGATTTTAAAATTATTTTGGCGCTGTTGCATTTAAGTAAATAAATCGTAAGTTCAGTCTTTTCACCAATAATAATCTATTATGGCATTTAATAAAAATTAAATAACATAAAATTTCACTTACGTCACACGTCTGACTTTTAATCCTTTAATGCCAGTTGACCCCAAGGCAACCAACTACCAATCATACTACACGTTCGAATAAGCAATAACTGACAAAGAGTCAAGTAGTCTGTCTTAAAAGCCAACTGCTTATTGTCAATCAAATGTGTTGCCTGTCTTATAATTCAGCCTTAAGACAATTGCTGCAATCCGGCTATCTTGTTTTTTTCGTTTCTGTCTGCGAAGAAGGCAAGAAAAACAAGATTCTTTTAAAACTCTAAATAATGAAAAGTTTCACTTACGTTTTCTTTTTGTTGAATTTCATAAAACAAAGAAACTTGAAGAAAGAAACAAAAAAAGAAAAACATATGCTACTCTGATGCATTTTGCTGGACGATTATTTACGCATATTCGATTTATTATACTTCTACTAGAGTACCTACTTGTTTCTACATGGAGTTGATTAGCAGAAAAGGATTTATAAGTTTTGCTGTTTCGTTAACAATTGAAATCCGATATCTAGACTTAAGTAGTTTGAGAGATTGAAACAAAGCCAAAGCAAAATTAAAAAAAAATCGACTTATTAATTTCTTTTTTTTATATTTTGTTTCGTAAAAAACACATTAATGTTGTCGCTAAAAGACGACATATGGAAAAGAGTGAATAACAAGGTTAAACAACAAGGTTCGGCTTAGATGAATTTTAATTCCACATCACAAATTTATAAATATAAATTTTTTGATATTAAAAAGTGACATTTGGTGAAATTCAAAATATATTTTAAAAGATTTTAACAAAAATTTGTTTTCGAAATAATACCCTTAAAGACATTTACGGCGAATCTACAGTAAATACTGCCGTTTCGGAAAATACCAAATCTTTAACCACCCCCCTTGGAGCGTACGTAATATGTGCACAGCCCCTAATACAGCTTAACAAAGTTAATGCGTCTACTTAACACCGGAGGCGCCTCAACACTGCCTTAAAAATTAACATAACGCGCAAAGCAGAGTTGAGAACGAGTTAAGTCTTCTAAGTTTTTAATATCTATCTTCTCTACCCTGAGTTCCGGCATAGTGCACTGCATACGCAGGGGTCATCCCCAGAGTGCTGATCCTAATTAAAAAAAAAAAATAATAATAATAATAAAAAATATTAATTCAGCTTGGGCACGATCTATTCCCAAATATATTAAAAAAAATTTATTTCTCTTCTAGGCACCATGTTACTTCCGTCGAAATATATTTATAAACATGGGTTTTAGGTGCATTTTAAATTCCCAATTATTTTATGCATTAATTCCTGAAAAGAGATGAAAAATTTTTTTAATTAAGGTGGTTATAACTTTTTAACGATCGGAGTATTTTTTTTAATATTTCTTTTGTAATATATTAGAAAATTTATTTTTAATCAACTCGTAGAAAACAAAACAAGTCGGGCAAGATTTCACTTTCCTATTTGCAGAACAGTGGACCAAAGTGGGTAAAAAATATAAAATTTTTTAGTCGAATGTCTCGTCTCTTAAACTGTTAGGCCGAAATTAATTAAAGCGGTCTTTTTTAAACTTTAATTTGGAAATCTACTTACTAAATTAAATTTTTATTAGATAAAAAATAGCATGTTTGAATATGTTTGAATGTTTCATAAGTCCGAGGTGATCCCCATTGGAAGCTTGTGGCTTCGCTGCTGTTGAAGACATAAAATCCCAAAATTGTCAACTTAAACACAATAGCACCTCCTTAATTTCGTACAAAATTTTATTGGAATCGGATCGCTGGCTTAGAAGCTGCAGATTTATTTCCATTTTTATTTCCAAAATCCCGCACTGTGCGTCATCAGTAGATGCATGGATATAAAAAGCACTCAGTAATTTAAATTTTATCTTTACAAATTTTCTTCTCAATTTTAATGTTTAGAATGTTGAAATCGCACTTAAATCAAAACTAACCGCCTCAGTCGTTAAATATGATTACAAAAGTAATAGCTGTATTTGCAACAATGATCATCACACCCGATCATTGCAAGTACACATATGTACATACAAATTTCAATTTAAGCACATGAAACATATTTTGTTAAGCAAAATATGGCCATAAACTTGTTTTGTCTTGCCACAAGATTTTAATTCAGAATATGATATGAAAAGTTTTTTACACTTGTATCATAGCAACGATGATCATGTTGATCATAATTTTTAAAGTCATCTGGATTCTGAGCCAAGCTGTTGCATGCTGTTGTTTCGATGTGGCAAAATTTTACAAACTGCTGGTTGCTTCAATTGTATGCAACTCATTGATACAAAACTTTGAAATTGTAGAAGACGACACCCGTATACATTTTCAGAATAAAAATGACCTTGTCTTAACAACTGTTGGCTTAAATGGCGACAGGTTGTTGTTGTTGCTGTGGTAGCTGCTGTGTTCTATTCACTTAACCAAAGTCTGCAATTTCATGTAAAGATTATTTTTGTTTAACCAGATGCTTTTCTCACTCCCAGCTTACTGCACCTGATGCATCAAGTCTTTTTGTGTTTAAATTTTTATCTTGAAGATTTTTTGGCTCTTCGTTTTATTTAATTTATTTTAATTTAAAATATTTTGGGTTGGATTTGATGTCACACCACAAAGTAAGAAAAACAAACTGTTGCCTGCCACACAAATTAATTCGTCTTCTCATCTTTTGTTCATTATTATTTCATGCATTTTTGCCATTAAAGTTTTGTGTGCTAATACGAGTATGTTATTTTTTATTTTTGGTTTGTTTTTAATTTAAAATTTAATTTTTTTTCTCATGCACAAAAACGTACCTACATATGTATGGATGTGTGATTGCGTTCGTTGCTTTAAACAAAAAAATTTAGGTCGTCTGTCTATACCCTGAAGTTGCCATCCACAAACATGCGAACATCGAACATTATTTTTATGTGCAACATAACTTTGATTAGCAAGTTTTCAGAGGAATATTATAATATAGTTTGTTCTCTTTCTCTGTTCCTTATGTGCAACACATGGCTGGCATATTTATTTTTTGATTTTGTTATTTATTGCAGTTTTCTCAAGAAGAGCATGCAACAGAATACTGTTGCGATGTAGTGATGATTATTTTTTTTTTGGGAAATGGGTTCCGCCATAATTTTTGCACGATTTACTGCTTTTCTGATTTCTAAACATTTGAGAGAATTAATGAAAAGTATTAGAAAAGTATGGATTTTTAAATGAAAATACTATTGTTTGAAGGGCTTTTTCATTTAAATTTGCCGACATAATATTTTGAGTGTAGTTTTAACACCGCTTTAGCTTGTTTGGTGGTCAAATGGCTTGATTTCCCTTTTGATTGTAGGAGAAAATGAAAGAGAGTCCAGTCCGTAAGATTTTGTCAGTTCCTTTCATCTTAAATATTTTATAGGCATTTGATCGTGCAAAAATCGGATATATTCATTTGATATTAACTCAAAATTAATTATAACCACAGAAAACGAAATTTTTTCGTCGGACTCGAATATATTGCGGTAAATCTTCACCTTATCACCATTATAATCGTGTATCTTCGCATTCATAAAAATTGGTGAATTATGGGCGGTCGATATTTTGTTGAAACAACATATGTTTTGATATAATTACTGTACAGGAAAGTGCGAAAAACATTTGTAGAGTAAATTCTTTTTAGAGAAAATTGTATTTAAGCCTTTCAACACTTGCGTTAATTTATTTTCTTGCTATTCTAAAATAAATATTTTCTCATTTCCTGCAAATGCTGCCTTTTTCTTTTCTCTATACAAATACATACCAATATTTTTTATTATTGTTGTTTTATTATCATAACACAACATTGTTGTTCATGAATTATTTCATGATTTCTTTTATTTGCTGAGGAAAGTATTTGTAAAGAATGTGGAAAAGTTGCCGGATAAAGTTTTCATAAATACAACGTCATTAAAATTATCACTTCATTATAAGAGAAAATCATTGCCATTTTTTCCCCCTTAAAATAAAGCTTTTTTCATCTTCTTAATGAATTTTTTTTTATTAATAAAAAGTCTTTAAAAAGAACTTTAACGTTAAATGTGGCGTGAGTTTCTTGTTTTATATGGTGTATGCAGTGTGTTTGGCTGCGACACTAACCTGGCGGAAGGTGTCCTCTATTAAGTTTTTTTTCTTCTTCTAACTCTTGTAATATTGCACAGAAATTCAAGGTAATTGTAGAAAACGCAAAAAACCAAATGCAATTCAAGTAGCAGATTAACAGTCAAATAATGTAACTAATTTAGTAATTTAAAAGATATTGAATTCGGTTGCGCCGTAAACTGTTATTTTTTTTCCAGTTAAAATTGTATATTGAAAGAAGCTTAAACTAATTATAAAAGTACTTAAATGTCTTCTTCCCCGACTTTAGAAATAAAAGCAAATAGGAGGGTTGCTTTTTATATGGCACGTTATGTTGCGCTTATCATCAGAAAACTAATGCCTCAGACAGGACTCTTGTAATAAGTTGCTTGATTTTATGTGAAAGGTTAATATTTCAAAAGTTGGAGTAAAAAAGCTATGTATCGTTTCACAGGCTTTTACTTGTGAATAAAGAAAAAAGTACCAAAATTGAAAAAGTACCACTTTATCCCACAGAGAAAAAAAAGAAAGACTCTTTATTATTATGTAGTCCATTAACTGTATTTATAATAAATTTGTAAAGAAAAATTAACAATTACCAAAAGTACAAATTTTCTGCCGTTTTGGAGCTTTGAAAGTATACTCTGAATTTTTGCATACATGGTTCATATATTTCTTTTTATTTTTCATAAATGAATGTGTGTATATTGTAAACAGTATACCTCGTGTATAATTTTGTAAAATATACACAAACTTGTTTCATATCAAATAACAACAATTAAGACAGTGAAAAAAACATTGTGAAATTAATCTCATCGATTGAGTGGCCTGTTCAACATTTAAAAAACGAAAAAAAAAAAAAAAAAAAAAAAACGACTTGTAGGCGTTGTTGTCTATTTAAAAATATATATTGATATTGAAAATTATCCAAAATTGTTGTATGTTGACTAATGACAGGAAGGAAGTCATTTTCATTCCCCCATAAATTAATAATTTCTTTTTCAATTCAATCGTGGCTATTTTTTTTTTGCACTAAATCTGGCCATATAGGAAACATGGCCAGATACACATTTCAAACGAGTACATACTTGATTTGTGGCCAGTTTAACGGGGTCTGTATGTGCATAGAATCTCATTTTGGTCAACTTATTTAGTGACTCTCATTTGTACATAAATTTACATTTTGATGTTATTTTTTTTTTGCCCGCGTTTGTAGCACCAAAATATAGTTGTGAAACACTTGATTGTTTGTTGTTGAATAGTTGGGTTGGTTTGTTTGTTGGTTGGTTGTTGGCTGGCTATTTATTGGAAACAGGCCAAATATCTTTGCTATCTATATCACCATCATGTCATATCTCTCATTACTACTTGAATCCAGTTTTAGTTAGTTGGGTGTGTGTGTGTGTGTGTTTTTTTTTTAAGTTGTTATAATATTGCTAAAATGAGAAAGCTTTAATTAATGTTTTGAAAATGATGCGTTTTCTGGATAAGGTAAGTTTTAATGAGTTCATATAAAACCATTTGATTTAATAAAAATTAAATCGACTTCATTATTTTTTTCAGATTATTTTTGTAGTTTTTAAATTTTAGAACTTTAAATACATTTGGATTTGTAATTAAATTAATATGCATATACATATTGGATTTGCAATGCATTCATAGAAAATGAGAAAATTACTTAGAGAAGGATTACAGAACAGGGTAAAAGCTAATCAGTGTCAACCAAACAACATTATAAAACCTAATTCTAGCAAAGAAAAGCCCATTTCAATACAAAGCAGACGCAGTCAAAGCTTAAGAAAACCCAATCAAACAAAAAAAGATTTATTTTAAAATCAGTCAATAAATTGATGAGTTACGGGATAATCAAGATTTTGCGGGAACTTTGTCTTGGGAGACCAAAGATTCTAATATTCAGAAAATAAAGTTCATAAGTCTTCGATTTATAATAATGAGGTGATTGTATCTTCACAGAGAAAACAGTGCATAATAAATACCTAATAAAATAGAACAAAATTAATAAGATATCTTCTCTACGGATTTTTTTCAAGAAGGAAGTCTTATTTATTATTTTAATAAGGAAAACCTTTTTGAAAAAAATCAATAAGAATACCTAATAAAAACCATAAGTTTCCTTCTTGATTTTTTCAAAAAGGTTTTCCTCATTAAAATAATAAAACTTCCGTCTTGAAAAAAAATCCGTAGAGAAGATATCTTATTAATTTTGTTCTATTTTATTAGGTATTTATTAGGCACTGTTTTCTCTGTGCGATTTTAGGAAATACAAATTTGTTGTCATCAGAATGTCATGATGGTACGTTCGGAATGAAGTTGTATTATCTGGATGAGGGGCAATGAAAACATTTTTATAAAATTTACGTCTGTTGGGACTCGAACCAAGGAGCTGTGCGGTTTCGTAAATAGGCACTCTAACCACCTCACTACTACACCTTGCTACATGTTACCAGCCAATTTAAGTAGATGATTTAGACATGATCATACAGGAACCTAATGAAATCAATAAGAAATACCTTTTTGAAAAAATCAATAAGATGGCCTAATGAAATCAATAAAAAATTCCTTTTATTTACAATTCATATGAAAACCTAATAGAATCAAAAAGTTTTTCTCTATATATAATTTTTTTGTGCCAAAAATAACGGAAATTGGGTAAAAAAAATTGTGAATAACAAGTTTTCTTTTTGATTTTATGTATTTTCGTTCTTGATAAAATTAAAAAGATTTACCACATAAAAATAGTAAGGAATCTCTTCGGAAAAATCTTTGCCTCTTTCTGTTGGGATACCCCTTAGCCTAAAAACGTTTCATAGAGAAAATCTTCTTGATTCTCTTAGGCAGTTTTGGCTCTGTGTTCGAGCAACCTTTATATTGAACATTATTCGGACTTTTCCCGAGAGAACGAAGTGATATCTTTCGATTGAAACATAATATGTTTTGACAATTTTATTATGATTTTATTATGAGCTTGTACCCAGCAAAATAAAATTGAATGGGTTCTAAATGACGTGATTTTTCATGACTTCTTAAGAATGTATTTTTTATAATGGGTTCTTAATGTATTCATAGATTTCGTTATAATTGTCATTGTCGAACTCCTGAAAAACCCATTCATTTCTGCAATTGTTTCATAGCAAAAATATCTGTCACGTATTAGAACTGATTTATTTTACCAATGAAAAAAAACGTATCTAAATTATCGATTTCATTGCATTGGCTTAGTTCATGCGTTCTGAAGTATTGCTTTTTATTTAAATTGGTGCATAAACACATGATCTCCAATGTCACGCCTGTCTTAAAATCATGCATGTTTCACCTAAATCGAACCAGTTCGTAGTCATTCAAAGATATTATTAAAATACTTTCTTGTCACTTAAGATTTTGCTGGGTAGAGGTAGAATGAATTATAGTGTTTTCTTTTCTACACACAAAATGGCACCTTATTAAAAGGTACATATCTGTGGCATTAAATAATAATGGCTTAAGTTGACATAAGTGCTTTTTCATTTTATTACATATTCTAAATCTTCTCTTCAAGATCTATCACTCAGCTATATTTCAAGTATAAAATGTAATTTTTAATAAAACTATACGCGATTATATTTTAAGTTAATTCTTTTTGGAAAATAATACATAAGCCATAATATCTTATTTCAACTTAGTTTTTTATGGTAGCTACATAAATATTAAAATGTTTGAGCTTTAAAACTTGTATACATTTAAGTTGAATAACTAAAAGTCCATTCAAATTATTCTTCAAATAAAAAAAGACCTTACATTTAACTAAGCTTTTATAAAACGAGAGATTTTCAGTTTTTCACATTTTTCAATTTAAACTCAAGCACTTGTCTCGACTTACTGCCAATAAAAATTATTTCGCCTTTCAATATAATATCTTAAGATCACTTTAGTGTTTTTTTTTCTGCCAATGGATTTTTTCATAACATCTTAATTAAAAAACAAGGAATAATAACTTATAAAACTCATTTTTTTTTTATAAAATTAACAGTTTTGTTCTAAATGAATGTGCATCTTTTTCTTTGACTAAAAATTTTATATAAAAACCAAACACAATTTATTTTAGACAAAACCCTTAATATCTCAAAACATGAAATTTCGACTTAAGCCATTATTATTTATTGCCACAGATATATAAAATGTCTTGCCAACCTTGTAATGATGCAGCTTGTTATTTCAATAGAACTGAACACAACGCCCTGTTTTCAACAGCTGACAGCTAAGTTTTATAGGGCACTATCAACACTGTCGATTTTTACGGGGCAAAAAGTGCAGTGCCTTCCACCCTTAGTGAGGATGATTTTTTTAGAATTAAACACATTGCCCTTATAGAGAGCAAAACGAACACCAAAGTACATTTTCTGCATGGAGATGTACCATTTTTTTGTAGAAATGAAAACACCATATGTCTTTCCAAAATTCTTAGCTTATAGTCATTTATATACTCGTACATCTACATATATAATTAATAGACAAGATAATTTTTTGTGATGGACGTAGTGACCATATTATTCAACTGATTGTAACGATATTTGTAATATATTAAGAATATTATTCACTGAAGTAAAGGAGATCCTGTGTGTTATTGTGGGTTCAGAAAATTGGGAGCTGTAAGATTGCTACTAATACTTGCGCAAGTATTAAAGGCGCTCCAAAAAAATAAACGCACTAAACAACATTGTACCACAAGCATTTTTTTATAACAAACAGAACCTGCGTAGCCATTAGCTTGTCTGCAGAAACCATCCAGGGTATCAGCGGCAAAATATTAAAAACAGGACATTGTTGGCATCAGTCATAGTATAATAGTCGTAACCACGTCATATCCATCCTCCACTATAACGCCAAAACCGTTTAATGGATTTGAATAAATTTTTTGTTAGACCGACAGCATGTGACTCCGATTAAAATAAAGGGCAGTTTTCAAGGGATAAAAACGTGGAAAATTAGTACTTTTAGTACTTTTTATTATTTTACTAATGGTGGTTTCTTTTCTACACACAAAATGGCACCTTGTTGTAACGAAATGTACATTTATAAAATGTCTTGCCAACCCTGTAATAATACAACTTTTTATTTCACTAGAACAAAACACAACTTATGAAAAAGTGGAACGCTCTGTTTTTAACAGCTGACAGCTAAGTTTTTTGTTTTTTAATCAACACTGTCGATTTTTACGGAGCATAAAGTGCAATGCCTTCCACCATTAGTGAGGGCGATGCTTTTAGAATCAAACACACTGGCCTTTTAGAGAGCAAAACATTTTTAAAAACCGAACACCAAAGTACATTTTCTGCATGGAGATGTACCATTTTTTTGTAGAAAAGAAAACCACCTTATATATTTACACATTAAAATTCAGTGTATTTTCTGCGTGATAGTTTGGTAGTTTGGTAGTTTTTCTCTTTTCTTAGCAATTTGGATAGATTTACACATTTTATGTTTTTGTGAACATGTGTTAATGATTTTACCTCTAAGTTGTAAAGCTATCTTTTGGTGGTTGTTGCTGTCAATTTGTTTGATTTTTTCCACTGATTTAAATTAAAATAAAATTGAACGCAAAACTGAGAAGTAAATGAGGACAAACTGGAAAAAAATCATGGAAAAAATAATATGTTCACCGATCGATAATAAAAACTAAAATAAATAAACAAACTGTTAATAAATGGTCAGCAAGAAGACACAAAAAATCCAAAGTTGTTGGCTATTAAATGCCTAAAAGCGGGCAGACAATTAGAGCGACAAAAAAAAACATGTAATTAAATATGAGCCTGCTGTATATACAGACAAACAGACGGACCTAGAGACATACATACAAAGATACATATGTATATGGGGGAATATTTAATTTATTTGGTTTAATGTGTGGTTGTTGCTGTTGTTGTTTTTCCTGTAGCATTTCCATGACAACACCCAACCACGACAATGTTCCACTTGCTGGGAAAAAAATGTATTGAAAAAACAAAAACAATGTAAAAAAAGTATGGTTTAGTGGGTTTTTAGGTGGTTCAACCACTAACAAAAAAAAGAGCACTTGCCATTATTGAGACAAGTGCTTCCTTCATCCAACAGCAAGTTAACATGTTGGGCTGCCTACGATTGGAATGATATTAACTTCGCCTAAAACAATTTCTACCCGCCTCTACGAAAGAAAAGCCACAATAATATTTCTTTTATATAGTCAACTCTTTTCATTTGTATTATTAGAATTTTTCATTGGAACAATTATAATTTATATGTTCGTTCCTTGCAACAACATGACAGTGAAAAGTTCAATGGACTTTTTGTTTATTTCATCGGTTGGAGGGTGGCTTGGTTGTATTAAATATTCTATTAAAGGGGACATTATTAGAGCTTTGTTTTTATTTCGCTTCAATACTTTGTTTTCTTTTTTTTTTTCATTTAATATTAAAAATTTTTATTTACAATCCCAGCAAAGATTTCGATTGAAAAGTAATAAATGGTAATAAATATACCCTACACTATTTTTACTTTAGAAGTTCAATTGATTACTTTAACATGGCAAATAACAAATTAAAAATTTCGATATTTAAAAACTAATAAAAGCCTTTGCTGAGTATGGAACACATGTAAAGTGTGTTTTATGTCAAGTGTTCTACTCAGTGATCTACTCAGCAATAGTTTTTTTTACTGGTTTGAAATTAGTTTATACAAGCTCGCAGGCAAAAGTAAAATTCGTTAGGAGTTGAACCACAGGCAATTCTAGTGCGACAAAGTAAATGGGGTAACTAATGTAGTTTATAATTGGAAAGAATGTTGTTCGTTAATTGCAACACATTAAATGTTTTTGCTAGAATGGTCTCAGTTACCCAACAGAAATGAAAATATGTTATTAAAAAAAGTCATTAGCATGTTTAATTTGATTATACGGAGTAAAACAATCAATATAAGAAAACGAAAATAAACAAAGGTCAAATAATTGTTTGCTTCTGGTTGAGCTCTAGTGATAGTGTATATGGATAATCCTTAATTACACATGTAGTCATATCATTTACAAACTTAAAAATTACCATATGCCTGAAGAGAAAACCAATAAGTTTATATACAAAAACATGAAAATCTGGCCGAACTTGAAATATTTGTATACAAACTCGAATGTTGTTTAAGAAATGCCCTGAATACAACCTTGAAAAAGGTACGTACTTGAATAAAATTAAAAGACATTAAGATGGGCGAAAGCGATGGGACATGTACGTTTCAACGATCATCTATATCTATACTAATATAATATTATAAAGAGGAAAGGTTTAATTTTTTTTTGTTTGTTTAAAATGAATAAACTCCGAAACTACTGGACCGATTTTGATGAAATTTTCAGGGAATCTTCAGAATATTCAGGCGGGTGACATAAGCTATATGAAGTTTTGATTGGACAAAGAGGCGTGGCACCGCCCATATAACCCAAAAATTTAAATCGCCATATTTTGCGCATTTTTTTACCTACATCGATGATATTTGGTTCATATGGTATTGGCATAATTTGGAATACGTACCAGGGGAAAAGTTGGTGGGACCACGCCCCTTTTTAGGAAATTGAAAAATCGTAATATAGTCTTAACTACTGAACCGATCGTCATTAAATTTTCAAAATAGGAATTTTATTTTATAACGAGGGGGTAGCGAAGCGCACCGTGTATATCTAGTCGAATATAAAATTTATTTAAAAATCAATAAACTTTATGCGAACTACAGTATTCCATGGATAATTGCAACGTTAAAAATCTCAGACTTTTGGGTATTTAAGCAGGAAAAAGTATTTATTTTCATCGACGAGGTAATAACTTAATTTTTGAATGATTCCTAATACATATAAATTTAAGGAGAAAACCAATTAGGTACACTTTCAGGCATTACTATCAAAATTAGATATTTTTTCAGAGTATGCAACTTTGTTTATGTGTGTGAAGATAAATATGCCGAGTTCAATATATTTTACGTAAGAGCTTACATCAATCATGAGATATTTAACTCAAAAGCTAAATAAGTTTAGTCGGGAAATTGTCAACATACATAGCTCGATTGAACTTTTTGGTTTGCATCTTTGCTAGTTGATATAAATGTATCTTATTTAAGATAACTTCGTATGATCTCTACGGGAATTTTGACCATTTGTGGGCACATTTTTGTTTGTCACTCATTTGGACCAATGGGAAATTGAACCCAAGGGTCCATACTTATTGACTACTTTAGTCCGATTTCTCAATTGTATTTGATAATTTTTCTATAAAATTTTAAAATTAAAATTTATGTAAATTTTTGATGATCTCTGAGAGAATTTTGCAATTTATGGGCACATTTTTGTTTGTCACTCATTTGGACCAATAGGAAATTAAAGACAAGGGTCATACCTATAGACTATGTAATTCCGATTTCTCAATTGTATATCAGAATTTTTCTATAAAATTTTAAAATTAAAATTTATGTAAATTTTTGATGATCTCTACGGGAATTTGGCCATTTGTGGGCACATTTTTGTTTGTCACTCATTTGGACCAATGGGAAATTGAACCCAAGGGTCCATACTTATTGACTACTTTAGTCCGATTTCTCAATTGTATTTGACAATTTTTTTTATAAAATTTTAAAATTAAAATTTGCGACATTCGAAAGACATTGAGCAAAGCTTTTGTATTTTTAAATAAATTTTAGGGTACTGGACCGATGATATCCAGCAATTCTCAAACTCAAAAAGCAACGTAGAAAGAAAAAATATTGATTCGTTCGAGAGATATCGTTGATTTCGAAATTAACGCTTTATATTAATAACACCAATAGTTCTTCTCAAATGGATCTTTATATGGCACCTCTGTTTTAAGGCTCGGTTTTGGTTACTTTTTTTAAATTTAAAAAGATGTCACCATATTCAAAATTGCAATGCTTAAGCAACTTTCTCTCTAAAACGCTACGATAAGAGAACCTCCTATTATTTTGATTAAATTCAAGCGCGTGCTTTAAATATCACGAGCTTTAGCGTTTTATATGGTTTTATAATATTTTGCTTAAGGCCTCCTCTATTTCATGTTAGTCATGTAATTTCCTCAATTCACTCATTCACATGCAAATTAATTATTTTATTTGCAGTCTTTTTCAATTTATTCGATTGCTAGGCATTGATATAACAACAATTTTAAAATTTGCTTTATCTTTTATTTCAAAATTAACATTGACTTTTTCGAAATGTGTGCAAATGGTCAATAAACTACAAAGACTTTGCAAAAAAAAAAAAGGGAAATTAATTAAAAAAAAAATCATCATGATTTTGCAAGTAAACACGTCTTTTAAAATCAAACAATTCAAATGAATGTGCGCGTAATTGTTTTGTCAGGTTTTATTGTTTAATTGACTTTAAGATTTTAATTAGATGCGATAAATTTTTTTGTAAAAAGCAGCATTATATAAGAATTTTTATAATAAATAATTTGCAAAAGTTCTCAAATATCTAAATGAACAAGTGTTTCAATAACTATAAAAGAGAAGTAATTAATCACAAATAATTTTGTTAGAACTTTTGAAATCGTGTCAGAAGTAAATAATGACAAGCAGAGAAATCTGTTGTTTGTCCGATGTTCACTATTAGGAACTTCATAGTTACGCTCCTTAGCAAACTGCTATGTTCGTCTGAAATTTTATATTGATGAGATCATCCGTTAAAATCGGCACTCTCTATCCTTTATGAAAAAATTAAGTTTGGCCCTTCACACAATTTGCTTAAATTTGTAGAATTGTCTAATCATTGGCGCTGTTTCTATTAACCTGGCTTAATTGCGTACGATTTAAATACATCCGATAGTTCTAATAACTTCCAGAATTTACTTTTCATTTAATTTTTTTTTAGTATTTTAATTAGTGTCCGGCTTATGTTCGGTTTCGAAAAAGTTTTCCAATAAGAGTGATATGATTTCTTAAAAAAAAAACACACTTCTTGTTAAGGAAATTCCAGTTTTTTATTTGATGTGAAGTACAATCGATACAATTAAGTTTTAAATAAAACGTCATCCAAATGGCTTCCACGACTTCTTCTGCAGGAATCATATCGATTAACCCAATTTTCGAGCTCTTTTTCCACTAAATCAAGTCGTATGTCATGAATGGCACGTTCACAGAAAAAAATTTTTCACCAATTAACTCTTTACTTAAAAGTATAAAAAAATTTGATTAAATATTTAATTTATTTAATTAATTAAATTTTTAATTGTAATAAATAATTTTAGTATAAAAATTTAATTAATACTATTAATTTGTTCACTTGTGCAAATTAATAGTATCAATTAAATTTTTATACTAAAATTATTTATTACAATTAAAAATTTAGTTAAATAAATTAAATATTTAATAAAATTTTTTTATACTTTTAAGTAAAGAGTTAATTGGTGAAAAATTTTTTTCTGTGTTCAATATTGAGTTGAAAAGCTTAAAGAGAGTCTGGTTTATTTCGAAAGACCAATGACTTCAAATAACTCTACAAGAAATGGTCCAATGGTGTTAAATCACAACTTCTTGGACGCCATTCAATATCACAATTTCTTGAAATAATCGAATCACCAAACTTTTCTCGCAATAATTCAATTGTTGCATTTGATGTGGGGCACGTAGCCCCGTCTTGTAACACCGAGCTTCATTTCGAAAGAAGTACGGACAAATTGCGGTCTTCGGCAAAACTTGCCTGAACGGCATCATATTTGCATTACTTCGACCGGTTCTTTGTCTTATTGGCACTTGAACATTTTGATAATAAAACTGAATAATTTGTAAACGTTGTTCTTGTTCATCTCTCCATGATGAAATTGTAAACACTACTGAATACAACGAAAAACAAATGACAGATCATGAAATATTACAAATGGCCGGAACGTCACTTCAAAATCATATCATCCCTATTGGAAAACCATTTATAATTTCTTTGTATGTGTTTGTATATAATCGGAAATAAAATAAAGTTCAATGCAATAAAACATTAAAGTCACAAAAGTTGAAATTACGAATTAAATTCAAATCAAATGTGATCATCCCGTACAGAATCCATATTTTTAAAAATTTTATAAATGGAGTATAATTCGATACAACTCAAAGTTTTAAAAAATTCCTATTATAGGCTCTTGTAGAGGAGTACCTTGGCTACAAATCCCCATCACATTTTTTCGCCAACGATGACTCCTTCCAAAAAGAAATTATTACTTTTTTCCCATTGTTTTTTATGTCAACAGAGCATTGTTAACCTGTTAACAGATCTCTGTTAAATTCTATGATTCGTGTTTACGTTTAAAAAAATCAGGCGAATAATTATTGCGTCAAAATTTTAGTGCTCACTGTAAATATTTTCAACTTCTATTCAAATTTTTGTTTTGTTTTCTTAAGTTTCTATTTTAAAACGATGGTAAACAAATTCAAGGTTGCTAATTAATTTTTTTTGTTTATAAATAAAATTGTAAATTGAAGTTGTAGTTTCGATTTTTGCCAACTAAACTATTCTCGA
This sequence comes from Lypha dubia, assembly GCA_947311025.1. NCBI lineage: Eukaryota > Metazoa > Arthropoda > Insecta > Diptera > Tachinidae > Lypha > Lypha dubia. The sequence continues at coordinate 21,756,824 of OX371260.1, read as the reverse complement.
TTAAAGTAATTTTCTTATTTAAAAGCTGCTGATAGAGTTTTTATTAATTAATGAATAATATGGAAAAAAAAATAGCAGAAACTCTGTTTGCGACTCAATTAATGTTTACAAGCTAAAACTTGGAAAAAATACGATAGAAGAGGCGGACAAAAGGGGGATTTTATTTTTAAATTTAAATTTTGTTTATTAAATTTAAAGGTTCCTGTTTAAATTCTAAAAATAATTTAGACAGAGTTTTTATTTTGTATTTTTGTGTCTTACAGCTGCCCAGTATTTGTTTGTTAGTTTTTATTTTTCAGATTTATTTAATTTCAAGGCTTTTTTCAGTGTTTCAGTTGAAGGTTTTTTTTCTCATTTGAAAATTCCTAGTTTCGTATAATTGTTTAAAGTACTTGTACTTAGTTCAATTTGAAGTTGTATTAAAAATAACCCTTTGGGAAGTATTCTTATAATCATATCCCAATTTTTTATGATATTATTTTTAATAAGCAGAGTAGTGCCATTAAGAATTATAACTTCTTTGAGTTAATCCGCTGCCACCATCTCCGATTCTTCTTAAACTGGGTGTGTACTTTTAGTATTATAACAATGTAGTGAATACAAAATTTTGGGGTTTCTGTCCCATTTGATGTTGATGATATGATCAAATGAGCAATGAAAAAGATACCCGATACTACTACTGATGTATGGCTGACGGCAACCTGATGTATTAAAAGCCTAGCCTAAGTTTGCGCTCGACCCGCAATTTTATGACCAATATTTCTGTTTGCAGTGTTTTGTTTTTATAGCTTAAACCTCTTCGATATAAAAATTCTCAAAGATAATCATTGTGTTTTACAAAACAAGGCACTGTTTGTCCGTTAACCAGAGCTAAGTGTCCCATGGCATATCGTAGCTAAAGAATTTTAGAATTTATGCTTATTTCAAATAATTTTGTACGAATGAAAACATTTTTTGACATCGTGAAATACGCAATCAGTTTTTAATTTACTGCCTATTTCACAATGTCGAAAGAATTTTTTAATATATTTTTATTCGTATGATTCTATATGAAGCAAAAAAATTCTAAAATTTTATTTTTTGTATTTGTAAGAATGAAAACAAAACAAATCAAAATTCTTTCAACATCGTGAAATTGGCAGTTAATTAATACACAAGAAGAGAATAACGTTGGCTATCGCTGATCATCAGCATTTGTTAAGTCTGTCGAATGAACTTGATCGAAGTTCTGTTATAGATTTTTTATGTATTAGAAATTTGTAAACGATTGCATCGTTGTATTAATTCGATGCTTCAGTGGTCTTGCGAAAGTGCAAATGTAAAATATTGTAGCTTTATAAAAAAAATCCAGCAACAAAATACACAGAGATGTCAACAAAAAAGCTACGATATTTTGCATTTGCACTTCCGCAATACCATTTGCATCAAACACTGAATACCGCCAATGTTTTCCATTTAGCTTCTCAATGAACTTCAAAATGTTAAGTAGGGGAAAAATATCAAAATACCATCAAGCTAAATTCAAAATTTTAATTAAAATTAACAAATTTTAAAAAAGTCATCATCACATGTTCTTTCAAAAACATGAAATTTTAAATTTTGATTCAAATCGAATGAGTTATTAACAAATAACATTCACAAAATTAAAAAAAAAGGTGTGTTTTAGACGGATTTGAAAAGAAAACCATTTAACATAAATTAACATAAAATTAAAAAAAAAAAAACATAGACAAAGTTTTACCGCTTTTTTTTCAAATTAGAAAAATGTGAAAAATTTATTTGGCCTGCTGCCAAATGTTTTAGTTTTAATATTTTTTCATCATCTATTTTTTTTAATGAACGCCATCTCCAAACATTTGAAGTTAATTTTTTATTCAGCTTTATTAACAAAAAAATTATTTTCTCATTCATTTGACTCCCCTCTGGGAAAATTACATTTTATAATTTAAAACTTTTAGTTTCATTTTAAAGAAAAAATATTTTTGTCTTTTGTTATAATTTAGACGCGGTATTTTAGCCGTGACCTTTTTTTGGCTGTAATAAATTTAAATTAAAATTTTTTTTTACATAATATTACTCTACTTTGATTGTTTGTGTGTTTTTATGTTTGTTTTCGAAAAAGCCATGTCAAATTGATATTTATGTTTGAAGCATAAATAGTTTAGTAATAATAATACAAAAATTCTTTTAATAATTACACGATGCAACAAAATTATTATTTTTTGTATGCCACCTGATGCACAAACCAAAACGATTTAGAAATCACTTGTAAAAAACTTATCAACATAAGCCTTAAGCCTAGAAAACTCTTGTAAACACTATAGTAAATTGCTTATTAACAATTGCTTAACTGTAAAAATTTAATCCTTGTGATATTAATGCTTTACTGTAGTATACAATAAACTAAAAAGTTTAACTGTAAAATAAGCTTACATTCGTAATATTTTTGTAAGCTTAGGAATATAATCAAATAACAAAAGTTCTATTTTAAAAGAATATTTTTATTTACATTTGTAGACTAATTTATTTTCATTTTGACCATATATTTCTTGCGATACTCCTGTCTATTTTTGTCGAACTCAAACAATGATTTTGTGGTTCTAACGAAGTCCTCCTTTTGCGTTGCAATAAAAATTGTACATCTGTAAAATTGAAACAATCAATCTAAATAAATATATTAATATGCAGTATTTTACTTATTTTAGCTTCATCTGCACAAATGTTTTCCGCTCTCTTCTTTTCTTTCTGGTTCTGGTATGCGTCAAGAAAACTTATAAAACGATTGCCAACATAAAACATTCGCAATAGTATTTGAAAAACTGTTATGCACGCGAAGTCTATAACATGTATTATTGATAACAGTATTGTACTTTTTCAAAACCGAATGTATAAACTTTTAACATATTGTATTTATATAAGTATGTATGCTTATAAAAAGCTATAGAACAATTTTTATGATAAGCTTACTCCAAACTTCTTATAAAAAAGGTTCGATTTTAAAATTGCGTTACACTAGAATTTACATCAATAACAATATATTGAAGACATCTAAAGGTCAATATTTTTAAGATAGGTTTTTATTTTTAACAAAATCAAACAACGCCCCACAAAATTATAATAAACTCCATGAGCAGATTCATTGAAAATAGAAATTTTTGTGAGAATCTGGTGACTATTTTATTGTTAATTAAACCAATTAATTTTAATGGGAAATATATTTCATTTAAAAGTGAATGCGTTTCAGTTTTACGATTAATAAATATTTCAAAATATAATATTTTTGTTGTAATGAAAATAGGCCATTTTGCATCACTCTTGAAATTTTAATATTAAATAATTTGTTTGTTATGCAAAAATATTTTTTATAAATTTTTATAAATTTTTTATTCGACTACTCGATATTTTCCATACATTCACTCGATATTAATTATTCGATTACGGTAGTTTTGTTATAATTGTTTTCTTAATTTAAATTTTTTTCATGTTGAAATCAAACAATCACCTTTAATTATGTAGATTTACAAATGATTTTTAAAAAAAAGTATATTGTATGTATTTGTAAAGCGACTTTTAAATACGTAGAAAAAAAAAACAAAATTGAAAGTCTTCTTCATGCAACATCATTTTCGTTATAGTTTTTCTTACATAACGATCAGTTGATCTAATTAAGTTTGGCTTGTGGTGCTCTTTTTTACTTCTTGGCTAAAGTTAGTTTGGCTGACTTCCAAAACGTTCGTATACAAAGTTTGTATACAGTATTGCTACTGTATTTAAATCACATACATATGCAAAGTTCCGAAGCAATGCAACAACTATAAAACCGATGCCGTGTTTTCTTTCTTACTGCGTTAAAAATACTTGGCGGCGGCGTTTTGAAATGGTATACATTGTACAATTATTGTACTGCGGCGTTATGAAATGTGATGCTTTGTTCAAACACAAAGCAATTGACGTTTTGGAAGTCAACCTTTGTGTTAAGCAACAAACGAATATTGTTTCTCAATCCAATTATCAAATCCGTAGGGCAGCTCTAGCAACTCTTAACAATTTAAAAAGAAATTTAGGTTTAGGCTGGTGTCATCTACCAGTAAGGAACTGTTCCACTATTGAATGCAACCGACAGTTTATTAAAAGCGAAAAAAAAACTATAATATGCCAAAAAGGTGAAGTTGTTGTTGATGACTTCAATCGTCCCAACTATTCTTAGCTTCGCCGTTTATGTCATACTGCTCTAGAAGCCTGATATGTTTCCGCCTGTTTTTCGCTCTGAAATCAATGAAAACCTTTTAGCGAAGCTCAATATAAATATCAGATAGTATTCCAGCACTGTAAAGTTGAGACTTTTGCTAAATAAATGGTAATAAATCTGCTGGTGGGATTTAGCTGAAACTTGAAGCATCTTTAGAGAAGGAGTTAAGCTTTATAACGCGTATCTGGGTAACCGTCTTGTTTAAACGTGACTAAAAATTTTTTTTTATAAAGTTTTATCATCGGAAAAAATGCTAAGAAGTCGACTGTGTTGAAATAACTGTGTAAAAAATTTGTTTTTGTTTTTCAAAAAAATTACCTTTAATATTTTCAATTTAGTAAAAAAACTTTGTTTAACTCATGCCACTCTTCAATCACATCATACATAGAGGCCACATATTAACAATGCCTCATATATTCTATAATTTTAATATGTACCCTACATCCAAAAATGGACGAAAATTTATAGTTTTGAAAACAATTTTTCTGTTTAAGATCATATAAATAAATTGTGATTACAGATTTAACAAAATTCCAAATATATCTCTTTATTATATAGAGAGTTTGGTTAAAATTTAAGAACCTCTTCCATACAAAAGTAAACATTTAGAAAAATTACAGTTTATTTAAACTATTACAAAAATGTAATAAAATTATTTTATTGCCTCAAATTGACATTTTTAATTTATATATGAAAATCTTTACTAGACGCAGTAAAAAAATTATTCGTTTACTGATCTCGACATATTCCGATTGTAGGGTATGCTTTTGAAAGGATATGTATATTGAATGCGCTTAACTTACTTTGATTTAGTTATCAAATCATCTAAATTTTTCATTCATTTGCATTAATTTATTTTAAACTGTTAAACTGATAAAAAATTTATATTCATGAAGATCTATGACGCCATCAGTGCCTAAAGTATTATCCCATAGAAAAGAAATCATTGAAACCATTATTCTATCTGTGGGGTCTATAATCTGATCCCACTGTACGAGTTGTTAGAGATGGAATTAATTCAGTGATACATCAAGGTTCTGTTCTTCCTCCTTCCCTCCTTCCTAATTTTCTTAATGAACTTCTCTGTCAAATTTTCAATCTTATCTACTCTTTTGGTAAGAACATTACCTCATATTCAATTTTTTTTTTGCTGAATTTTAGCGTAATTAGACTACTTTGAATTGAAAACTAAAATTATTTAACATTATTTTCAGTAGACTAATTTTTGATTTCTTTTTCTCTTCTTTTTCTTTTTTTTTTAGGTAAGTGCTCCTTTAAAAATTTCGTCTAGGAAGCGAAATAAGACACACAATATTTTTCGCAACATCTGTTATTAAAATCAGTAAGTAAAATGTCTTAATAAAAGCAATTAATCACTGGATCTCTTAATTGCTTATAAAAATTTTAAATTAAAAACAAAAAACAATATTAATTTGCAATCAAGGTATTGCTATTCCACTGTCGTTCGTTTCACCACAAAAAAAAAAGTTCCCTCAAAAAGTGTTAAAAGGAAAATAATAAATGAAACCTAACAAAGTTTATCTAAACAAGTCAATTAATCAACATATAAAAAAATAAATACTTTCTTTACCGGTAGTTGGTTAAAGAAAAGGACGGTCTGTCGATCGTTGGTTGTTTTATAAGAGTTGTTATACAAAACTAAAGCCTTTAAACTTAACTGTTGGTTTTTCTAATTTTTTTTTTTTAAATATTACAAAGTTGCTCATATGGGTGTTAATTAATGTTTTTATTTATTAATAATACAGTTTTTTTGTGTCTTGTAATTAACAAAAAACTAAGCAAAACTAAAATATGAGTTTTTTTAATTAATTATTATCAAGAGAAATAACACAAGAAATAAAACAGAAATACCTGTTTGATTATAAATTAGTTTAAGGTGGATTACACATTAACAAAAAGATAGATAGAAAGATACGGCCGCAAAATAATCGTCCAAGTGAAAATTAATAAAAAAAATGCCCTACCCAAAAACAACAAAGAGGAAAAAAAAATAAATATTTTATCAAAAATGAATAGATAGCAATCGACCAGAATATTAGGAAATTTTTCACTGCGACAAATTGCCCAAAAATTTGAATAAATAATCACCAACAACTTTATGTTAAGTCATTTAATTCTTTTCTAATTTTTCGAATCATTATTCATTTCATTTTTAAGTTGATGATATTCAACAGCTGGAAAAGTCTTTTGCTGAAATAAAAGTTTGTAAAACTTGTCAGTTACTTAGAATTTAATATGAAATGTGTCTTAAATGTGTGTTTGCCGCGATAGCCCCTAATCATTCAATGTTTTCTACTGGAGGTAGAGAAGTATGGTATAGGAAGAGGGTTGGTGGCTAGGGGAGTCTTTGTGAGCATTTCAGTTGAATGTTTTATACACTTCACTAAAAATGGTAATTTCCGACGTAATATTAACATGAGATCCCTAAAGTTTATATATATATATTTGAAGTGAAAACTTCTATTGGCGCGGTACGGAGGTTTTGGGTGGGCTAAAATCTCTGACTTCGCGACACCGTCATAGTTTTTGACATCACGCTCGCTCCATTTTGAGCGAAAAAATTTAGGTGTTGGGCCTTACTACGGTTCTCGAATCGACTTCGACTGTTGTACTAGATTAAAGGAACACACTACATATTTCTTTAATCTATTACAGCAGTCGAAGTCGAATCGAGAACCATAGTAAGGCCCAACACCTAAATTTTTTCGCTCAAAATGGAGCGAGCGTCGTGATGTTGCCATATATGAGTAAAACACTGATTTTTTGGTGCAACAAAGAGGGCGCACTCGTCAATTTGAGTGAAACTGATTAAGAAGAGTACACAAAGATGGCGCTCTCTCCATTTTGACCGAAAAAAATTTAGGTTGTTAACTTCTCGGGCGCAGTTGCATTTGCGTTTACAATAAGTGGCATGGCAAAACTAGCAGGTATGCAACAACAAGTACAACAATCCAAAAACAACATTAATTTTGTTGGTATAAAGCACTCGCTTCATATCAAAACACACAAACAAATTAAAAGCATTTTAATACGTATGAGTATCAAACTGTAACCATTTTGTATGTACTCTCTTCAAACTATATCAGTTTGTATGAAAATTTGCTATAAAGCGAGCTCAGTCAGCTGTGCTAGTAAGCTCACCTGTTGCATACGCCTTAATAAGTGGTTAAATTTGTTGCATGTATTTATATACAGTCGAACTTCCATAACTCGAATCACCATTATCCCAAATAAAACTTCGACTTACGGAGACTTCGAGTTACAGAACTTTTTGTCAAAATAGAATAAAAGGTTTTTGTAAAAGGTGTTCGTTTTAGAATGTAAAAGAACAAGCATATGTAATTAAAAAATTACAGTTAAGTAAAATATTCTGAAATAAGTGACTGACTGAAATAAGTTACTGGGTCCTTACTCTTTTACTACATAAACGAAATCCAGATTCAAACGAGTTGATATCGATTCCTTATTTTTGAAAATTGTTGAGACCGTGCTTGCCGGGATACCATATTTATCAGCTGCTTCCTTTTTCTTTAATCCATCTTCGACGTCTTTTATAAGTTTATATTTTTCTTCAATTTATAAGCATTTTAAAACACGTTTAGTTGTCATAATAATAAAAAAAAATCGATTTCACCATTTATCAGCTAGCCCGAATTATGCATAGAACTGATACTTACGCAAACAAAAAGAAACAAAATTGTAATTCCCCAAAAAAAATAAACAAAAATAGCATGTAAAATATACAAACCAGCTCAAGCAACAAAAGAGAGTTAAACAAACAAGCCATAACTAAAACAAAAACAAAAAAAACCATTTAAACAAGAAGAATTCTTCGAGTTATAGAGAACATGTGTATGTTTTTTGTTTGAGTTATGGAGAACTTCGACTTATGGAAGTTCGAGTTACGGAAGGAAAATTGTATGTGATTTGTTCTTTTGACGCTACTGCCAACCAAATTAGTTCGAGTTAGAGAAAATTCGAGTTATAGAAGTTCGAGTTATATCTACGCATAATTTTTTTTGGCAATAGCACGTGTACTGTTGTAGTCACAAAACGTTTTCACTTCTGTCGGCACTCCCGGAGTGCTACCCGTAGTTTTTTGTGGATCCTTATAATGGATTTCTCAGTTAGAATACACTTTTTAAATTTAGTGTTTCTCTTTTGCGCAAGAGACAACTCTAAAATTTGGCAGCTGCCACATATGTTTATTCCGATTATTAAAAATGGAGCGAGAACAATGCGTTATAATTGTGAAAACTTATATTATTTTAAAATGAAAAGTAACATTCTTTACGAGACACCCTTCAGAACTAAACTCTGTCTCGTCTTTATCTTCGTCCGTTGATAAAGATATTTCTGTGTATAATAATTATGTATTTCGTATGTGTATTTGTGTTTGTTTGTTTTCTTATACATAGTTTCGTCTTTAGTGGTGCTAATGTAGCGTTCAATTAATGTTGGAACCCCACATGTATTTGGATGAAATTTGGTAGACTGATAACATGTGATCAAGGTTAAAATATGGGGTACTTTTTGAGTCGCAAAAAATTTAAAAAAAATTGGTATTTTGGTACTCTTTATTTTTTTACTATGTAATATTTTATACATTCTTTATAAATCAACATACTTTTCGGGGGTGAAATGAGAAAAATCTGGTACTTTTGAATAATGATGCATTTTTACTTTTAGTACTTTTACTCTTGAAAATTCTCTTGGATGAAATTTAGTAGACGAATAGCGTGCGACCTAGATAAAGAGTATTTCTTAAGGGCTGAAAAAGGGAGTACTATTTGTTTGTGTTTTTAAGTAAAGCAAAGCTGGTCCTTTCGGTGCTATATTTTTTTTTTTAAATTTATTTTTCATATTAACATACAGTGTACTTTGAGGGGAGTAAAATGAGGAAAATTTCGTATTTTTGGTATCTCTTTGTTTCTTCGATAAATTTGGTATACAGCTGTTTTTTACAAAATTTAACGCCAACTCTGTATGTTTTATTACTTTCTCTTATCAAAAAAGCTACAATACTTTGCATTTGCACTTTCACTAGGTCATTTGCACCTAAAACTGAATACTGCTAATGTCTTCATTTTTATTGTTTTTCCAATGTCCACTCGTAGCCGATTTAAATAAACAACTTTCAGTCTCTCTGTTTTTTATTTGCCTGTCAATCTTAATTGTATGATGGCGCCGTCAAAAAGGGGCAATTTTTTCTTTGTCATTTTCTTTTCTTCCTTTTGCCAAGTCAACAACACTTTAGTTTAGATATACTTTCAGTTTATATATATTTTTTTTTTTTAATTAAAAAACAAAAGTTTAAAAGTTAAAAAAAATAGATAATTTTATATTTAAGTTGAACTCATAATATTTGCTTTGCAATTTATTAAAATTTTTAATTATTATCGCTTTAAAAGTGGACAAGTGATAAAAAGGAAAACAAAAAAGAAATTATAATTTTTATACCTTTTACGTGTGTCAAAGCTTTTATAATATGGCCAATCATTTTCAGTTTATTAACTTATACATATTTTTATATTAGTTTGATTTCTTTTTTTTTTTGTCTTCCTTCGGCAAATGTTTAAGTGACGGACTGGCTTTGGTTGTACGTACGGCTGGGTTGTGGTTCCATTAAGAGTAATTGGAAACGAAGCAAAATATTAATTTATTATTTATATATGTGTAGGTCGTATGTACTATGTACGAGTATGTTTGAGTGTTTTAATTTTAATATTTCTTCTCTATTGTTTTTAAAAATATTTGCTACTTTTTTGCACTATTTCAACCACGAAATGCATTGAACTTTTGTTTTATGATGCAAAATTAGAAGACAAATTTGTAATATGTGTGCTTTTATGTGTGCAGCTTAATATATAAAGGCCCCAACTCATTTTTATTTCAAATCGTATTGATCACATTGCGAAAACATATCCTCTAAACTATCGATATAAGTTAAAAGGCGATTTCAAAAAAGCGGGTTAAGGTCTTCATATAAACATTAAGAGAAATGAAATCAAAACAGTGTCTGTTAAAATTGAATGCATAATTTTAGTCATAGGACTATCACATATCGATCTGGAGCTTAAAGGCAAGACCATTTTTGTTTTTGGACTTTATACACTTTAACTAAAGTTATATCGAATTAAAAATAGTTATTAAAAAAACTGAACGGCATATTTTGCTAAAATCGGTGCAGTACTTTATCTATGAACATTGAAAAGAAAGATCATTAATCGCTAGAATACGGACGATTGTGTCGTTCATTGTTACTACTAGTTCATTGTTACTACTTGCAATGAAATGCAGCATATAAATGAAATGTTTCAAAAAATTTATAAACAAATAAAACAACTGCTATTAATTAATAAACCGCATTCCAAATTTTCAATAAAGACAATAAAAATAATAATCTAAATATCTGCACTCCTTTTAATTGTTTCTTCAATACACACACAAAATTATTGCCTGACGTTTTTCAAGAAACTTTTGTCACAGAATAACAATTACTTTCAATTAATATTTTAATTGAAATATATTAATTGATTTCATTTTCTTTCAAAACAATGCTTTCAGATTAATTCAATTGAAATTAAGACACCAAAAAATTTTCGAAATTTCTTTTAAATTTGTGCAGATTCAATAGTTCTTCTGAGTATGCGAAATTGTTTTAAGAAAATTAATGGAGTTTTAAAAATATTTTAATTAAAGTTTTAATTAAAGTGTAAATTTTTTCTTAATTAAAAAAAAATAACTCAAAATATTTGTTATGTTAATTAATATGTACTAAAATTTTCATGATTGGTGATGTGATTAATTTTTAATTGAATCCTGGTTATTTTTTTTTTAACATCTTTACGGCTATTAAATATGGGTTTCTTCTTCCTATATTTACATTAAAACACAGAGTCAAACTTATTTTTCTAGCATATAAAACTTTTAACAAAACCCTTGATTTGTGGCTGCCACAAAATATTAATTTATTGCATTTCATTTCCAATGACTGACTTTCTTAATTTTATAAGTAAATGAGAGTTGAATAATAAAAAACATGTGTAAAAATAATCATTACTTCAGTTGAAATTTATAATTTAATTAGAAGGCTGTCCATTACAAAGGAAATGCTTTACAAAGCCGGGTAATCTTTATAATTAATAGGCAATACGGTTTTTTGTGAACGAATTTATGCACACACTATACAACCGATTTTGACAAAACCTATATCAAATTAAAAGCATTTTTTTTCACAGAAGTGCGCGCGATATTGTGCGTTATTGTCGCTTCAGTGTTTTAGGAGTTGTAACCGTTTAAATTTGCTATAAATCCACATGTATTACTTATGCATGTAAGTTAAAAAAAAGAATTCAAACGAACTACTCAGGCGTGAGTGTTTGTCCAACTGATTTAGCAACGAAAGTAACGAATTAAAGATCATATTTTCTATGTTTGGATATGGTAGAATTGTGGGAATGTTAAAGGAGCAAAAGAGAAGAGAGTTCACTAAATAGCTGTTTTTACCCCCCTCATAACTTTGCTCCTCTTGATCATAATGTAATGAAACTTCAAACATAAGGTCTTCCGACCGAGGTGACCTCACAGGTTAAATTTGAAAGTTCTACCGTAAAAGCTTCCCGAGATATTAATGTGTGAAAAGACCATATTTTAGTACATATTCACTCACTGACTCATCAATATTATTAGGTACTTCCAGTATAGCTAGAGAGGTGAAACTCGGTACACCGTGTGCCTAGATAGTTAAACAATTTGCAAATTATTTAGAATTATATATTAATCAATAATTTATTAACTTTATACAGCATGTTTTTAATCGGGATTAGAGGTTGACCTCGAATGATACTCTAAATAGTTAAACACTGCGCGCGCTCTGCCCACTATCTCTAAAATGGTTCAAGATATAAAAAAAAGTTTAAACAAGAATTGTAGAGAATTTAATCCTCTACAATATTTATAATAGATATAAATAGCATAAAACCCATAGGAAACGAGATATTTGCAATAAATGTGTAAGAAATCGATTTTTTTACCTTTGACCTTGGGATATCTGAAGATGCGGACACCCTACGTAGGTTTTGAGACAAGTTTTAGGGTAGCAAAATAAAGGTTTATACAAATTTATAGCCGACTATCTCTCATTCCGAGATTCTTGCCTTTATTTGACTAATGTTCCTGACCCCTAATTCATAAACGATTATTAAAGTTATTGTGGCGTTAATGTACGAATTTTGTATGGGAAAACCGTTTTTAATCTGAACTTTAACTTTATGAATCGTTTATGAATTATGGGGCTGGACTATTAAGATCGTTTAGGTGAGAATTTGCTCATTACATTTTAAACAGGACGATTTGGAAAGAAATTTAAAATATGAAATGGGAAAGTTAGAAATGTTTTGGTTTGTGAAGTTCTTTATTTGTTAATTGCGCATATGATTTAGTAATAGAACAACTCTAAAATTCAAACCGGCAGCCGTCCTGACAATAGAAGCCAACACTATCGCAACTTAAACGAATACACTACCGTATGAAAATCAAACGAAAAAAAGCAACACTGACCCAAACGAAGATAGTTTGTAACTTCATATAAAACTTTTAGATGTCCAAATGTGAATGTCGCACTTTATCAACAAGAGGGTAATAACTCAAAATTTGCTTTAGAGGTCTGAATCCATCATAGTAAGCAAATTTAGTTTGGAGATATATTAACATTGTTTTTGAGTTAATTTTGATTTAATGCGCTCTTGTGGATCTTGTCGATCTTGTCGATGGACTTGTCATTAAATTATAACAAAATAAAAACTTTTCTAATAAAATTATTTAAGGAAAAAATTAAGGAATTGCCCCATTTTACACAACTAACAAATGTGAGTATGTTTGTGACGTCACTTAACCAACATGTTCAGAAGATTAAATTTTTGTGTCCGGGAAGGCGTAATCTGTAGTTCTATCATTCTTGGTCATACCTACATATTCATACTTTAAAATATATTCAGTTAATATGAGTACACAACAAGTGTTCGTTTAAATAATAATACTTGAGCTTCATTGTTGTGGCATTGTTTTGGCTGTTAGAAACCAGTTTTAATTACGAGGTGTAGATACCTGAAGATAGTGGAAATCGAAACAGTTTATTGAACTTTAGTTAATAAAAACTGCAAGTGTGCAACTAAAAGTGGGCAATAAAGAATTCTGAGATAGAATATGCAAAAATAAAAAAAATGTTAGAACGAGTGGTGGTTGGTCATGAAATGGATTTTGGCATTGATGAAGAAAAAACATCTGTGCTATGTTTACTTTTACTCCAAGTTTTGTTATTTAAAAAAAAAAAAAAATCAAGGAAAAAAAAAATATATATAAATAAGGTTTTCAAAAGTTGTATTAAAAAAATTGTATTTAATTTGTTTTTAGAATTTAACGCCCATATTACTGCAAGTTCAAGGCTTTTTGTGCTTTCTGTTTTAAGTATCGTTCAATAAAAGTTTTTAATTGGATTTTTTTTGTCGTTAACGCAGCTACTTTTGAAAATGCTAATTATATATTTTTATTAAACCCATAATTTGTGTTTTGAAAATCTTAAAATACAGACACCATTACTCTACTCTAATTAAAATCATGTGCCAAAACTTATATATTTTTTATCGGTGACAATAGTAATTAAATGTATGATTTCCATTTTACTCCATACAATTCGCGCAACTTTATTTTTTTGTTATCCAAAATCAAGCTTAAGATACAAAAAAAAGTCACACTTACAAAGTCTGCAAGCATGCATGCGAATAAAAAAAAAAAACAATAATTTAAATGACACATACATACATACATGTGAAAAATATACACTCGAAATTATAAAAGTAGATTTGAAATTGTAAAGCAGAGTAAAACTAAAGCTACGTACAGACGATTGGCAGATCTTACAATATTGTAAGATATGTCAATATGCTGACAACGTACTGACAATGAAAAATTTTTACCAAAAGGTAAATTGTCAGTTCAGACGATTGTAAGAAAACCTTACAATTTCATTGTAAGACAATTGTCAGACAATAAATTTATCTGCCAACAAAAATTGTCAGTTTACACGGTTGTCAGATTGTTGTGTGGAAAAATTGCCAGATGTGTTGTTAAACTTTGTCAGAACTGTCAAATCCAATAGTATTTATGGACAGCATTGCCAATAGAAAAATTATCTGACAATAAATAAATAAAACCTCTTCGAATCAGCGAAAATGTGTGGATTCAATTCATTAATTTTAATGAAGAAAAATTTAATGAAATCCCGCTAAAAGAAATGATCTCCAATAACATGGTAATGTAAAAATAATCATGAATGTTTTATCTAAATTGAACCAATTCGTTCATCACTTGAACCCATAATAATTAAATTCATGTTTTTGCATGTTATTTATTGCTGGATTTTGTCATAATTGAATAACAACGAGCTGGGCATGTCAAATCAGAAACATTTTCGATTTACTCTATGCGATCAGCCAAATTAATATCGGCTTAAATGTGCTTGAAAAGTGAACAACGAGCTTGTGACGCCCCTTACGGGGAGGGCAACAAATTATAGCTTTTATTAAATTCAATTAAAAATTCCATCGGTCTAAAGAGCAGAAATTTTTCAACAAATTTTGTTTGGTTTTTAATTCCATCGAAAGTGTCTCAGAGGAGTTTTCTTCTTGAAGTTAGTTCAGATGTCATATCAAGTCGGAATCAGAACAGCAAAAAATTTTCACTCAAAAATCCTGATTTAGGATATTTGACCAAATTTGTATTTTTTAGATTAAAAAGCACTAAAGAAAAGAAAATACTATAAGGGGAAGATCAGAATTGTCAAAGTCTCCTTTCGATCACAGAATTATTTTAGTAATTGTTGGCACAACTCCCAATCAAATTCGATGCTTGATGTGCCTCAAATTCGAATCGTAGTCGTTTTACCAGTATTGCTGCAAATAGTTGTCAATCTCATAGTTTTCAGTCTAGTCATTTGTAACGGAACCTGTTTAGTCAGGCAGTTGCTATTATTTCTAAAAGTACCAGGTGCTTATTTCAAGAAGTAATTCTGACAGTATACCATGGGAAAATTAACATTCATACTTAATCCCGCCACTAGCAAATGTAATGAATGGGTCTTGTATACAAGAGATCGTGTGTCTTCTTTTTCGTTAATTATTTATTCACAAACACGATTTTTAATTTTTCGTTCTTTTTTTTTTGCACCAAAACCAACTTCACCGCTAACACAAAAACATCTCTCAAATTATTGAGAATATTTCGAATAAAATTAAATAATTTGGCTTAGAAAAAATTTTAAATTTACCAAATTAATTTTATGGTGTAAAAAAAGCAGCACGATATTCAAATAATCCATACACACATGCGACTTCAAATATATTTCTTCGTGCATTTTATGAAATGAATGAAATGTGTGCTAATTAATTTGATTTTTTATTTCACTTCACTTCAACAAAAAAAAAAAAAAAAAAAAAAAAAAAAAAAAACAATTTCTTCAGTTTTTGTTCAAATATAAATTATAGCAAGTTTGTTTTTTGTTAATTAAAATCATAAAAACAGTCACACAATTTTATTATTTATTATGTTTATCATTGAATCGTACCAAAGAAATTTTATTATATGATGACTGAAATCAAAACAGACAGACTCCAACTCCACTTCATGATGTCAATAGAAAATTAACGAACTTTGAAATAAATGAATTAATTAATCTTGGTTACGAAATGTTGACAAATACACAAGACTTTTTTCAAGAGGATGTCACAAAAAAAAAGCATAAATAAAAGTTGCAATGCGAATAATATTTCCTGAAAATTTAACCTATAATTAAATTAACTCGAACTTTTATAAATTTTTGTAGTTTTAAGGAAATTGTGTGAACAAATTTTAGAGATGAAATTAAATCTTTTCACAGAATTATTTTTGCAGTTTGTTTTTTTTTCTTCTTTTAATTAAAATTACAAATTATTATTAAGAGAAAAATAGTAGAATATCTTATCAGATGATCACAAGACATCTCTACTGATTTTCTATTTCGTCTCATTGGCGTTCTTTGGTGTTCACTTTTAGCACTTGTGTCTGCGCGATACAACATTTAAATAGATAAAATAGATAGTTTGCATGGAATTTTGAGAAGGGCATAGAAGATTCCCATGCCATGTAAAATTAAGCGTAATTTAAATTATACATCGTTTTTTGTATCTTCAAATAACATGAAAGTTCCAAAGTTTTCGTAACATTTTGCTAATGAAATAATGAAAACAATAAATTGACAATAAATTTGGTGGTATGCTGCAGCTGTTTCTGTCGATTTTAAATATTAAGTCATCTTTGTTAGAAATAAACGTCAAAATATTCACACTAGCGGTGCTATTAAATTTTCTTGTCCTTCAAAGACCCCCCGGGGGTAAATAGTTCATCTTGTTGATTCTCAACAACAAGATGCAATACTCCCCGGGGTATAGGGTAACTGATTTTTGTAGACATAACGTTTTGTCAGTTACCCATAAAACTTATATGCTCGGACCAATCTCTGAATTAACAGAGCAACGGAATGTGCATATATTTTATAATGAACGTAGTGGCTTGCCACGTAAGTCTACATAGAAGGTGTAAGGGTACCTAAGGTCTAGCCCATGACCAAAACCAATAGAAAGTTAATCCCTTTTGGGATTTCCTTTCGAAACTTTACCAGTAGTTTGAACTGGTACTACGGGGCCGGCAGCCCACATGGGGGAATGTTTAACACCGGGAAGTAGAGTCCTCCTCTACTATACCGGTTACAGGATCCCATGGGCCGGTTGTTGGTTGAGGTCTCTTTCGAGAGTTCACGTAGTGGTTTTGGTTGTTACCAAAAGCTGGGAGAGGTGTCGGTTTAAAGACTGATGTTCGCTTTGCGGACTTCGTGTCTACCGATGCGAAGCCTCTATGTGCTGTTGTGAAACAACAGGATTCCAGAGTTTAGGTAGCTCGCTCACTTTAGCAAGGTGTTTGGACATGACGGGCCTTGGTCATGTCTGAGAAGTTGCTACCTGTTGTCATCCCCTCGGGGGTGCCTTCGGGTTCCTGAGTGGGGTGGCTCAGGGGCGATGGTGAACGCTTAATCTACACTAAGTGTTTAAGTACACCGTCAGATTTAAGCCGTAAAGGCAGGTGCTGACGTATACTCATTCACTCATTCACAATCTGTCCTTCAAAGTGTTGTTTCGCTTTGCTTATATTCTTATGTAGAATATATAAAAGAGGTTACCCTAAAAATTATTCATATTTGCAACATAAAAATTTGCACCTGTTGAGAAGTGTACCGAGAGCAAAGATTTCATCCTGAAAATACTTTAGAGACATTGTGGATGCGTGAAGGGCACCATCAGGTGAAGATTTCGTTCGCAAATATATTAGTGCGGGAAGAGAGGATGTTTTGCCAATAATGTGGTATTTGAATGAAGGCACCGAGGACAAGTATGCAAGGCGAGACTCAAGTGCTGTCCTAATAAAGTCTTCTCCCAATTTAAAATGCACGAAGATAAAGGCAGAAGTTCTTTCTGATGTCATGGGAGGCCATGCTTCTAGGAGGCTACTATAAGACAATTCAGTCTAAGTCAAATGCTATCAATTTCTAACGACTCCGTGGTAGCACTGGCAACGCTCGTGCATGGCTTACTGATCGGTAGGTCTACCCATTGATGGACTGAATAATCTTTAGTACGCTTCGCCATTTTAGGAAATACCATGGCGGAAGAAAATCCTTAAGCCTGGCCGAAATCCTGCTATGCTGGAACGTTTAGTAAGCAGTGCAGTTTTTGGATATTAATAAAAAATTTCAACATATTTTACTTGTATTAATAAGGAGTCTTAAGATGAAAAATGTCCTGAAATTAAAAAACTAAAAATGAAAAATTAGCCCTAAATATAAAAAATAACCCAAATGCAAAAATAACCTAAAAATTAAACCAAATTTTGGTACTATTTTGAATTTGTCAGTTATCAATGGGCATATTATTCTTTGAGCATTTATGTACTCATGAATGTATGTAACCTAAAGGAACAATACCTCACTAACCAAAACGACAAATATGAGTAAGAAATGACTTTACTACTCGTATAATTGCTTATGCGGACCGAATAATTGGTTGGGAGTATCAACCCATATAATTTTATTTTGCTGCTGTAAATTGTGATAATAAATCTAAGCAATAGTTAGTTGCAACAACCGATAAAAGGTCGCTATTTTAATGTAAATTTAAAAAAACATTTTTTCATTTGCAAAAAAACAATCATTTGTACTAAAATGCAATTCATTGTGTATGGTTTTCCAATACGAGTGATATGATTTCTTTAAAAAAAAACACACTTATTGTTAAGGAAATTCAAAAGTTTTTTATTTCATGTGAAGTACAATCGATACAATTAAGTTCTAAATAAAACGTCATTCAAATGGCCTCCACGACTTCTTCAGCAGGAACGAATTCGATTAACCCAATTTTCGAGCACTTTTTCCACTAAATCAAGTCGTATGTCATGAATGGCACGTTCAATATTGACTTGTAAAGCTTGAAGAGAGTCTGGTTTATTTCGAAAGAACAATGACTTCAATAACCCCATAAGAAAAAGTCTAATGGTGTTAAATCACAACATCATGGTGGAGGCCATTGAATATCACAATTTCTTGAAATAATCGAATCTCCAAACTTTTCTCGCAATAATTCAATTGTTGCATTTGCTGTGGCAAAATCAGTTTATTCACGACGTTTACGGTGGTCCAATGGCTTCAGTTCTTGAGTGAGAACCATTTTAGACGGATAAAAGCACAAATCCTTTCTCAAAACCCGCCAGGTTGTGGTTTGAGACAGTCCCAATTGTTGAGAACGTCTTGGAATTGACAAATTGCGGCTTTCAGCAACACTTGCCTAAACGGCACCAAAACACAAATGTGAAAATAAGGCCAAGTTCCTATCCAAAATATTTCGGCCGTAAAAAGTATTGAGATCAAAATAAGGACCAAGTTCTTGATAGGTACAATTCCATCTCATTTCTAGGCAACCTATAAGTTTGGCAAAATTTTTCCAAGAATTCTTTCCCATATTAGAAAGTCCAAAACATTTTGCCAAGTTTACAGGTTGCCTAGAAATGAGATGGAATTGTACCTATCAAGAACTTGGTCCTTATTTTGATCTTAGTACTTTTTACGGCCGAAATATTTTGGATAGGAACTTGGCCTTATTTTCATATTTGTGTTTTTGTGCGGATCTCACTTCTTTTTTCTAAGTTGTTCTTGTATAAATGGTTATGTGTATTGCTTATCTGGGCCTACCTGTGTACGAAATTTCAGCTTTCTAGCTATACTGGAAGTGCCCCATACAAAGAAGGGGCTATTCTCAAGGGTTAATTTCTCACCAAGTCTTACCTGTGTACCGAGTTTTAGCTCTCTAGCTATACTGGAAGTGCCCAATAATATTGATGAGTGAGTCAGTGAGTCAGTGAATATGTACTAAAATATGGACTTTTCACACCTTAAAATCTCGGGAAGCTTTTACGGTAGAACTTTCAAATTTAACCTGTGCGGTCACCTCTGTGGGGAGACCTTATGTTTTAAGTTTCATTATATTATGATCAAGTGGCCGAACTTGGCCTGGCGCACTGCCATGCGCGTAGATAAGTAACGATTTTATATTTAAAAAAATAATATGAAATTGTATATAATAGTTATGCTCATGTGAGTAGTAGAACCATTGAAGTTTTATTTTTATTTTCGTTAGTCATTGAAGTTGATTCTTTAGTCTTTTCTTAGACTTCTTTTTTCGTAAGCAATAGTTTGGTGTTTACAATTGTACTCCGCCTGTTCAAAGACACTTGTGGATTTTGTAAAAACTGCAATTCTTGCCGTCATTCGGTTTTTTTTTCGTCCATTTTATTTGTATATTCATTTTGTTTTTAAACGCATTTCTAAATTTAAATGTGCAATTTCCGTTTGCTAGCAAAGAAAAAAATTAAAATTAAATAAAAACGACATGAACACAAACAATTGGCCGACTGATTAAGATCAAATAATAAAAACGAAAATTTTTTTTGTTATAAACATCAATCATGTAGTGTATTGACAAACCCTTGAACCAACCCTTTTTGCATTTTCTAATTAAGTTTTAACCAAAACATTGTTGTAACAAAAAAAAAAAAGCAGAATAAAAATAGTTTTCCCTTTAATTACTTCAACAAATGCATGCAACTGGCAAACAAATTCACTTGACCAAATCAAAAAAATCATTAAATGAAATAAATTTTTTTTAAATTTTGTTTTTAAATAAATCAACGACTAAAAGGCAAAAACATCAATTTTCAAATAACCGGATGCTAATTTTGTTTTGTGAAACTGAAATTGAATGTCGGTGTTCGGTCGTTGTTGCTGTGTTGCATGTGTTGTACTCTCAACAACAAAGTACTTTAAACTTTAACACACAACATTAACTTCAGTTTACACCGAATCGCACTTTTATTGTTGTTGTACATACATACATATGCACAAGTATGTCTAAACATATTTTTTTTGTATTATCTGTTGTAATTGTTATTGTTGTACGGTATATGCCCGTTAAATAAATCAATCGTTTTGTTCATTTAAATTTTGTATTATTTTCATTTTTTTTTTTTTTTGGAGTTTTAATTTTAATTTTCATTGTGATTCGAAAGCGAAATTAATTTGAGAAAAAAGTGCAACGTATACTGCATGGTTTTGAGTGTGTGACGTTAATTGGAGTATGTTTTGAAGGAATTATTTAAAAATAATAAAAATATAGAGTAGTAAACTATTGTTTTATCATTTCCGGTACGAGGGTAAAACATAAGAGTGTTCAATAGTGTTGCAGCTTGCAAAGCTCAGGCCAGTGTAGCACACAAAGTATTTAATACACGAAACCATTGACACTATTCTTCCTCCTCCTCCCCTTTCTGATAATTAAACAATGAAACACAGGGTAGGGGTAAATTATGCATAGATGAAGTCAACATTATGTGGCACTTCCACTGTAACTCGTTGTTTTCGTTTCTTTACCCTGTCCCCTCTAACCATATCCTAAAGAACGTAACACATAAGCTATTAATTACGGTGAAACTCCGACATAACGAAAACCCCACATTACTTTCCGTCTGTACTCCCCATCACGCCCATAAACTACAGACTTTGCAAAGTAAACTTAGCCTGTCTACATGCGCTCTAAGTACATATTTTCCAGTAATATTAAATTTTTCGTTTCGTTGTGACTTTTGTATATGTCCAAAGAAATAACTTCTTTATATCGAAGTTTCACCTGTTACTTCTATTAAAGAAAAAAGTATTGGCTTCGGTTTTATGCGATCGTTTTCAATTTTACAGCATATGCAGTGTTACCAGACGTTGATTTTCAGAACGTACAACGCATCAGATGCGGCGCAGTGATGCATTTCCGAACAGGCCCTTTTGTATGTATGTGTTGGTCTTTCCTCTGACAAAATAGGACATGCTATCCACGATTCACAGGCTGATTGACTAAAATCTGAATTCGCCAGCCGTAATCAGGCTGAATGTGAAATAAAGTGGCATTCATCACGGGAATATTGCACGGAAATGATAGAAAAAATAACTGAGATAATAATATTTTGTAACGCATCACTTTGATTAGTGGCAACATACAACAGCACTACTGTATACTCTTATTTTATACTAGTGTTGGTAGATTTTGTATTGAAGTTGTTGTCCGTCAGTCAAAATGCCTTTAAATGATTCCTGCTGATTAAAAATAAAACATCTGACTTTCAAATAAATCCATTTAATTTTTAAAGAGAGTCTTCCGTATTTTAATCAGTTCGTTATGTCCTGCTGATATTTGATTAAATATTTTGCCTTGCTTAAACTTTAATGATCGATCTTGTCATCTCAACAACATTTATGGAAAAAATGCAACACATTATCGCAACAATTTGTATGTATGTATTTTTATATTTTATCAAAATTATTTAAAATTTTTTTTGCCAGCCAACAGCATTTGCATAATAAAATATTTCTAAACTTCCGTTTAAAAAACTCATAAAACTTTTGTGACATTAAAAAATGTTAATACGAAATAATAAATAAAACTTGAAATTTGGTTTTCTATTTAAATAAATAAAAGTTTTATGGTCTTCGCTACTCGACTCTGTTCGTATAATTTACTTTCTAAACCAAAATTTTGCACTAGTTTTTTTTATTTACTTATTTTAACTAATTAAAACACAACCTCAAACACCTGTTTTATTTCGTTTTTGTCACGTTTGACCATGTACTGCTGTTATTGGCAAAAATTACTAATTATTCAAAATGGTTTATTGTTTAATTTATTTTTATTTCGTACTAGGTTTTACCCGCGGCTTCGCTCGCATTGAAGCCATTAAATAAGTATCAGAGATCAAGGGCAGGGGTATAATAAAAATGAATTAATATTACAATTATGTATATTTTATTTTTTTTTTTTAATAAAAAGTATCCTATGTTACTTCTAATACCTCCAAGAATATGTGTACAAAGTTTCATGATGATCGGTTCAGTAGTTTTTGCGTGAAAGCGCAACAAACAAACGTACATTCACATTTATAATATTAATGATAAAAGTAAAAATATATTTTATATTTAATATCACTATAAATAAATTTAGTTTATCGTTTGTTTTACTTTGTTGCATTAATTTATTAAACCAGAGAGATAGAGAGAAAAAAAATTGCATGAAATCATGTTGCACGTCATTGTTTTTATGTTGCAACAAAATTTATTGACAAATCCCAACAGTAAGAGCTGGTAACAATAATTTTAATGTTGAAAGCGATTCATAATAATGAAAAAACATGATTTTTTTGTTTTATTGTCTTCCCAACAAACCAAAACGATTTAGAAAAGCTTACCAACATAAGCCTAAAGCATAGGAAAGATGTAATTAATATAGCAAATTGTTTATAAATAATAAAAACTGAAACATAATTAGAGGTCATCCAACCACTGAGTGCAGGTCCTAACAAAAAAAAAAATATACCGTCCTAAAGTCTGTCATGCGTCAAAAACACTTACAAAACTAGAGCGAGCATAAGTTATTTGCAAACATATATTTTAAATTGTATAACAAGTATTATTGTTAAAATTGTTACCATGTAAAGCTTTTGTTAAACCGTGTGTAAAAACTGTTAATACTTTTGTACTAAAATAAGCTTGTACTAAAATAAGTATGCTTGTAAAAACTTGTAGAAAAACCATTACAAGAAGATTGTTCTTCAATTAAGTTATATGTGTTTTTTTATAGAATGCTTTGCTGGGTTATTTCATATACATACTTATTCATACTTTTTTTAGTTTTGCTCCTTTTGGTTTCGTTTTAATAACAACGTAACAAATGCTTAATTAGTTTCTACTTAATTTCCTTGACTAAAAATAAAAAAAAAATTAAAATAAACATGAAAAGCAAAGCCGTTATCCTTAGTCTTTAACTCGTCCATCAGATATGGGTATTTTCCTAGTCAATGGAAAAGCTCGTACATCATCATTCCTTTATTTAAGTCTGGAAGCAAAGCAACCATAAAAAACTATAGAGGTATCGCAAGACTCAGTTCAATTCCAAAGCTTTTGGGAAAGTTTTTTACAAACTTTTTAAGTCACAATGTATCACAATTATTGTACAGCATCAACATGGTTTTAGGAAAGGATGTTTAACCACTAACCGACCTTTTACAGTTAACGACTTTAATTAATATTGGATTTGTAAATAATCAACAAACTGATGCTATATATACGGATTTTAGCAAGGCGTTTGATAAAGTCAATCACAAACTCCTCCTTATTAAGGTACACATGCTGGGCTTCTCTCCAAATAGCATAAATTGGATTAAATCATATCTAAGTGGTAGAGAAAAAAATGTGCTTTTTAATAACTGCACATCCAAGTCCATTAAAGTTCTTTCTGGAGTGCCACAAGGCAGCCATCTTGGACCACTTATTTTCTCAAAGTATTAAATTATTCCAACATATTAATGTTTGCTGATGATGTAAAAATTTTCCTTACATACGATAGAAAGCCTTATCAATTACATTTACAACATGACATTGATAATTTCTACACGTGGTGCAGCGTAAAACTGATGGAACTTAACGCGACCAAATGCAAACACATGGTGATTTTTCAGGAGCAACTTTGTCCACGTCGACTTCTTACTGGGTGGACAACCTCTGGAACTAGTAAACTCTTTCCTTGATGTGGGTGTTATGCTTGATGCTAAACTTGGTTTTATTCCTCACATTAGTATGATTGTTAACAAGGCTAGAGACGTGCTTGCTTTTATTAAGAGATTGGCAAAGGAATTTATTGACCCGTACATTACTAAGATTTTATACACATCCTTAGTAAGACCTATATTTGAATATGGTTCAGTTGTTTGGGATCCAATTTACAATGTGCATATCGATCACATCGAGTCTATTCAAAAGCAATTTCTTCTATTTTGCTTGCGAAGCTTGCGCTGGAATCCAGCATTAAATCTACCTCCTTATCATCAAAGATTTGCGCTTATTAAATTGTCTACTCTTAAAAGCCGCAGGACTTTGCTAAATGTTTCGTTCTTGATGAATGTCATTAATGGAGGTGTGCAATCTGATTTCCTCTTAAATAATATATCATTCAATGTCTCCAACCGTCCAACACGTTACTTTCATCTTCTTGCAATCCAGACTTTTCGTACTAATTATGCTAATGCTGATCCGCTGAGAAGAATCTGTGCTAATTTTAATGAATTATATCAACTTATTGATTATTCTTTAAGTTTAAATGTTATCAAACGTAATATTATAATTTTCCTAAATTGTTAATTATCTCAATAAGTTAATAATCTTGTATTTTTTGTCACTTAAGTCTGTATGAAACTATGATGTAGTCTTTTATACGTTAATAAAAAAAAAAAAGAGTCGAAGAAAATTTATTTGTTTCTTTTAATAATTAAATTATGTAAATCTGATATTTTGTCACAGGGTCGAAAACATCTAAAAGTTGGTTTTTTTAATTTTAGTATCGGCTGCTTCATAAAGAAAATAAGTCAAAGCCTAAAAGTTAAAGGGAAGGAAAGCTGAGATAAAATCTTAAAACTAATATAAAGCATAGATATTTTTTAAGCAATGTGAAGCATGTTTTAGGATTTTATATAAAATTAATACCACAAGTGGATATAGTACATGGTTTTGTTTGATTACGAAATATGCAGTATAAATGTGTAGAGTAAAGTCACATATTTGTATTAATTAAAATAAGTTTCTAGGAGGCTCTCTCGTCCTAAAATATCAATTAAATTTTGAGTAAAATATTAAAGTTTTATTAAAAATAACATGAAATTGATTATGTATTTGTGTGATTGCTGTTTTTGTCAATTCTCATTTGTTCCTTTAGAATTCTTATATACATAAGTATTCTACGCTGAAAATGTTAGAAACATATTACTAAAAATTTACTGATGGTTTTTTTTTAACATATTTTAATATATTCCCTTTTTCTAAATTTATTTTCAGGTACGTTTTTTTGTTTTTCTTGTTAGTAAATATATTGATATTTATCCTCTTGTAATAACAATCGTGGTAAGTGCAAAAAATTGTCTTGTGTTCATAAAAAGATCATATATCCGGTAAAATTATGTCTTCGTACTCTGTTAAAATATTGTTCATGCAAATGAAAATAATAGTTCACTGCATTGTTAAGAGTTAAAGTTTTGTTAAATAATTAATTTCATTACAACTTTTTATGAGTGGTAGACTTTTTCTGTACGCTATTACTTATACTAGTATAACCAACGGACGACACAATTAACCGTATTCTAGATGTAGAATAGTTTTGTTTTAATGTTAATACAGAAATTTTCACACAACTTTAATTATTTAATAATACTTTTGCATGAATTCGATTATATTAAAAATAAAACAGAACAGTTTAGGGCAAAAAAAAAATACCATCCAGTGAACTAAATCCAATAACTACTCGTAAGCGTTCTTTTCTTTAGTTTTTTTTACGCTCACATGCATGAGTAATACGTGTAAATGGATTAGTAGCAGCTATTAACGCTTATATCTCCTAAAATACTAAACTCACAATAACCTACAATATTTTGTTCACTTCTGTTAATAAATATTTTTAATTTAGCATAAGTTTTGTCAAAATCGGCTGTACTCGTATAATGTATGCATAAAGTCCATCACAAAATGTGATCTTGTCGATTAATTATGTATACATATTGATGGCTTAATATAAAAAAGGCGTAACTCGATTTTTTTAAAAAAGCGTTTTTGCCTATTCTGTTAGATAAATGTCAAATACATAATGCTTTCAAAATAAAATAAATTGAAGCATAAGATTTGTTGGGTTTTTTTTTATAAAAATTGCACTAAAACATTTTTATATGTACTTTAAAATTTACGGATTTTATTGCGATTTGTAGTTCAAACTTAAAGAAAAAAAATCGAGTTACGCCTTTCTTATATTGAGCCATCGATATGTAGATGTAGTAGAGTGGGTAGAGCAATTTCCGCATTTACACTGCAGTCACCCGTTAAAGTTTTGCTTTGAAGTTTTTTACACACACTGTCTGCCAAAATTCTCAAAAATTGAGAGCTGTGACGTAGGTGGCATTCAATTTCAAAGCAATTTAATTTCAAGAACATAAAAAATTATGGCAGTATGTCCTTATGTATGTATAAGAAAACAAACGAGAGTTTATAACCTAAATAGCAATCAGCTGCTTTCTTGAAAGGAAATTGAAACACGCAATTTGAACGAAAATTCTCAGAAAATTTTAAAAGTGTGTGTGTATTGGTAAAAAATGAGAGAAATTTTAAAATTTGAATGAAAACTTGATCGTGTGACACCCAAGTTAATTCCACTAAATAAAAAAATACGTGGGAAGTGACACTATTTTTCATGTATTTTTCCACTTTGAAATTCTGCGAACACCTCCAAAATCAGAAGTTACGAATAAAAAAAACTTCTTATAGAACCGATAAATCTCGCAACGGATTGAGAAAGAAGAGACATATCGTCGGTCACAGGTTGACAACTCTTAATATGTGTTTTTTGTACTTTTCAGGAGACAAAAAAATCTTTATTACTCCGTTACTAAGCCATGTTGGGAAGTAAATAAAAAACAATTACAACATTACAATTAGTAGGAGATATTTCTTATTATTATTTTTAAAAATATAACTGAAACGTACTAACATGCAGAAGGACAAACACAGTCTTTTGGCATACAAAACCAAATTAGATTTTTTTGCGAGTTAAGAGTTGTCAACCTGTGACCGACGATATACTAGTTAAATAAGTCCTGAAAATCTATTTTGCTTAACTATATTTTAAAATTCAAAAGTGTTTCTGCTCCCTATTTGCAATAGAAATCGTAGAATTTTTGAATTTATTTAAAAAGTTCGATAATTTAAAAAAAAGCTTACTGTTGATCAACATGTAAAATGTGAATAAATTTCAAGGTTTTTCATTTGGGAATACTTCGCCAAAAACCCTTTTTACAATTCGATAAATAAATTTGTTGTGTACAACATATACTACGAGTATTTGTTTTTTCTTTAGTTTTATTTTGTTTTAACTTTTTCGTAACAAATCCACAGCTGCGGTTTGCAACCGAATATAAATATGAGTGCCAATAAATATAACCATGCCACACAACTAAAACCCAACTTTAAAAAACCAATCCAAATAATAACCCAACACATTTGAAACACATTTTTTAACGTGTTTCTGGGTGTTTTGAAAAGAAGCCGCCGCCAACGCCACTAACTTTATGATGATGATGATGATAATGTTGATGGCAAGCGACAAAAATGAGTGTACAAATTATGCAAAAATGTAAACTTTCACTTAAACATTGTTCGTAACTTCTACCTTTTAACAAAAATAATAAAAAAAAAAATTATTATAAAACTTCAGTCTGCTTAACCCCAGAAATAATAAACCAGCATGTTCACATTAACAACACTTGAGTTATTATAAAAATTGCTGGTTGCTTGTAGGAAGATTTCATTTAGAAAAACACGAAACGAAAAGAAACACATGATAATTATAGCCAAAGGCTAGAGAAAAAGACATGAGATACAAATTGTGACAAAATTTATAAAACGTATAAAAAATTACGTATTTTAAGTATAAAAAACTTTAATAATTGATTTTATTATAAAATATTATCTAAAATAATGAATAGTTTTGCAGAAATAGAACTTTGCATAGAAAAATTTAAAACAATAATAATCAACTAAAAGATAACCAAGATTCAATCAAAAAAAAAATAATTAGTTCCCAACGAATCACGACAATTGTTGTATTATTAACTCACCAGAATTTATGGAAAATATATTGAATTTATTTGAATAAAAAAAAATTATCCTATTCCATAGAGAATCACAAAATTAATAAAAAAATGGGCGGCGAGGCTTAATTTCCGAGTTATGGGCCTCTGAAGTTCCAGTACAACATTTTGATTATATGGTGTATTTTTCATAAAATGTGGTTAATATTAAAATTTGATGTTAAAATATTTGAGAACAGAAAATGCAGAAAATCTGTACTAATCTGTACCGCCTTGTCGGGATATACCATGGTGGAGAAAATCATTAAGCCCGGCCGGAGGCCTTCTCTATGGAATAGGATAACTGTTTGTTACCTTTTAGCAATATAGGTAAACTAGATTTGTTCCTCGAATTGTTCCAATAAAAAAAAAATTGTGTATCAATTAAAAATTTAATTGAAATATTTAAAAGAAAATCAATCAATTTCCTCAAAGAACGGATCGGATTATAGAAAGTTTGAACGTTTTATGGTGTATGATTTTAATTCTCTTTCAAATGAAAAGAAAAAAAAAATCAATTAAAATCATATTTGATTCAATTAAAATGTTAATTGGAAAAAAAAATTACAATAATTGTGTCTGGGTTTATACGATTGTTTAGTCTTCTTCTGAATCTATACAAAGGACAGCAGGAAAGGTCTGCTCGGTAAATCGGCTTTAGCTAAAAGTAGTTTTCGCAACCGACGACACAATAGTCCGTATTCTAGATGTAAATGTTTCTTTTTCAATCTTTATTGAAAAACGCAGAAAAAAATGTGGGGTTTCTTTTTTATCAAAGCCAAAGCTGTTTTTTTTTAACTTAAATACCATGGATTAGTAGCAACGTTACACGCTTATAGCTTCCAAAATACGGAACTGATTGCAACAAAATATATATCGTTGACTTATGTGAATAAATATGTTTAGTTTTGTATATTTGATTTTTGAACATCGGTTGTATAGTGTGTGCGTTATGTCCATCACTAAAAATGGTCTTGCCTATTAATTTTATAGATTACTTTGAATTGTGGGGTTTCTCGTTTATGTTAGTAAAATGCTAAAAATTTTCAAAATTTGCAAATTCAAATCTGAAAAGGGAGTTATTCAGTAGCAACTCCCGATGTTTGCATGGATTATTCTGAAAGCTATATTTTGTATGAATCGATTTTTTTATAATATTTTCACAAGAGAAAGTAAAATGTTAAAAACTTGTTTTGGATTTTCGTGCTTTCAGAAATATTTCTTCCAATAAATATTCAAATAACAATTTTAATTGCTACAACAAAACTTACTTGTATTTTTTTTTTTTTTTGGGAATGCATTTGCATTTTACTTTGCCAACATTTTTTCTACCCTACTAATTATTATATTTTTTTGTATAATACTCAAATACATTTTTGGTTTTAACCTTTATATGGCTTCAAGTGTTTGAAATTAGCGATTTGCCAATTTATCATTTAAAGAAAAATAAAAAAAACATTTGACACTTTGGCGCTTTATCGCCATAAATGGCAGTAAAGTTTTGAGGCCAAAATAAAAATTTAATATGTGATTGCGAAATGAATATTAAATTTAAACAAATCAATTAAATTTAAATATCAACTAGAAGTATTCGTTTTTTTATATGCTTCATTTTTGGTCGATAGTTGTTTATAAATTATTTGAAAAGTGTTGTTTTTTTTTTTTTTTGGTTATAAACAAAATTGATGGTTATTTATATTTAAATACTTTACGTGGTAAAGTTAACTAACACGCTGTTAACAGGCAATAAATAAATTATTTGCAAGAAAAAAGAAAATGAAAAACAAAAAAATACATCTTTAATTGTACAGTTCCAACACAGACTTCATCACTCCCGTGCAGAAGATAATGATGACTCCAAACGTGCTGTTTGGTTTTTTATGTTTTCGCAAGACATTAAAATGTACATCTTCATGTTTCCAGATTTAAACAGTAAATCAGTTTTATCATTCACTTTTCATACTGCACACTCTGTGTTGCAGTATTGTTGGTAATGACATGCCCAAGAGCAGAAGCTGCTACATAACACGCATGCGATTTGCATAGATGCCAGCAAAAAAAAAAAAAAAAAAAAAAAAGAAAAACAAGAGAAAAAACTCACATGCCAACTAAGTTTCTTCCTAAACTTCAAAATAAATTAAATTTAAAAAACACACACTTTGAATGTGTTTAAAATTGGCTTAAGTAATGAGCATAAATTAATGTACGTGATGTTTTTCCAACAAACTTCTTGCAGAATTCCAATTTTAAAGATTATATGAGAAATAAGTTTATGAACAATAATAACAACAATAAAAACAAGTTGAATAAAAAAGATTTCATATATTAAAACAATTATTTAAATTAGAATACGAGAATTACAACCGAACGCATGCGTAAGTGGGCACATACAGGTACCCGTATATTTACAAGTATAATTTTTAAATAATAGATCTCTTCCTTTTTGGATAAAACCCCATTTTTGGAACTGGCCAGGAATAGAAAATGAAAATTTTAGTTTGAAATAAAAAAGAGGGAAACTATTTAAAATGAATTCTAATTTTATTTTCGGCCACCCGTCCCCATAACAATTAATTTGATGTTAAGGTTCCATTTGGGCTTCGGGATGGCTGTAGCGTCCAGCAAGCTGAAGTCTCGGCCATTACAATACGACTTTAGACTTTCAAATGTGCGTAATGAGGTAGAAAGCTGGTAGTTTAGGGGCGGTGAGAAGGTCGCTGGGGGGAATACATTGTTTTTTTTTAAGTTTTCAGAAGAAAGTTTGTATTTTTTGTGTTTTAATTTGTAATAAGGGGTGATCAAGGTAAAGACACTTTTTTTCAATATCCTTTTTTGACAGATCACGTGTGAGTCGTGTCATGCTGTCATGTTATTTTTGTTTAGTATTGTTTGGCATAGACTTACGCCTGAACAACGTTTACAAATCGTTCAACTTTATTACGAAAATTCACGTTCTGTGAGAAACGTGTTTCGTGCACTTTTTTTTAGCGATGAGGCCCATATCTGGCTCAATGGCTCAACAAAATTGCCGCATTTGGGACGAAGAAAAACCTGAAGAGATTCAAGAACTTCCACTTCATCCAGAAAAAAACAACGGTTTGGTGTGGTTTGTGGGCCGGTGGAATCATCGGTCCATATTTCTTAAAAAATGATGCCGGTGCGAAAGTAACCGTCAATGGCGACCGTTATCGTGCCATGATAACCGACTATTTGATACCTGAAATTGAAGCTCGTGATCTCGACGACATTTGGTTTCATCAAGAGGGCGCCACTTTCCACACATCGCATTAATCAATGGATTTATTAAGAGAACATTTCGGTGAGCATATAATTTCACATCTTGGGCCGGTCGATTGGCCACCTAGATCGTGTGATATCACACCGTTTGACTTTTTCCTTTGGGGATATGTAAAGTCTAAAGTTTATGCGGACAAACCCGCTTCGATTCAGGCCTTGGAGGAAAACATCACGCGTGGCATTCGGCAGTTACCAGTCGAAATGCTCGAACGAGTCATCGAAAATTGGACTCAACGGATGGACCATCTGCGACGTAGCAACGGCCAACATTTGATAGACATAATCTTCAAAAAATAAATGCCAAAGAATGTTCTTTCAAATGATAATAAACATTCTCCATTAAATTTGAATTTTCTGTGTTTTTTTTTTCTTTAAAAAAGAAGGAACCTCGAAATGGATCACCCTTTAGTTCGATATAGAATACTAATGTACGAATATTTTCATTATTAAATAGATTTCGTGTCCTATAAACATAACAATTCATATGCTTGTACACACATCTTGGTACCTACGTAGTCGAATATTGCACTCTTGTTTATATATTTTATGTGAAGTCATTTCCTTTCATTTATAAAAAAAAATTCTCTTTAAATGACAAAGTTCTGACGCATCAAATTTAAGATCGAAAAGTTTAAATGATGAACAAATTTAAATTTTATACGATTGGTAATGTGTTTTTTCCGAAAGCGTTTCCACGTGCATTTGTTTAAATAATTGTTTAAAATTTTTTTTTAAATTCAAGATAATCTTGTTAAAGTGCATATGACAGACAAGTCGTAAGCAAATTTATTTATTTCAATGCCGCCCGTGTTTTATGTTTTCTTTTTTTTTTTAGTTAATTATCAATTTTTAACTTGCTTTGCTTAATTAGTTAAACGCTGTCATTAAAACCTGCTACCGGTGATAATAAATAAATGTTGTTGTCTCTCTCGTGTTTTTTTCGTATTTCTCTTAAGAATAAAAGAAAAAGCAAGGAAAAATATAAACTAAAAGTGAAAAACATAAACTGAAATGGAAACATTTTTAATTAGAAAACGTAAAAACTTTTTCTTTCACTTGCAAGCAACGTTGTGCCCGTAATTAACGCAACAAAAACAGTTTTCGCTTTTAGTTACATTTTCTAAAAACATGACAATACGATGCTTTTGACATTAATTTTACAAACGAGTATTTGCATTTAACATTGAAATGTTTTTTCGAAAATTACTGTTAAGCTTAAGAGTGACGACCAACCACTACATTGACAAAAAGCTGACGAAGGCCGACCTTATGCCTGTCGTATCTTTATAAGTTACTTTAATATGACCCTCAAGCATGATTGACAATTACATGTAATTGAACTTAATTAAATACAATTTATATTAAATTTAATTAAAATAATAATTATAATTATACCACTAAAATTTTTTTATCTTTGTAAACAGTTTGATTGCGTTTAAATTCGTTTATTTTTATTACAAAACTGTTTCCATTATTGATGGTTTTCCTCCATAAAAGGAAAGTAGTTTCAATTCTCTAATTCCCTGACAATTTAATCATCATCGTGATCACAACATAATTTATGTGCTTAAATATTTATTTGTAATAAATTTTTAATAGACTAACAGCAGGCTTATTGGTCGGTTAGTCAAGTTTATTTATTTTTTTAATACAATTAAAATAAGTTATCGTCGTAAATTTGTTTGATTTGACCATGTTTGTCTTGAACTATCTGGAACGGACAAATCATTACAATAATTACAAATTAAACTTGTTCATTTATTTTCAAATCGGACAGACACTGGGACACAGTGTAGAAATTATCTAGATATCGCCAATAGCAGCGTACAATTACAAAGTCATAAAAGTTAATTTTGTTTGTGTCAGCCGCTAACAACCAAATTTGGCAAAATATTGATTGTAATTCAATTTGTTTGTTTTTTTTTTTATTGAATATTTAGAAAAATTCCATAAGGGCCTTTTATGAAATTTATGAACAATTTGAATTTGTTATATACAGAGGTAATAAGGAAATGATCTGAAATAAAATTTAAAACTTTTAAAATAAATTGTATTGAATTGTGAATCAATTAATCTCAGTTGTAGACGAAATTTTATTGCAATTATGCGAGGAATTAATTAATTTTAATCAAAATCACTGTTTGCATTTCGGTAATTTTTTCCCCGCAAACAATTTGGCAGAATTGATCGGACTCTCCAAAATTGCCGACTGATTTGATCAAACAGGAGATCTTATGTTTCGGTAAATAATAAAACAAATCGCAAATATTTTGCATGCGTTAATTGATCATAATGGAGCTCCTTGGTGTTTTCAAAATATTGCAAACACAGTCTGGCTACAATTCCGTTCCTAAACAGCATCGATCAAAAAATTATGATTTTTCAAGGATTTTTAAGGGTCTTTGATGCTTGGATGTTTCTTCTACTATAACGCGAAAACCGCTCCAGTGAATTTAATGAAATTTGACAGACGGATAGCATGTAACCCATATTGAAATATAGAGTACTTTTGAAGGGATTAAAAGAGGACAAATTGATACTTTTTATTGTGTTTAAGTCTAGTTTATAGGCGGGGAAAAGAAAATGTGGTTATTTTGGTACTATTGGTACTTTTTATTTGTTAGGATTTTTTTACAAAAACTTACAGTGTACTTTTTTTTTTGGGAGTAATATGAGAAAAAGCGGGAACTTTCGGTGCTTTTTGGCTTTAGTACTTTTTTTTTATTAACTCGCAGCATGAACGAAGTCACGGATAAAATCTAGTAATAAAATTAATAACACAACTTGTGTGTGTTTTTTTACCTTGAATTTAAATTTTTATTTTCTGTTTTTTTGGTTTTATCGATATCGTCGTTATTTTTGATTTTAATAGCGGTATCGTATAGGCAAAAAATACGTAACGATGCATCTCTAATTAATACATTAAAAAGTTTTTATATAATTTTTTTAGTTTTCAATATTGAAATACTCTGCAATAAAAATGTTTTTGTTTTGTTATGGAAACATTTTCAAAATAATGTTTTCTTTTATTGATGCTCTAAATTTGAAATAGTTTTACATACACATAAATGCAACGATCGTATTTACTCGTATATTAGAGGGCTTGTATTCAAATTGTCTTATCTCCGAAACCAAAATTATGTTGTTGAAATACAAATTATTTTCTATTAATTTAAATAATTGCTTAATTCACAACAATATATATCGTGCATCTTGTATCAAATTGGTGCATCTTGTGGGTACCTTTCACTGTCCTAAATTAAAAATTGGCCAAGACAAACAAAAATCCAAAACGAATCAAAAGTATTTAATTATTTAAATATGTTCTTAGTGTCTGTTTTAATTTCCAAAATAAAAATGTTAGAAACATGAGCTGAATTAAAGAATTATTTATAAAGGACGTGTTTTAGTGTTCGACTATTGGTTAAATAAATATGATTTGATTATTCCTCAGTTATAAGAAATAAAGAAGAAATCATAATTTCAGTCAATCATACGATTATTATGAAATAATTATTACGAGTAGTGTATGGTTATACTAAACAAAAACAGTACCGGCCAATTCAATGGAAACTTTTCTTAAAAATTATTTCTTCATTGTAAGAAGACAAAACTCTAAATTATTTCTTGAATAAAACTTTTATTGATTGCATTGTTCAAGAAATATTTTAGATTTTCGTCTTCTAAGAATGAAGTAATAATTTTTAAGAAAAGTTTCCATTGAATTCTCCAGTATTGTATTGTATATGATAGAAAATAAGCATGGACTGACTGCAGCGACATTTACAAAAAAATAATTTTTCATTTATTTTTCTGTAAAAAATCATGTCATTCGTCACGTTAGTTAAGCTTATTTCAACAGATATTTTACATAAAACATTCATATTTTTTACTTTTATTTTCGCTTTAATATTTTACTTTCTCTCTTTTTTCCGGTTAATTTCGATGATATTAAAAAAATTTTGTAACATACAAATTTAAAAACTGATTTATATTGAGTTTTCATGGGTTATTTAAAATATTTGCATGTTTTAAACCAGATTTTGAGAAAGGTTTTCGATTTTTCATTAAATTTTCATTTAAATGCTGTTGCATCAAAATAAAACATTTGAAATGGAAACAATTATTTTGTGTTAAAAAAAATAGCATGTCAATCAATGTTAGGAATATCGAGTGTACGAGGGATAGGCAAGATCAAATCAGTCTATGGAAATAGAGAAGCTTTCTCATGAATGTCATATTTTTTTTTTTTTTTTAATTAGGACTCAGGGGATGACCCCTACGTATGCAATGCATTGTGCCGGAACTCAGGGAGAGGGATAGCGTAGAGAAGATAGAGGTTGAAAATTTAGAAGGCTTAACTCTTTTACAACTCTGCTTTGCGCGTTATGTTGATCTTTTTAGCAATGTTGAGGCGCCTCTGGTGTTAAGTAGATACATAAACTTTGTTAAGCTCTTTTAGCAGGCATTTTATTAATTGTTTTACTTCGCCGATGTTTCTGCTAACCGACGAAGGGGGGCGATGTTGTGTACATTAGTTTTAAACAGCATTAATCGCTGCCGGAACAGTTTTTTAGTGATCAGTGCTATGCCTTCATCACTTAAATAGTTCGACAACAATTAATAAAATGCCACACCAATGTACATTAGAAAAATTAATGATGTTAATTGACTTGCTCTGGCCAGGGTTTGAACCCAGGCCCCAAGTCATTGTTTGCTTAGTAGTCAACGCGCTAACCACCTCAGCCAACACCACCGTCAAAAGATTCATTCATTAATCGATTGATGTGAATGATTTGATGAAGGTGTAACTTTACTTTCGTAAAAATTGAATGTCGTTCAGGATATCTAGTTGTATTAAAAATTTCGTCAATTATATCTCTGAAATTAGTTTGAAATTTTTAGTGTTCGACATAGTTTTTTTAGTCGCAAAAAAGGACTTCTTATAAAGGATCAATAGGATAAAGTTATAGAATCGCAACTAGGCAAAAATTTAAAATCCGACAAACAATTTCTGATTTATTTTTACTTCCATGAAAGTTTAAAGAACCATCTTATAAAAATGGAAATCAGTTCATAAATACCGAATTTAGCTACTTATATTTCTATGGCACTTTCTAGATCGGTGAGTTAAGCCATAATCTATATTTCGCGCGGATAACTTTTCCTGCAGCAATAAAAAAATATAACCACAATTAAACCTCTTTAAGCATAAAAAGACATTTTGGAGTTGTCCATTGATTTCCAAAGTACAAACAAAGGCTTCAAAACAAAGAAAAGAATAACTATAAAATCGGTACATAAATGGATTTTTTAAACGATAATAAATATTTTAGGGGACAACTTACCCCTTCCAGCAATATTTTATTGGACAAACTCTAGAAATTTTTCGGGCGAGAAGGACCATCGATTTTCAGAAAAAATTCATGGGAGCAAACCCTTTCGTTAAAAAATTATTTTTTTTTTTGGGTTAATAAATGATGGAGATATTCGAGTGCCACCCTAAAAAAAATCCCATCATATTGATAATCCCCGCATTTTTCGGTTAGTAGTCAAACAAAAAAAATGTATTTTATGTGATTTTTATAGAAAAAATGTTTGCAAAAAATCACTATTATTAAATTCAATCAAATTCAATTTTAAACAATTTTTAATTAATTCCGTAGTTAAATCAATTAATATTGCGATCAAAAATACATTTTTTTTAAATTTCGAGTAATTGAAAATTCGAATTGCAGTAATTGAACTTCAACAATGTAATTAACTGATTTTTAAGTTATATTAATTGAAATGGTATTTTACTTTTTTTTGTCTTACCACAACTCATTGATTTCCCCTCGTATGTATTTTTGTTCTTGAAAATCTTATTAAACACTTAATCGATCAAACTTGGTTTTCATGACGTCTCTTTGACAGACAACTACAACCATTTAAAGGTTGTTACAATATAAAAAATTAAAAAGTTATATAAAAAATGTATATTAGACTGGCACAAATTGCAAAGTTATTAAAGGCCGCTCCAATTCCAATGGACAAAAAAAAATATGAAACATGAAAATGTGTAAAATTATAGACAAATCAGAAAATATTTACAGAACGCTAGAAATTCGATTTTTCACTTTATCTGCCTGTTTCACGATGTCGAAAAATATTTTAATATTTTTCATTAGTTGCGGGTTAGCAATATCTAGATATATATTTCGTTGGTAGCTATACCAATTCATCAGTAGATGTTTTACCCTTTATGTTTAAAAAATTCCAAAGCTCATCTATTTATACAAAAACTCACAAGCATATTTTTGTGAATTACAAAGCATAAAAATAGCCTTTAAAAAAATTTTTCAAACACACACAACAATAATTTTCCATTATGAATGTGTTTACTTTTCTACACAAATAAATAAATAAAATTTTAAACATAAATACTTGAGTACATGCTCAAATAAATGTAAAATTTTTCATTAGGAAAAATACATTTTTGAAGCATAAATAAATTCTAAAATTTTGTTTTTGTATCAAATGGTTTTGTAGGAATGAATTAATTAAAAATTAAAAATTCTTTAGACATCGTGAAATCGTCAGTAATTAATGATATTTAATGAAAATCATAGGGGCAGAGTTGACATTTTCTGCGATCTATAAAGTTGAACCGATGGTTCCAATTTTTTTGTATTAAAACTTCTTTTGATAAATGGAACAGGGGCGGCCTTGTTGTGGAGACAAAAAACAAAAAAAAAAAAAAACCATTTTCAAATCCCCGATACCATTGAGCCAGTCTAATGTATACCAAATACATACAAATGTTTGTTTACACTGAAAATATTGGCAATGAAATGAAAAAGCATTTTAATTCCACATGAAATCATCATTTTTTTCTCAATATTTAAAATTTTTAAGTTTCCCCACATTAAAATGTCAAAATGTTTGCGAAATTAACACGAGATAAGTGAAATGTCCTGTCCTGTCATCTATCCCTCTGCTTTAAAGATAAGCTTATTAGGAGTCCACTTAAAAAACAAAATTTTAAATAACTGAAAATATAAAACTTATAAAATTTAAACTAAAAAGGTGGTTTGCAAAAAAAAAAAATAACAGAAAATGAATAAAAACCACACGATTATAAACATTTTTCATAATGATCATGTTGACAATGATTACAATCGGTCAAAAAAAAAATAAAAATAAAAAGTCAAGTCAAAAGTTCATGGAAAACTGAAAATGTTGTTTTTAAAATGACACATTTTAATTCAATTTTATATGCGTTCTCTCTCTCTCTCTCTCTCTCTTTGGTTTATGTCGTCGTTAAGTTTTTTTGTTTTTGCAGCAATTTTCACCTGAACCTTTTCAAAAAGCGTTTCTATTAGTTTTATCTGCTTTTCGTTTGTTGAAGTTATTATAAAGTGCTTATCTTATGAAAAAGTGAAATTCAACTAGACAACAGGGAAGTTAATAACTTCTATAAAGTGTTTGGAAGTTAAAACTTTTTTATGTGAATTACGTCTGCGGCTAATTTTTTTATTTAATGACAAATTCAAGTTGTTAAAAATAAAATTTTTTCTTAATAAACTAAGTAAGCTTTGCGTTTCAATAATAGAAAAGAAAGTATAGTCACAATTAAAGAAGCATAAGAAAAAAATCCTAAAATCTTTAAGAGCCAAAGTCCTAAAATTTTTACAAGGTTCTTGATGCATATGGAAGCTACTTTCGATTTTACTCAGGTACAGATAATTAACTAATCGGTTAATTTTAAATTGTTTATTTTCGTTTAACAATTAATCGTGTTCATTTAAGTCGATTAACCGATCTAGCAATTTCATTACAGGGCTCTAAGAGCGGCATAATGGAAGATTTTAGAGAAATTCTGAGAAAAGATTATTTTTAAACTAAATATTTTGTGAAAAGTAATATTATCAGGCTCAAGTTCAGTTTTATTGAATTAATGAAAATTCAAAATTACTAAGAGTTTTTTTATGTTGGAAAATATTAGTTCAATATAAGTTCAAATAATAATTACGTTTATTCGTAATAATAGTAATATAAAAATACTAAATATTTTGTATTATTGATTGCTTTCGATTTCTGCAACATCTACGATATGTGGCAGGATGTTTTTCATGTCAAAACCAAAACCCTATACGCAGTTTGTCAACGATCGATCATCACCTAAGACAGCATATTTAAATCTTAGGTGAATTAATCGATAATTTATTTTCAATTATGAGTACTAAAAATTTAATTATTTAATCGACTAATAATTTTTCTCATCACTACTCACGAATGAATATTTTGTTGGATGCGTAGTTAGAACTGTTTATTAAAATCTTGAACGTTTTACTAAAGATCTCTTTTGGTTTGGCGTGTTCAAATAATAACTCTCTTTAATACACTAATACACTCACTGTCTTTGATAATTTTACAATAAATATAAAATTCTTATTAAAGTTTTTTGAGATTGTGCCTAAAATTAATTATTTGAATATTTTTATTTGCTGCAGGCAGGCATTTCGTTGGTACTTAAGGTACGGTCACATCTGTCAAACATTTGCCCAAAAAAGCGTAACCACTAAATACGAATGAAAACACTTTTGATTTAGATACCTGTTTATTACGTTAAACAGTTTCCTACATAATTTATAGAAAATGTAATAGAATCTTATCTTATTAGATGCTGTCCAACTTAATAAATAAATGCATAAATGAAAAAGTTTTTCATTCGTATTTAGTGGTTACGCTTTTTTGGGCAAATGTTTGACAGATGTGACCGTACCTTTAGGCCTAATTTGAAATAATAAATATTTAATCGAGCCTTAACCGCAAAAATAGCTTAAGCGACGTAGTTTTCAATTGAAGTTTTTTATAAATGCTATAATTGGAAACATTTGCATCATATCTTACAATTTCATGGTCACGCACGGAACCGGTACGAATTTATAACAAAATCAGTTTTAGCTTAAGAGTGCATAGATGGTGTGTTTGTTTGTTTGTTTGTTTGTTTGTGTATTATTTCCTGTCGTTTAATCTAAAATTGTTTTTGTCGCTTGATATATTTTAATAATTTATGAATTTATTATTATGAGTATCTGGCAACATAATTGTCCCCTTTTTATGAAAAACGTTTAATTGAGAAACTTTTATCGTAAACAAATTCAAGACAAAAGCTGAAAATCTCTTAGAAAACAAAATCATGATCAATGGTTTCGTTACTGATAAATTTTCTAGGTTTTGTGGTAAAATAAAAGTGCTGCGTGATCTTCAAAAGTTTAGTTTTTATTATATTTGGTAAGAGATGGTTAAATTTTTACATAAATTTGTTTTTTATTTTCTTCTTCTCCTTCTCCTTACGATAGTAATCGTGCTGTGGATCGACCAGCCAGACAGAAAAAAAAAGCACGTACACATGAAAAAGAAACGTATACTAAATTCAAGTATTTTATGATTACTTGTACTACGAATTGTTATTAAAAGTTTTAATCCGAATTTTACTTAAAATGTACTGCATGCATTTAATGCTAAACGGTATTAAACACTTATTCAATTCCAGAAAAAAAGAAAAAAAAAATATTTTAAAAATTAATTTTGTTTAGGCTTAGCTTCAGTTTTTATTTAAATTGATGAAAATTCCAATTACTAAGAGTGTTTTTAGGAACATCAGAATATCCAGTCAGACTAGCAGAAAGCATCAGTATACCGATTTCAACGTAAATATAACTCTCATCACCGTTTTACAGAAATAGAAAACAAGAAAACCAGAAATTTAGAATTTTACAAATTTAGAATGTAAGTAGTCATATCAGTCATAATGTCTCATTATTTTACAATAGTTAAAAAAATTTTTTTGTTGTGCTTCAAGCCATAGATATATGTATTAAGACTTTTTTAGGTATGTTTATGGTTTTTCATAAAATAACAGTAAAAACTTCAGTAGAGCAGCTGCAACTCTTTAGTCGAGCCGGCGATAATATTTACAAGACGCCGATACTTGTAAATAACACAATAATAAAAATATTTGTTTGTGTAAATTATCTGCCTGGCAGCTTGTGAACGTTTTTCAACTTGCCGCCGTCCAAAAAAAAAAAAAGTTCAGATCATGTTATCGGCAACAGCTGCTTCTATTTATATTTATTTCAGCAAGTTCGTACAGAGAAAAAACAAATTGACAATTTGAATTGATAAATAACATTTTAGAAGATTTACAGGTAATTTATTATTTTCTTTATTAACAAGTCGGACTGAATTAAGAAATATGTATTTACATTTAAGCCAAAATGCAAACGTATGTGCACTAATCCGAATAAAAAATGGAGAGTAGGTTAAAGTTTTTGTTTTTATCAGCTGGCACAATTATGACATATCACACTAAATTATGACGGGATGTTCACACTTGTCATATTTAGGTGTGCTATTATTTAATGACATATAACTTTATAACTTTACGAAAATTGTAAAGATGGACAATTGAACGCTGATGAGAGGTGTAGCGGCCTTGAAATCAGTACTGAAACGTTCTGCTAAAACTGATTGGATATAAATAATAATATTTTTCAACATAAAAAACTCTTAGTAATTTAGAATTTTCATTAATTCAATAAAACTGAACTTGAGCCTGATAATATTACTTTTCATATGTATGTAAATCAATATAAGTTCAAATAATAGTTACGTTTATTCGTAATAATAATAATATAAAAATATAATGACATATAACTTTATGACTGCAGTGTGAATACCCCAATTAATTCAGCTTAAAATTGATGTGAATGATCCTACTATAGAGTGAAACAACAATACATTAAATTGCAAAGCAGGTTACTTTGAAAATAACTGACTTGGAGTTTTTGTTTCGAGATTAGTACTGACCAATAAGAAGTGGGTAATTTCAGTATAACTAAAAAATGGTTCAATATGTAAAATTTTAATAAAAATTAATTTTAGAAATTCTCGAATTATATTTCGGGATTGAAGTATGCGAGAAGATTGATTTGAGCGAAAAGAAATGTGTACGGCTTTCAATTGGATGCATGATGATGTTGGACGTGGATTTATGCTTGCGATCGATCTCAAGCCTTAAATCTAGCCGCGCACTTTTTTGAACTAATTTTTTTTTTTTTTGGATTTGAACTAAGTCTTAGGTATTAAATAATCCGTATTTTGATACTTCATTCCAGAAAAACTCTACTTACCGTATTTTTTGAAAGGCTTGGGTTTGATTTTAATACGTTTGGGATTCGTTTTTTTTCTTGTGTACCTCTTGTGATATACACACACCCATACATAATCATACCTTTTTTATTAAATTTTGTTGTGTTTGTAATTTTACTTTCTTGTTTCTTAAATTATGGTTAATTTTACATGTATGTACATATATTTAAATATGAATATTATTTTTTCTTTGTCTACACCAGCAATATTTTTTATGGTTTGTTATGGAGCAACTTTTAGACCGATTTAAATCGATTTGTATGGGGAGATCTTAAGCAATAGCAGCAGTTTTTTTTTCATGAATGCTTAGCGCTGAGTTTTGTTTGCTTATTTCTTCTGTACAACATGTTGGGGAGTTTAATGCTGCAATTATATTTTATACGATATTTTGCGGCAGCATTGTTGCATTGAATTCGATTTTTATGTTAGAAATTATTTGCGTGTTTTGTTGCAATTGCATTTAAGACTAAATATGCATAAAGGAAGAAATTATTATTAAAATAGAAACTATAGTAGTATTTCTTTTCGTACAGTTTTTTTTTTTTCGAAGATA
Source organism: Lypha dubia (assembly GCA_947311025.1). Classification (NCBI taxonomy): domain Eukaryota; kingdom Metazoa; phylum Arthropoda; class Insecta; order Diptera; family Tachinidae; genus Lypha; species Lypha dubia. The sequence goes on along the minus strand of OX371260.1, from coordinate 21,713,109 downwards.
ATTATAGATTTAAAATGTAATTAGATATGTTTTTCGTATGTAAAACAAACGTTGTACCGCCTTTTAATATTTATTGAAATTTCAATTTAAAATATTTTTGGTTTTCGAGTATATTCACATTTTGTTATGTGCAAATAATATTAGCAAAAAAAAAATTTATAAAAAGAGTTTAAAAGATTAATTGAGAGACTGCGCAAAATCACATGAAAGTTTTTACCAACAGATTGTTTCATTTAAATGGTTAGGAAATTCACTATTTTCTTGCCTTATTGTTCAATTGAGCTTTTCCTTGTTCCCGCATAGCGGATTATAAAGTTTTTCCATTGTATATGGTGTAAATTACCGAGATAGACAACATTATATATATTTATTGTTTAATTCAAAATTTGAAACATAAATTATCTGTTTTTTTATATGTAAAACTTGAATAAGGAAAACCCAATTTTAGATTAAATTTTAATAATGATTGTGGTTAAATCACAAAATTTTGTTAATTGAGCAATACAGCATATAGAGACAGTCCTTAAGGACTCCTACGAATCAAAATGAAATTTGCTATCGTATACGTTTCTGCTAAGTCACTACTAAAGGTTTTTAAATATTTTAAGATCCCGAGAATATGGATTACAATGTTATTAAAGTTCTACGTATTGCACATGAATAAAGTGCTTTAAAGCTCTTGCAGTATGGATTGCAGCTGTGGAAACACTCATTCTTATGTCCTATTTCAACCATTTAAGGGTACACATTTTAAGGGGTCAGTACTGGCTCTTTCCTCTGAATATATGTTCTATAAAATTTTCCTGGCTTATATCTGACAAAAGTCCTTCAAGATGGCTTATTCCTCCAATGCGAAATAACCGGTTTTATCTAAAAGTGTAGCTAATGTAAAATATATTGATATCTAATTATCTAGATTTTTAAAGTGAAAAAGTATCACGAAAATAACTCGGTTTTTTGTTTGTTTTTTGCCGTTTTTTTCATTTTCTACAGTCTGTCTCAGTAAGAATGCAGTTTTTCATTTTAAAAAATAAAACACATATACATACATATTTTGAGATAGCTGTGATTTTTTTTATTGGATTGTAAAGAAGACATTTTCGGATTAAGTATGGGAATAAAATATCCATCAAATGGACCCCACTCACGCCTCTGATGGCAGGTCATTGCTCTTTTCATGAAATTTTCAATGACTTTTTCTTTATCTCACCGACTGCTAGTTGCATCACGTATTGGAGCTCAGTAATTGTTTTTGGTTTTTTAGCATAAACCGACGATAAGTTGAGCATAATTTTACCACTCTTCGAATGGTTCACACATTTGTAGCACTCGTCTGAAAGTTTTTCGAGAATTTTTGGTTGATTTTTCATGTAAAAGTTTTTTATTTTTCCTCTAACATTATTCCAGATATTGTTTTCTAAAATACTTTTTTTTTGTTAAATTTTTAAGCACATTCCTACTGATGAGTGTGCATTAGCATCCAAGGATATGCAGCATATAGTTTTATATACGAATATAAATCATTAACAATCTTACCTTCTTCATGTTGTAAATATTTGATTTTTTGAGCTTTTAAAGCGTGTTGCATTGAAGTGAAAATGTAATGGCATTTTTATTGGCAGCGGGGCGCATTTAAGCACATGAAAAGAAAAACAACAACATTATTGAAATTACATTAAAAACCTTTCTCTATAATTAAACTTTTAGCAATTTCTAGAATTAGATATTTTATTAGTAAATAGTAAATTTTATCTCTTAACTTTTTTATTACTTTTGTTCTTTATATAAATCAATAAAGTTTCCGTAACCCACTTTTTATTCCTACTTAAAGATTAAAGAGTAAAAATCTTAAAAAATAAAATAAATATTGTGACACAGAACGAAAAAGCATTAAAGAAAAGAAGTTTATAAAAAAGAGAGACACAAAAGCTAGACGACAATGACTCTAGAGAAGAACTTCGGTACTTTGTTATAAAATCTCTAATAAAACATGTACTGCTTTAAGCCGTCCTTTTATGTTTTATGTAGTTCTTGTATAATAAAAATGAATAAAAACTAAAAAAAAAACCCCATGCCAACCTATTTTTTTAAACAACTTTTTTTTCAGCGCAGATGTTTCAAACATCTTTAAGCTCCGGTATTAAGAAATAAAAACTTTTTTTCAACCAATAATTTTCCAGTTGAAATGGTTAGTCATCAAGGTTTTATTAGTTTTTGTTTTTGCTTGTTTTAGTTGATTTTTTTCCTCGTATTTCTTTGAAACATAAAACATCGTTTATATTAAATTATCTGTTGTTTTAAATCAGATACTTTTAATTTTTTTTGTTTGTTTGTTTGTGTTCGTACTTCATTCTTGTGAATTATAAAAAAGACAATGAACCTTTTAAAACAAAAAAAAAAACAGCCAATGAGTGGCTGTTTTAGAAAACTGACTGTAGTTATTTTAGTCTCTTGCTTTTTGCAATTAATCATTAAAAATGATTGCGCTGCTGGTATGATCAGTTGGTGCTTTAATGCCATGCTATCGGGTTTTGTTAATTGTTTTTTTTTTTTTTTGTGCAATTATATTGTTTATATTAGCAATGACGTGTTAAGTAACTTTCTGCTTCTAAGTGTTGTTATGAAATAAATTGTTTTGTTCCTGAGGTACCCTACTATATGCAATGTATGATCAAGAATCGATTTGTAAATCAATAATGGCTGCATTCAATTTCAAAATTTTTTGAAGCCAAAACATTTGCCAAACACAGTGACTAAACAGTCCGGGTGATTCCCAGTGATTTTCTCAGATATATGTAAAAATCCCTCACATATCAAAACAAATTTTTTAAGAAGAAACACATGTGTCTACATAAGCTATGTGCAGCTCATGTAGAATTCTTGAATATATTATCAATAATAGCTTTTATCCGTGACTTCGTTCACGCTGCATGTTAAACTGTCGGTATACAAAGTAAATGGTAAAAAAACAAAAAGTACCAAAAGTACCAGCTAATTCCCTATTTAACCCCGGGAAAATTACACTTCATATTAATATAAAAATTGTTTTTGGAAAAAAGTTCCTTTTAGCCTTTAAAACGTACTCTATATTACAATCTGGGTCACGTGCTACCTGAATTAATCCAAATCTGTTAAGAGAATTTCGCAAGAGAAAAAGTATGTTAATTTTCGAGATTGTTACAGTTCCTTCGCTAAGGATTATGAATAAAGAAAAGTCCTAAAATTATCAACAGATATTGTTATAGATGCAAAGCGGAGTTTGTCGAATCACCGGATATATTTTTCTTATCATTTTATGTTCAAATATGAATTTAGACTCTCAATTCAATTGAAGCCCAAAGAGTGACAAGAAAAGTTATGCGAAATTTTAATAAAATCCCTCACAGATCATCATCATTTTAATATTCTTATCTTTTTAAATTCTCATTTACATCTGATCTATCGAAATTGCAATCGAAAGTAGAGTAGATTGTTGATTTTGATAAAAGAATTTTTTTTTCATTGAAATAAAATGTGTCCAACCCCTCTCTGGTTATTAAAAATATTCTTCATTAAACTATAAAAATTACAAAAAAAAATCCACGAAAAGATCGAGACAACGATACTCGTATATAAAATCCCTCAGAGATAATATACAATTCTCTAAGATATATGTATTTTAGGTCTATATCTAGGCGCACGGTAGTGCGCCAGGCCAAGTTCGGCCACACAGTGTGTATATTTACACGAAACCATTCGAGCTGTTTTTACCCCCCTCATAAATTTGCTCCCCCTTATCATAATATAATGAAACTGAAATTGAAATATAAGGTCTCCCCACAGAGGTGACCTCACAGGTTAAATTTGAAAGTTCTAGCATAAAAGCTTCCCGAGATACTGTGAAAAGTCCATATTTTAGTACATATTCACTGACTCACTGACTCATCAATATTATTGGGCACTTCCAGTAAAGCTAGAGAACTGAAACTTGGTACACAGGTAGGTATTGGTGAGAAAATAACCAGAAAAATCTGAAAACGGGCACTTTCCACCCGGGGGGGACTAGGGTTCCCCTTCTTTGTATGGGGCACTTCTTGTACAGCTAGAAAGCTGAAATTTTCTACACAGGTAGGCTCAGATAAGCAATACATATAAATATTTATACAAAAACAACTTAGAAAAAAGAAGTAAGATCCAAACAAAAACATAAATGTGAAAATAAGGCCAAGTTCGTATCCAAAAAGTTTCGGCCGTAAAAAGTACTGACATCAAAATAAGGACCAAGTTCTTGATAGGTACAATTCCATCTCATTTCTAGGCAACGTGTGTTTTCACATTTATGTTTTTGTGTGGATTTTATTTTACAAAAGCTATGAAAAAATGAGACTTATCCAAATATGACCTATGCATATTTCATATATGCAAGAACATATCTCATAAATGCAGTTGTAAATATACGAGCGTATATGAAATTTGTATAACTCTCGGATCGACTGATTCATATAAAACTTGTTTTTAGATGGAATATTAAAATTCTTGATAAAGGAAACAAAAGAAAATTATATATTTTGTAATGTCTCGTCAAAATTAAATATATTTACTCTTACGTTAACTATATATAAATTCAGACATAAGAATCTCAAAAGATATTTTTTGAATATTGTGAAAATTTTATTTAAATTAAAAATGTAGAAATTGCAGTTATTCAAAATTAATTTATTACTAATTTTTATTTACACACCTGTTGGCTAAAATTAACAGCATCATCCATCCATCTCTAATATATGAAGTACTCACATGTCATCTTGCGTATAACGTCAAGCAGCCCATTAATTTTCTGTTTATGTTGTTAATATCTATGATTAAGTTATTTTTAATAAAATAGTGTTTTAGAAAAAATCTCAACAATTTATTGGTCTGTCATGCCACACAATTAGTTTCCTAAACTTTGTTGTTGAGTTGTCCGTTTGTTTGCTTTTTTTTTTGTTACCACAATCTATACGTCATTGACATCTGAATGCCCGGCCGTCTATTTGTCTCTGTTTAACCAAAGGCATTCTATGCAATTGAATCGTGTTTGTTTACTTGTGTAACAAAAGGTGTCTATGTATTTATTATTTCCATTTGTTTTTTAATTTTTTGTTAAATACAATACTAAACACATACTTAACAACTGACTAACTAAATAATTATAAAAATTGCAATAATTGAAGTAGTTTGTTACTACTAGAGCTGCACAATCTATGGCACGCCAAGTGAGATATTTATTTTAAGATATTTTAGTAGCACAAAGTGGACTGTGGCTGACTTCCAAAACGTCAATTGCATTGTGTTTGAACAAAGCATCACATTTCCTAACGCCGCAATACAATGATTATACAATGTATTCCATTTCAAAACGCCGCTGCCAAGTATTTTTAACGCAGTAAGAAAGCAAACAAGGCATCGGTTTTATAGTTGATTCATTGTTTTGGAACTTTGCATTTGTATGTGATTTAAATACAGAAGCAATAATGTATACAAACTTTGAAGACGAACGTTTTGAAAGTCAGCCGTTATTGGAAAAAATAAATTGAAAAAAAAAACAAAAAGTACCAAAAATAATAGCTTTTCCTTATTTTACCCCCAGAAAAAACTCTGCATTATAATGTAAAAAAAAGTACCAATTGGTTCCGTTATTAGCCCTTAAAAAGTATCATATATCTTAGTCCGGGTAACAAGCTATCCAGAAAGTTTTAAGCGGCATTAATATTTTTAATAATATTTTTCGCAATTAAAAGATCACGAAAATCCTGAGTTCTTAGTTTTATTTTTACGTCTCCAATAGCGGTATTTTTAAAAGCAATTCCCCCCGATTGCCATCTCTATATTAGAACCTCCAACATAAATTAAATATATGCTTGATCATAATGCGATTTTAGATTTTAATTTTAATCATCATCCATATTCTGTTCACTCTTCTTGTTGTATTTGTAGGTCGTTGCACCCACTCATCATCGGAGTTGCTGTGATGTTTTTTGTTTGCTGGTAACTTTTATTGTATTTGCACTACACAACTTTGTTGTATGGATCTCTCTTTTTTCTGTTAGAGAGGCATAGAAAAAATATAAAATGGAAATGGAAATTGCATGCAAAAAAATGACATTAGATTATACGGTCGTGACACTGATTAAATATTTCTTTGAGCCAGCGACGAAAATCGTGAGTTCAGAATCAGATATCATTTAATAATTTCCAAGACTATTCTGGGAAAATGGATGAGGCAACGGCACACATAGTCTTATATTATAGTACGAAGCAGGCTTCTCCAACCTCTGTGCTGACCTTAGGAATTAGTGAAATATAGAGCTTGACTTACCTTGGAAGTCTTAGAACACAAAACATCGACTAGGTGGCGCAGTGTTGGTCCTTGGACCACATCTTTATCGTATTCTATTATATTCTTTTCTAAGTAAAATCGTTTTAGCTCCTCGTTCACACATACAGTGGTTGTACTTTAATTGTGCATTGATTTATTGACAATAAAAATATTTTAACCGAAGCCAATTAAGTTGTTTTGTTGGTTTTTTTAATGTTTGTAAATTTTAATAATTTTCACATCTCTGCTGAATTAAGTAGTTTTTCATATAAAATACTGAGTTTTTTGCACATTTTTTTTTTCTAAATTCTTTTTATATAAATATTGTTGTCTACTTAATTAATATAAAATAATATAACCTTGCCTTTTTCCGTTCCCATTAGCTGGGATTAAAGCGTAAAATATTGCTGAAAAATGTTTTTTTTTTTTTTATGTTAACAATAATGTTTTGTGATTAACTATTAATGGGTCGATTATGGATGACAACTGAACTTCAGTTGCGTTGTTAGCTGCTGACAATTGTTTTACGGATGGCAACTGGCAACTGAGAAGTTCCAGTTTCAGTTGATATTTAGTGCTTTTCTGGCAACCACAAATTTTCAGTTGCCGGCTGGCAACGCAGCTGAAGTTCGATTGCAATCCATAATCGAGCCATAAAATACAAGTTTAAAGAATAAAAGCTAAATTGATTATTTGTTTTTGACAAATTGATGAAAATTAAATTGTAGGTGTAAAAAAATAATGTCACAAAGTTCGTGTTTCAACATAAAAATGAGCATTAATAATCCCGACTAAGGATTTATTTAAGTGTGGGAGAGAATTGGTTTTAGGTAAAAGGAATGTTTGGTGATGTTTGACGTTATATCTTACATGCAGTCCAAAAAAGCTTTAATTTTCGCCCTTAATCAAGCCGTACGCTTTTTCGAACAAATTTTTGGATTCGAATTAAGTATTTAGAAATTAAATAATCCGTAGTTGAATCAATCTTTTTATACTTGATTCAAGAAAATCCATACTTTTACCGTATTTTTTGACACCGCGTGCATTTGATTTAAGTACTTTTGGACTTTATCGGCTTTAACAGTGTTTTTATGGGGTACTTTTTAGTTTCTCTTGAGAAATTCTGTTAAAGGACTTGCATGAAATTAAGGAGTAAAAATGAGACAAATTGGTACTTTCACAATATTGCTTTTTTAAAATCTTTTTGTCATTAATGTATTAAATTTTCTGAGTTTAAAATAAGCTACCACTTTTGGTACTTTTTGTTTTTTCACAATTTATTTTTCACATTAACATACACTGAAGTGAGGGATAAAATGAAGGAAAGTTGGTACGTTTTGTTTATGCCTTTATTAACATTTAGCGTAAACGAAGACACGGGTGAAAGGTTGTAAGATTTTTGGTTGCACCTAAAATTACCAAATGAGTCTGAAGTAGGTTTGAATGAAATTCTAAAATTTTAATTAAAGAAAAACGATAAATGATGAAAAATTGTAATTTACGTAAAATGCTATTCATAATCATTTATAATTTAAAAAAAAAAAAACTGTTTTTCATTTCCATCACCTTTTGCCTTTATCAAGCATTTCTATCTCCACTATTAATGCAAAGCTTTTGTATGCATGTACATCAAATGTAATTTAAAAAGTCTTAACTATTATTATTTGCATAATTATATATAAAGTTAAAAAAAAAACTGTTTCATATAAAAAAACATATATTTTTCTTTAATAATTTAATAACATGCATATAAAGTCTTGATTTAACTCAAGTCTCTCCGGTTGTTTAGTAACAGCAACCATTATGCACATTGATGGTTGTATTAGAGTTTATTTTCAATCTTTTGTCAGTAACTTTGCACTTGTTTAAATGAAACGACGAAAAGGCAAAAAAAATTAAATGTAAAGTGCCATTTAATTTAATAAAAAACAAGAAAAAAAAATAATATTTAAAACTTTCGCTTGTTCGTAGTACAAAGACAGATCGGACCGACAGAGAGATCGCATTTTATTTTATTTTATTTTATTTTTAATAACACAATTTCCATTTAAAAAGTTTATGTCAACTATGTGCAAAAATGTGCAACAATAATTACACATGTAATAGTTCGATGAAACATAAGGATAACTGAAGCATTTGTGACGTTTAAATTCTTCGCAAACTTTATGGCACATGTGAATTTCTTTAGTCTAATCTTTAATCTTAATTTGAAGTGCAGTGGATTACAAAAACTAAAAAAAGAATTAAGTTTATAAGACTTTTTCTTGCATGTTTATGAGGGTGTTGTTGGCTGAAGTAGTTTGCGTGTTGACTATTAAGCAAACAATTACTTAGGAACTGTGTTCAAACCCTGGTCAGAGCATGACAATCAGCATCATGCATTTCTCTAAAGTTCATTAGTGTGACATTGTATTAATTTTTGTTGACCTCTTTAAGTGATGAATGCATAGACTTGGCCACTAAAAATATTGTTCCGACACCGATTGATACTGTTCCAAGATCGCCCTCCTTCATCGGTTATCAGAACCGTCGGCGAAGTAAAACAATTAATAAAATGTATGCTCACACAGCTTAAGAGATTTAATGCGTCCATATAACACAAGAGGCGCTGCAACACTGCTCTAAAAATTAACTAAATGTGAAATAGCAGATATGTAATAAGAATTAAGCTTCTAAATTTTCCCCATCCATTTTCTCCGCCCTATCTCGTGGTTTCTAGTTCTAAAACAAACAAAATCTGGATCAAATACATACATTCTCACTGATCGGTCACCTATACATACATACGTATGTAAAACTTATTCAAACATAAATTTTCGCACAATTCCCATAAGATTTAATTACTTAAATTTTTTTTTTTCTTTTTATTCAAATAAACAATTTTACATCTAATTTTGTAACAAATTTCTTAATTATATTGCGCAATAATTGAAGTTGTTTTTACAAACAAATAATAATCATTAAATAACTACTTAATTGCATCAGTGCAGCAGATATGTACAAAAATAGAAAAAATAATAAATATTTAAACACAAAAAAATATTGAAATTTAAAACTGACAAAAAGCTGGAAAAAAAACTAATTAATTCGAATAAAGTTTAATGAGAGAGAGAGAGAAAACAACAGCTCAAGTAATTATTAGTTTTAGACAGGATGTGATGAAACCAAAAAAATAACATAAAAAAAGTTTCAATCACAAAGAAAAATCTTTCAGCTGTGGATTACAGATACAAATCTAGATAATTAATAGGTAAGACCATTTTTTGTGATGGACTTTATGGCCTTAGTATTCAACAGATTTTGCCAAAACTTATAGAGATATTGTGAATATAAATGGATTCAGAAGTTTGGGAGTTATAAACGTTTTCAGTTGTTTAAAAAAAAACAACAAAAAAAATCAATGAGCATGCTTTTTTTCTATGTTTGGATGTGGGAGAATTGTAGGAATATTAAAGGAAGAAAAGAGAAGAAAGCTCAGTAAATAGATTAAGCTCTTTGGGAGCAGCTTTCTTTTTTTCAAATTTATCATTGAAGTTTATTATAGTTACGGATGTTGTATGAAATTTGTAAGAAATTTTTTATGATAATTTCTTTATAAACATTAAAAAAATTTTTACATCTAGAATACGGTCGATTGTGTCGACCGTTGGTTAAAATAATAACAATAAATTTACAACATTTCGTTACATAAATTTTTTTTGTTAATATACTCTCTTTTTTACTAGTTATCGTACAAGGTGATTATTTACTTGTTTAATTGGTTGGTTGTTCTGTTTTGCTTTGATTTTTGGAACAATTTTTTTCCTGGTTTAATGCTGTTAACGATATTGTTTTATTCAAGTTTCTTTATTAGTAATTAATTATATATATATTTCTAAATTTTTTGACGTTCATTTAATTCACAGAAATTTAGCCACCAAATGAAAAAAAAAAAACCAAAATCTAAACAAACTTTTTTGAAAGTACTCATACAGAATTTTGAAAGAAGCCAATATAAGGTATAAAAAGTATTATTTGTTTTATTATTCAATTTTTGTATTTTGTTTTTTTCCTCTATTTTTTTGACGTTTAATGAACATGCAAACCATTTTTTATGCAGTTACGAACTGTACAATTTACCTACTGACTTCTGCAGTCAATTAATTTTGTTTTACTTATTGTTTTTGTTTTTTTGTTTAAAGTGTTATTTAATTGTTAATTTTGAAAGCTGAGTACAATGATGTTGATGCTGACATTCCGCCAAAAAGTAAAACTTTTAACTGCAGTGCATTTCATTACTGCCGGTATTTGTAGCTTAATTTTAAATCATTTGCTCATGAAGATGACAGGCGAATTTGGAACCATCAAAAAATAAAATGTTAAAATGTAAAATGTTTTGTATTAAAAGTTTATAATATTTTTTTTGTAGCTAATCCATAATTTTCTTTTTTTCAAGTGTTTTTTGTGCACACGAAGAAAAAATATGGTTGAGGCAACCACTATCTGGAAGCGAATATACTATTATTTAATTAAATGATTATTGTCAAATCATAATATTGTGAATGTAAATATTTCTAAACATAACATTTTTGTTTACAACAATAGTATGATGACTTAGAACATTGTTTTTTTTTGCAAGAGCAGCAATCAAGCTATAATGTATTTTTTATAATATTGTTAGTGAACATTTTCAGCAAAAAACAGGCGGGATAGAAGAGGGGAGTATAATACCCCCATACATAAAAATCTTAGTAATCCCATATCTAGAGAACTGTAATAGTTATAGGCCTCAAATTTGCTGTAAGCACACACAATTTAACCATTAACAACAAATCAAATTTTTTTATATTTGCTATCACTGTAAATATTGTTTTCAATGTCCTGAAGGATTGTTGATTTCATATTTACATCCTTTTTACACTTTGAAACTTAAATTTTAAAGAAACTTTAGAAACATAAACAGAAAAAGTTCGGAATTAAGTGAATTGAAAAAGTTTCATACAGAAACTTCTTAGTAGAAATTAAGAACAAAGGGAAATGCATGTCATGATTGTTAAATTAAAGAAAAAAAACAAAATGATGTTTATTGAAATAATCGAACAAACAACTCAAACAAATTTGTTTACACAAAAACATTTAGAAACAATAAAAGTAAGAAAAATAATTTTTGAAGCAAATATTTAATGCAAATTTATTTATTTCATTATATGGAATTTGAGCAAAAATTTCAATAAATAGTCGTCTATACGAACATATGTATGTATGTGTGCATTCGAAAATTCTAAATATTTCTTTTATTAAAATCGACTTCAATAGTATAAATCTGATGTTAATGGAAGTAAGATGCATTTTTCTTTTGCTTATTAGAGCAGTTTCAGCGAAAGTATAGAAAAACGAATTGGAAATTTATAAGAATGGATGGGTCTGTGTCCGTGTCCGTGTAAAAATTCACTGTTTAAGTACATTTTTCAGTACTGTTTCATCTTGAAAATACCCCAGTGCCGCTCTGTCAGTTTTAGTACTTTTCTTATAAATTAATGTATTCTTTGCTTTTTTTAACTTTTATATGTCAGCAATATTGACACCAGGTCAATCAACCAAAAATTTGTGATGTGGACAGTGTACCAGATTTATAGCCGGTACTTGCATTTTACTTGCATAAAAAAATCTATTAAGAACCACTTCCTCAAGTAACTTAAAAATTTCCGTTTTTTTTAGATAGGACTACAATAAAGGAGCAAAATATATGTATGTACGTAAGATACTAGACGTGTGCAAGTGTCTTTAAAAGAAGCACCATAATTTTTAAAACTATTATAATATATGTCTGTATGTATGTATATGTTCATATGTTAGTGTCAGTGATGCCAACTCTTGCAACATCAAAAGCACTGTGAGCCCATGGAAATAGGGTAAAAAAGGGTAAAAATTAAAAAAAATTCGGGTACAAAAGCACTAACTTAATTTTGTTTTGGGTCTGGTGTTTCAAAAAACAGCCTTGGCTGCAATGAAAAACTTTCATTTGGATCTATTGCTTTTCATAGTTTTTTTTTGTGCGACTTTGTCGGAGTAAATCGCTTTATCGTGAATCTATTTCACATTTGCAACAAATGCAATATGCTTTAAGTTCATCTTTTGCTAATCTAAGCCACATTTTAAAAGCTGGATCATTCTCCCAAGGTTTTCTATATATTTGTTTTTCCATCTAAAGGAAAGCCATTGTTAGATGATGAACTTTAACACATATAAAATCAATGAAGAACTTACTTTTAATTACTGTTCAGCTTTATAATAAACAAGGCACTTTCTTGCTTAAATTTGCACTGCAAACAAATCAAGGGATATGTATATTTAAAGTAAAATTATTGCTAAACAAATAAATCATAAAATTTTCTGCACGAATTAAAAAAAGATGCTTGAGAAATTATAGAATTCAAACCCTTAACAGTTTTCGACTACTAATCAAAATATAGATGCATATAATACGCAGTTGGTTAAACAAAGTATTAGGTGTGGTTAAACAATAGTAGGAAAATTGTTCAGTGCCAAAAATGTTGATTATTTAAAACGCACCAAAGAGCACTGTGAGAAATTGCTAAAAGCACTATAAATACCCGCTTTTTAAAAACGGGTATTTAACAAAATTTCGGGTATTGCTCAAGTTAAAAAGCACCAAAAAATACCCGAAAAGCACCAAAATGGCAACGCTGGTTAGTGTGTATTTATGTACATATGTACGAGTACATACATACATATAATTTTTAAATAGCTTAAGTTTTTTATGCACTGCAATCACGACTTCATTTACTGTACATCAATCATTAGTCAAACTTTCGTATATCGTGGGTACAACGACACATTGTGTGAGTGTGTTGAAAGGAAAAACTTCAAAATTATCGATTTCCGTCAAATAAACAAAAAGAAAAAGAAAAAATAGTGGTTGTCATAATGACAAATCGTGCGATTTTTGAAGGAAGCGAAGAAATAAATTAATTTAAAATTGACAACCAGTCACTGAAATCAAATATTTTATTGTAAAACATTTTGTTGTGTTTATTTATTGCTTCCTTCTGTAACATCGCAACAACAATTGTATCATTTATACAAGGTCTCCTTTTACAAACCTGCTTACCAAAAGGCGACACTTCTACATACATACATATGTATGTATGTGTGATGTGTGTTTTCACTTTCACAAAGTGTAAAAGCGTGGTTGCGTCAACTATGTTATGCTTTTTCACGGACATTTAATTATAAATTTTAAACATAAATTTGTTTACGATAATCTAAAGTAATTCTATATGATTTTATATTGCAGCACGATTGATTACACTGTACAACAAAATCAATTAAATATTATTCTTACAGTATTATTTTCGTCAGAAGACACGACATAGGAACATTTCGCCCAAACACGTTATTGTATTCTTTGTCAATTGCAGGCTCTGAGCTTTAAGCTTGTCGTCGAGTGAGTGGTGGCTTCTTTTGAAGATTTCGATAAACTATGAATGGACACATTCATATATTTATTTCCATTGCGATCCGCACTAAGGGGATGACCCCTACTTATGCAATGCATTGTGTCAAAACTAAGGAAAATAGGTAGGGAAGAGAAGAAATTAAACGGTGAAAATGTAGAAGAAGACTTAATTCTTTTACAACTCTGCTATTGCGCATTTAATTAATTTATTTCTTACAGTAGTGTTGCAGCGCTTTTGGTGTTAAGTAGATGCATTAAGTTTCTTCAGATGTATGAGGGCGCTTTGGTGTACATTAGCTGCGAACTGTATTAATTGCTGCCGGAACATTTTTTAGTGGCAAGTGCTAAGCCTTTATTATTTAAACAGTGCAGCAATAGTTAGAACAATGCCACACTTATGCAAATTAGAGAATTTTACGATGGTGATTGACTTGCCTTGACCAGGAATCGCACCCAGGCTTTCAATCGTAAAGTGATTTGTAGTAAAAAGTTAATAAAAGTACTTCTTTGTTTAACTTAATCGCAGGGTAAATGTTTTCTTTCTATTTAATCTCAACTCTTGGAATCAATCAGAGTGCAGTAAAATGTAGATAGATGAAAGTGTTGGCAGTAAATTTAGTGTAATTTTATCTTCTTTAGAAAGCACAGATATATTTATGTCCTTGCTGGTATATTTAATATTAATTTTTTTTTTGTAACAATTGCGAGTAAAAGCTTCGTTATATTGAATTCATTTAATGGGTTTAATGTTGGAATTTCAATTATTTTATATTAAAGCAGAATACCCGCATTTGCATACAAAAGCAAAATATAAATTCGATGGCAAGAAGAAAAAACTATGTCAGCCGTCAGTCAGTTAATCACGCAATCAGTCATTCAGTTTTGTCGTTCATTTATCATTCAATATGTTTACAATTTTTAAAGGTTTTTGGAATATAAAAAGAGCATTGCAGTTGTTGTGAATTAAAAAAATATTTATTTATTCACTATCTAACCTGCTGGTACGTATTTTTTTTTTTTTTTTTTTTTTTTTTTTTTTTTTTTTTTTGTAATAAATTATAGCTCAATTTGAATTTATTCACAATTAAATAACATATGGATATGGTTTGTTTAACAAAACATTATTGCAGAATATCAAGTTAATTGTTGACAATTTTTTGTTGCTGCTGCTTAAATTTATATGCAAACCAATTTGGTAATATATATTTTTTTCCGATATTATTTTTCCTTGCTGAATGTTGACTGTTAAAATTTTTGAAGGTGTTGGCCTAAAACCCTTATCTTATTGGTGCTGCTATGCTAATCTTGGCTATTTGTTGCCAAATGTCGTTAATAAATGTGACAGAATTTCTATTTGTTTCTTTTTAACTTTAGTAACTAGTAATAAATATATTTTTGAAATAATATTTGTTAAAATTTGTAAAGGCTAAAGTTCGTAAATGTTTATAATCATGAGGTTTATAATAATGAGGTTTAGTGGCTTTTAGCGAAAAACAACGTTTGTTTCTATTCAGCTAGTGCTGTTTAAAAATCTACAAAAGGGATGTATAATTATAAAATTTTTACTTTGTTGGTCGAAATATGCTAACAATGTCTACCTAATACTTCTCTGATTATAAACATTTACGAACTTTAGCCTGTGCAAATATTAACAAATATTAATAATAAACATTTCGTAGTAATTTTAAAAATTAATATATGTAGATATATTTTTGAAATATGTATTTATAAAAATCACCAAATATCTAACCATGTTTGAAAAGTTTTAAAACTCTTATAGATAATAAAGGGCTGCATGAAACCTAATAATGATGATCATGAAACTTTCATCATTATCTTTTATTCATTCGTTTCTATTCAATACATATGAATAACTATGAACACAGAACAATCAACACACGATAGTTAAGATTTATTTTATTTATTAACGTTTATTGAAGGTTTATATTATTTAGAAATGCAAATAACAAACTAAAAAACATATTGAATTTGATTTACTACTAGTGCTCGTAATATGAATAGTATATACATACATACGTACATGCGTGTAAAAGCTAAAACTTGAAATTGCATATGCAAGTAATTACACATCGGCAGCGCATGCAAAACATTACATGATTTCACCAAATTGGCAACATTGCTATTGCGTATTAATAAGAAACTGTGAGATGAGAGCGAGAACTTCGAATAAAAATCGTTTCAATGAACAAACTCTTTGTGTTAACGAAGTGAAACAAAATGTTCTGACTCATACTATGAACAAAGCAACATTTTGTTTGGAGTTCTGATTTTTATTCGAAATAGAGTTTTAGTCAATGAACATATGAATATGTTCATTGATGACCACGTTCACGCAGCCCTATAATAGATAAACCTTCAATCAAGAAATGAGAATCACATAAGCAAAAGCATAGTAGTTTTGAAAATCTTTTAAATACAACACAGCTAACAATTTGTATCAATTTTTTTCTTAATTTTTTGCTTTGCCTCATACACTGCAAGTAAACGTAAAAAAAATTGTAAAAAAGAACACATAGTAGTATCAAAAGTACTTGATATTTTAAAATTACTTTATATTTCAATCTGAATCAGATGCTACCCATCTACCGAATTCTTTCAAATCTATCAAAAAAAATTGTGAGACAAAAAGTACCAAAAGTGCCACATGTAAAAAAGTACCAATAGTAAAATTTTTTTTCTCGTTTTAGCCAAATTTCATTTAAACCCAACATGAGGATTTTTCAAGAGAAAAAGTACTAACAGTAAAAAAGCACCAAAAGTGCCATATATAGAAAAGTACCAAAAAAGTTTTCTCACAAAAATAAAGAGTATCTACCAATTTGTCCTTTTTTACCTCTTGAAAAGTACCCTATGTTTTAATCTACTTCACATGCTATCCATCCAATATTGATCCAAATCCCTTAAGCTTTTTTGCGTTATAGTGTAACAAACAATAATATTAGTACGATATGAATTGATCATATACATACATATAATAAGTTTTTATTCTCTTTTGCAACAAAAGTAGAAAATTGATAAATTCTTAAAGAAATATTCATCACATCTTGTAACGCCGACTCACTTTATTTCACAAGCACATATTCTCGACGCCAAATAACAACTTTTCAACTGATTAAGCAATTTTTAATATTTACAAAAAAAAAATGAACATGATTCTATGGTTATATATTTCTTCTTGTTTTAACGCAATCTAACTTTAAAATGGCTTGTCTGTCTGTTGGCACGTTTGTGTCTTTTTTTATTTTTTTTTCTTAAAAGTCATTGATCTCGCTTGTGCCGCCCAGTATTTGGCAAATTCGCACACAGACACTTTCAAACGAACACCAATTATTTAATGTCGTTTTAATAAATCATTTAATCGATCGATTCGATCGATTGTGTTCGTATGTATACAATTTTTCTTATGTACATCTACATATGTACATAAATAAATAAATAAAAATTATAATGCTAAAACAGCTAGAAATAAATACATACGAAAACCACTCAATATTTTTGGGTTAAGTAGGCGACAACTTAGTTTTCAATTTTAAAGTGTATTTTTTAAGGTTTCAGCTGCTCATATTGTATCTAGTTTGCACAGAAAAAATCAACAAACAGAAAAAACTTTAACTAACTCTACTTCCTTCCTCACAACTTCATACCGGGAGCCAAATTATCAATAAGAAAATGTTGAAAAAATTTTTTTTATTAAAGTTGTTAAGTTGCTAAAGGCCTAAAGAAAAACTTAATGATAAAGAAAACAATCCTCAAAACTGTCTATCTGTTCAGGCAATTTGAAAAACATAAACATTTTAGCTGCTCGTTTACTTAAATACTCGTAGTCGTGCGCGAAGTCGCACTCGTATTCGTAGTCATGTTGATCAAAAAGTAAAATGAAAATTTGACAAATTTTATAGACATGGTTTTTTACTCTTTATAGATTGACTTTGTCAATATGTGAATGTCTTCGTTTTTTTCTTGTAATATACGACTACTGATATTATTGTACACTGAGAAATATGTAAAAAATGTTAATTGCAAATTGAAAAATATTTGCGTTCTTCTATAAAACAGGATAAGAAAAATTTGAAAACCCAACCGAAGACCGACAATGCAAAAATTCTATGCTCATCGACTTTTAGATATGCCTAGAAGGGAATTTCTAAATCCGGCAGGATGTCGACTGCGAAGGAAATTCTTTTTCAGTAAAGTGACTATACGACATTTCTTTAACTCAACGAAGCCACCTAACGCCGATCGTAGACTGGGTAGAAATCTTTATTCAGCGAAGCCATTAATATTGTTAGTATGTATTAGTATTTTCAAAGCGAGACTAAAAATTCCTTAAGTAATTCAGAAATATAATCGGTCCTATTACGAATGTCGTTGTTGTAGTCGAACTTAACGACTTTAATATAAAACATATGGCGGCTGTTGCACATCTTACAGATTTCGTCTTGATAACGACTCTCGTGATAAGTTCGAACATATTCGGGTTTTCTCTTATTTCTTACGAGATAATCGATTAAAAAATTTAATTTAATTATTTTTACCTACTTTTGTCCACTGGTTTTGGTGAGGAGGAAAGTGAAATATTGGCCTACTTGCAAAAAACTTTTTTTAATTATTATTGTCAAAATTTCGATTTAAAACTTTTACAAAAATATAGATTTTTGATATTTTTGACTAAAAAAATGCATCTATTATTTTTACAATGTTTTTAAAAGCAGATTTTTGGACTTTTTTGAATTAAAAAAATTCATTTATTGTTTGGAAATTATAAAAAAAATTTTCAAAAATACCTACCAAGATCCAGAGCGTATCAGAAAAGACATATTTTTTTATTTAATATATGCATTTTAAAAAGACGTGTTTTCTCAAATTCCAAAGCTGCAATCGAAAAAAGTTGTATTGCTACATTGAAGCATACTTATGCTCTTGAGTACTTAAAAATTATTATCTGCACCCAAGTTAAAATAGAAAAATACGCAAATATTGAAAAATTCCTTTTGTGGGATTTTTTTGGAAATTCTTTTGGAATTTAGGGATTCTCAGAAAAACAATAAATGTTTTTTTTTTTCAGTTTCTGCGGGCGCATTATAACCATTAGTTGTCATCTAAGTGCGAATTTTTAGCCAAAAATATTTAGGCTTATCATGTTTGCCGTTTTTCGACTACTCCAAGTACTAAATTAAAGACTTTTCTTCTACTGTAAACAGCCAAAAACTAATATATATTAGATTATCTTGAAAAACTGTAAGCGATAAGCCACTAATATTATACACTTTTTTTTAGCTCTAGCGTAGGAAAATGCAATTCCCCGGACTGCCCCGGTTAGAAATGGAAACTTGTGTCCATATTTTTATTAAAAATTCCCCACAGCATCGCTATACACTGTTTTTTAATTTGAACTCAAAATATTTGCACTAATAACGTTAAAAATGTTTAGGAAAAAATTTTCCAACAGTTTTTCTTGTCCTTCACATTTAGAGATATGTACCTACTTTTTTTCCCGGGAAAAAATTTCCCTTTTTCGCAGTTCGTTTAGAATAACGAAAAAAGGAAACATTTATCGGGGAGATATTATTTAGAATAAATGCCACCAGTTAAATTTTCATATAACTGTTAAAAAAATCAAAATTAAATTGTAAACATGAATCTGTTTAGCTAAACATTATTATAATTGACAATTTTTTAAAACAATAATAGTTGTTTTCCAAACCCAAAAATTACTTCATAACAACATGAAACTCTTGTCAGCATTTTGTCAAAACCATGTTATTTTCTTTGTTTTCTATTATCCAAAGTTTTCCAAACAATTATGTTCGTATTAATTAACAAATGATTTTACAATAACCTTTTTACTTTGCCACAGATATGGTGAAAATATTTGCCCAATTCACAAGCCTAGTTGTATCCCTTATTGTTGTATATGGCAACACAATTTCAAATAAAATTTCTCAAAACAAAAACAATTTTAGAACAATTTATTTTTGTGACCAAATTTTTGTTTGAAATTGTCTTTTCATATACAACAATAAGAGATACAACTAGGCTTGTGAATTGAGCAATTGTTTTATGAATCATTTTATGGCAGCCGTATTTAAACGGATGAGTCCCCGTCCCCATGTCATACAATTTTGTTTTATTTACTAAGTAATCACAGTATCACATTTCAATTGAACAAATAATTTTCTTCATCTAAATGTATGTGCAAAGATTCATTAATACCTAATTTATTTAAAAGAAGATAAGAAATCTTTGACAGGTTTCTACTAAACTTAATAACAAGAAACATCCTTAATATCTTTAAGCAAAAATTACACTCGCAGTCTTGCAACATACAAACCAAAAGAAAACCTGATTAAACGAATCGAATCATAAAGCTTTAAATTAATGAATAAATTAAGTGGTCTAGTAGTAGCTTTAATTAATTACCTCCGGATTTACTGACATATTTTATTTCTATCAGTATTTTACATCAAGACAGCAAACATTCTAACCCAAATACTTTAGTGAAATATAGACGTTAAGTGTTAATATATCATTTTGTTTTCTCTGAGTGTGTAACATTGCGTATAGATTCAATTTAAAACTTCCCACTTTAAAGTTTAAAATGTTTGGAAAAAAGCTGATAAAAAAAATTAAAGAATAAAAGCTGCGCAGTTGACTGACGTTGGTTGGTTAGGCTGATTGGTAAAATGGAGATAATAAATCGATTGACAAAAAAAGCTGAAAACTAAATCCTTAGACATTTGACAAAACAACTTAAGTATAGATACATTATTTTACAAAAATTATCAGTAGAGCCGAAATTGTGTTAAAAATTAAAGAAACCCTAAGGTTAATGGCGTTTTCTTTTCTCCAAAAATATTTAGTATTTTTTGTTTTGCCTATTTTATTGAAAATTTGCAATATGTATTGTATAAGGATTTTTTTAAATTAAATTATTATTTTCTATTTTAGCTTTAGCAGAAAGTAAAATTAACGGTCCGATCTGCGATATCGACCGATCGATAATGCTGAAATCGTAAACGAAAATAAAATCTTACTTACGACTTTCTAACCATCCATTTTTGTTTATTTGTTTAGATTTTGGGCCAGTAAATAAATAATAAGTTGCAATAAAATTACTTATTAAAGAACTGCACGTTCGAGGGATTTTTACATCTAACCTCTCTTGTTCTTGTATAATTAGGGGTAATAAAATTGCCAGCAAAGCTAAATTATTTTGTTATTTTTTTTTTCTTTAGTTTTGAGTTCTTAAAGGTTCAAATTTCATTTGTTTATTGTTTGATCGATAAAATAACAAACAATTTCGCTACAGAATGCGTGTCAGTTTGTAATTTATAAAAACGAAAAGTTCTTTTAAAAGAATTACAAATATACAGTGTCTGTGTATGCGTACTTTCATTCAAAATACATATATACTTTTATCAAACAATTTTTATTTTATTTTTGTTTTTCTTAAATGACATTTAAAAGATTGTTTTTTGCTTTGAATACTAAAAATAGTTTTTCTTTATCTTTAATTCGATTTGGTGGGAATTTTTTCTTCTATAACATCTTCAGTAATGCCATCTTGACAATTTAAAAATATTTTCTTCGAATTGCGTTTCTTTTTTTACATTTGTTTCATGCGATTGACAGGGCGAGGAAACAAGCGCGTCTTTTTATTTTCGAATTGATCTTGATTGAACTTTTTGTTGAAAAAAAAAAGAAAATCGTAAAAATATGTACATGATTAAATGCAACATTATGCATTGATAATTCAAATTTTATGTTATATAATATTTTTTATAAAGCTTTAGTAGATATTTATGTATGTATGCATGTAAATATGTATGTATGAGTGTATGGATGTATAGTTACAGATATTGTGTTCGTTGGGCATAAATTTGTTTATTATCATTTGAAAGAACATTCTTTCGCATTTATTTTTTGAAGATTATGTCGATCAAATGTTGGCCGTTGCTACGTCGCAGATGGTCCATTCGTTGAGTCCAATTTTCGATGACTCGTTCAAGCATTTCGACTGGTAACTGGCGAATGACACGCGTGATGTTTTCCTCCAAGGACTGAATCGAAGCGGATTTGTCCGCATAAACTTTAGACTTTACATATCCCTACAGGAAAAAGTCTAACGGTGTCATATCAAACGATCTTGGTGGCCAATTGACCGGCCCAAAACGTGAAATTATGTGCTCACCGAAATGTTCTCTTAATAAATCCATTGATTGATGCGATGTGTGGGAAGTGGCGCCGTCTTGCTGAAACCAAATGTCGCCGAGATCACGAGCTTCAATTTCAGGCATCAAATAGTAGGATATCATGGCACGATAACGGTCGCCGTTGACGGTTACGTTCGCACCGGTATCATTTTTAAAGAAATATGAACCGATGATTCCACCGGCCCATACACCACACCAAACCGTTGTTTTTTCTGCATGAAGTGGCAGTTCGTGTATCTCTTCAGGTTGCTCTTCGTCTCAAATGCGGCAATTTTGTTTGTGTACATACCCATTGAGCCAGAAATGGGCCTCATCGCTAAACAAAATTTGCCTTGAAACACATTCCTCACAGAACGTGAATTTTCGTAATAAAGTTGAACGATAAAAAAAAGGCTATTGAAAAAAGTATCTCTACTTGGATCACCCTATATATTTATTTTTTCGCTAAGGTCAAAAAAGTTCACACACCAACCGCGATAAAGTTTTTAAAATTTTTAATTTTATTTTTCGTTAAGAAAAATTAATAATATGTTTATTTAAAACAAAAAATAGCTCAAGTATGAAATTTCATTAATATTTAGAGATGATAAGAGATTTTTCCGCAAACCAAAAAGTATATTTAACCTTTTGTAACGAAAAAAAAAAAAATTAAATTAATAAAAAACACCGTATAAAATTACGAATATTCAATATTGCATT
Source organism: Lypha dubia (assembly GCA_947311025.1). Classification (NCBI taxonomy): domain Eukaryota; kingdom Metazoa; phylum Arthropoda; class Insecta; order Diptera; family Tachinidae; genus Lypha; species Lypha dubia. The sequence continues at coordinate 21,690,380 of OX371260.1, read as the reverse complement.
TAATTTAGAAAAACCAATTGGTGCGTGAACTCTTTTGAGAAAAATTACAAAAGATTATGATTTTCGTGGTTACTAGGGCATCGTTGACCTCATGGTAGTATGTCAAAAAATTGGTTAAACCCTAATGTACATACATACATATGTTTTTTTTTTATTAATTTTTTGTTGAACATTAAAAAATTCATCCCCAAATCTTCTATATGTCAATTGAATATTTTTTAGTACGATTTGTTTTTTTGCACTTGTTTTTGAGTTCCGTATCCAGCGTGCAAAACAAGATCTGGGTGTTATTCTATTCGTAAGAATGAAGTGCTACAATGAAGTTTTCAGAAAGCACACAATTGCTGTAGTAACAAATGTCAAAGCTTTTTAAAGTTAATCAGTATAAATTGCCTTTAGTGCTTTATTTTAGGCAAATGCTGCAATTTTATTATTATTTTTTTTTTAATAAAATTCTATTATTGCTATTCTTTTATTTCTGTGTGTTATTATTTAAAATTGTCTTTCAATAATATTATTCTGTTAAATTGAAGTCAATCAATTAGAGATTTGTTTATGTCTATAGATGTACTCGTATGTATACTTGTCATTTTCTTTGCTGCCTGCACACCTAGTGAGTGGTAAAAAATTTAAAAGTTTATTGTTCATTTAAAAGTCGTTAAGAGTCACTATGGGATGTGAGTGATATCATACCAATTAATTACAAAACTTTTTTTTTATTGTTGAATAAAAGTTGAAGGCTTCTTTAAAATAAAAACATATACGCCCACTGCTTATAATTTCATCCGTTATATTGCAGATGAGATGACAGTGGAACCAATAACTCTTAAAATGTATGTAATTTATTGGATTTGTCTGAAAATTTCAAGTTCATTAGGGATAGTCATTATGGTTGTATATCTAAAAATGACGGAGAACACAAACAACAGATATTAAATATAAATATAAAAGAAACATCAAGGGATAAAAGAAGTTAGTTTGCCCTATTAAAGCACTACAGTTAAAAATATGGTGCTTTAAAAAATACTAAAAGTGCCAAATATACCTACTACTGGTACCTTTTGTTTCAGGTATTCGTATAAAAGATATGAATGGAAAAGGATACTGTGCCTCGTTCTCTCTGTTGCCTATGGGTGAACCCAGACTGACGTATGGCTAAACAGTTTTTTGGACTAATACGACATTAGAATATTAGTTTCTATGAGACAACACACCTCAAACAAAACTAACGCAAAACTGTTTGACTTACTGCGCCATAACGTTAGTTGCAGAAAGTACATGTGGTTTGATACAACATACCCACACAGAGTAAGATAAAACAGACTTTAACGAACCTCATTGCACATAATTCCGTGCTTTCTCGTGGCAAGTAAAAAAAAAAAAAAAAAAACATTGTCGCATTCCTGTTTGATTACCGGTTGTATTTTAAGACAAAAAACTTTATGTTAATTTTATGGTGTGGGTTAGCATCAAACTAGTTAGTGTCTTTGACTTAAAACGAACATGTTTTTTATTTCGTTGGTGTGGGTTCAGCCTAAGAAATGGCAAATCACTCGTTATAGACTGTTGTAGGTTACCGCACCAAAGCTCTACGAGTAGAGAAGAGAGAGAAGTTTTTTACGATTTGTTAGATAAAGTTATAAAATGCCGTTATGCGCGGGAGTGGAGTTAGAGGGTTACTATCTTCTACAAAAAATATTCGCCATAACATTTTCTTTATATACCGATATGCTGCAAAAACATTCCAGAGCTGGGAAACTTTAAATGTGAGAGTTTATATGCTTTTAGATGCTTGGATGTTTGTTCCACTGTAACTCGAAAAACTCTGAATGAATTTTGATGAAATTTGGTATTGTGATAACATATGACCGAGACTGAAATATAGAGTTCTTTTTTAAGGGGTAAAATCGAGACAAATTGGTATTTTTAGTACTTTTTGTTTATTTTATGTTTAGTTTATTTTTTATATTTACTTACAGCGTACTTTGTCGGGGGTAGAGTATGGAAAAGCTGATACTTTTGGTACATTTTAGTTTTTAGATTTATTTTGTTTTACAGTAACATACTGTGTAGCGTGAACGAAGTCACAGGTAAAAGCTAATACACATATAAATTTAAGACCTTTTTGACTCGTTATTGACGCATTAATTTTTCGTTAAACATTTTATCAAACGCATATTTATAAATAGAAAATAATTAGGCCAAACAAGGGAGGGCTTATCGATGGTTAACTATAAAGCAGACTATGAAACAACGTAACTTTGTGCATCAAACAAAAGTTTTGTTTATATTTTTCTATGTATTTATAATAATAAAATTTTTTTTTTCATTTGCAGAATGAAGCCAATGATTTGAAACGACGTAATAGCAACAATGCAAATCAACTGCAACAACAGAGTGACAAAAGTATTAGCAGTGGTGGCGGTGATGGTATAATTTTAAGAAGAACAATGGATTGTTTGCCTCTGACGCATGGTTTGGGTGCACATCATCCACACCTACTGGCTTCTAGTAATACAGTCAATGTAACTGTTGCCCCACCCGCAGCCGTCGTGGCGGCATATCCACATCATCATCACCTTAATCTTAATCATCATCATTTATTAAGTCACCATATGCCGTACAGTAGTAACTACAGTGGCCTGCATCACACGTCGACAACAACGTCAGCAAATAGTCACCATCAAAATCATCATCCCCACTTAAATATTCACAGTGAACAAACGAAATCGTTGCAGGAGCTGCAACATGAAGTTGGGGCACTGTTGGAATTTCGTGATTTAGTTATAGAAACATTTCCCGATCTCAAGCAAAAAATGGCTTCGATATCTTCGGCAGCCTCAACGTTATCATCGACTGGTGGCGGTGGGAATGTTATGACAAATGGTCACTCGTCGGTAAGTGTGAGTAGTAGTGGTTCGACAATTCCACTTACCAGTGGTGGAACGTTGGTGTCGCGTCGTGAATGGGAGCCAGGTATAAGAGTAAAACGGAAGATGTCTCAGAAAGAACAACCCGCCGCCATAGAATTAACATCGTCCTCATCACTGACGAGAAGTCGCAGTAATTCGCATAGCGGCAAAAAGGAGCCAAAGAGTAGTAGTGGTGGTGGAGTTGGTAGTACTAGTGGAGGTACTGGCGGTGCCACAACCGGTGGAGAAAATAACAATGGTAGTGTAGTTCAAGATTCTGGATTTTCTACGGAAACCAGTTCATCCAAAGAGGGTCATAGTGCCTCTTCGACAACTGGTGCTTTAACGGTCAGTTCGACTAAATTTCCTAATAAAATTTAAATTTAATAATTTTATATATAATAATGTTTTCTCAATTCTCAGACCACCATTGCTTCAAACCGTTTATCCTGTCCTGATTCCGATGATGAGTTATTAAATCTGCTTGATGTTATACACCGCAAGTCTAATCGTTTACGAGAAGAAGTAGAACATTTACAGAACTATGAACGCCAACATTTACAGCCAGGTTCCAGTGAGGAACGAGATCAAACCGACATAGCGACTGCGACTGAAGGAGCAACGGGTCTTTCCAAGTCCAGCAGTAGTAGTGCCAACACAGCTTTAACACCAAAAACCTTCCGCGAGCATGTCGAACGTCTGAATAAAGAAGATATTCAGCTATTGCGAAGAGAACGTGATCGTCTTCTAGATAAATTAGCTGAAATGGAAGCTGAAACATTAACGGGTCGCATAAAAGCAGCTAAAATGAACGAACAAGTTGAAGAGCTAATAAATGTTAAACGAGATTTGGAGGAACAATTAAAATTGGCAATGGCACAGCGACTAGAGTTAAACTCTAGAGTGCAACAGTTGCAGCAGCAACAACAGGTCAACCAAAGTAAAAGCTCCAACAGGTACTATTAAGTTAATTAAAATACTCCTTTTCCACATTCAAATGTTTTCATGTTTGCTTTTAGTCAATCGGATGTTTCAAGTAGTCCTCGCACATTTCTTTCATCCTCGGCCAACACAGTTTTATCTACGGTTAGTGCAAACTCATCGAGGCAAAATACATTCCAGCCTGTAGTTGTCGAGCAACAAACAACGGATCTGCAGCAACTTAATCTTTTAATACCATTCCATCAAAGCATTGGCGGTGATAATAAACCTAATTCTCAGCATCAGCAACTTGCGCCCGATCAACTGGGACGTTTAGATGGCATTGTCAGTACGCCAGGAGATCGCAACAACAAGTGTCGTATAACAGATACAAAACGCTTTGCCGCTATACTCTTAGAGACTAGTGTCATAGAATTGCGACGACATTTATTAACGTTAACAGTTAAAAATCAGGTAGATACAATACTATTGTAATTGAGTGTGGTTATATATATATTTTTTTTAACTTTGAATTTTCTTGCAGGTTTTAATGCAAAAACTTGACCAAGCTTCGAAATCAAAAGGTCATTTAGTCAAACGCTTAGACAAATCCAAAGAAGATGTTGAAGATTTAAGATTTCAAGTATGTTTCGTAAAAAAATATTCAGAATGTTCATAGAATCCAATTCGAGAATTATTCGAATCGAAAGGGATTTCTAAAGGTATTTTCGATTGTGTGAATGAAATCTATTGTGCATGATTTTTAAAATTTTGCAATCTGATACGGAATTTAGATGGATTGAGATTCGAGAATTCTTGTTTATATTCGCATCATTCAGTCGATACATTACTTTTTTATAAGAGGTATTAATTTTCAACGAAAATAAATGTTTTAATGAACTCATGTATAGTTGAAAATGCCTTCTAATCCAATTTCGTAACGATATCTATGAACAAACAGATTATTATTTAATTCATTTTTTATTAATATTTTTTTCGCCTTAACGCCATTTAATCAAATAAATTTTCTATCAGCTGGAAGAAAAGAACATAGAATTAGAAGGTACAAAAGCTCAATTGCGAGTTCTAGAATCTAGACTGCATTCAATAACACCCAGCAGCGGTGCTGCCACCAATTCCTATTTACACTCGCAAAATGATTATGAAACAAATCGTTCTTCAGCCTCTACGACCCTAATGCTAAGCAGACGTGGTGGTACTGGCAGTGGTCTAAATACCGACTTTAGTGATATACGCTCCTCAACGCCCATATCAGCCACACATAACGGCCAAATGCCTCAGCCCATAACAATGCAAATATCGACACCCAGCATGAAAGCCATGACTCATATACCCATGGACGATATGCAGCACCACAGCAGTAGTACTGAATCAACCCATGAGCATGATTTAGTGCAACGTGAAACAATGGCCAGAAGTCAATTGCAAAATAAATTCGATAATGGCCGTGATATAAAACAAACTTTAATGAGTACTAGTGTGGGTGGTGTAAGTCCATTTGAGCAGCAGTTGCAGCAGCAACAAATGGCAGCTATAAGAAATCAGGTGCAAGCCTTAAAGAAGTTCAGTGGTGTTACGGCTACAAAACCAAGTAAAATACCATTGGCAGGAAGTAAAGCAGCGGCTTATTTTGCAGGTATGTATGAGTTGACCATTTTAAAATATAAAAGCTAAATTTACATTTCAATGTACAACAAAAAAAAAATTGAAAATAATAAAGTTATATTGGTTTTTTTGTGTCGGACTAAGAACTTCTAAGATTCTCTAAAAATACCAGTTACACAAAAATATTGCTACAAGATCACGACCTGGATCAAAAACTATTCAAATATACAAATCACCACAATACTTTCAATACATAAACACAGCACTGAACAATGTTGCCAACACATTGTAAATAATAATCCACTTTTTGTAGGTTATCTCTAAAAATCAATCGAATCATTGTTTATATCTTTATATAAGTACATCAAATATAAAATAAAGAATTAAATGAAAACAATTTTAAAAAAGAAATTCAACACGTGAGCAATTTCGCAACTATTTTGCCGCTTAAGAAGAAATATTTTTCTGTTCCATGTGTGCTTGTAGGTTATGTTTACTATTTGGTGTGAGGAAGGTTGGCTCATATTTAATTTGAAAGTATTGTACATATCTTAAAGCATAACGACAAGAGTAATAATTTTAAAAAAATAACTTCTTCAATAATATTTTATTACATCCGACAAGGGTAAAAGCAGCATTTTCTAATTTTTACATTAATTTATTAGATGTTGGATAAAAACGTAGTTTTCAGTAAAATCGAAATTTATTTAGGTTTTCATTAACAACTTATGTATTTATTATGAGCTGGCTTGTTACCTAATACATATGATGCATTTTATATAAAAAAAAATCAATTTGTTGTTTTGTTTGTATAAGTGTTTTTAATAATTCTCGGTTATTGCTTAGCGTGTTTGTCCATAAATTATTTTAAAACTTTTGAAGCATTTTGGTAAAGGCCACTGATGAGTTGGTATTTACCGACCAATGAAATGTAGCATATAAAATAAATTTTTGAAAACATAAATCTTAATCGAATTAAATGTTATATTTCACAAGTAATTTTAAGCATTCATTGAATTTTTGTTTTTACTTTCAGGAAAACCACCTTCCGGCAGACCCTCAACGGCTGGCCGTTCACCAACTTCGGTAAATTCTTCGGGTTCCTCTAGTAGATCACCTCTGAGTAGAAGTACCGGTAATCTTTTGTGTTCTAAATCACCAAACAGCCTGAAAAGAGCTGACTCAGCACAAAGTATACGTAAAGATAATAATTCATCATCGCTTAGCACCAACACGAGTCGTAGCTCTACCTCGTCATCCATACCACTGGCTACAACACCGTATGTATCGGCTTCCAAGTCATATGGTGGTGGCAATGGTTCCATTAACAACACAACAATCAATAATACTTTTAATAGTCCGTCCTCGAGAATTTTGCAAAATTCTCCTTTACCAAAACCAAAACGGGAATCGCTGTCAACAAAAGTCAGGCATATGGATTCATTAATGCGTGCTCATCACCACCAGCAGAATCAACAGCACAATTCGCCCCATAATTTTTCCAATACAAGTAATAGTAGCGATAATACACCCACAGCAATTGTTCAATCAAACACATCAACCGAAAATGCCAGCACACCCAGTGCTGGCAATGGTGCCGGTAGTTATTTGATTAGTAGTACACCAAAAACATCAACTATAGCAGCTCAACTTACCTCTTCATTACGTAAAGATTTACAATTAAGTTCCAGTAGTTTTAATCCACCAGCGCCATTTCAACGTAGAACTACAGCCTCCTCAACGGGCCAAACAAATTCCAACACTAATACCACTAACAGCAACACACACACCACTAGACGTTTTAGCAGTGCTTCGGTGGTGGCATCAAAAGCTAATCGTCAAACTTCCCAAGAGTATGAAGGACAACATGGAAGCAATGTTAGCGGCAACAGTGTGGCTGCAGCCGGTGTGATCAGTTCATCTTCATCACCCCATAGTGGGGGTATCAGCAATGGTGGCACTGCCAGTGATAGCGATAGTGGCAAGGTACGCACTTTAAAATCAACATTTTTGGGTTGGCTTAATAAAATCTAAAAATTAAAAAATCGTAAAAAGGCAAAATTTAAGCAAAAAAAAAAAAAAAATCATTAAGCAAAACAAACAGAAACTTATTTATAATCTTCAATAACATTTATTATACTTATTATTTGTTTTTGTTTAAAAAACTCATTAAAACAACAACAACATTTGTTGTAGTATTTTAACCATGTGTGTAATTTGTCCTTTTACTCTTTTGTTGTTCTCTTCTTTTAATAATTTTAAAGTTGTACATTTGCTGCGTACATTTACACTTACATACATACATATACATTATATATATATATGCATATAAAACATACATACTTATATACATAAACAACATAATATATGCATATATTTATACTATATACATATATATAAAGATATACATACATATATACAATATACACACATACATACATACATACTTATATTAAAACTAAACATATATGAAATTAATAATATTTATCATACGTCCTGCCCTCATTCATAGTCATACCAACAATTATTTGGCCAATTCACATAGATAAGAGATTCACATATTGGTAAGAGATGTAGTTTGTATAAACGTTGTTGCTAATTTCAACATAACCTATTTCTAAAATTTTTTTTACTATATTTGTATAACCTAAAATTCTTTCAATAGGTTGTGAATTGTACAATTAAAATACTAAAATTATTGATCACTAGATACAGTGTATATCCCAGGAGAGTGCGACATGTATTTATTTTTATTTGTCCGACTAAGAACTAGTTCTAGGAAATTAAACGCGCTTTAAACAATTTTCTATTACTATTATTATCTTCCCAGTTGCATAGTTTAAGGATATTAGGCAGATTTTTAATTTGAGACTCCCCATCTTTACAATGGTTTCCAAAGAGAAATTGGTGAATTAATAAATCGTGCCTGATAGAAAAGAAGTATTTAATTAAAATTTACACTATACGTTACTTAAAAGTTCTTGTTCCATTTATGGGTCGAGAAGAAGTCAAAACAAAGATTACCGTGTTCTTATAGTATACAGCGAATTAATTTAACATGGTAGTCAACGCGAATTCAATACTAGGTGGATATGTTCGACGTACGATATAACAGGAATCCACTGGCTCCAAATTTTACCGAAAAACTTTGTGTTTAAAATTGGGTAAATTGTGTAAATGAGAACCTTCATGAGAGAGTAATTTATGTTTCTCTTGTTAGCATACTTTCTGCGTACTTTTTCTTCTGACAAAATGTTAAAATTTTCAAATCACTAAAACAGCTGTTTTGCATTTGTTCAAATAAAATAAAAAAAAGCGCAAAAATATTTTTTTTTTTTTTTTGTAAACATTCTATTTTTCTGTTCATCAAAATTCCAACAAATAAATTTGGAAAATAAAACGTTTGACTTTCAGTATTTTATTTTAATAAAAGCTGTTACTGTGCTTACAATACAAAGTTTCTGTACAAATTCCATAAATGAGAAATTCTTTTCTTATGACTGATGTGGGTGAGTGTATGCATTGTTATTTCACTAAAGTAGTTCTGCATTATGTACGTTTCATTATTTGCACTCTAGAGCAAATGATTTATGAATACGATGTCGTAAAAAAATTTCTTGGGATTTAAAACTCATCGTTTTTTTTTTATTCAAAATTATATCAATCCTTTTTGGAAATTTAATAAAAAAATAAACAACAAGTTTTAACTGCTTTACAACTTGGCAAAAGGAAAGTATTTTTTCTATTAATTATAAATATTAAAAATTAAGTGTTACAACTTTAGATTAAGCTAAAATAAATAAAAATTAAAAATAAATAATAGGAAACAAAATCTAGTTGAAAGCCTAAATTAGAATTATGAAATTATTTCGAAATTGAGTTTTCTTTGCATACCAACAATCATATTTTTTTTTGTTTTCATGTCATCTAAAAAGAAACCCTTCATACTCATTTTAAGTCATACAACATTTTATTCATTAATTTTAATTTTAATTTTTATGTATAAATGATAAAACAAAAAAGAGATTTTATTATTATTTTTATGATTATTTTTAATATTACACAGCTAAATTAAATTATTTAACTAAATAAAACGAAAACAAATGCTACTATTCATTTTCATTAATACTCTACACTAAGTTGACCTCTCTATGCCTTTACACTCCAACTACAATTACCCAGGGGCGAATTTTTCGATTACAAAAGCAATGTGATGCACACGTGTAGGACGGTAACGCACTCCATCCCAATTACAACCTAGTATACTTGCATTGCCGCATTCCTGGAGTGAACGCCTACTACTTGCACACAATGTAAGCAGGATAGTGAAGTGTTCATTCACTAAATATAAAAACTCATTACTGTTTCACATACTTTGTAAGTAGGCAGTAGACACTCTATACACAATCGTATTTACTCGTGGGAAAGTAGAAAGCGCATTGCGCACTACTTCACACACAAACTTTATCGGAAAGATGTGATGTGTTATGCCAAGTTCGCCGCTGGGTAATTTCATAACATTTGTTTGTGTTTTTTTCTCTCTTTATTTTAATTTTTTTAATATTAAGTTGAAAGAAAAGGAAAGAAAAAATTAACAATAAAAAAAATGTATAAAACAATCATAAACCATCATGTTTATTTTTTATTATTCGTTTATTCGTTTGTTATAATCTAATCATGTGTGTTTGTAAACTTAATTTGTATATTTTATTTCTTGGTGATATTGGTTTTTTCTCTGTTGTTTTTCCTTTAAAACTTTTCCCTCTAAACAATTGTACATTTATCTATTTGTTGTGGTTGAGGTGCTCGAAGAAAAGATTTTTTTTTTTTGCTTTTTTATTTTCTCATAGAAACATTTTTAAATTGTACAACATTTGTTGCCGGCATTCATTCTGTTTGGCATTTTATACTTTAGCGATTAATAGATAAATTAAAATGGTCTTGACGTTAGAAATTGTGCACAGAATAATGAACTTGAAAAATTGTTATCTGTTACGAGTTTAGTCATTTTATATGCCTGCATATCGTTGGGTGCTACCGCCAATTCATTGAAATATTTTAAACATTAGTTTTAAAGAATTGTTAAACTCTCGTATGCTTATATAAAAATTTCAAATATCAAGTAAGAATTACATAGAAACACTAAGCGCATAAGAAAAAATAAAATTTCTCAAATAAAGTATAACAATTTATTAATGAGAAATTTATTATTATATTTATTATTATATTAAATTGAAGAAAATTCGAATTACTATGAGTTTTATTTTGTGAAAACATTAGTTTGACCAATCAGACTAGCAGAACGTTTCAGTATACAGATTTAAAGGCCGCTACACCTCTCATCAGCGTTCATTCGTCCATTTGCGGATTGTTTAAGTTTTTTTTTTTAATTATTGTGCTTTGCTCCAATAATTCTCGTTTATTGGTGGAGAGTTTTCATAAAAGCAAATAAGTTTGAAAACTTTTCAAGCATGGTGGTAAAGATCTACCTACTGATGACTTGGTATTTAGCAACGAATGAAATGCAGCATATAGATTAGCTAACCCAAAAGAAATAAATGAATTTCTTAAAATATTTAATACAAGTAAGAGTTTTTTAAACATTTTTTCCGGCATTAAAGTAAAATAGATGATAGTCTTATTTATCTTATTACTTTTGTAACTTTCCGAAATACAAAATAGGGAAGTTAGTGATTTAAAATTTATATGTTCGAAAATCGAGTTCCTGACAGATCTCGACGTTTCGAGGTTCTAGGAAACTATTCGCACGTCCTGAAAGAGTGCTTTAATTTAAAGACAAAGAAAAAGTCGGAAAGTGCACCCATTTTTTATTTGGAAACTAAGCCAAGTTGTTTACTCAGATGTCGTACAGTGTTGCCGTAACAGATTTTTTTTTGCTTAAGAATTCGAATTTTGTTTTCGTTTCTTTTTTTTATATTTCTTATGATTAATTCGTTTTGATCAAGCAAAACCTTAACTTTAACACTCTTACCGTTAAAACACTATTTCACTATAACTCATAATGCTAAAATCAATATCATTTGTAGTAAATTTTGTAAACTTAAAATAATAAATTTGTTTGTTTTAAATCTGCTCATATAAACTTTTAAACTGAACATTTGTACATTCATTGCAGACTTATTGCTAAAACAACACTTCATTAAAATAAATGTATAACCACTATTTATTATTACTGATTCTTAATTTTTTACATGCATTATTTTTTTTATTAAATCACATATACTTGTTACTGAGAATGGTGTAGGAAAAAACTTAATTTGTTTAATTGCAATAAATAAAATCTATCTAAAATGTATCTAATTTTCTGTATTTATTTTTTATACTTTTTTTACAATACCTATTTTCTGTCTATAACTCCAAAATAATAATAAAAATAAACTCATCAATCGTCTTCCTGACAACTTGAACACCAAAAATAAAATTAATCAAAAATAAATCCTACTTAATAAACAAAAAAACCAAATAATTTCCTTTCACAACAAAAATTTGCAACAATGTAAACGACAAAAACAACAACTACACTGCAAACAAATGCTTATGTATGTCTAACAAACTGTATTTTGTCCCTTCATATTTTCTAAAAAAAAAAATCTAAACTATTTTAATCAAAATCACATGAAGAGATTTTTCAAAATTTTAACGCAAAATAAAGTCAAAATGCATGCGAATGTTCTAAAACAGCAAAAGTTTTTAAATTAAATTAATAAATAATACAATAAAAATGTGTGTGTTAAACTGAAACTAGAACACAATAAAAAATTGTCTTCTTCACTCACACAATCTTTTAAAACGTCACAACACTAAAATTATGTTAAATATTATTTCGAAAATGATCCTACAAAAACTTTTTGTACATATTTGGAAGATAATCAACCGCCAATTAATCAAAAATTCATCAAAAAATCAACTCTAAGCAAACTGAGCATGCATCTGATCTCAATATAATGACAACAGAGAAAGAGAGACACACAAATTGAGAAATTTATATGTGTATTTATGTATGTACATAATATAATACCGGCTGTGGGCTTTAAATAATCATTATTTAATTATATTGTAATAATTATTCCAAGGATTAAATATGCTTTACATAACCTCTTAAAATTATGAAGCAAAATAAAAGCAAACAATAATAAAAACTTTAAAAAAATATAAATGGAGTTGGTATGGATCTACAATATGACTATGACTATAATTATTTGTATGTGTATGTGTGTTTATATATTTACGATCTCTATATCTTATAAAACTTAATACCTTCATATAAAATAAACATACATATTGGAGCCGCTCTAACCCCCCAAAACTTCACCCATCAACGTTAAAGGCCACATCATCATCAACATTGTCTTCGTATATTCTAATCGTTTGATCCTCGTTTAACTTCGTCTTTTAGTTCTTCAATTATTTTCTTTTATGAAAAACAAAATTAAAATAGACAGAATTATGAAAAAGTCACAGATACAGGAAAAAAAATACAATGGGAAAGAGAGACAGAGAGAGGGAGAGAGATATACTTTCGCTGGCCGTTTTATAATCCGTAAGTTTTCCCTTTCAAATTTTTGTTTTTTTCCCAAATTAGTTTAATTTAGTTCTAATAAGCGATTAGTTTAGTGTAAAGCACAACTTTCTATAACTTGATTCTATCATCTTTCGCTATCCTGCCGTAGTTTTTAGAATATTATTTGTTTTGTAGTTTTTGGTTTTGAGTTTTTTTTTTTTACTTTTATCCCCTTAAAAACTTTAATTTGCTTTTAACCACTCTCACTTACATTTTTAGTTAAATTTAAGTACAAAGAATAAGTTTTTACAAAAAAAAAAAAAGCTAATAAGCCTTAATACGTGTTAGGTGTTGTTTCCACATTACAGAGAAGAGTTTAAATATAAATTTTGTATTGGAATTACTTAAAAAGCTGAGAACTTTTCATACATATTTTCTACTTAAACCAATTGTTGTTTGCATTATGGAAACCGCACTTTAAAATAGAATTCTAAAAGTGTAGAAAATAAAGTTAGATACTAAAAAAAAATTTAATTCTTTAGTAAATTTTATTAGGTTAATTTTAATTGATTTAATTCAATACGCAGAGAAATGACATGGTGTATATTTTGGTCTCAACAGAATTGCTTTAAATAATTTTCAAAGTTCTGTTCTATTACAATCAAATAGTCTGTTTCTATAAAACCTTTCTTCTTACTATACAAACCTTTTCGAGATAAACTTTAAATCGTAATCACGAAATCATTTTATATTTACACGTGCTTTAATTTAAAACAATTACTTTCTTTAATAGGAAGAAAAGCTATATATTGCTTAAAGCTTTTAATAAATTAATAAAACTTATAAATTTAAAAAACTTCATGGTGTCTCATCAGCTTAAAGCTATTACAACTTATGATGATATCAAAGAGCTAAGCTGCTTATAGGAGCTGAAGGAAACTATATACACACTTAATATGCAAAGCTTTTTTACTACGTTAGTTTTCACAAATACTTTCTTTTACACCATCTTTTTTTTTGTAGAAAAAATTTTTTTAAAATTGATTATGCTTAAGTTTACTGATTACAACATCACAGTATGAAAACGAAACATAACTATATTAGGAGATACGTGAGCGGATCAATAAGTCCGTGACTTTTCGAACTTCCCCCCGAGCAGTGACTTTTCGACTGCACACGTGTGCACCCGTGCATTATCTTGATGAAAAAGAACTTTTTTTCTTGGCCATATGGGGTCGTTTTCTTTTTAAATTCTCATTAAATCGGAATAATAAGTTGGCATAATATTCGCCGTTTATTGTTTTTCCCTTTTGAAGGTAATCGATGTGGATTATCCCGCGTGCATCCCAAAAAACTGATGCGATCACCTTATTGGCCGATAAACTTACCTTGGCCTTCTTCGGAACAGGTTCACCGGCGAAACCCATTGTTTAGACTGCTGCTTGGTCTCCGGAGTACAGTAATGGCTCCGTGTTTCATCCACAGTTATAAAACGCCGCAAAAACTCATTCGGATTGCGGTTAAACAACTCCAAACAATCCTTTGAAGTTGTCACGCGTTTTCGTTTATGGTCAATTGAGAGCAAATGCGGCACCCATCTTGCAGACAACTTTCTTAAACCCAGCTGATCATATAAAATCGAAACCACACTGCCATATGAAATGCCTATGGCATCAACAATCTCTCGCACTTTTACTCTTCGATCGGCCAACACCATATCGTGGATTTTTTCGACATTTTCGGTTGTACTGACCTGAATTTGCCGTCCAGAACATTCAGCGTTATTTGTACTTGTGCGACCACAACGAAAGTCAGTAAACCACTTTTTTACCATTGAAATCGATGGTGGCAGAGCCCCATAGTATTTATCGAGTTTTTCCTTGGATTGATTGACTGTTTTTTTTTTCGCAAAAAATAATGTTTAATCAGCACTCGAAATTCACTTTTTTCCATTTTTAGAAAAATACACGAGGTTTTATGTTTTGAACAGCTGTTAAACGCAAAGTAAATGACGACACTTGCTCAAAATTTGACAGTAGTCTATTAACAGGAGGTACTTGATGGGAACAGTGTTGCATTTCGTATAACTACGAGGGAAGTTCGAAAAGTCACGGACTTATTGATTTAAAAAAATATGTAGTTTCGCTTTTTCGTTTTAAGCAATAATCTGCGAAATCATTCTGTTGAGCAAAAAAAAAAAAGTAGTTTTAGGCCATAAGGTATGTATATTAAGGGAATACAAATGAGTAACCACAGAACAAAACGTACTTTTTCGCACTTTTTGACAAATTTGTTTATTGGTATTTTTTTCATATTTGGATTGAAATCTTCTAGAAAAAATATATTTAACAAAAAACGTTACGTTTTAACAAAACGTACTTTTTCCAATATAAAAGTGGTTTGATATCAAACTTCCTTAACGATTAATGTGATGACCTCTGGCAGTTCGATGCATCTATTGATTAGTAAAAAACGAAATAAATAAACATCAATTTCCGGAAAATTTGATATGAGCGATAAAGTACGTTTTGTTCTGCGGCTCCTTAAATATATACATATGTACATATTAAAAGCTTTCAAATAAATTGTAAGGAACATGAAAAGTATTTTAAACGACGCAAAAACTTGCAAATGACCATATTTAATTCGTTCGTGACGATAAAAACAGATTGCGTGATAGAAAAAATAAGCTGGAGATCGATTTGAATTAAGCGCATATAACGTTGTCTTTTATATCACATATTTTTATTTAAAGCGAACGAACGTTTTGCTGCCCAGTGTAGAAAGGGATGGGTATCTTCCAATTTCCTCCAAACTCTTTTGAGCATATTCTTTAAGTCCCCATTTTTTACAGCTCAATGTCCTTTTAAATCCTTTTTATTCGAATAACAACTTTTTCGAACTTCAAAAATTAGAGACTTAACCCAGTATTCATAAACGATTATTAAAGTTAATATTGCTTTACTTCAGAAATTTTCTGTGAAAAAAAAATACTTTTATTGTGTAATTTAAATTTATCAGTCGTTTATAAATTATCACTGTTAGAGCTTTGGAAAGTTAGACCTGCTAAAAAGTATTCCTTAAAACGTCAGTTTTAGTTACATTTCAATTCTTTTCTTAATTAAACGGTTTCTAATTTGTACGGTATTAAGCCTACGCAACTTAGTTGCATGTAACTCCTATTTTTCAGTGAGAAAGACGGAGAGAGAGCGTTGAAACAGAACTGTATACATTTTCTATTTCATCTCTTTCCTTCTCACTGATAAGGGCAGTTGCTTGCAACAAATTTGCATATTGTAAATACCATCCTAATTATAAAATGACTGATGAAAATAGTTAGAATAGCTTTTTCTTTTTAGGATTTTCTTTCTTAAAATAAATTAAAATAAATAACAATTAAATGTGTCTTCTAAAACGTGCACTAACCCCTAATCAGTGATTAAATCAAATTGTTTTAAATAAGAATTTGTAAATATTTTCCTAATATTTAATAATTTTCCTTGTAATTATAAAATAACTTTAAAAATTAAGATAAATTAATCTAGTTATAAAATTTAAGTTAAAATAATCCAAAAATTTTTTTTCTTTTTTTTTCGTTTTAGAACAAAATACTGAATAAATTAATTAATTTCTTTTTTATCTTTCTTTTTATTTTGCTTTGTAATTTTTTGCTACCTTCTCTATTTAAAAATTGTGACACAAATTTTTAATAAAATTTTCCATGGCAACCAAATAGAATTTTTCGTATGATAAAAATTGCGCAATTAATGCCAAGGAAATGAAATCTGGCCTTAATAAATATTTTGAGGAACTTCTTCTTAGGCCAGCGGCAAAACGAATGGTATCGAAGGCAACAGATCAACTTACTGTAACCAGGAATAGTCTTAAGCGCAAAAATATAACTTTGAGTCAATATTTTGAAAAGGAATTATTAGAGGTGGGATCATCAGTAGCTGATGAGACTGCTGAAAAATCAGAGTGTAGTTGTGAACAAACATTAATTAAAAATGATGCAGATGAAGAGATTGATATTTACACTTCCTATGCTTCTTATATGATGAGTTCATCAGATCCAGGCAGTGATAATTTATTGGTAACATTCGACTATGGTTTTGAAGATTCTTTGGATGCCGCTGATTTGAGCTTAAGATCTCAACAATTAGCACTTTTAAAAAATGATGACGATTTGAAAAATAATCTTTTCAAAATTCCCGAAGAAAAAAGTTTAGAAGAAGAATTATTTATGGTCCAAAAAAAGGAAACGCATTTCAAATTATCAAATACATATAAAGTCCATCAAGTACAGAGTAACATTAACATTAATACACGGGCAAGTAGTTGTAAATCTCTTGCAACATCTGTAATTGAATGTAGTAAATGTGATGATGTATCTGGTGATTATGGGTCTTGGGCCCAATGTGAATCTGAACCGGAAGAAGAGCAAAATAATGCAAAAAGCTATCGCAATTACCGTTACGAGGATTTAATAAAAAACGAAGTTCTTATTTATGATGACAATGATGGCAACGATGATGTCGTTAACGGCGATGATGGAAAAGAAGTTGTAATTAAATTTAATTTTGATGAAGACATACCGCCACGATGGTTTAATAATAATGAACAATTGTATTATAGAAGTGTAGATTATTTAAATTAATATCAAGTATTTTTATTTCCTAAAATTTCTCAACTAAATTGAAGGCAAAAGTTGTTGAAGTAAAAAACAACAGAAATTTGTCTTTGTTATTTTTCAGTCTTTTTTTTTTTATTTAAATTTTTTTATAAATGATGAGCTTGCGGTCACTTTATTTTATAAATTTTGTTATAAAATTTAATTATTAACAAAGAATTGAAATATTTCAAAGCCGGATAAAGAAGAGAAAATAATGTGCTGTTTCCACATGACGGACGAATGGATTAAGTATAAAATTTGTATGAAAAGTACTCACCTTTTTGAGTGATTTACATACAAATTTTACACTCAACTCATTCGTCCGTCGTCTGGAATCCGCACCTAAGAATTTTTTTGTTCAAATATTTTGTATATAAACAATTTAGATTAGTTTTCAAAAAATTTAACAAAAACTTTATAAAAACTTTTTTAAAATACATAGCTTGTTTTGCTAATTTTTTGAATTTTTATCCTGTAAAAGGTACACAAAAGACTAGCGAAATATTGATATTAAAGTTGTATAACGTTTTTATAACAAAACGTGACATTAATCTCCTTATTTATGTTTTATATAAATTTAAAAAAAACAATGATTTTATAGAGTTTAAATTTGCTTTTCCTTAATTTTAATAACCCCTCCAAATATTCCTGCTTGTACTACTGTGTTTGTTAACGTCAGTTATGATGTTTTTGCTTTCATCATATAAATCCACGTCGAATCCGGAGTTTTGCTTGAATATCATTTTATAAAACACACCAGATTCAGGGTAAATTTTATTAAAGTAGTGTCTGGTTTTTCCTTATAATGCGATTGCTGGGGTTTTCTGCCGATGAGGTCTGTTTAAGTTTGTACTGATTTTTTTAATGTTTCTCCGCACAAATTTAGTTTATAATTTTCAGTGTCTTGCTTCATATTAGAATACTAAAGAGAATATTGAAAATGGCACATAGACGAAAGCGATATACGTTTTTGGCATGCAAATTTGACGTGTAATATTTTAAATTCTTCCAAAATTTATTCAAGTGAATTATTTATTTTATTCTATTTTACTACTAAATATTTTTTAAGAAATTTCAATTGAAAACAAAGTAGTGGAATAAGTTAATTCAATTCAACGATATATAAAATTATTTAATTAAAAAACAAACTGGGAAAAAGAGTAAAGCTGGCTGCATAGAATATTAGTCATGGCGGCGTATGAGTATCCGAATAATTTTTTTATGTATTAACACTCATACGCATGAATGCCCACCCAACTGTAGCAGCCCTTGTGCGGTTTTTTATTCGTCATACGCTAAAAAATTATAAAGGGTAATCACGATGGTGATTGTTCAAATATGCATTTTGCAAATTTGCTGTGCATATTAGTGTACTTCGTGAGCGTACTTTTAAATTTATTGCATTTTTGTGAAGAGCATGTAATTTTGTTCACAAAAATGTGGCAGCCCATCAAAAATTCTGGCAACACTGACTTCAGATGTCCAGTTACAAATGCATAAATTTATTATTTACTAATAAATTAAAAAAGAAGAGTAAAAACTTTTTAAATTAAATTAAAATTAGGTACAAAATTATATTTTCTTTTTCTAAACATAAAAATATGATAGTCTGTATGTCACAAGGTATTGTTTATTTTCGTTTGCAATTGATAAAATATGCACTACTCGTACTATCTTTGCTCATGGTTTTTTTAGTGCAAACGAAGCAAAATTAAGCAAATTGCAAATACATACATTTTGTTGTTATGTTGTGCAAATGTGTGTATATTTGCACACATTTGCATCGTTTGCACACTTTGCACTACCCATCGTGATTACCCTTATAGTATTCATCAGCAGGCTTATTTGAGTTTGTTAACATTAATTACATCCTAGCCAAAAATAGCATGACAAAAAAATATGGAGTGAATCATGGGTTCAAGTGATGAACGAAGTGTTTCGATTTTTGTGATATATTCATGATTTTTTCATTAGTGTGCCATTGGAGATCATTAGTGCGGCAATTTAAATATATTGCTCTTCATTAATATGTATGAAGCCATGCCTTTTTCCGATCCAGAGACTTTTTCTCATGTATTAGAATAAGAATTTTCAAACATTTTTAATGATAACTTTTATCACTTCAATTCGTGACCCTAGCGGTTTGAAATATACTTTAAAACCTAATCTCATACCTACCAAATATACGTAAACAATTTCATTAAAATCAGTCGAGCCGTTTCAGAGGAGTTCGATAACAAACCTCGTGACACAAGAATTTTATATATTAGAAGATATCGAATTGAAAAAAAAATTCTGGAGTTTTCGTTAAGACTTTTTTTTTTAGAAATTTCAGACAAATATTACAAATATTTTAATATTGCATTAAAAAAGTAAAAATATATTTTAGAATCTAATAAATGTGGGCTTTTCATTTATGTTTAAAAAGACTCCGATTTTGACTATTTTGTCAGTTTCATTAATTTTCATTTCAGCTAGCGATATGATTGTACAATAACTTGTATATTAAATAGCTCTAGACATGCAGAAAAGATTTAATAAAACATACTTGAAACGAAATCTTTCAAAAATCATTAGTTTTTTAGAAATTAATTAAGAAATTTGGAAAATCTGTTTTGTGTGTACTTTTGACATTTAATTTCGTATTCATAAACGATTGATAAAGTTATGGTAGTTTTATTAATAACTGCTTATAAATACTTGAGCTAAGCTTTCAAATAGATTTTTATCCCAAATTGTTAAAAAATTAATATTAAAAAGTTGTACAAGATTTTTTTTGAAAAGTTTTTAATTTCGTCTTTTAAATTATATTTTAATATCAAATTAAAAATTATAAAATTCTTTTGGAAATCGTATAAGTTAATATCTATGTATTAAAAGGTTCCTTATGCAAATGATAAAAAGTGTACGACACCTGTGCTTAATTGTAAATTCTTTGTTTAAAGTTATAAAATAGTACTGTTTGTTTTGTTGAAATATTTGGGGTGTTCACACTGTTGTCATATCAGTCATATTGTCATAATGTCTTATTATTTTACAATAGTTTAAAAAAATTGTTGTTGTGCTTCAAACAGAAAAGTCATATTATAATAAGACATTTTGAGGTATGTTTATGGTTTGTCATAAAATAGCAGTAGAAATCTTAGTCGAGCAGCTGCAACTCCTTATTCATGCCGGCGATAATATATAAGCCGCCGCTACTTTTTAATAATACAAGAATGAAAACAAGGCAAATTTATTACCAAGTATATGCACGACCAAGGCGAATCATATAAGGTGAATGCCGTGGCGAATTCACGCGAATTTACAGGCATTTGTTTCTGTAAACGGCGAATTCATTACCTACGCTGTCAAAATTCTCCATGCATAAAAAATTACATTAAAATGGCGCGGGAAAATATGTAACAAATTTGACAGTGTAGGTAATGTATAAATTCGCGTGAATTCGTCACTGCATCAACCTTATAAATTATTCGCCCTGAATGAAAATATGTGTAGGTGTAACTGATTTGCCTGGCAGCTTGTGAACTTTTTTCCACTTGCCGCCGTCCAAAAATATAGTTCAGCTCATGTTACCGGCAAGTTCGTATAAATAAAAAAAAATTGAAAATTTTAATCGATAATGGACATTTTATAAAATTTACAGGAAATTTATTGCTTTCTTTATTAACAATTAAAAAACATTTACATTTAAGTCAAAATGCAAACGTATGCGCAATAGTCCGACTAAAAATGGAGTGTTGTTAAATGTTTATCAGCTGGCACAATTATGACATAGCACACTAAATTATGACGGGGTGTTCACACTTGTCATATTTTGGTGCGCTATTATTTTATGACATATGACTTATGACCACAGTGTGAATACCCCAATTATTGTTTATATAAATTAAAAAAACTAGTCTTAGAGATGGCAAAAAATGCTTATAAAAATTAGTAATATAATAATTAAAACGTTTAGAAATATTGCTTTAGGGCGCTGAACAAACAACCTGTGATTAATGGCTGGCTCGAAGGACCAATAATATGTTTCTTTGAAATATTTCTCGAAAATATAAAAACTCAAGCTAAAATTCTTAACTGGTCTGAAATCTTCATTTTCCTTTCACCAGTAATCGGTTTATAATTGATCTTGTGTATTTTCTTGATACTGGTAAAATAATACGAAAATTTAGTGGGAAGAAAATGTTACAAAATCGTCAATAACTTAACGAAATCATACATATATGAAGGAGCGTCCACTAAACAGTAATTAAAGGATGTTAATACTGCGCGAAAGTCAAATTATAATGCGTGAAAAAAAAATTTAAATCCCAGTTTAATTTCAAATAATTACTTCTAGAACTGGTGCAATCGAAATTAGTTTCAATTGTCCAGAGCTATCACAACTACATCTTATGCAGACTAAGGCCGACGACCGTTAAATTAATTTCTACTACTGGTCATAAATATTAGAAACTATGAAAAACCGTTCTCCTTTTTAATGACGAGTTAGTACAGTTTACCCTTTAGTGTCTTGCCACGATGTTTCAAAACATTTTTCATTTTTCAAACACTTGCCGATTAAAAATTATGAAGTCGATGTATAACGTTGCTGTAAATGATTTTATCCCGTTTTTTTTTTCAGGCAACGTATCGTGTAATTCCCGATATTGCCTTTTTATCGCATAAGATAAAAAGGCTATAACTTTGTTTATAGTTTTTTTTTATTAGTTTTGCTTTCTCAGAATGTCTGTCTCTCCCTCATGTATGCGTGTTTCAAATATTAAAATGTTATTTATAAAAATCAAGACTAGAAATTGAATAGCATGGATGTAGTTACGTATGTATGTATGTGTGTGCTTATTAAATATTTATTTTGCGATCGGCTAAAATACTACAACAACAAACAAAATTAATGTATTGAAACTTAAACTATTGGCTTATAACGGGTTAACCAGAATAGATTCTGATTATGAAAAGGTGAACAGATGTGTTCTGCATCAGATGTAGTTTGTGGCACTTGTGTAGTTTTGCTGGAAATGTACCACCTTATTCAAAAACGTTTGATAAAGTTAAAGTGCATAAGAAAACCGGTTTCCCATACAAAATTCGTACAATAAGGCCACAATAACTTTAACTATCGTTTATAAAGAAAGGGGACAAATTATCAATTGAGGGCCATAGTGCTGCAGCAAGCATGTATAAAACAAGTTTTAAAACTTTTGCTTTTATATTAATTCGTTATTTCTATTTCTTATGTAATTATTTTTAAATAAAAACCATATTAGTGATTACGCAAAATAATCTTTATAATATTTAAAAATATTTGCTATGCATTTTATATGATTTGAAAACATATATGAAATAATATTATTTAAAACAATTAAGTTTGCTGAATTATGTCGACTATAGAGCTTAAAATATGTAAACATATTATAATTCTAGTGACAACTCGTATTAAATATCTATTGTTTTTGTATTTTTTCCCCTCATCTAGTTGTTTGTAAATATTTTTTATACTAAAATATTTACAGAAAAGCTAAAATATAATATTTAAAATATATTGGAAAAAGCAAATAAAAATGAAAACATGCATGAAATGTTAATTTTCATAATGACTTATTAAGTAATAAAATGAAAATTTAATTTTAATTAATAAGAGAAAATTATGTAATGGAAATAATTAATAAACAAAAAATATTATTAAATAAATGATGGTTTTGTTTTTATTGATTTTGATTTTACACGAAATTCGTAAGTGTTGAGAAGACTTTATTTTATTCCACATTAGTTTTTAATTATTCATTTAAATTTTAAATATAAAATTGTTAGTAATAAATAATGCGCCATTGCCAGACAAAATATTATGTTCTAGCGCTGGTTCTTAACTTTGCCTTACGTATCTCCTTCTCAGCCCAGTATAACCTCCAAAGTTCAATATTTTGGGTTCTAAAGCAGTAGGCTGTAGATGAAGCTGTTTTTTTTAAAGGACCGAAACATCTAGATTTTATATATTTTGAGTTCGGAGGTTTCTGTAAACAAAAACAGCAATGCTATCGTATTTGAATTTTTCCTATAAATCCTAAAATTGTTTATGTGCAAATTTTTTTTGGTGATATTTTGCTGAAATCAAGTTGAGTATCTTTAATATTTGGTGTGACCTATTATTTTCTATAGTTTTACCGATTAGCGAAAGAGGAGATAAAAAAACAACAAATATTTTTTGTGCAATTTTTAGCAAAGGCTATTATAACCCGTTGAAAATTGCAGAAAATGGCAGCAAATTGTTTTAGTCAGGGTTTAAAAAAACTAATATATTTAGTAAAAATTCCCCTCATATTCCATAATTTTATGAGAAAAATATTTAACTGATAACAAATAAATTTCCAGTTTTCTAAAAAAAATTTTGTACTTGACAACTATTGAAATTTTTTACTAGCACACAAAATGAAAATAAATTCTCTGTAATATATTGTCCAGCAACAATTTCTTGTCAATGAAAACTAGCCTCCACACAAAAACGCAAAAACACACATATACAAAATATTCTTTTCATACAATACGCTAACAAATATACCAAACAATAAAATATATGCCAATCCAACCAAATACAACTTCGACTAGTTGACAAACATGCCGATCTTACAATGACTAGTATTTAAAAATTTTTCTCCTTGAATCAACAACCAGCAACCCAAAAAATTTTTCAATACACAATAAATAGACAATCAATCAAGGTTGTTAGTTAATTTAAGATATTTTTTTTAAATTTTTGTGTGGAGGCTAGTTTTCATTGACAAGAAATTGTTGCTGAACAATATATTACAGAGAATTTATTTTCATTTTGTGTGCTAGTAAAAAAATTTTACTAGTTGTCAAGTACAAAATTTTTTTTAAAAAACTGGAAATTTATTTATTATCAGGTAAATATTTTTAGTTTCTCTACTATCAACAATAGAAAAAGATCATATTTTCTCACTAGTCGCTAGTATAATAAATAAAAATGAAAAAACTAATTTTAAACCCTAGTTTTAGTGATATTTTTCTAAAATCAAGTTGCGTTACTTTAATATTTGGTGTGAGCTTATATTTTCTATAGTTTTATCGATTAGCAAAAGAGGAGATAAAAAAACAACAAATATTTTTTGTGCAATTTTTAGCATAGGCTATATATAACCCGGTGAAAATTGCAGAAAATGGCAAAACATTCTTTTGTGGTTACATAAAAAAAGCCTTTTCTACGTGTAAATTATCTTATATGTGTGTGTTTATTTAAAATATCTGTGATGGTTTATGTGTTTTTATTTCCACCTTGTTTTTAAATTATAATTTTGATCAAATAAATATGGTTATATTAAAATTTTAATTAATATATTTAATTATTCCATATCAATTTTGACAAGTGTGAGATAACATTACAAAAACACACATTTATCAATATTTTTCAATGTTAAATACTTTTGCATAATTAAAATTTTTCAATACCATATTTATTTGTATATAAAGGATTATTACCCGTGTAAAAGATGTCACTACAACATGTTAAGCTTGAAACAGTTTCTGACTTTAGTTCTTTGTGGTGGCTGTATGTTTCAATACATTTCTGCTAATAATTTTACTAATAATACGGCTCCATTAGAAATATTTAATATTATAAATAGTTTTGCGCCACAGATAACAAAGTGGACACCGAAAATTGATCAATTATTTCGTTTGCCCGTGCAAGCTTTGTTCGCATTACCTGAAGTATCGGCGGCACAGACAATCAATCAAGTTTGTTGGTTAATTTAAAATATTTTTTTACTTTTAGGCTCTATCTATTTTTTTCAAGGTTCATTTTATTTAACATTCGGGAACATACGACCACGTGTTACTCTAAACATTGACGAAATGGCATTTCAATTACAAACACCCTGTCAGAACGAAAGCTTTTCAATTTTAGAGTCTGATAAGATCTTAGAAAGTCCTTATTTTAACAAGACAAAAAAGTTGGTTCTTTTCGTTAGAGGATGGCTTGGAAATAGCGCTAATAGTGCCGAGACATTGGCCAAAGCCTATCATTGTAGAGGTGATCACAATTTTTTGGTGAGTGTTAATCTGGTATTGGCCCATACATAAGAAGCTGTAAAGTTGCAGAGGATTATATCGCTTATTTTTGTCAAGAAGGTTTTTGAGAGGCAGATCAGTGATTAACTCATATTTGATCTGTATTTAACATGCAAAACTGTTTGCAAAAATTTGACATTTAAACCATAGTGATGACATTTTTTTTATTTCTCATTTTGATGATTTGGCGCTGTTTAAGCTTTTACTTAAAAATGGCCAACACAATTAGTAATCAAAGCCCTGTCTTAAAGACTCACTATTAAAGAACAATCTTTTCTCGTTTTTTTTCCTAAACTAACGCGTGGCACACACAATTCATTGTTGCATATATATTTTTGGTTTTAATTTTATTTTTGTATTCAAGTTTTTAGACGCAGCCAATTTCATTGATACTCTTTATACGTGGTCTGCGTTAAACACCGAAGCAATTGGCGAGTTTGTGGCAATGGGTCTAACAAAATTGGCGAAAAAGTATCCAGTTGAAAATATTCATCTAATTGGTCACAGTTTAGGTGCCCACATAGTCGGTTATGCTGGACGTTATTTTAAAAAATTTTCCAATCACACTTTGCCACATATTACCGGCCTGGATCCAGCCAATCCATGTTTCAACGAAGGCGAAATTCTCTATGGTATGCAACGTGGTGATGCGATTTTTACTGATATTGTCCACTCGAATCCAGGAGCTTTGGGTAAAAAAGAACCAATTGGTGATGCTGATTTCTATCCTGAAGGTTTGGCTCCCATCAAGCCTGGTTGCTTTACATTGGGCTGTTCACATTCTCGTTCTTGGAAATATTATGCCGAAAGTATTTATCCTGGAAATGAAGAGAATTTTATGGGAACACGTTGTAGTTCTCTGAAGAAAAAAGAAGATGGCTTTTGCAAGAGCAGTGCGTCGTATCCTATGGGCTTGGCAGTTCCTCATTCCTTGAGAGGAAACTATTTTTTTAGCGTCAATAAAAATGAACCTTACGGAAAAAATGCTCCAGCTCATTCTAAATTGCCGATGGATACATGCGGATCTTGTTCTGTCTCTTAAAGAAGCTCATCAATTAAATGAAACTAAATAAAACACATTATTTAGGTTTTTGAAAGTTATCAATTAGAATTGTTTTAATATTTTTATCGGTAGTTTATTTGTTTATTTCTTTTAAATATTCTTGAAGATGTAAATATTGTAAATAATTTTGCATGAAATACAAGTTTCAGTTTTGGTTTTTGTTTTTGTTTTAGTTTTAATTTAAATACTTGGTTACATTTAAATGTATTATTTTGTAAGTAACAGAGCTTTTTTATGTTTTATTTGAAAAAGTTTTAGATATTTTGTAAAGTTTTGTTTTTTTTTTTCAAATTTAATTTCAGATTGAAGTTGAGAGTTTTATTTAGTTTGAGTGTTTTTTTAATATTGTTTTCCATATTTATGATTGTTTGAAACATTTTGAAACTTTTAACACTTAAATATAAATAAATTTTGGGTGGTATAAATTGCACTGACAGATTATTAGAAACATTTTAAGTACGTTTTTCGCTGATCCATTCTTAGACAAAATATAATGTAACAACACGTTCAAAGTAAAGATAAATAAAAAGTGTTACAACGATATAAAATATTTAAAGTTTATTATAAGTTTAACAGTCTACAAAAACTATTAATATTTGTTGATATTTATACAGGCTAAAGTTCGTTATTTTATAATCAGAGAAATATTAGACATTTTTAACATATCTCATGCAACAAAGGAAAAATTTTATATCTAAACATGACTTTGGATTTCAACTACACGGCTGAATATAATAAACGTTGTTTTTGGTAGAAGCCACTAAACCGCGTCAGTATTCATGTGTAAATACTTTCATTACTTGTTAGGTAAGTCTGTTGAACGTGATTACACACCCCATTTATACACATTTCAAATGTAAATAGCATACGAGACTTGTCACTACTAAATTCATGTTAGATGGTGACTTTTTTATTTTCCACCAAACATTAAACATAACACTATTGCCAATATCGATTTTTTCCAAATCTCCAGATAATTATGACTTTGGCGCACTTTTGAAAAATATCAAGTAAAGGTAAATACTTTGAGTAACTCCTTTTTCAATCCATAACCTATTTTGCAAAAGTTTCTATGGTTTCTGAGATATCAAACATTAATTTTTCTTCATATCAACGAATTTAAAATGTTGAAAAAATATAATGTTGCACAATAAATAACATGTTCCATTCATAACACAGTCAGGAAAGATCACAACAATTTAATTTTTTTGTTCAAAACGTATTCAGGAAGCAAAAGTGCATTTAGGAAGAAAAATGTGTGATACAATTGATGTTGAGGGCAGCGTTACCATTTGCCCAGTTTTCCCATTTTTTGCAAGTTTTTTGAGATACCAAAAAGTTTTAAATTTATTGGGTAAAAAAACAAGTTTTTTTGAAAATAAGTATATAAAGTTTTGTAAAGTTTTTTATAAATACATAATTTAACTTTTGCAGTATATTGGATGAAAATATTAAGTGATGTTTGTATGCAATGAAACGATCATATAGGCTGACTTCCTAAACGCAAGTTGCAATGCATAATTTGTTGTAGCAGCAACCTTGCATTGCAGAGAAATGCTTTGCATAAAAACGGCGTTAAGGAATGCTACTATGCGACTCAGACATAAAACATATGTTATACGAGTATACATATGCTTATTATTAAATTGAATAAAATCTTCAGCAAACATGGACGTAACACAAAATTGTTTATTTGTTTTGTTTGCAAATGCTGAAGAATTAGCTCAGGATCTATCTTCCAACAAAATCAATTTAATAAAACAGCTTCATGCCGAAGTCTGGTAGCAATTAACAATTTTTTCCGCTCGTGTGTCCATTTTTTTCACTGTTACAACAGTTGTTTATAAAAATATAAAATAAAAAATTAAAAAACAATATAATTATAATAAATAAAGAAATTACTTACTCCGTCATTGTAAAGTATAAAACGATTGCATACCAAATAAAATAGATGCACGAATTTGACATCTGATACTCATCAAACTGAGCTGCAAACAGAAAAGGAACATTAGGCATTGCCAATAATTTTAGGTATGCGTTTAGGAAGTGTATGCATTGTAAATATGCATAGCAACATGCGTTTAGGAAATCGGCCATATTTTCTCACTCCCTTATTACTGCAACAGTGTCTAATTGTGTTTTCTCCCTCTTACTCGCAGTCTAC
Source organism: Lypha dubia (assembly GCA_947311025.1). NCBI lineage: Eukaryota > Metazoa > Arthropoda > Insecta > Diptera > Tachinidae > Lypha > Lypha dubia. The sequence continues at coordinate 21,661,412 of OX371260.1, read as the reverse complement.
ATTAGCTTATTATTTGTTATAACATTTATCAGGAGAAAAATTTTGCTAGTGTAGACCGCAGATATTACTGTTTTGTTACTCTTATAACATCGTTATCAGAACAATTATCAGAACAATGGTGTCAGACATCAAATGTCATTTTCCAATTTGAAAAAACGAGACAACAAACAAAAGCTATTTGCTGTCTCTGCCACTCCACCTTAAAATTGTGGTAAAACAGCAAATGAATATTTATTAATATTCCCCACATAGGAAGAAATGAGCAAATCTAGTACTGTTATTCTGCTGGCGTTATGTTAATGTTATAACAAATAATAAGAAAATGTAGATTGAGAGTAAACTACAACTATGCCGTTTTTATACATTGACAATTTGTAGCTAACTTTTGGCAGTTAGTGTTTGTGGTGAAAAAGAAATTATTATATGTTATGCTTTTGATATTAATCGTTTTTATATTATATGATGTTTTATAAAATAAATCAAATTTTTATATATTTAAATAAAATTAATTCCAAATACATGTTCGTGTTTTCTTTTAAAATTTTGGTACTTTTGAAGAAAAAAATTTTTTTTTTGGAAAAAAATTTTTTTTTTTAGATATATGAAGTTTAAAAAAAAAATATATGGTATCGCTGGTTGAGAGCCAGCTAAACGCAACCAATTTAAAAAACAAAATTGCGGCATTCGACGCTATCTTTCAAATCAAAAAGAAATAGTTAAACATCGATCAATCAATTTGACAAGAAGTTTTACACTTTTCAAATGTATTCAACATCGATATCTCTCACTACACATATCACTCACTTAATCACTTTAACCTATTTTAATCAAATTTACGCTGTGGTGTACATTAGCTTGTAACAGTATCAATCGCTGGCGGAAACGTTTTTCTTTTTAGTGATCAGTGATATAAGGTCATCACTTAAAATAGTCCAACCACAACTAATACAATGCTACACTAATGTATATTAGAGACATTTAGGAAGTTGATGACTTACTATGACCAGGGATCGAACCCACGTCCTAAGTTATAGTTTGCTTAGTAGTCACCGAGCTAAAAACTTCAGATAACACCAACTCTAAATTATGTATTTTACTATCCAACACGGTTTCACCAATATTATCGTGAAAGTCGCAACCAGTAAATTATATTGAATAAAAAATCTTTTTTAAGAAGCAAAAGATTGTGAATTTTCTGACAAATAATTCTGTAAATCATTTAAAGCTGTTAAAAAATAGGTAAAAAAAAACAGCGAAGAGAAAAATGAGTTAAAAAATGTTGCACGCAGCAACGGATTTGCTGGACTCTTTAACAACCTTGATATTGTCTACTTGTTTTGCTAGAGTAGTAACACCGGACGTTCTATGGGAGAATGGAATGGATCAGACGAACGTGTTAAATTGTTTAATTTTTCCATTATTATCAATTATTTTTTTTGGTTAAGTTTTATTTTTTAATTCAAACTTTTCAATTATTCAATATAATGTGTAAAGCTGAAGTTTATTTAATTTATTTTGCAACAAATAACACAACTTGAACGATTTTATGAACATAATTTTTTTTATTAAAGTTAATTAAATAAATAAAGTTCTTGCCTTATTTTTTTATAATTTTTCTTTAAACTTTTCAAGTCTAAAAGTTTCTGTTTTTACAAAAAGGGTAGATGTGTTTAATGAACGTCGGTGGGTATTGATATTTTTGTTTGTTTGTTTTGCTTTTATATTTTTATATAATTTAATTTTATAATTTTGTCCAGTAGATATACATGAATAAAAATTTTGTATTTCATTTGAACAATTAGACTGCTTATTTTGGTTTTTCAAATGAACCCATTATTAAACGAACGCTCATTAGAAATTACATCAGTTTTTAGTTAATAGGACACATATTTGTAGAGTTGTAAAATATTTCTTTTCTTTTTTCTTTTAATTTTAAGTATAAGTAAGTTTTAAAGTACATAATTCGGTAGCACCATAAGTGTTTTAAGAAAACCTTTCAGAGTAAGTTAAGTATTTTTATTATTTTATATTATTTATGAATTCAACTTTGAAAATATCTGAACAAGGAAGGATAACTATAAAATTTATTAACTGTTTATTTATATATCTATGTATGTACATATGTATGTTAAGCTATAAACATAGATCCTTAAAGGATATTCACAATTATATTTATTGAGGGCTTGTTTGTATACAGATTTAGAAAATGCCTGTTTAGTTAAATGTGTGAACACCCCAAAGGTTAAACTATGCACAGTGGGGCGGAAACAAAATATTTTCGATATAAATCAGCCATTTCTAAATGGATAATCTGATGAGTATAACTTTTCACTTGGCCTTAGCACAAGAGTATTTACATTATTGTGCAGAAGCGAAGCTGTGAGGTCTCAGATCACACCCAAATAACAACTGCATTTCACAAAACTTTCTTTGGTTGCTAAAAAATTAGCTTGATTTGACTACAAGGGGAAAGTTAGCATGGACAACAACCTATAGCCGTATTGTCCAAGCTAATGTCATTAAAATAGTTGTTCTCATAAAATCGAGAGTATATTATTTTTGACAGGTTGTAGTCGGTAGTCTGCTGCAAGTACTTTTAAAAATGAATTTGATAAAAATATTATCTAAATCTAAATGAAATATACTGCTATTTTTTATATTGAAAATTAAAAATAATTATTAAAATTTTGATAAAATTGTTGCTCTGAAAAGCACCATGATTATTTTCTCTATAAGAACAAGACTTCTTTAGGAAAATGTACGGTGAACGTTTGGGCTGCACAAAATATCGTCTGCGTCGCAGTGCCTATGGCCTCATTTAATAATAATAATTTCTGGCATTAAAGGAAAACTTCCTAAGTAATATTTTGTAGTTTTGTAGAAAAGCACTTTGATTTGTTAAAGTGGGAATAAAAAAATGTATTCCCATTTTACTTAGTGCCTGCCTGTTCGCCGATATCGAATAAGTTCTTTCTTTCGAGCAATTACATTTGAAACAAAAACAAATTCAGTTAAAGATGATCATTGGTTTTTCGATTCTTTGGATTTACTAACACATGGTTCTGCCCACCATAAGAAAGGTATTCAATTTGAAATCAAAATATTTTATAAGTCAAATTAAGCCATTATTCCATATTAGAAAATCCATAAGAAAAAGAAAAGCGGCAAGTAATTGTGCCATAACTTCTTTAAAAATCGTTCAATATTATCAAAAATTTGTTGGTATAAACCCAATATTAGCTTATGTCGACTTAATCTTAAAAATATATCATGTCAAAAATTTTTGCTGGCCCAGCACCCTTCTCAATTCGAACTATTTTAGCGCAAAGCCTTAACTTTTACCTATTATTTCTACGATCCCAAGTATTGGAATGAAATAAAAATTATTTTTGCAGAGTTCCTTTTTTGTATTCATTCGTTTGCCGAAGCATTTTATGGATCTTTAACCAAATGGTCTCTTAATGGGGAAACACGTCAGAACTTCTATATTAAGGATATCTTGAAAATTCCTTTGGAGTTTTGAGATTTACGGAAGCAAATCAAATATCCAGTTTACAATTGAATAATTTATTTGCTAAGTATTTTGTTTCTGTCCCACTGTGCGATGATTTATAAAATATTTGTTTTATTTTAATAAATACTTTGGTTCAGTTTTGGAGTAGTTTCTACTCGAAAACTAAATATTTATTTCTTGTTGTTTTTGTCATAAAGAAATATTTTTCTTAATTTTTAAGTATTTAACTATTTTTTTTTTCTTAATTCACAATACATATTTTTATTCTAACTGCTTTTACTTTATTTAAATAGTTTATTTAATTTTCACTAAATACCATGTTGGCAAACACGTTAAACACGTGTCTTGTATAAATCTTGGTTTAATGTGTAAAATTGAAAATATTGTGAATTTTTCACTTCGTATTGAGTGGATCTAAAAGAAAAATTAATCAACTTTTATTTTCTTTTTTTTTTGCATTTCATTGTTGTCTGCTTATAAAAAGAAAACATAAAAATTAAATCAATGAAAAATGTCAAGTATAAAATTCAAGCGGTATTTAGGCAACAAGTGATTCAGCAAGTATTATTTTATTCTCATTAATGAATTCATTATTATTCATCATTATATTGGGATGTAAGTACATATGAACTCGTATGTACACACTATTTATTAAAGTACAAAGTACATATCATTGTATCTCTTAAATTTTAAAAGCATTCATAAGATTCGTTTTGTAAACATTTTAATTTAATTTTCCGTTTTTCAAATTTTTTTTTGCCAAAGATACAAAACATGTTTGCAAAAATTACCAAAATTCGCAATTTGTGGTTTTAACAGAAATTAAAAAAAAAAAAAAATAATATACGTATCTGTCGTGAGTTCCGTATCAATTAGATTGAAAATTTCCGAATCACAAAATAAAATATTTGTTGTCCGCATACTTCCGAATATTTTTTCCGATTGGTGGCTAATGTGGAAATTTTTTTAAATCTCCTTTTCCATTTGTTATTATCAAACATATATTGGTTTTTATTTCCGAATTACGTAGATAAGATATCAAACTTATGTGCAAAATTAAAATTAAATTAGTTTTATTGTGTAATAAATGGGATTCTATTTGCTTTCACACAGCTTAGTGCAGTCGAAAGTTAAACGAAAAAATTGTTCGGAAGTGAATGTCAGGACACCAAAATATTCGGAAAAGATTCACTTTCACACGGATGTGAAACTCATGACAGACACGATAATAATAAATAAATTGTGAAATAATCTTTTAAGATACGAGGGTAAGTTAAAATTGCAAGCGAAGCGTGATGTTCACAAAAATAAAGGACGTATTTGCTAACACAACTGAGGATACTGCTTCAGACAGTTCGTACGCAATTTTCATTTATATGTTCGTCGAAATGAAATTTTAATCGAAGCACTGGGCGAAGGTTAGTGGACCAAGTAGACAACAGAAAACAAAAATGCTGGTTAATATAACAGGCCGTCCACACCAGCAATAAGTTTGGCAATTATTGCCGTGGCAACCGTCAAAGCCGACACAAGATATTTGCGTGTGGACCGCACGAATATGTGTTCAAACACATGTTTAGCAACAATTGCTAGAAGATATTGCTGAGCAATTATCTCTAAACAAAGCTGTCAAATTCAATTGTGATTTCTATGAAAATTGTTTTTATGGGCAAATAGAATAAAAAAATTAAAAATAAATTGTATAAATAAATGAAAACCAGAAAAAAGTGAAACATTTTTAAAATAAACATTCATACTATTGAAAATGCTGAAATTTTTTTTACAATTAAGCCCGTAATTAAAATTTACAATACAAATAATATACAACCTTCTTCAGTAAAATTTTCATATTTGTGTTCTAAGATATCTACGATTTCCCTACCACAAATACATATTTGAACACTGGCAATTTGACGTCTTAATTCTGCCGACGTTATTGCTTGTATTATGACACATGAAATTGCTGGTCTGAACGGGGGGTAATTGAATGAAATGAATTTAAAAATACAAGAATTAAAAAATTGCACTCATTTCTTATGATCTTGTCGGAAACGCGAAAATGACAACTGATATTTGTGGTATTCAGTCTGTCATATTATCCAATTAAAAACAAATTTAAAAGAGCGCAATTTTTTTATAAAGTGGCTTGGCCACACATCAGACATATGGTGAATTGATTTGAAAATCTAAATGATTTAGATATTCAATAAACTATCATTTAAATATTCTTCAAACCAAAATTTTACCAACACCTGCAAAATATTGACACGCCAGTTTGATGTGTGGCCATGACGCTTAAGGCGTGAGTTAATAGAGTATTAATTTTAATTAAGTTTTACAATAATTAAGATTTTAAATGTCCCGAGTAATTAGCTTTGGTAAGCAACATATTCATTTCTTAAACGCCATGGCCACACATCAAACTGACTCGTCAAACTTGTGCATGTGTTGCTTTACGTAACACAGCTACACATCAAATTTATACCATCAAATTTCATTTCAAAGTTGTTTTGAGTAGGAACGAACAAATGATTTTTAGGTCGCGAAATTTCATTATATTTTAAATATTTTCTTTAGTTTTTGTTCGAAAAAGCTTTTTTAATTTCAATAGATGCATTGAATTGAATATAATTGCATAGCATTTGCTCTGGCACATACTCTATTGTCAAAATTGCGGCTCCACCACAGCGGGTAGGGTGGTGACGTTATGGTCTGGAGTGGTAAAACGTTTGACGCGTCCATCCATTCAGAAGTTCAACAAAATTTTCGGAATGTAGAATTTCTTGAAGTCAACAAAATGAACAGAAAGTGATTGAAAGTTGATTTGTAAACCATTTTAGGTGTGAATAATAATTGCGGCACCAAAAGACTGTTTGATTGTGAAACATGAACAAATATTTAACGGAAAGAAAGAAGAGCGAATTGTTCACAGGTTTATATTCGTAGAAGTACAAACGTATACATACGTTACACACACTTATTAAGGCTGCACTGCACTACTCATACGTGAACGAAGTGGAGGATATGATGTACATAATTGTTGTTAGTTTCAAATCAAAAGAGCTTTTGCTCACGAGAACTATTATTGAGGAATTAAGAGCAATAGTGGCCTAAACCACTAGCATACCCACTTTACTGAAATTTCATTTTCTTATATTTACGTTTCAAACCAGATAGTCCAAAATTCTGCAACACAACAGAAATAATTTGAATAAATTTTTCAAACACATTAACGTTACTACATGTCCATTGTCGGTACCAAAAATTACTAATTCAAAATTTTTAATATATTCTAGTTAGCTCACTTTTGCTCTCATAGCCTGTGATGTCATAAATTTATAGCGAAATTATGTTTTATTTTTGGTGGCGTGAAGTTTCAACCATTACATGCATATTTTGAAGAACCAAATAAATACAAAATACACTAATCTACACGAAGTTGAATATACATTTTACGCCAGATGAAAAGCTAAATTTTTTTTATTATCACCGTTATCAAACCATTGTATGTATTTGGCTTAAACTTGCACTATATTTTCATTTTATTCTTATTTACTGAAGAGCAAAAGAAATAATTAATATGTATCAATATCCTCCTTAGAGTTACAGGTATTTTTAATAATTTTTTGTACAAAAATTACAAATGTGTCGTTTGTTGCCTTTTCATCTATACCCCTCACATGCTGATTAACTGGCCTCGATTCGGTAGCATACAAGTAAATCGAATTCGTTTGGTACTTAGAAATGAAACGAAAGTCGCTTGCCACAATGAATCTTTTTTTTCTGTGATTTAGTTATTTTATTTGAAATTTGATTTGCTCAAGAGTGTTCTATAGCTATAAAGTGATCATATCTTTTGATCTCTGTGCTTCTACGGCATTTTTAGCTTCCAAACGCCAAAGTGGATTCTTATTTCTTCTTCCATCGGTTGTGACTTTTATTTTGAATTTTGTTAACCAAAATATAAATTTCAGCAGAAAATGAAAATGAAAAAATCAATAAAAGGTTAAACAAATAAAAGAAAAATTTGAATAATTTCAATTGATTAAATTTTTAATTTATTTTAAATAATCTTATAATCTGTATATTTTTGTTATTGTTTCTTTTACTAACGTAACTTTTACTTTTAGTAGAATAATTTTATATTTCTGTTTTCTAGCTTCTTTATCTAATTTTTTTTCTTCAATATTTTAAACGCATTAATATGCAATATTGCAAATTTGTCGATATTAAAATAAATATTTTTTTGTTGGTTTCATAATGTCAAGTATTTAAAGTTATTTGTATTTGTTAATTTTGTTTCTTTTTTTTTTTTTGTTATATAAAAATTGTTTATAAAAGTTTAACACAGAAAACCTTTATTATATTTATACTTTATTGTATTTTTTATTTAATTTAATTTTTTACTTTTTTTAGTTCTAAGCCAAAATACCTTTTTTCGAATAAGGCCTTTTCAGAAGAAGAAGATTAAGAAGAGTTTTTACATTGTCATTTTGATATTTCATTAATATGTATTTTAGTAAATTACTTATTGTTAGGAAATAGTGATATGTTTATTAAGAGTTGTTGTTTTGTTTTTCTGGAAAATAGTGAAACTAGAAAATTAGAAAATAATTGAGTTGTCTGTCTTCTTTATTTGATATAAAAAGTTTAATATAATTCTTCCTTGCATTTCATAAATCGTTCTTATATTTAAACTTATTTATTAATAATAGTTATTTTTATATAAATTATATCTATACATACAGTGTTAATGATATTTTTGTTTTTTGAGTTATAAAAAAGTTTTTTTTTTTAGTATTATTGTAGTTTTTCTTTTTCAAAAATTAATACTAATAATGCTTTTCAAAAAATTGTCATGTGATTTTATTTTAAATACAATTCTTTTGCTTTAGTTTTTTTTCTTTATTCAGAATATTAAATACTTGTTTTTTGCTTTGTATAAATATTAGTTTCATGCAAATTTTTTATTACGAATAAATAATGATTTTAATGTATAAATTTATTTTAGTCACAATTTCACAAAAACACTTTATGATTTCTGTATAAGATTTCTATCATATTTTGAGTTAAATTATTGCAAAATAAGACGAAAAAAAATTAATTAGAATTGTTTTATCATTACAGTTAATAAATTAAAACAAACAAGTTAAGCTAAAGTTGATTTAATTAATAATTACATTCTTATGGAATCGCTCTGATGCCATCTAAAGTCGACCTTAAAACGACACTACCTTCTACCCAGAAATTAGGTCGATCGAGCATATTTTGCCATAACGACAACTCTTTGCCAGAGGCATCCATCCAGTCAACTTGACGACCAAAACTTTTACCTAAAAATTAAAGTATTAAATTAAAACAAAGTAATTTAAAGTAGACCAAAAAAAAAACAAAAAAAAAAAGTATCGTTTTACAAATGACAGTTTTCTCTCTTTTAAACTTTGAAACTTTCATTCGTGTCTCAACACAGAAATTTAATTTCATGAAATTCCAGATTATCACATGTTTAATTTCACATGAATTGTCAACACACCACAACAATAAATCTAACCAGCTACGAAACAAAAGATAATTTCAACGAATATTTAAGAGTGTATCCGAAACCATTCTTCTCTCCCTTCTCACCCATAATGTAAGACTATCGAGTAAGAAAACTTTCATGTGTGAAGCGAGACTAAGAAAATATTCGACAAAAAATTTTGTAAAAAACAACTATTTCAAATCTTTTTTGCCCAAAAAAAAAAACTTTTTCTTTTGCTAATAAAAGCTTTCAGAGCATACGTAAAATTTAAGAACACCAAGAATATTTATTATATGTCGTCATGTATAAAATGTAAAACGGCCTATAATAATTTTTATCAAAAAAATTATTAAAAAAACAAAAGAAAACATAATAGTTGGGCGATATTTTTATAAAAAGTCTTATCTCACACTAAATAGTAAAATTCTTCTACTTTTTATTAGAGCCACTCGCACACGAAGAAGAAAGTTTTGTTAAAAAAATCTTTATTTCAAAACTATTTTGTAAACAAAATTTTTAAATTAGTTTTATAATTTTAAACCTAATATTGCAAATCCCAACTAGATTTCGAAAATTATATCTAATTTTGCAAATTTGTAACTTAATTAATTAATTTCGAAAATTTGAAATTTCACTCCTGTGCTCCAGGATAGCACTAAATCAAGATAAAGAGCTTTAAGTTTGGGTATAACTCAAGTTATTACAAAATGATATCGATTAAGAATATAGGAAACTTAATAAATTGAAAAACTAATTTTGACAATTTTAATTTATTTACTGTAGTAGATATTCATAAAAAACAAAACAGATTTAAAATGTGTTTTAGTACAAAATTTCAATACAAATCTATGTATATATGTATGTATATAAAACAGGATGTGTGTATGTATGTAACGTATGGACTACAAAACGGCTGGGCCGATTTTGATGAAATTTTTAGGGAATCTTCAGAATATTCAGGCGGGTGACACTGTGAAGTCTGTTTTCTGATTTTCGGTTTGCGGGCGGAGGGGCGTGGCAAAATAAAATTTTCATATTGCACCACCAATCACATGTACATATATTTATTTTTTTTTGCTTTTTTTATTTTATTTTATTTTTTTTGAAAGCCGTTGTCATGTTTTTCAAAACGAGATATCAAACTCTTAAATCGGTTATGTAGTTCCGAAGATATTTACAAAAAATCTATATATGTATGTATATAAAAATGAATGTATGTCTGTCTGTTTGTTTGAGCTTTATAGGAGGCCAAACCCTTAGACTGATCTTCCTGAAATTTTCACAGCATGTTACTGTGACCCTGGAAGGAATAATAGGCTACATGAAGTTGTGATTGTACAAAGGGGCGTGTTACCGCCCATATGACCCAAAAATTTAAATCGCCATATTTCTGACATTTTTTTACCTACGTCGATGATATTTGGTACATATGGTATTGGCATAATTTGGCATACGTACCAGGAGAAAAGTAATATAGTCTTAACTACTAGACCGATCGTCATTAAATTTTCACAATAGGATATTCTTACGAAATAATAGATTCATCACTATTACGAGCGGGGTAGCGAAGCACACTGGGTTCAGCTAGTTTTTTATAAAATTAAATTTAAATACATTTTATATTTTTATGAATTGGGGCGTTAAAATTACAAACAAATTTATCTTGTGTATTTATAGTAAAAGGAATAGATATTTTGAAAACATTATTATAAAAAAAAAAATTTTTTTTGTAAACAAAATTTTTAAGTAAATTTCAGAAAATTGAACTTAATTTCGCGAATTAATATTAGATTTGTAAAACTTGAGTTAAGGTTTAAAATTCAAACTAATTTTCGAAATTTGGAAATTAATTTCGAAAAGGCGAATATTAAAGTTATCATAGATATGATAAAAAAAAGAAATTTATTGATCATTTCACTTACATGTTCCCAGTGAAAAACGCACACCACCTAAAAATTCATTACTAGCTAAACGATCATGATCCCACACTGTTAATTCTAAAGCTCTTTCGGATAAGTCTTCCAAAGAGACATCTTCATAAATGAAAGTATAATTCCAGCTAGGATTTGTCGATCTTTTAACAATCGGTGTTTTTTGTTTAGAGCTTCGTGTACGATCGGGTAATAAATAACTAAAGAAAAATATAAAAGAAATTTTAAAAATTATTCAGAATCGATTTAAGAAAAAAAAAAAAAACAAAATAGTTTTTACCTTTTACAAAATGCATCACATGCGCCAGTTGGTTTTATCGGTGTCAAATGTTTGGCCTCCTTAACCAAAACATGCAATTGACCACCTTTGGCTGAACGATCAGTTTTCGAAGTAGCTACCGATTTAATACTGCCAAACTTTCTTAAGCCGCCGCCCGTTGCCAATGAAGCAGCACGCATAAATTTTGATTTGCTTCCTTCGGGTGTGACAAATTTTAGGCCAACCACTATGTCGCCCCTATAAGTGGCCACTTCATCAAAAGGTTCACTCTATTATGAAAAAAGGGGAATAGTAATAATTTTATTATTTATTGTGTTGGTGTTGTTGGGGGTTTTTGAAAAAAAAACTTACCCTTTCTTGTAATAAATACCACTGCGATTGTGGATTGTCAAACACTCTACCCTGCAGATTAACATTCACTTCACCTAAAAAGTCGTTGCGGCCGAACATATCCGAATGCCACACGGTTAGCCAGAGTGTTCGAGACTCTAGATTAGAAATTGGCATATGAAAGCGTAGAATCTCATCGAATATGGGATTAAGAGTGTGTTTTTTAACTTTTGTTTTACGTTTGCCAGCCTTTGATTTGTCAGGTAATAAATAAACCTGGTGGGAAGAAATTAAATTCATAATATTTAATTATTAAACGTGCACTAGATTTTAGTCTTCCATATTCATAGTTATCTTACCTTTACATATGGATCACTACGGTTGCGTTTTGAATCAACAGCTGCTAAATCTTTACATCTGACAACATGTATTTCCAATGCTCCTAATTTATAATTGTACTGCATACCAAATTCCACCTGACCCTTGACCACAACTGTACCATAACGACCCTCACCTGCACCAGAATATACGCTGGCCATTGAATCGGAACGTGGCTGTTGAAGAAAAATAAAAATAACGTATTAAATACTTTTTGGTGTGTTATTTAAAATTTTATTGTAAATTTGATGGCTTTGCATTAAAAAAAGATGCACTTCTAGATGGTGAACATTTTGTTGTGCTTTGGATATGAAAATTTTTGGAAATTTTACTGGATTTGATCAAGTGATTTTATACAATCGTCAGCTTATTATTGGTTTGACGTCATTAATGCCAAAAAGTCGAAATGGAAAAAAACGTGAGAGAAGGTTTGCATGAAGTTTCCTCACATTATACGTGATTGATTTTTTTCAAGTTTTATCCCTGATGGCGGAAAGGAACGCAGTTCAAATTTAATACTCTTTTTTTGTAACGCATATGCCATTTTTTTTTTCTTACAACTTTGCTTCTTTAATGCATACGTATTCCTATTCTAACTGGTGTCTTAAGTGACTTGTATTTGTTGTCCAAAAACATTACTGCAGAATTTAAGCAATCCAGATAAACTGATCAATCGTCTTCAATTCATTCATCGCCCCTTCCGTTTTAATGTTTATTTAAATTTCCTTTAAGTGCAAAGCAAAGGAAAATTGATATTTATTTTGTATTTTTTTGTATGGAAAATTGGCTACAGTTTCCAAAAACTTTCGTGCACGGTAAATTGAAAACCTAAAACATTGCGGCTGATGTGGAGCAAATACTGTGGTTGATATTTGAGAAATGATAAAACATTCCACGAAAAAAATTTAGGATTTAAACCTCCAGCTGAAAGATTTTCAATTTTTGAGAGAGTTATTGTGTTTTATTTTCTACGAAAAAAAAAAAAAAAAAAATGGTACACCTCCATGCGGAAAATGAACTTTGGTGTTCATTTCTTAAAAATGTCTTGCTCTCTAAAAGGGCAGTGTGTTTGATTCTAAAAAAATCGCCCTCACTAATAGCGGAAGGCATTGCACTTTTTGCCCCGTAAAAATCGATAGTTTTGACAGTGCCCTGTAAAACTTAGCTGTCAGCTGTTAAAAACGGGTCTTTCCACTTTTTCATAAGTTGTATTTTGTTCTAGTGAAATAACAAGATGCAGGCAATTCACTAATATTTTTACTTCGCCTACGTTATTACATAGCGACAAAGGAGGGCGCTGTTGTGTACATTAGCTTAGAATATTTTCTAGTGACCAGTGTATGCCATCATCACTTAAACAGTCCAACAACAATTGATATAATGCCACACTAATCTACGTTAGAGAAATTTATTATGTTATTGAGTTGAGTTATGATCAGGAATCGAACCCATGTTCTAACCTGTTTAGCCAACACCATCCTCATTTAACCACACAATTTCTACTCCATAACATAAATTTAACCTTTAGAAACGTTAAGTAATATGTGAATAGCCCCTTACGTATTCGTGCTGTATGATATGACCATACATAAGCTACGTTCACATTTATCAAATATTTGTCAAAAAAAAAAAAAAAAAAAACGTAACCAAGAAGGAAAAATATAATATATTTTCATGAATTCCAATATTTTTTTTAAATTATGGATTCGAATTTTTTAAAAAGTCTATAAAAATACTTTTTCGTAGAATTATTTTGCAATTTAAAAACCAAGTTAAATGACACTATCCCTAAGCAAAACTATTGGTTACGTTTTTTGGAGGATCACTATTTAATAAATGTGATCGTAGCTTTAGCGTATGAATTTTAGACACTCATAAAGTTGATTTCTAATGAAAATTTTAAGTTTAACTCTTTTATAACTTCTTGGCAAACATCAAGTCTAGCAATTTAAAATAATTATTAAATTTTTATGTAATTTGTATGTAATCAAATGTTGTAATCAAAAATATGTTATCCAATTAATATTTAATGAACGATGATCGTCATATTTAATAAATATTAAATACAATTGTATTTTTTATTGGCATATAATTTGCAGCCAGATAAATAATTAATTTACTTTGGCTTGTTAAACGCTCTTTAACGAGTATCTGACAACGAGTTAATCTTTTTATATGTAATTGGTTTTACTTACACCCAGTGAACTAAAACTGCCACGATTTTGATGCATTGCCACCCAACGATCTATATCTTCATCGGACTGTGTTGGCCAATTATCACTTGAGGCTGAGCCACGTGATTGTATGGGACTAGAGGTGGGATCATTCACATTGCGTTGACCCATTACGGGTGATGTGCTTAATTCTTCAGCGGCTACCTTTGCTTCTTCTGTAATGAAAAAATTATATGGAAATATTATAAATCAACTAATTGCAAATATCACTAGTAGTGCTACTACTACTACTACTACTGTTTTGTTTTTGTTTGTATATTCAAGTGTTTTTTCTTTATTAAAATAAAAGTATTTTCCGCATACAATTATTAGTTTTATTTTTATTATTTTAAAAATACAGATAAAAACATTATTATAATTATTGTTTAATTTAAAATTATGGTTTTACATGAACTTGTTCGTTTTTTCTTTTTGTGTTGCTCTCTCTCTCTCTCTCTCTTTACTTTTGTTATTTATTTTTATAATTTTTTTTTCCACTTTAATGATTTGTTATTTCAACCCTGACTGAGTGTTTAATTATACTGATGCCAAGGAAAGTTAAGAATTAAAATCAATATTTTTATACAAAGTTTATTTATAAATAAAAATTCTTAGTAAGTTAACAACAACAAGAACATCACACACTAATATGTTTTGTTAGCTTAGAATAAATTTAAAAATAGCTGACAAGATTATATGTATTGATATCATGTGAGCAAGAACCGCATGCTTAGTAACTTTTTCAATTAATTTAGGAAAATTACGTGTTTCAAAACAACTAAATAATTAATTCAATTAAATAAGCAACTGCTTGTAACTTGGGAAAAGTTTTCGAGTTTGAATTCAGTCATTATAAATTGTTGTACCCCACAAGCAAAACAACAAGAAGGTTTTACCGACTGATCCTAGTGAAGGGTCCACCAATTTTATTCTATATGCACGTATCGTTTACACTGTTTCCCAGCTAGTAATTTGTATCACATTCCGAATTTTTTGAGAATCATACGGGCAATATAACAGCATATGAGGTCATAAATGATGCCATCGTTGTTACAAAATGGTTCAATATCAGTAAGAATAATTTACGATACGATTTTCTAATTTCTGAGCATTTTCCTGGTAATAATTCTAATCATTGCGGTGCATTATCGTCTCTCTTTTTAAACATAAATAATATAGTTTTTTATTAAAATTTAAATGATTTTTTAATCACTTACGAGCTCTTTTTTTAAAACAGTTTTTGAATATATTTCATAGTATATTTTACCAGTGACTTCGTTCACGCTAAATGTTAATGAAAAAACAAAGAGTACTAAAAGCAAAACGTACCAGATTCTCCTCATATTGCCCTCAAAAAGGTACACTGTATGTAATTGTAAAAAAAAATATATAAATAAAAAGTACCAAAAGCACCAAAAGCACAACCTTTTTAATTTTAGCTCCCGGAAGGTACACTTTAACTTAACGGGAAAAAAATAAGAAAAAACCATATAGTAACAATAATACCAATTTGTGCCATTTTTAACTCATAATGTGGGTCACATGCTACCCTACCCGTCTACAAAATTTCCTTCAAAATGCATTTAGAGAATTTCTCAAGAAAATAAAGTACAAATAGTAAAAAAGTACCAAAAGTTAAAAGAGTACGATAAGTCAAAAAGTACTATTTGCTTATCATACTTCTTATCAGTACCTAGAAAGTATGTTAGATTATACAGAACTTATAAAAAATTAGCAGAAAAATAAAAAGTACCGAAAATACCAATGTGTCCCTTTTATTACTTCTTTAAGATAACTCTATATTTTAATCTGATCACATGCTATATTTGAATCATTTTTTAATCGTTCACATGATAAATCAGTTTTTAATCATACAAACTGATCTGAAGAAGATTATTTGAATAATTAAAAAATGTTCACCTCAATGGTAGCTGGGTTTACACCAGGGAGTAATTTGAGCGATGGTTTTAAAGTCACCTCCCTTCTTTTAAATATATTTATTGTGAATCGGCAAGTCCTAGAAAACTTACATTTTAAGCTTAAAATGTGTTTAAGGCTTTAATGTAAACAACTACGAAGACATTTTTCGACTAACGCACATCCCAGCTCAATTATTTTTTTCCTTTTCCTATTCATCCTATTATTATTAGAGATTTCCCTAAGGAAAAAAGGAATTATTTTAAATGATAATGCGATAATTTGCTGCCATTGAAGCAAGTAGCTGGAATGGTGAGCATAGTCAAGTATATTTTGTCAGTTAGTTGGTTTTCAAACAATTTTATATATTTGCAATTATTGGCAGAATGATCTTAACTTTTCTTTTCAGTCCTCTATAAATTGCGTAAGCGCGGCAGACAAATAAAAATACGTTAAGTACAATATAAAAACTTTTGAATGTCTTAGACGTGATCTTTTGCCAAGCTTTGTATCCTTTTATCCGATTTTTTCGAAACATACTTTTAAGATTATAAAAAAAAAATTGGAACAATTTTGAAAATGAGTAATAAAATAGGCCCTAAGCCCAGTTTTAATACATCCAACTTCATTTGTGGTCAAACAACTTACTGCGATTGAAAAAGTTCTTAAGCTTAAGGGGTCATTTAAAAAAAAGGAATTTTAAACAAATCTGTCAAATAAGCTCTCAATGTGGTTTACAGATCTGTTTATCTGATCTGAAAAAAAAACAATAATGATAAAATTAAAAATAATAAAATACACTATTGAACTACCTCCTCGTATTACCACAAAGTGATTTATTGCATCATCATGAAATGTTGCCTTATCTAAGCTTTGACCTGTCAACAGGTGTTGCAGTGATGGTCTACTACGTGTCACACTGCACCGAGAACTATTCACTGACGTCGAGGCAGTATTGACTATTGATGCCGATGTGATCATGACCAAATCATCTATAGCGGCATCCTCTTCTAAAGTCTCTAAAAAACGGTCAGAATTTGAACGTAAACTATCGTCCCATGTCCAGGCACGGTGTGACCTGTTACGGGAGTCGTATGTGGATATATGTTGACTGTGTCGTCGGTCTAGTGTAGTGCCATTTTTAGTAGATTTTGTATAACGTGGTGGCATGCCAGCAAAAGAGACTCTATTGTTGCAACTTATATTAGAAGCAGTGGTGGTTGTAGAAGTGGAACTAGTAGTGGTGTTGCATGTAGTGGTAGTGCTAATATTAGATGTTACAAAATTGGTTAGTTGAGTAGGTGTAGATGCCTGAGAAGTGTGGCAAGCAGTGGGTGTATTAATAATTAAATTAGTTGCATGATTAGTTTCTACGTCTAGTTGTGATGTCATACTTATTGTTGACAGTTGTCGTTTACAATTCTTATCGGTTGCTTTTGTTGTGTTTTCATTTAAGGCAGTGTCTACTAGTATTGCCTTCTTTTTTTTCTCCTCCTCATCTTTCTTTGCCTCGTGTGCATCTCTCATCTTCAGCTCACAAATGTACGCATTAAATTTAGCATCGATGTCATCATCATCATCGGAATTGTATTGATACGATGAAGAACGTTTACAACATGACAGTGTTTTTCTTAGCTGTCGCCAACATGATTCTTTGTATTTCAAACGCCAAGTTTTATTTGGTTTTCTATGGCGTCCATAACGTTTCCACCACAAGTATGGCCATTTACGGTTATGGTTGTCTTTAATGGATTGTGTTGCAGCACAGCTGCTGTTGCGCATGCGATCTAACGAGGCATAATTAATATTATTGCTACCACCGCAACCAACTCCGATATTGCCATTATAGGCAGTGCGTGATGTACTAGATGACGTCGTTAAACTCGTTGTTGTATTGCCAGCACATGATAGCAATTGTTGTTGTTGTTGTTGCTGCTGCTTTGATTTTTTCGTTGTTGTCGTTGTTGGCATTAAAAATTTGTTACCACCAGCTTTCGATTTCGTTGAGCTTGCAGTCGTACTAGTCTTGTTACATTTGTGCACTATTGGTTCAAATTGAGTTTTATTATTTTTCATTTTCATTTGAAATTTTGATTTTTTATTGAGTTTCGTATGTGACATTTCATCATTTCCGTCATGCTGGTAATCGAAGCCGTTATTATCACCGACATCGAACGGATTGTACGTTTTAACATTTTTAATTTGTTTTGTTTTGTAACTCATTAATTTTGTCAATTTTTTCATTGTTTTAATAATTGTTTGTTTTAGATTTTTGTTTTATTGTGTCTGTAGAAATTCTTTTTTTTCTACTTAATTGTAGTTTTCTTTAAAATTTAATTTGCAAATAAAAATTAATTGAATGTAATTGTAGATGATGCAAGAATGTAACGACTACAGCAAATATTAAATAAAAATTAAATAAAATTGCATTTCTATTAAAATGTAATCTAGTTAGATTTTCCTTAATTTATTTCTTCGCTACAAAAACTACCCTGTACAGGGGGTTTCGTCATGAAAATATGTGCATAAGTTGTTTTTTATTTGTTGGTTTATTTTATATTTAGATATTTGGAAATTTGCCAACGAAAAAATTTAATCAAAGAGAAAAGTTGAGAGCAGCTTGATTCATTACAAATCATTTCATATAGAATCTATCTATCGGAACTATTAATTTAGGAAAATTGTGTCTGATTTTTTTCTTCAATACTAACTTTAATTCGTAACAGAAATTTGTAAAAAAAATTTATGGTTACGCGTTCATAACGTGATAATCTTAATTAATTTCTAAAAAGGTTTTTAAAAGTTAATTTATATTTTATGGTTTAGCAAATATATATGCTGCATTTCATTGCCAAATACCAACACATTAAATACTAGATCTTTTTTCAGTTTCGAGCTTTCACACACACGTGCTTATACACAAACTCTCAAGCAATAAACGAGAATTAAAAAAGCAAAAGACATTAGTTTGAAGAAATATTTATTTCAACTATGCTGGTAAAGATATACTGATGAGTTGGTAATCAGGCAACCAATGAAATGCAGCATATAGATTTGCCAACCCATAACATATAAATTAACTTTTAAATGTAAATAAAATTCATTTAAGTTTTCATCAAAATTCATTTAGAAATCATTTCATAACATTTTGGATCAAGTATTTAATTAAAGTATTTTAATTAAAAAAATATCCCAGCTAATATGCAGCCATCAACTTAATGAAAAACTTTGTGTTGGCAGAGACAAAAACACAAGACAAAATGCTGTTTATAGAAGAAAATGTATATTTTTTTTTTGGCTTACTAGAAACCATTGAGCTTTTAATTTTTAATTGCAACCACGAAAATGTTTGAATGTCAAAGTAGACAGACAAGCGGCTAAGAATTGTGGCATTTGCATTTAACACAACGACAATGGCAGCAGTAGCAGCCAAAAAAGAAAACGAATTAAAATCACCAATAAAAAAAAAACAAAATTTAAATAAAAATCTTAAAACAGTATAAATAATTTTTTATACAAATCGACCGTTTTGAGCGAAATTATCATATGTGCCATTGCCAGTTAAGCTTAATAAATAATCTTCATTGTGATGAATGAAAACATGTTTAAATTTAGACAAAACATTTATTCGATTTATGGAAAAGGACAATTTTATATATTCTTGTACTCGATAAGAAAATATCGAGTTTCAAGCATTCACAGTATCGGATAAAACTAATGGGTATTTTTAATCATTAAAAGAATTTACATTTTCATATAGATTTCATATCAAAAACGGAACAGTGAGAGATTACTGAAAAGAAAACAGATTTTTGTTTTTAATGCAATTAATGGAGCATTCAATTAATTGGTTTTAGTATAATCGGTCAATCGCTCGCTTACTGGTCTAGATTTTCATTAAATCATTTATTAATTAGTTAATTTTGAATAAAAATTTGCTATTAATTTATAAGTGTCAATTGAATGAAATTAACTTTAATTTTAATTTTAAAGCCTTAAGAAACCTAAGAAAAAAGGAAACCGATCACTCAACAAACATGGACTGGCTTTTTTTAAATTATTAATCAAAAATATTTTAAATTCCACCCAATTATTGTAATAGAGTCTTTATTCAAGTCGTATAAGTCATGTTCAAGGATTTATATGAAAATTAATTCAACATACGATACAAACGTATATACGTTTTGTATGTAAATGAGACGAAAGAAATAATTAATCACAACAAGTATAAGTTCAAATTCCAAAAGGGAAAATTTACAAGTTTTTAATCGATTAATCGAATTAAATTATTCGATTATTAAATTAAATTATTAAAATATAAAATAGCTAATTTTCCAATATGAAGTAAAAAATTTAAAGTTTTTCTTACAAAAGATAAATATAAATGATTTATTTTCACTACAAATTCTTGCGAGTTCTTCTAGAGGCCACCTAATCAATTGTTAACTTGGTTTTTTAGCAAACGATAATTTCGCCGCCAGGAGTCAAATTGATTTAATATAATAATATCTAAATGTATACTCGAACATTCAACGAGACATTCAAGTGCTTCATTAACGTCTCTGCAAGCGAGTATTAAAAAGTTTTTGCGATGATACAAAAAAAAAAAAAAATACTTTTAAAAGTTTTAATTAAAAACAAAGCATACTGACACACAAACATACATAATCGAAATGAAAATTAAACTGATATTATAAGTTGAAGAAGAAAAAATTACGTTGTTTGTAGTCTCATAAATATTTAACAAATCAATATACATAATAAGAGGCGACATCGCAGTTGACTTTATTTAATGCGATTTCCTTTAATTATAAATAATTAGAAGAAACGAAAGGTTGTTCTACTTTGAATTTTCACAAAGTAAAAACCAGAACGATTCAAATTCATCCAAAGACAAACATTTATAAATTCTTCGATACTATTTTCATTTTCTTATACTTTTTAATAACTAAAGTAGAAACTTCTGACTTGACAAAAAAAAAAAAACATGATAAAATTTAATTGTTTTTCGCATGCAATTGCGATTGCAGTGCAGTGAAAATTCCCTTATTCCAGTAACTGTTCCCTTATTTATATTAAGACGACTATTTTCCAAGTTGAAATCGTCGATATCTTTCAAATTGCACTTTTAAATATCATTTTCCCTGTGGCATTTCAACCTCTAGATAGAGTAAATAATGTATTTAACCGTTTCTAAACGGTTTCTAAACTGCCTTAGATTGTAATTATTTTATTTGTTTTAAAATTTCTGCATTGAACATTTCACAAAAATTTTTTTTGTGGTAAATTTTGTAATTTTATATTTGCAATGTAGGAGTATTTAAAAAACTGCTACTAGATGGAAATATTTTTCTCTTTCTATCTCTCGCTTTAGATCTAGATTTTTTCGGGAAAAATTGTTAATCAAAAGTTTAATAATTCGCTTAGGATCAATTAAACTCCTTTCCAAGCTCTTTTATGGTAAGACCGAAAAAAAAAATTATACGTATTATACATAATAAGAATATGCACTCGTACATACATACATATGTAGTATGTGTATGTGACAACAACAAAAAAATATACATGTATATTCAAACCCTACAAAATGTATAGAATTTTTTAATCGTTGGTAATATGCCGATCAACCCACACCCACGAAAGAAAAAACTGGGTTTAGTCTAATACGACAACAGAACATTAGTTCATATGAGACAATCCTCCCCAACCAAAACAAGGGGAATACTGTCTTTTTGACTTACTGCGTCAAAACATTGGTGCAGCAAATACATGTGCTTGAATACAACATATCCACACATAGTACGACAAAACAACCTTAAAGTAGCATCGTTGCACACAATTGCGTGCTTTCATATGTTGTAACCCACACCAATTAAGACAAGTTAAACAAAAGAAAATAAACTACAAAAAAAAAAAAAAAAACATTGTCGTATTGGTGTCTGATGACATGTTGTTGTTTAAGACAAAAACGTTATTTTTTGTTTACTTTAGCATCAAGCAAGTTGGTTCGACTTAAAACACAAAAATATATTGTCTTTCATTGGTGTGGGTTCAGCCTTAGTTACTGTTTACACATGATGGATAAATGATTTCAGTGTAAACATTCTATGGAAATCACTAAAAAAAATAATTGCTTTCATACAAATTTTACACTCAAATCATTCATTAATAGAAATTAATTTTCTGTATCTAGTTTGTGTACGTTCAGCTTCTTAAAATAATTTTCGCTGATTGTAAAACGAACAATGAAGTACACTGATATATAAACCACTATTACAGGCTAATAAAAAATTTTACAACAATTTTTATAGATTCCCTAAAGCGGCTATTAATTAAAATTTATGACATACCTACATTTTCAACAAAGAGCATATAAATCTAATTCCTCGTAAAATAAAGTACTTTTACTGTGGAAAATTCTTTAAAAAGTCTTATCAGTAAAACGTATCTTTGTTTCTGTTGATAAAAGTACGACAGAATAAAAAATTTATTAGTTTAATGTAGACACAACTTTTAAGCTACAAAGCAAAACTTTTTCATATTATTTATACCTCAGGCAAGATTTAATAGGCTTAATTTTTCAACAACTAACTTCCACCTTCCACAGAATACATATATAATGAATTAATATATGTAAAATATATGCATACTTAGCTGGCAACTCTTTAAATTGGGAGGACTTTGGAACATTGAATTTTCAACTGACTTCACGAGCTTCACGAGCTATAAATACCCTAATAACAGGGGTCACAGTAATATGTGAATTTCCCTAATA
This sequence comes from Lypha dubia, assembly GCA_947311025.1. NCBI lineage: Eukaryota > Metazoa > Arthropoda > Insecta > Diptera > Tachinidae > Lypha > Lypha dubia. The sequence continues at coordinate 21,638,553 of OX371260.1, read as the reverse complement.
TAGAGTAAAAATAACAAAAACGTTAGAATAGAAAGTGGAATACTTTGATGATAACGAACTATGAGTTTGTGTTGATTATTAGTACTTTCCAAACAGTAATGAGGGAATTTCGTACTAACCAGCACTGTTTCAAGGTAGAATAAAAAAAATGAATTAAAAATTAATTCTCATATTCTATTTCTCTTGAAAACTGGTTAAATAGTTGATATTCTTCTCAATTAGTATCCACTTTACGAAAATTGTAAAGATGGACAATTGAACGCTGATGAGAGGTGTAGCGGCCTTGAAATCAGTACTGATACGTTCTGCTAAAAACTGATTGGATATAAATAATAATATTTTTCAACATAAAAAACTCTTAGTAATTTAGAATTTTCATTAATTCAATAAAACTGAACTTGAGCCTGATAATATTACTTTTCATACATATATGACTTTTATATTGTTGTATTTTATATTAAAAACAAATAAAAATTGGAAATGACATCAGCAATAAATACTATATTAGTTACGTGTCTTCATAAAAATATTGTCTTTCTTATCTCTGAACCATCAGAACTGTGGGGTATATCCTTTTAAGATGCACACATTTATAGTTGACAAGTGACAGGCAGAAAATGTAAAAAAAATATCAAACAAACATTTATGTTTGTTAGAGATGATAGAAACGTGTAACCAACTTTTAAAAATTTGTAAAATAATACAACAACAGAAATATCAAATGAAAAAAATATATCTAAAACAATGCCATTATAAAAACTTGTAGTCCAGCTCTCTTTTTCTCACAGTTTTATACTAAGGCTTTTCCAGGGATGGAAAATTTACCACTAGTAGTTTTTATGATCAACGCACTGCGCCGTAAAGTTATAATAAAATAAGCAACAATCATCTATTTCACTTTTCCATGCGTCTAATTTGTAAAATTTTATTTTCCATGCCTGCTCTATGAAATATTAATACATTCCCAAACAAACTACACTGAAAAAACAGTTTAACATAAATTTAACGAACTCCCGTTCTTTGCATTAAATGCTTTGAAATTCAACGTATTAAACGTTGTTTCAGTAAAATATTCCTTGAAATCAAGAGTAAAATTTTATGTATTTATGAACTCAACGTTGAAACGATAATTTGATTTTATTCGTTGAATTAAACAATGAACTAGTTTTTTGATTTAACGTATAATTCGTTGAATTTAAGAAACTCGTTCATTTATTTAAACACAATGAACCCTATACTTTGATTGAAAGAACCTCTTTCTTGATTTTAAGTAATATACGTTGATTTGAATTAATGAAGAAAATTATTTGTTATGATGTTTGTAAAGTTTGTAAACTATTTTGCTTGTGCTTTGTAATTCGCACATTGTATTTGCGAGTTTTTCTTTTAGTTAATGAGTTTTGGAACTTTTCAATCATAAATGGTAAATACCTACTGATGAGTTGGTATTTACCAACCATCGAAATGCATATAGATTTGCTAACCCACAACAAATAAATAAATTCTTGAGTATTTGCTCGAATAAATGTCATATTTTATATAACTAATGTATGTATAAATTTTTTTTAAAATTTGGGTTAAAATTAATATCTAAATTGGATCAAGGAATAGGTTTCTTAAATTCAAAGAACTATTTCCTTAAATTCAAAGTAGGAATACGTTGGATCAAGGAATAAATTCTTAAAAATCAACGAATGGGTTCATTGGATCAAGGAATAAGTTCATTAAATTCAACGTATAGATACGTTCGGTCCAGGAATAAGTTCGTTGTATTCAACATATAGTTTCAATGAATTTACGTACGGGTTCAAAGTATGGTTTCTTAACTTCAACGAACTGGTACGTTCAATTCAACAAGCCAATGATTGACATACGTTGAATTCAAAGAACCTGTTGGGTGAAAAATAAGGAATAAATTCGTTGAATCAACGAATTTTTTTCTTGAATTTAATTGCTTTTTTGGTTAAGTGTACATGTATATTTATTTAATCAAGATTTTTGTAATAGAAACATTTTTCCACAGTAAAACACAATTATTGCGAACAACATGTAATCGATAAGAGCGGTTTAATACAAACTATATGAATAAAATATCAGGCATGTGGTCGACTTAATTGTTCGACGCTTATTTTTCGCAAAAATTTTCGACTAAAACTGGGTACTTTTACATAAAAATTCTTATTTGTTGCTGGTTTATCCACTTAGGCAAGTGATTTTATATTCCGCTAGAGAACATTAACATTATTTAATTTTCAGCGAGGAAAAGCGTTTTTCTTTTAATTAAAAAGGCATGACAATAAATGACAAAATTAAAAAATCAATGAAAAATTAACAAGTCATTTAACTGAAAGTAAAAGAAAAGCACTTTCCAGCATTAGTTAATCTGAAAATAGTTATTAACAGACCAGTTTGTTATATCCGACTTTTACTGTTTTGTGTAGTAATATTTTTTTCAATTACTGTATGTTAATTGTGTGATGATGATTTCTTAAGCTGTTTTGGGAATTAAGAAATACAACCAAAATAAACGCATTTTAAGACAAAGTTGGCTGGCTGGTTGGCTGAACTAATTAAAAAGCAAATATTTTGCAAAGAGAGAATTAAAAATAAAGAAAAAATAAAAACAAACTGTCAACAAACTAGTTAAAACGTTTTTTTTTGCGGTGTCAAACAAAATTAAGCATTTAATTAATATTGTTTTTGTGGCTAAAAATTGTGTTACGTTTACGTACGTGTTACGCGTACTCACCGAACTTTATATTTTTGTTACATATTTTTTTTTTTAATAAATAAATTATAATTTTTTTTGGGCTTTAGCCAGCCAGTTACTATTGATGTAAGGTAAGGCTTGTTCAAAGCTTCTACATCTAGTTTCAAATTAAATTCATAGATCGGGTATTTTTTTCGAACGTCATGAGAACTTAAAATACAAGACAGAATTATTTTAGGAATGAAATTTTTTTATCTGGTAGATAATTTTAAGGCATTTGTTTTTTAAATACGACTTCCGCTTGATGACCGACCGCGGCTACGAGTTCCATATTCTAATAAATATGACTGTATGACATCAAAGGTGGCTTGAATATTGGCTAACTATGCTTGAAGAGATGCTGTTTTTTTCGGCATAGCATAATTATTAACAACTACAAAAAGTAATACCGAGTGGTAAATCGGACGGACACGTTCGCGGAGTTACCTCCATTCCATTTTTAGCACGCTTTATTTGAAATCGATTTTAAACCACTTTCTACGGCCAGATGAATTCAGAATTTCGAACACTTGTCAAGGGCGGATGACAACAAACTTATTCGAGTATTTTATGCCATTGACCGAATCAGGAAGTCGATGCGGAAACTTGTTACCCAAAATGCCGAAAATCGAATAACTTCTTAGTTCATGCAAGATGCAAGCTATTCCCCTTCTCTTTTTTAGTATATTGATTATCGCTCTACTCCACTATTTGTGGACCGATTATCAAAATTAGATTTTGTTCGAAAGCCTTTGGTGGCATTGTTGTCCCATAACTTTTTTAGTTGGGCAAGTTTCCCTCCACCCCCCTTCAATATATTGATTATCGCAGACTCCAGCATTTGTGAACCAATATTCAAAATTAGTTTTTTGTTTGCAGTTTAATCGAAGCTGCCCCTTCCACCGTCCCCCACTATTTAATAGATTATCATAATACAAATTACTAAATACATATCAACTACATAGTTCACGAACAAAATATGTATGTACTAAAATTAAATTCCCTAAAATAGTATTTTCGACTTTTTTTGCTAAAAATGCCCCAAAACATTAAATGCAAATTGAGTTTTAAGTATTTTTTTTAATATTTGCTGTGGTATTTTGAAAAATTAACATATAAAATACACACACACACATACATGCATCCATTCATCTTAACTCGGTTTTCCTTTTTTTATTTTGTTTGACAAAATGTCACGTTTTATGGGCCGTATTTTTTTCTTTGTTTATTTAAATTTTAGCAAGTTTTCTATACGTATGAAAAAAAGTAAAAGGGAAGAAAAATTTCTAAAAGAGACCCCATGAATAAATAATACAATGGGTTGAAAGCAAACATGTTTTATTTAGGTATTAATATTTTCATAGCATCTGTTTGTGTTACCTAGATACGAGGGTTACTACTACGTATGTTGTGACATTCTCGGCTCAATCCACGTGATATAAATTTTAACTTTTTTTTTTTACTTCTTCAGATTGTTTTGTCATTTGATTATCGGTAACAAGATTTAAAACAAACGTTTGTTTGAAATTAAATAAAATTCCCAGTGTTGTTTTTTTCTTTACTCTGAGAAAGCAGTCCGAAATTAATTTTACGCTCTGCCGTACAGATTGGAACTATTTATAGTGTGATATTCTTTTTGAAATAAATTCATATAATAGTTTGCCTGATTAAAACCCGACTTAAATTGAACAGTTTTATTCACAATGGAATTGTAAACTCATTGAAATTTCAATATCGTCTCCTAGAATCCAAAAGGCCGTAAATAAACTATTTTTTATCTTACAGGAGAAGCAAAATATTTTAAAAATTGTTTAGTATTTATATCTAAATAGTATAAACAGCAGTCGACACAATCGGCCGTATTCTAGATGTATTCTAGATTTGTTATAATTTCCATAGAGAAATTATCATAAAAATACTCTTACAAAATAGTCAGACGACAACTAGAACTATTAATTGATCTAATTCACATTTATAAAAAAAAAACAGAACAGTTAAATGGAAAAAAAATCCCTTCCAATGAGCTGAACTCTTTCCTCTTTTGTTTATACAAAATTCTTACAATTCTCCCACATTGAAACGTAGAAAAAAATGTCTTTACAAAACCAGTGCAGGTGCATGTTTAAGTTGTTTTTTTTTAGCTTACATGTATTAAGTATACGTGTGTATTTTTTTAGTAGCAACTGTAAAGGCTTATATCTCCCAAGATACCAAATCTACAATATCTTGTTCTCTTCTGTGAATAAATATTTTTAATTTGGGATATTTTTTTCAAAATTGGTTGAATAATGTGGCCATAAAGTCTATCACAACAAATGTTCTTGCCTAATGATTATAAAGACTATAAATATGAATTCTGTTAATAAAATCGTTATTTCTGAATATATACGGTTAAAAATTTTAAGGAAGGGATGAACTATTCTTGCTAATTACATTATTACTATCAATAAGCTAATTTTGAGTTTTTAGTCAGTTACGACCGACCTTTTGAATTTTAGGTGACGAAAAAAAAAATCGCCAATTCTTTAATGAAATATTTTTGTTTGTCAAAATTACACAAAAGTTACGGTCACATTTGGCAAATATTTAAGATTTTTTGGGCGAATATTTGCCAAGTATGACCGTATCCAATCTGGCAACCATGTACACAACATAAGTAGTTTCTCTGGTATTTATTGCTAAAATTTTTGATGACCGAATTTTTCTTAAAGGTTTTTTTTTTTTGTATAAATATTTAAGGTTTATTAACAATTTTGTTTTTTTTTCAATATTTTAGCATAACAATCGATTTGAAAGAAAGAAATGCCATAAAAAAACACTTTCACTATTTATTTTCTGTTAAAGCTACGAATCGATTTATTTAATTGTTGAGTTGCAAGCTCTCGTTCAATGTTGTATACAAGCAAACCGACCGATTTTTATGTTGTACATTTGCTTTGGAATTTATGGTAACTTTTTAAATATTTTTTTCTTTTAAACATTTTTTTCTTATAATTAAGAAAATGTATTAAAGCATGAAATTTTAATTAGTGCTGAATGTTGTTACATTGAAACTTTGTACATGTTTATTCATTTATTTATTCATATATTTGTTTTTGTATTTGTCGAAAAGTTATAACTACGAGTTTTATGAGAAAATTTTGTATAAACCGTATTGTAAGACGTCGTCATTCTAACTGATTCTTTATAATTCACTCAATCATACACAAAAAAAAAAAAATAAAAAGAATATTAACTTAATATTCCTTGGTGATCATTTTTCTGTCTTACGAATTGTTTAAATTGATTAATTTAAATATTGACATGATCTTTGAATGTTTTTCTTTTTTAATTGCACACAAATAACAAATTTTAATGTTTTCGTTAAAGTTTAGGATGAAAATCTAAATGCCGCTATAGTAAATAATAAAAACTACTTGGAAAATGTTAATATATCAGGACCTCTAATTGAACTGCTATGGATGCAATTTCTCATTGTTTCTGTGTCTATAAAGTTTTACTTTTCACCGTTTTCAAAGGGCTCAATTTGCTTGCTACACTAGCGGATTCGTATAGGGTGCATAAAAGTCTCTTTGATCAAACAATTACTTTTCTGTTTTCTGTTCTTTTGTGCGTGTGTTTTTTTGTGTGTATTTTACAAATTAATAATTTCTTAGACATTTTATCTTTTTATATGATTGTTAGAGTAGCAAAAGGTTAATTTAATAAAGATTCGTTGGAATTCACAAATAAACTACTATTTCTGATAAAAAGCAATTCAAAGAATTTTGTATTTTATATTAATCAATTAGTAAGACCGTCATACATACTCGGTTGTACTGAATTTTATATACCCTAAAACCCTAAAAGGTTAAATTTATATGCCTGTCGAACGATCTGAAAAGAACTCTTTCTTTTGTTTAATACATTTAACACAAAATGAAATTCTATGAATTTAAAATGTAACAAAATGAAATAAAACACAGAATTTTTTGGACATCGTGGGACAGACTTTACCTGTATATATGTATATTATGAAAATGTAGTTTAGTCATTAATCACATTCAAATCAAAGATGTTTATGGCAGGTAGATGAGAGGAAGCGGGTTTACGTATAATCCTGAATAAGGAAAAAAGAAAAGGAAAAGAATGGCGATAGGGCATTTAGATTTCGTAAGCTGTATATGCTGGCTTTTCATTAATATCTGGTGCCGACAAAATCAGCAATAAGATGCTTCAAGAATTACCCTACATAGCAAAACTAATCATTCTTTTATTTTTTAATACTATTCTGCGGAATTTAAGATTTCATTGATCACCATGACAACTAAGGACCACACAAAAGTAAAATCTTAACCAACAATTTCAAATAAAATATTAAACTTGCTTTGGGAATACCGCAAATATATTTTTGAGATCCAACACCACTCGAAAAAATAATAATTAAACTAATAGAGAACTTAATTAAACTTTTTTTAGAATTTACTTATATTGAAAATTTCAAAATTTTTTAATAATTAAAAGTGCTTATTTAATTTCTTTAATAGTACCAAAAACAAAAAATATAACGAGTATTAATAACAAAAACTTGGCATGATGTCAGCATAAGTGATCAAATTGAAATTTTAAATACTGACAGATATATTTACCTTAGCAACTATTCAACATATACAATTTTTGTAATCGGATAGATACACTTATGTCGACCATTAACCTTTTGCACCTGGGGTTAAGAGCATTACAGTCACAAACAATTCTTTTGTTTATACATAGTTACAAATAATAAAAACCTTTAAAACTTAAAAAGTGCATTAGAAAATGTAAAAAGCCCATTAAAAACTTAAACAAGTTGATGTTAAATAAAAGTTTTTATTATTATAAAAATACTCTTCGAAACAAAAAAAAAAAAAAAAAAACAAACGATAAATCGTGTAACTAAGATAAGAGGTAGTTCATACATACATATGTAAACAACAGACAAATAAACTTGAAATTTTTCTTGAACTTGATGAAATTTTGATTTGGAAACTGACCTTGATAAAACAAATGTTTTTGGAAGCAATTTTTACCAATATGTACTCGTATATTAAATTTGTTATTCAATATTTATTTGAATTCAAATCGTCCAAGAAAGTAATTAACCATAAAAATTACAAGAACTAATTTAAAAAGAATATTGAATACTTTGAAAATAGTGAACTAGTCAGGTGACGAATTACGACATTCGATATTGATCGAAATTTCCCTATAAATTGAATTTAAATTTCGATCGATATCGAGTGTCGGAATTTGCACACAGAATTGAGAAACTTCAGGCTCACAAGAAAAAAAAAATAAAAAATATTCATATAAAAAAAATCGATTCGCAAAACGACCTTCATCCAGTTTTCGGCACAATTATCTTCTTCACAAAATTATTTAATTATTTACGGATGGTAATAATTCGAAATTTAGCAACTTTAGCGCTCGTAATAATAATTTATATATTTTATATGCAAAACGATATTAAATTTTTTCATTGTGAAATGAGCAATTTTTTTTTTTTTGCTTAATTAAATATACGAAATCGCTAATCTTTTTTTATAAACTTTTCGTACACATAAAATGCGGATAAAACTCTAAAGCAGATATGTTATCATACTAATATTATAAATGTGAATGTCCTTTCACGCAAAAGGTATTAGAAGTAACATAGGATACTTTTTATTAAAAAAAAATAAAATATAATTGTAATTGTACAAATTTTTCAGTTTTATAAAATTTTTCCATATAAACTGCAGCAGTTACTCAGCATTTTTTAAAACCTTCAAATCGGTATTCTGCCATTCCTCCTATTTTAAAATTGTGTTGCGCATTGATATTTTTTACTGATGGTAGCTATCAAAGAAGTAGCGGTAATGCTTTTAATATTGGAGTTTCACAACCAACAGTTTGCTGCATTTTAATAGAAATCGGATTTGCTTTCATCACCTCCACCAGTTTTTCTATTTGTTTTTTATTTGATATTTTTCTAATAAATTCTAAAGCACCTTTGTCGAAAACGGAAATTTTATATGTATACTTCCATTTTTTTTCTTAATTTTAATTTTTCAACTTGCATCGACAGCTAATGAGCATTTATAAATTTTTCACAATTGTAACAACACTTAAGAATACATGCTGTGAACGATAATAAATGCAGTAAATGCACATAGACAACTGAACTTACAACAATTAAGTTAGGTGTTGTAAACCATAATCGCAATTTTAATTTAACAACACTAAATTATTTGATGTTGTAAACCATAATCGGGGCCTAAAATTCGGAAAATCTTCAAATCGAAAATTTAAAACTTAATATTTTTATAGATTTTGAAAGAACTCTATTTAAACACAACAACGATTACGCAGCCATACATAATTTTGTTAAAAATATATTCAAAAACACCTATTATTACCGTGTGTTGCATAATAGTAATATATAATAAAGTTATTAGCTTAAGCATGCATATACAGTGGTGCACATGATTTTAGCACATTTAGTTAGATGTTGAAATATTATCAAATATTTGCTTTATTCAAAAAAACAATTGAATTTATTTTACACGCTGGCAGAAATAGTGCTGCAAATACAACAATACAAAAACAACGGCATTTTTATTGGAAATTGTGACGAAGTAACCTTGTTAAACTTGCCTTGGTGATTTCAGAATATCACAAAAATTTTTGAAATCGATGAAGATTTTGGATTTTAAAGCAGGAATATATTGCGATATAGTAGAAGCCAATATACTGATTGACTCGAACTTTCTGCATTCGATATACGGCATTAAGTCCTAAACGATAACTGAATCAAAGCATTGATTTCACAGAAACTCTTACGGCGATTTCAAATATCACATTTTTCGAGACTTTGAGACGAATGAACGAATGAATTCGAATAATTCAACGAAATGCCAGAAAAAGGGCATAAGAATACAGAAATTTGTTTCGATAAAAACTAATTTGATATCGATCCATCTTTCGTTATCATGTTTTCATATCATAAAGAACTAAGTATATTATAAGAACTGCGATCATAATAAGCTGAGACTAAGTGTCAAGAATTGCTCAGAAGCAGACAAGATATATCGTTGATGGTGTTTGTAAATTTATTCAGCTGATAGTGATCATTAACTTGTTTCTTGATATATTGATCATGTCAAATTCTTTCTACATACAACAAAAAAAAATTATTTCAAAATGATTACATAAAATAAGCATCACTATTGTTTTTAGCCGACTTAAAAAAAGGAGGATAATAATTGGGTTGTATTTTTAAAATTTTAATTTGTTTGAAAGGGTTAGATTCCGCTTAATTCTAGTAAATTGTTTTAGAGAGATAGATCAACCTCCACATAAAAAATTCATTCTATAACTTCTCAATTTATAGACTGATCTTTCTTCAAAATTTTTAGTTTGATTGAAAGGGTTTACGTGCAGTATGGACAGATACGTTTTTTTATTTTTGGCATGTTATTCCCGCCCCCTCTCTCCGGTGTTTCTTAGAAATTGCTCCAATAAGTATAACATGTAATACAACGTAGATCTGGATCCAATAGATTAGATTTTAAGCTTTTCAGTGGTATCGTCGACTTGGCTTTTTGGCGTGTGAAAAATTTATGAGATTTACGATAAATACATCGATATATTCATATGGGAATCGACAAATAATCAGAGTAAATTCTTAAGGTCTCAAGACACTTATGGCCTATCCCACGATCCCGACCTATATAGTTCGGAGGATTTCTAAAAGTAAAAAAAAACATCATGAGTTTCACTAATAACCAAATTTATTTAACTTATTTTTTGTTTACTAGCACAAACTAAATAGAATGGATAATTAGAAAGTCGCAAATCAGCTGTTTTTCGTTTACAATTCGAGGATATCGGTCGGCCGACATCGTGGGACAGGCTGTTAATTTACGAAAATCAGTATGAAATCAATATCTTCCCATTTTTTGCAAGTGAAAAAATAAAAAATAAAACCAAAGAAAGAAATATTTGGGTGATTAATTTTGTGTTCCTGCTATTATACAGAATTTATAATACAGAAATTGATAATTTATGACTTTTGAACACTCTGAGTATTCCGAAGATCGTTTTTCTAGGAATAGTTAAGTAATTATGTGCTATATAAGTTTCCTTAAAAAAAAATACAAATTGAGTGTAGTGAAAAGTCTTTTTGGAATTTGTTTTTAGTCGGCTTTTGATCGGAGTTACGGGTCCTTTAAAAGAATCATTTCAATCCGAAATTAAATTCGCCAAATTAAATTCATACGCATTATTTATTCAACGTAAGCAAGAAGGCATTAGATTCTGAAAATGGGTGACGAAGCAATAAAATTGGAATAATGACAAGAAATATACACATGGCTTGTTTTCATATACATCATACTCTAAGAGTACTAAACTTTCGAACACCACTGTACATAATTAAATGTATGTATGCATGTATGTTTATTGGTTTGTTGAAGAGCTTTAATGCAACTATATACATATATTTTTTAAATTATATTTCTATTAAATAAAATTTGAATTTAATTAATTATTCAGGAAATATACACCAAAAAAATATATTTCTGTATGTACACAAGTAAATATGTACATAAGTATGCATGAATATACTCGTATGTATGTAAAAACTTTTTTACGTATTAAATTTGAAAAACAACCAATAAAAAAGTTATGTTGTAATTATATATTACAGCAACAACAAAAAATGTTATGAAAAGAATTAGCAACATTTCCGCCAATAATTATGGCATAAGGAATTCATTTATACGATAGTTTCACTAAATTCAGCAAACACTTAAAATGTGGAAATATGAAATATAATTGCAATAATTTGTATATTCAGAACAAGTTAAAAACTTTTCCTCAAAAGAAACAGGAAATGGGAGTTATAGATTTTAATTAAGATTTTAGTCTATAAACTTTAATTTTTTTTAAGTTTTCTTGTTTGAAACCGAAAACTGTTTAATAAAACAAATATTAAGTTTAAAATCCCTCCCACACACTTTTATATCTATTTTAAATACATGAAATATATTTAAGAAATATAAAAGAATTTTTCTCAATTTATAAGAACGTAAGCTGAGAAACACAAAAATAAAATGAATTTTTTTTTTGTATTTATATTTTTTTTTAGCTCAATTTGATGTTGCTTTACTCATAGAAATCCGCTTGATTTGGCCAACAGTTAATTGACCTTGATTGTTTTGCTTTTATTTTTCATTTTAAGTTTAGCATTTTTGTTGTTTCTCTTACAGTTGAAGCATTTGACCAGACTTTAATCATTCCTACCTTTTGTCTAAAATTATCTTTTAACGACTTATGTTTTGTTCTCTTTTTTATTTTTAGTTTATTTTAAAATTTTTCTATTAACTTTTTTCTTACATTGCTCTGAATTCTATGCTGCTGTTGTGTCTTAAAGATACAAATTAAGGAATCTTAGCAAGTAGAAGTGTTGCCGTTATGTAAATATCAGTCAATATCGCTCAAAAAAAATTTAGCAAATAATTTGAATGTTATTAATTATTTCGGGTTAACATTTAAATTTAGATAAACTAAAATTTTTATGCAGAAAAACGTTTTCGAATATCTTTTATTAAAGTAGCAGAATCAGATCAAATCAGTATTGTGTTCTGTGTTCACTTTAAATGAGTACCGAAACTATATTAATATAACAGATATTATCATTAGCCGTTTCAACATACTACTTGATAATTAGATACAGAAAAATCTGCATTAGTTCCATTATAGTAAGCTCTAATTAAAACTTGATCCGCTAAAAAATTTAACTGCATACACAAAAATATAAAGAAAAAAAGCAGTTTCTATCAAATTTGTCTTTTTCAATTTCGTTATTTAAAGTAAGCTTTAAAAGCTTTAATTTAACGTTTACCAACGGAGCAAACTGCATTACAATACTATGAAAAATGTTCATGTCAAAGACTTGTCCCTGTCATATTCATAATCCCAAATGTACTTTTAGTTTAAATAAAATTAATTCGAAAACTTAAAACAACTCTATTCATAAGCCGGGCACACCTTTCAAAGTGTACAAAAAAAAAAAAAAAAAAATCTAAAAACATCTAAAAGCTTGACCCACCCTCAACTTAAAAATAAGAAAAAAATTTATGTTAAAAATAAAGTAATAAAAAAAATTATTGCTCACCCGTGGACAAATTCAAACGTTTTCGTGCATCACGTTTGGGATACAAGAACTGTTGTAATGCCTGCGCATTAGACTGGGCACACTTTTTGACGTTAATTGAGCCCAAATTGTGATGAGTTTTTAGACCAGCCGGCCGATAGCGTGCACTTTTGGCACTGTTGCTTTGCATGAAACTCAACGAGTTTTGTGATTTCGATGAAATTGGTGTCGAAGTGGCAGACACACCTGACGTTAGAGCAGAAGTTGAACTTGCTGTTGCTACCGCACCCATACCAAGAGAAGCAGATGTCGTGATAGTTTGATTGGTGGTGGTGGGTAAGCGTGGCAATGAATTTGTTGTAGACATTTGTGTAACACCAATTAGGCTGCGTGGCAGTGTTGAACGTGTGCCCGAAAATGCATCACAATCGTCAGAAGATGAAGTGTCAGTTTCATAAATAGCATCTGGTACACTAGAACGCCGAGCATCCTTGGAATCATTTGATGAAAGCCAAGGTTTTGCTGGTGAAGATTCCAAAACATGATGATGCTCATCACCGCCGCCGATACTGCCACAGGAACGCACACGATCTAGTTGTTCGCGACTCAGACTTTTGTGATTGAACAACAAATCTCCTGCTGAACGGCGCTTTGCAACGGCCAAAGCGGACGCAGACGATGAGTTGTCACGATCGAGTTGAGATAATTTAGTTCTGGAGTCACCATTAGCCAGTAATGCTGATTCAAAACTACCGCGCCATGAAAAGCGCTCATAATCGCTAGCCACACCACACTCTTCGCCGGCGGTATCGCTAACACCGCTGCTTGACTGATGATGATGTGGTCGATTGTGAACAGTTGCATGATGGTTGTTACTGCTGCCGCTGCCCGTATTGTTGCTGCTCGAAGCAGTCATGGATGTAGTCGAGTCTAATAAAAGATCATGCGATTTACTACGTGCCAAATTGTAGGCTTCATCTTGCTGGTAATTGTTAGAACGTGTTCCTTGATACAAGTGTTGAGCTAATGATGGATGCAAATAATGTGAATTTCTAGCATAACTAGAAGATTTCTCCTCTGTGGGTGTATCTTCTTCATCTTCGGTGGTGGTAGCTGATATTTTTGCTTGCAAACGTTTGTGTTGATTACGTTGCGCGGGCATGGGCGAGTTAGTACCATGTGAGTCATTACCACTACTAACTTCATGCATTAAAGCTACCAAACGTGTACCAATATGTTGCATTACTCTGGCAAATAGCTGCGGAGATTTTTCGCCACTACGCGTACTGCCTGTTGAAATTGTATCTTCCTCAACTGCTGTCACAGCAACATCTGCATTATTGCAACTACCACCACCGCTAGCACTTTCAGTTACTGGCATAACGTTTTCATTTTGTGAGTGCAAGTTTGTAATGGCATTATCCACTGCCATTTTGGAGAAAGAAGCCACCAGCTTTTGATATACTAATGCAGTGTCTGGATTTGAAGATCTGGGATCATCTAGTAAGCCACCATCACCACGATCACCTTCTTCATCTACTTCGAATTTATTTATGATTTGCTGACAGCTGGCAGAAATTTGTTGTTTAAGTTCATTACGTCTTTGGCTACTACCCTCCAAATCGGAGCTGGTGTAATCAGAAGAATCATAGGAATCGGACCAAGTATCTTCACTACTCAGGTACTCGACAATTTCGCGAACTTGTTCGTCGTTTATACCCGGGACCGTTTTCATTAAACGCGTTAATTCGTTTTCGAAATACGCAAACATAGTTGGACGCGACTTCATCCGACGCACCGATATGGGTGTTGTTTGATTTGGAGTGGTAGGCTTTGAATTGCTGGCCGAGCCCTGCTGAGCATTTGCTGTGGCCACGACCAAAGTTTTGAAGAACTGCCGCATTTTGCACATCATTAAATTAGTTTCTTCGTCCGAACTCCAATTATTAAAGCTGTCTTTACGCACCAAATTCGTACTGGAGCTGGATGCTGGCACTGTTAACTGTTTGTTATTCTCCGATTCCAGTATGGATGGGCTATTGTCTGGTATTGTACTCAAGCGTAAGGCTGGTATAGGTTTTTGTAGTCTTTCATTGTCTTCTTTAATTCGTTCTAAAGCGGTGGGCGATTTAGTGCAGGCATGATGTGAAGAAGAGGGTCCATCAATGTCAGGGGACTTGAGTAAATCGTCATTACTGCCAACAAAACCACTGTCACGGCTATGATGCTGCTGTTTCTTCGCTTGAGAGCTACTCATTGACCCCGGTGTGGGTGTGCGGCATTCTAGACTGTTCCTATTATTCTCCTCTAGTGTATTATCATGCAGTTTTTTCTCATCTAAAGAATCGTGCCGTTTACGTAATTGTTTTTTACGTTTCATGGTATCTGTACCATCAGACGCTCTCTCACTTGCACTGCTGTTGTGAATAACAGTCTCATCACAGTTTTCTGATTCTGATGAGTCAATAATGTCTTGAACAGTGGCAGGCATAAGCGTATTTTCTAAGCTATCGGTATTTTGTGAATCCAGCAGCAAATTGTCTAAAGAAGAATTGTGAGACCTTGGCGTAGTTCTAGCTCTTACTAAACGTTTTCTTCTTTGGCTGGGACTAGGATGACCTTCACTATCACTTCCCACACTGCCGCTTTCATCTGAATCATTTTTCTCAGTTGGATTGAAACCCATAAGAATAAAATATTTCTCTAGACGTGATGAAGCCAAATCAGCTGCCTGAGTTGCATCCTTTATAGGCTCATTTGGTATACCAAGAGAATCTAGACCTTCTGAACAAACACTGCTGACTTCCGAAGCAGTATCTTCACCATGTGTATCAATCGAGCTCATCACTTTGCCATCGCCAAGACCGAAAAAGAAATATTTTTCTAATTCTGAAGCCGAGAGCCTATGATGATGTTGCAGAGTTCTTTGACGCCGTCTCTCCAGGTCATCCAGTTCTTCTTCATCCGTTTGGCTTCTTAGTGAAGCCACCTCACTTTCTTCACAACTTTCTTCTACAATCGTGTGTAGCGTAAAATCTATGGCGGTACGATGGTAGCCTCTCAATTCTTCTTCACGATCATGAAACATGCCGAGAGAGTTGCGATCGTCACCATCTTCTGAGTCTGTGCAAGTGGGTGTTGTATCATCTTCTTCTTCTTCTTCTCCCTCTTCCTCAACCTCCTCCCCCTCCACGCCACGGCCCTCATCTATCACATCACTGTGTTCACTTAGTTCCTCAACCCAAGAATCATCATCTGCCAGACCATCTTCTAATATAACTGTCGGTATTTTTGTACATTTCTTTATTGTTACATTTGAATTTGCTGCATACTCCTCGTAACTGTCATAGTCGTCATCATCATTGTTTGTTATACGCTGATCTCTAAGCAAATCGACCGATAATAATAATGACGCACTCTTATTTTCAATATCTTGTTCTATTTTGTTAATTTCACTTGTTTTATCAATGTGGTGAGAGGATATTTTTAATTGAGCGATACGTGATGATTCACCGTTAGTAGTGTTACAATCACTTGTTTTTGTTATTATTTCATTAGACATTTGTTTAAGATTTTCACTTGCTATTACACTTTTCATTTGAACATTATTTATATTTTGATTATTATTATTAATATTATTATTACTGCTGTATGATATTTCTATTTGATTTTCATTATTTATACTTTCCGTATTATCACTTTCATTTGATCGTTGCCCGAGCTCTGGATCTTTTGTAATCATTGTCAAACTACGATATTTGGCTGACAAGGTATTTGGCGAACTATTTACATGTGTACTGCGATATTTTGTTGGGGTTACATTCGTTGTTTTTGCACCAGTAATATTCGCGTTCGCTACGACCACGATCTCTTTAGGATCTTCACTTGTAGCACTAGTTGCACTTGATAACAATTTCTGAGAGCGATTATGTTGATTACTTTTAGAGGTATTATTAAAACCAAACACGTCGTCGTCGTCTTCGTTATCGTTATCGTCAACAACACCGTCGTAATAGCCGTCGTCAACTTTTTCGCAAAGGTGGTTTTGATAGTACTCGTCGTCGTATGATTCTATTTTATCTTTATTGTGTTCCACTTTATTGTTGATTTCGTTATTTTTATAAAAATACTGTTGCTGCTGTTGCTGTTTTTGTTTTAAATGTTTTATCGTTGAAGGTATGTTTGTTGCTGTAGTTGATTGTATTGAATTTTGTGAATTTTGTTGTTGCAGCTGACGTATTGCACCCAAGTTAACGTAATCGTTTGGATCAATTAAATCGTCATAGTATGATGACTGCGTTAAACGTTGGTCGCTGTCTCCCCGTTTACCGTGTGTTTCGTTTAACATTTCATTTTCAACTGTTTGTAACGAAGTATACTCTGCACTTTTAACTTTACTATGTGACGGCATATTGATCTCTGAGTTTGTAAACTCTTTGTTCACCTGCGAATGTATCGACCACGATGGCTCGATACTCTTCTCTTCAGCTTCTACTACTGCTACCTGTTGCTGGCTGTTTTGGTCTTTTATTTTCGCATTTTGTTGTGATTGTGTTATTTCTTCTTCTCTACCTGTAAAAGGTAGATTGGTAGAAGTCGTTTCTAATGAATCCATAAAATACTCTGTGAAATTTGTACACACGGGTGACGAAGAGGAAGAAGATGAAGAAGTAGTAATAGTGGCAAAAGAATAACCGTCATGTGTTAGCTCATTTATTTTGCATGCTTCGCTGGATTGTTGTTGGTGTTCTGGTTTATTGCTTAATTCTCTCAAAATGTGTTTAGAAGTCGTACTTTGTTGTTGTTGTTGTTGTTGTTGCTCTGTGTGATTAGCAGTTGCTACCTGTTTGATATATGATGTACAGGTATGACTACCACTACTTGTGTCAGCTTTACTACTACTAAAGCAGATGTTGCTGTTATTCTTTTTGTTGTTAATACTATGAACGTTAAATGTGTTTTTGAATTTGTTTTGATTTTTTATTGCTTCACATTTCCTTTCGTCGTGATTATAAAGTTGTATTTTGTTGTCAAAAAATATATCATATTTATCGTCATCATTATCAGCCCCTGCGACTTCGTCTTCGGAGAGAATATGTTCTTGTGTATCGTCATAATCAACACCAGTATTCGCATAACGTACGTAGTTAACTTTAAAATCTTCTATGGAGTCACGTTTTACAGAAGAAAAGTTTTCATTTGTTGTGGCAAAGACCATATTAAAGTCAGAATCGTAGACGTCATGCTTGAAACTGTCTGTTGTGTCTTTAGTAGTGTTAGTAGCATTTGATTCCGTCAGTAATTTATCTTGATAGTTGGGTTTGGTTGTTGTTGTTTGTTTAATGGCAGGTATTTCCACTTTTTCTAGCTCATATTTCAATTTCATGTATTCGTTACTTGTTGTGACTGCAGATGATGATGATGATGGTGATGATGATGAAGACGTTGGGTATTCGTTTAGAACATTTACATTGTTTTTAGTTTCTTTTGTTATTGTTTGCGTTGTTGTAAGTGTTACATTACCGGTTTCAGGTTTATTTTTAGTTTCCATCATGGACAATTTTTCCACCTTCTCCTCCACCTTCTGGGAGACACTGCCAATAGCAGTGTTTTGTAATATTAAAGAAACCTTTGGAATGCTTTCATTATGTTTAATGGCTTTTTGTAAAATTTCTTGTTGTTGTTGGTTTTCTTCTGTAGATATTTTGTTTGTAGTTGGATCTGTGACGTTCAAGTCATTTAAATGATCCTGATTGATTTCAGCTACTCCCCGTTTCAGTTTCTGCAGTTTTAATTCAAGTTCCGAGTTTTGTTTGTGCAGAGCCAATAGACGATTAACATCATTGGAAATACTATGGAGTTCCTCACAGGCCTCATCTACTACTAATAAGCCCATAGGTGTTAATTTCTTTTGTTGTTGTTGTGGTTGTTGCTGCAATTTCTCTGTTTGCTGCTGTTGTTTATAGTCAACGGCCGTAATCAGTGAAGCATGTTTGGCAACACGCGTTGCATTTGAATGCTCTAGTTGCTCGTGCTGTTCATTTAATAAACAGAAATTATGTTTCGTATATGGCTGCAAAGGCACCACTATATTTTGTTGTTTTCCACTTGCCACTTTCTGGCCAACTATGCCATGATCATTATCAACGTTATCATTTGTATTGTAAAAATTTTCTTCTGTATTTAGCAGGCATATTTTTTGCAAAACAACACCCCCATTCTTGTCATCGTCTGTGTGACCGCCAACGACAAAAATGCTATTGGCAATTTCTTCGCGCGAAGATCTACATTCACTTTCGTCTTCATCATCATCATCATCATCATTTGCTACTTCTACAATATCTAGATCATGCGATCCATTATCATGACAATCATTATAGTTTTGATCATTATCTAGTGAGCAATTAGCGTCACGTTTACAATCATGGGCACTTGAATCACTGCAACTGTCGCTTTCATGCAAAGAATCGCGTAATTTTTGTGAATCATTATTGTTGTCACTGTCTTCGTTTAACAATTTAATGCAACGTAATACCACGCCACAATGCGTTCGTTCGGTATCAGTGTCGTTGTCCGACGAGTCTTCTAAATTCGCATCTGAGGACGATTGAGTGCATGAATCACTCGTATAGTTTGCCGTACCGTTACGTTTATGCGATTTACGATTAACCACAAAAACTTTGGCGAAATGCTTTTTACGCGGTCTTCGATCGGCCACATTACCGGTATCATCGGTATCTACGGATTCGGAACTCGACATACTCATATCACTGTCACTGTCACTATCACTGTCACAAAAACTTTCATTTTTATTTTCTCCTCCCTCACTGGAGGTGTGATGCGGCGAACTGTTGTTGTTATCAACATTTTCGGCGTCAATAATATTGTAGGAACGATTAACGGTTTTCGAAGAACGCTTTTTCTTTAAGGAAACTTTGCAACGTACTCCATCTTTTCTTTCTTCCTCGGTTTGTGAATTTTTCGATGATGTGGCATCATCATCATCTTCTTCGCTTTGTGTTTCCGATTCAGAATCGGTCGACTGGAAATTTCTTTCGCTTTGTAGGAAGCCATTAATTTCTTCTTCCTCTGAATTTATTTTGTTTTGGTTTTTTATCATTTTTTTATTTTTAGATAATTTTTTTATTACTTCAGTTGTCGCCGATTGCATTAATTTTGGGTATTTGTTACTACTGGTACTGTTGCTAAGTTTACTAGAGGACACGGCCGGCGCTTGCACCACCGTTGTGTTTGGCGATTTTCCAACGACTGCAGGTTGTATAGATTTATGTGTACTTAATGTTGCTAACGCAATCGCTGGGGTAGTGGTACTAGTTTTTGTTGTTGTTGTTGTTATTGTTTTTGCTGGTAATGTTGTAAATAATGTAGTAGTTTTTGTTGTTTGATTTTTCACATTTTCTTCAAAAGCTTGTTGTGCAGTTGCAACGCCAGCAGTGGTTTTACAACTTTTCTTCTTCTTTTGCCTCTTTACATCAGCTAACAACAACAACTGCCTGTCGCCACCAGCGTCATAATCATCTGTGCAAATAGATTTTTTAGTTTTAATGCTGGGCAAACAAGTATTTACCGGCGTTACAGCTTTTTCATTGCAATAATCATTATTATCAACATCATTTAGGTAGAACTCAATGCAGTTGTTGTCGTCGTCATTATGTTTATCATCATAATTAACGTTAGCGTTAGCATTATCATTATGACGACTGTGCTGTTGTTTTGTTAATAATAATAACTGTTTTTCATTGCCATTTTGTTCCTCTATTGGCAATTGATCTGAGCAAGGTGTTTCATTGCCACAAGCTTCTTTTTCTCTCTGTATTGTTGTCGGTAGTAGTGGTGGTGGTTGGCGTATTGTTTTAGTTGTTGGTTCTTTAACAAATAATTTAGTTGGCAGCTGTTTTTGCTGTTTGTCTACTGTATTTTTAGTCAAAGCAGTTTGCTTATCTCTAGTTTTGGCCGTATTATCGTTGGACTTTGATGTAAAGTTTGTGGTGGTATTGGTGTTGCTGTTTGAACAACTATTATTTTTAGTCAAATTAAAAACTGGTTTATTCTCTACTTCTAAATCAATTTTTTCAAAAGATTTTTGGTTATTTTTTAAAAAATCATCAGAATATTCGCCGCATGTTTCTGGCGTACACAAAATATTAATTTGTTTGATAGAATTGTTATCAATTGCTGAAATTATTGGTTGGATTGGTTTTTTAATTGCATTATAATATGTTTCATTTTCAACTGTTTCACCAGTCCGCTCGCGTTCCCGTACTACGTCCCTATGATTAGTATTATTTTCACGTATATCCGTTTGACTTGAAGTACGACTTGAACCCAACGAAGGTTTAGTTCCAACTAACATGGCAGCGGTATGGTGAGCTAGAATACAACCAAAACCACTGTCATCGATAACATCGTATTCTTTTAGTGCTTCATATTGTTGCTGCTTCGAGTGCTGTTGATAAAAGTGGTGATGGTGATGTTGTTGTTGTTGCTGATGGTGGTTGTTTTGCTTTTGCTCGTCTACAATTGTCGGTATGGTGTGCAGGGAATGTCTTTTAGCAACACATGTTTCATCAGTTGAATGCTTATTGAGGTGGTTATTCAATGGCAGTGTATGGTGGTGTTTATGTTCTCGTTGATTAACACCAGCTGTAAACTTTTCAACATTTAATAAGGTTTCCAAGCTGCCACCAGTAGTAGTGTTTGTGCCATAACCGGAAGAAGTGGAACAATGGGATTGAGTCATGCCCACTAACGAGTAAGCGGATGAACTTAAATCGGGAGCAGAAGACTTGAAACTGCTATCCATTTTATGAGCTGCCATTTTTTGATATGTTGCTGCTACGGCAGCTGCAGCTGCTGCCTGTAAGTTCGATGGGCTAACTGTAGAATTTGGTAAATTGCTCTGCGCGGAAGACCACAGTTTTTGCAAAGAGGCACATAAATTACTTTCGTCATGGCCTTGACTAAGCGCTTGTAATTGGGGCGATAAATCATTAGCGTTCCAATAAGGATACGCTGACATGGGAACAGGTATGGGTACTGGAACAGGTATTGGCACATATTGGGGTTGTAGAGTTGAACTTATTACAGAATTATCTTGTTTCTGATTTGATTTTGAAGCGCCGCAGCTGCAAACATCTTGTACAAGTGTATTACGCGGAGAACTATAACGATGTTTAGCATAGTGGTGATGCTGATGTTGTTCTTTATTCAAAAGTCTTGTCTTTATACGAGTCTTCATAGTCATCTGTGGCTGTATACGGGCTGTAGTCGATGACCTCGTCAGATAACCATCCGAGCTAGAACTTTCGCCCTGCATTAATAATTCTTCGTCAGTTCCTGTATCACTTTCTCTTACGAGTGAACAAGTAATTAATTTCTTGCGATACATCATCGGTGATTCCATGGGCGAAGCTGTACTATCGCTTGACTTGAAGTCTCTAGTCTGACGTCTTCTAGCCACTAAAGGAGAGCCACAAGGCGAATATAGTACATGCCTAGTTACGCTACTGCTTAGCATCGAAGGTTCAAAATAATCCCAATCACAATCGTCTATAGCAATACTGCTGCAGTTGTGTGTAGAGGAGGAAGTTGTCGAACTGCTGTCCTCAAACTCATCCTCGTCACGACACGATGAGGAATCGGTCGAATTAATAAATACCAATTTGAATTCATCCGCTTCCACATTGTATTGAGCATGATTAATTTTTATCGATTTGAATTCCAATTCTGAAGAGGTTTCCATGGTATCGTAGGCATCTGTATGGGACATAATTTTTAATTGATTTTCATGGTCAATAAGTGTTTGAATTTCATTCTAATATTCGGTTTTAGTTGTTTATTTTACCCAACACCTTTATCGTTTATTAATTTGCTTGCTGTACTTCTATAAACCTTAACCGGGTTAGTATATAATTACTTCCACATACATATACAAACACACTTACAAATATACAAATTTTACTAAGCATTTTTATAGTGTCATATACAACGGCACAACCAAAAGCAATGGGAAATTTTGTGTTTTATCTCTCACAAAATTACGCCCACAATTTGCTTGTTTCTTTGCTTAACACCACTTGTTTTTGTTATTTTTGTTATTTTTATTTATTTATTTGTTTAGAAGTAGATTTATATCAATGAGTTTTTATTTTTTAGAAATACATACTTAAAAATTAAAACTAAAAACCTGTATGCGAAATAGTGCCAATAAGTTCCTGAATACTTTTAAATAATTATTTTAACAACTTCATATAATATTTTATTATTATTAGTACTTATGAATTTTATTACACTGTTAGAAAAAGTATAGCATATAATAAACAGTGTTATCCCAGCAAACACTCAGAATTTCAAAAATATGCATTGAAAAATTTTCTTCTTAAGTACTTTTCAAATTCGGACCGCAAATTAATGTGACATATAACTAAATTTTGCAAACTTTAAAAATTTATTCAAAATATTCTCAAGAATTCATATTTCATGTGGGTTAGCTAATCTATGTGATGCATTTCATTGGGTGCTATTGCCAATTCATCTGTAGATCTTTAACCATTTAAACATTTTTCAAGCTCGCATGCTTCTGTAATTCTCAATTCTTATTTGAGAGTTTGTTCACCCAAAGTATAAATATTCCTTTGCTCCTTGAAATTTTAACAATGACAAATTCTCGCTGATGGTTACGTCACAAACTCTAGCTAATAAACATTAACATATATTAATATGCAGTTCGAAATAATTGAAGCATAAGGGATTTATAAGCACTTTTCCACATGCTGTGTAATCTAAAATCGTCGTAGAATATAGTAATGAGTCCCGATTACAATCTACAGTCATATTCAATGTCAAATTGTAAAAAAAATGCTCGCTAAGCTTCAGTTCAATTTCGTCACTTATGATAATTTCATACCAAGTTTTCATTATACATACTGCTGTAAATGTTCAGCTCTTCTTCACTTTACCTCCAGAAAATATACTGAAAATAAGTAAAAATAACCAAACGTTGAGGGTGGTGTTGGCTGAAGTGGTTAGCGCGTTGACTACTAAGCAAACAATGACGTGGGGCCTGGGTTCAAAACCTGGCCAGAGCAAGTCAATTAACATCATTAATTTCTCTAATGTACATTAGTGAGACATTGTATTAATTGTTGTCGGACTATTTAAGTGATGAAGGCATAGCACTGGTCATTAAAAACTGTACCGACAGCGATTGATGCTATCCAAGCTAATGTACACAACATCGCCCTCCTTCGTCGGTTAGCAGAAACATCGGCGAAGTAAAACAATTAACAAAATGCCTGCCAATACAGCTTAACAAAGTTAATGCGTCTACCTAACACCAGAGGCGCCTCAACACTGCTATGAAAATTAACATAACGCGCAAAGCAGAGTTGTACATTTTCAATATCTATCTTCTCTACTCTATCCCTCTCTCTGAGTTCCGGCACAATGCACTGCATACGTAGGGGTCATCCCCTGAGTGCTGGTCTTAATTAAAAAAAAAAAAAAAAAAAAAAACGTACCAAAGTATCAATGTTTTTTTTTTCGTTTTTACAACTTCAATCCGTCTATCAAATTTTATCCAAATACTTTAAGCGGTTTTCGGGTTATAGTGGAACAAACATATAATTATTTAAATTTTATAGTTTTCTGTAGAATCATTTGACAAATTTATGAAAAAAAAAATTTATAATTTCCAACCCCTTAAAGTGTACTTTTATCAATTTTTACTTTAACAAAATTTCGAGAATCTGTTAGGCGATTTTTATGATGCATTTTTCCTTTTTTAAACTTTGAAGCAAATTATAACTTAAGACCTGGGTTTGATCTCTGTATGATCAAGGAAAGTCTATCAACATCATAAAATTATTTAGTATTTGTTTTATTTTTTTATTATTAGAGTTAACCCTTATTTAGGCAGTTCATAGGTAAACATAATGGGCGAAACATTAGCTAGTCAGCTGCAAGTGTACTTGAATTTTTTCAGCCGTAAACTAATTCAAAATGAGCTCACTTAGTGTTGTTGTTTGAAAGGACATTAATTTTGTTTAATATGGAAAATGAGTTAGATTTTAACTCAGGCAAGAAAAACAGAAAAAAATTAATTTTTATATGAATCTGTTGTTAAATACAAAGTAATCTTTTAAGGTACGATTTTATTATGAAAGAGAAAAAAAAATAAATAAAGAAATTCATAAAAAGGATTTCAAACACACCCATACCTATATTAACACACACACACATACAGATAAATATACCATGTGCTGGTCATAAAAGGACAATAGTTGTATAACTACAATTGTATTATTAACCAAAATTTGTGTAGTTGCACTACATTGTATTTTCGTAAAAAGTGTATTATTATGATAAAGCCATAATCCACAGCAATAACAACAACAACAATAACAAAAACAATTCGCTTACACTTTGTATATTTTACAAACAACACTTCCAACAATAAAACCCAAAAAAAAAAAGAAATAAAATCATTTTCTTAGTTGTTAGTGGGTGTTTATGTCTGACAAAAATGTTGCATGTAAAAATGTGAGAGAAAAATCGCAAATAAAATTGAAAATGTATGTACATGTCTGGGAAATGTTTTTCTATAATTTGTTTTTTATTTTTAGTTTTAGTTGTACCACTTTTAATAGCATGAAATAAGCACGTACTGATTTGTGGGCAACAATAAAACATTAAATAGTTGTTTGAATATTATACAAGTTATTATAAATGAAAAAATATTTGGGGTATTCACACTGTAGTCATAACGTCATATGTCATAAAATAATAGCACACCAAAATATGACAATTGTAAACACCCCATCATAATTTATGGCGTTTTCTTTTCTGACAAAAGTGCTGCATTTATGCTACATTATTTAATTTTCGTGATCCATTCTAAAAAATATGTAACACATTTAAAAGCGATTTCGTTCCTTTCTAATTATGTTGCACCAATAATTGGCAAAATATACAGCATATTTTGCCCTCTACTATCAAGTCGGGGTGAGATACTGCCTATTTTTACAACTTTGTTAAGTACCTTTTTAAACAAGTAAGAACTTTTTTCTTGTCATTAAAAAGATAATTAATTAATTAATGGGACGTTCAGCAGAAAACCCTGCTACTAAACAGTTTAGATGTAGCAGCTTTTGATTTGATTAGTTTTTCTGAACAATCTGCTCACTTTTTTGTCAAAAATATCCAAAAATTTGACTTTTCAATTAAAATTATTGAATTTTATTTTGTTAAAAGGTTCACAATATTTATTTGTGAATTTAAATGAATTAATATTTAAAAATATATTATGAAATTGGATTCAAACGTAAAACTGAACTGAAAAATCGTAATTTGATGAAATGTATCGTACTTTTTCTTTGCTACCAAAAACAGTGCGCGCTCACTCAATATGTTCGCTCATCGCTCATTAATCAAAACGTTCAGCAGATTGTTGAGCAACAGTTGTGTATCAAACTGTGTCTGCTGAACGCACCCAATGTTAATTAATGTTAAGCCTCAAATATTCTGTACCATTGTGGCAATAAAAAATGTACCACTTTTTAAAGGTAGGTGCAAACTGTAAAAAGTGTTACACATTGAAAGGCCAACATTTTTGTTCAGAAAGGGAAGCACCATTAGTGTGCTATGTCATAATTGTACCAGCTGATAAACATTTAAAAACACTAAATTTTTTAATCGGATTAGTGCGCATGCGTTTGCATTTTGGCTGAAATGTAAATGTATTTTAATTCAGTCCGACTTGTTAATAAAGAAAATAATAAATTTCTTTTAAAATGTCCATTATCAATTAAAATTTTCAAATTGTTTTTTTTATCTATACGAACTTGCTGAAATAAATATAATCAAAAGCAGCTGTTGCCGGTAACATGAGCTGAACTAGTTTTTGGACGGCGGCAAGTGGAAAAACGTTTACAAGCTGCCAGGCAGAAAATTTACACAAACACATATAGTATTTATTCTTGTGTTATTTATAAGTAGCGGCGGCTTGCAAATATTATCGCCGGCTCGACTGAAGAGTTTCAGCTGCTCGATTAAGGTTTCTACTGTTATTTTATGACAAACCATAAACATACCTTAAAAAGTCTTATTATTTACGACTTTTTTGCTTGAATAACAACAAAAATTTTTTGAAACTATTGTAAAATAATAAGACATTATGACAATATGACTGATATGAATACAGTGTGAACACCCCAATTATTTTTAATATAAAGAAAAACACGTATTCATAAAAAATTAATATTAATCTCATTCTTTTGAAGGTGTGTAGAGCAAGAGGAATGGCTATACCGAACATACATATGTGGATGGTATAAATTGTAACTTTTTCAAAGCGGCAAAAGATGTTTTAATAACAAATTGTAAAAGTATGATAGAACTAAATATTAGATGAACAGAGTTCAGTTTTCATATGTTTCTATGTAGATCTTCATCTATATATACATATATATATATATATACTCGTATATAAGTAAATGTTTGTCCGATTGCCGTTAAATTTTTAACGTATTGTGTGAAAACTTTTGGTACGTTTTTAGTTTTGGTACTTTTTCTTGTTTCGATTAAATGTGTTATACATACAGTTTATTGCCTACATTTAAATGTATGTGGTGTTAACGAAGTCACGCGCCAAACCTATTATTTATATAAAATTTAAGAATAAACTTTTTAAAAAATATTTCCATAAATAGTTGGTTTCTATGGGATAACACAAATGTTTGTGGTACAATAACTGATTTAAATCTTGTGTTGTTGATGCGGTATCTAGTGATGATTAACCAAATTAGCTTTAACAAACCAGAGAAAAAGGAAGATGTTTAATAATAAAATAGTTCGAGATGTTATAAAAAAATTCTTAAATTAATTTTCTCTCATTAATTAGAAAATACAAAAGAATGTGTCCTTTTTTTTCTAAAATTAATGTAAAAACTAAGTTAGTTAACATGTTTAAAGCAAAGTCGTACTCATGATTTTGTTTGTTAATGAGTTATTATTATAAATCTAATTTTATTTATACATACATACATACATAAGTGCATACATATGTAAATAATTTAAAATTCATTAGGTTGATGATATTCAAACGTGAGAAAATCGTTGTTTATTTTGAAATATAAACTTTAACACAACTGTTTTGTGAATGTCAAGAAATGAACTTTTTGTCACACCACTTTAACACAATCATATACATACATACATATTTAAAGGAAATCTATATGTTACTGTGATTCTGGAAGGAATAATAGTCTATATGAAAGTGTATAGATGTAAGGATATGTTATTAACACATATTTATACATACATTCTTGCATACATACATACATATGTACGTAGTTAAGTAAGAACTTATAAAATATAGGATTTCAAATTAAATATTGTTGTCTGTTGAAAATAATAAATTCAAGGTAAACTTTAAACAAATTAATATTTCTCTGTTGTCAACAGTTACCGTTACAGTTAAACAAAACGGATTTATAAAATTTAAAATAACAAATAGATATCTCGTAAGTAAGATGCATGGACATTATTCAGACTGATTAATTTTCCAAAAAAAAAATTTTTCAGGTAGGCAAGAAATAAATAAATTTTTATGTAGACACATCGTATCACATATACATACACAACAAAAGCAGGTATTAATTACAATCTTGAAGTCATTCTTAGGTATATATTTTATTTTATGATTTTTAATATTCAGAGAAAACATCTAAAGGTTTTCAGATCTCTAATGCTTTTAGATAATTGAGTACATGTTATTAGGTTTCGTTGGAGAACACAACCCTCTCAGATTTATTTTAGAATTTATATTTTTATGACGATCGAAACAAATTTCTTACTTCAACCAAGATTTTGCATCATTTATTGTAATTTTCTTAAATGGGAAATTCTTTTTTGGCAAACGTGATATGTAATATACTGTAGCTATAAGGCATTATAGCTTTAAGGCCCAAATTTACAGTCTTTAGTTCACTAATGATGAAACCTTAACTCATGATATTTGTATGAAAACTATTTGGTTAAACCATTGTTATTAGTTAACTAAAGACTGTAAATTTGGGTATAAGAAGATCAAGAAACAACATCATAAGAAATGCCACAGACTAGAACCCGCAAGGAAGTCGAAGAAGAGGACGTTTAGCACATACATACGTGGAGAAGGCAAATCGATGCAGTAGCGGTCGGAATGGGTAAAACCTGGCACAAGACAGGAATATGTTCAACCATATGTGTTAAAAGAAAAGGCCAAATGACTTCGTAATTAAATTAAAGAAACCTTAATGTAATTCAATGTCAGCGATGGAAGGCTTCTAAATTTAAAAAAAGATACACAGGATCGTTTGCTTTAAATATCTGGAGAATAACTTTCTTCATAGAAATTCTTATATTATTTTGCGTAATAAGTTCGTTATTATTGTTAAAATAAATTTATAAACCAAGTTTGTGTCGCTTATTTTTGTATTTAAAAGGACAATTTTAAACAAAATAAAATTGCTCAAAACAAAAAGAATTGATTTTAAAATTGTTTTTGTTTGAAGAAGTTTTTTTTTGAAATTTTCTATTCATACACAACAACAAGGCTTTTGCATTAAACAATTGTTTTTTTTTACATCCAATAAAAAAAAAACAAATAAAAAATTCAACACAACAAATTTGTATTTTTATAAGAAAAATATTTTTAAAGGAAAATTATCTGACATTCGCAAATATGAACAATTTTACAAATGTGAACTGGCTTGCTTTTATTTAGTTCCAATTATCGCAAGTTCATTCTAAATGTTTTGAAGTCATAACTAGAAAACACTTTTGTATTATAGTATATGAGAATTTCCGCAAGAAAGTCTCCATTTTGTCACGTTGCTAAATTGTTTTCCCCTTCTTTAGTAAATGAAGAGCTGGATGCGCTCTTCACCAAAAAGCACAAAAATAAATTTTTGAAAAACTAATTTTCTGTGGAAATGCCCATATTTAGTATATCAAATTAAAAAAATAAAAAGAGAATAACAATTAAATTGTTGTATTGGAAATAAATGTTTCAACTACAAGTGGTTACTACCTGTCAGATGTCTGCTCACCCCCATTTGAGAGTTATTAATCTACAGATCTAAAAAGGTCATAATGAAATACAAGAGTTATAACAATAAACGCGTTTTCAGCGTCATAAAAAATAAGCTACCCTTATGCATGTGTGTGGTGTGTATATATATATATGTATATAAAATTCCTTAAGGGCAATAAAATTATATAATTAATATTCCCATACCGTTAGGATTAAGAACCCAATAACCACAATAATTGTTATATTTCTTATACTAAGATTCACATACATATAAAAGCATCAGCATATCGCACACTAACTAATAAACAGCCACAACTAAAAAGGATGTACAAGCTAAATAAAAACAGGAACACAGATATTTTTCCAGTTAATGAAAGCGGGAATAGAATATAAATTTTATAGGTCATAAAAAGTAAAATTGAAAAATTTCGAAATGGGACGGCTTATGATTTAGTCTGCGATATGTATGAAAAACATAGAAATTGTAACAGAAACAAATTAAGAAATAATTCAATGAAACTTACCCTCTTCTGCGGCTTTCTTTTCCTGGCGTCTTTGCAAGACAACCTTTTTAAATATGACGGCTGCTGCTTCGACAGCATTTTGTATCTCTTGTTCGCCCAGTGTGCTGGTATGTTGTAACTACAAAAAAAATAATTTAATTATTTTTATATATAAATTTTATATAATTAGCGATAACTTAAAGAATATATAACATTTGTTTTTGTCGTTATCTGAGAACGGTTTTTGCAGACAAGCAATTAAAATAGTTTATTATCAATTTTGGAAGTTATCTTTCTATCATCCACAACTGAAGTGAAAAGATTGACTACAAGAAAGATTTCATTGCAGTTGTAATTTTAACAGTTATTTTGTGAAGAACAGTATTCATGCTGTTCAACTTCTATTGAACGAATACGATTTTCGCACACTTTATAAAATTTGATGTTGTTGCTGTCATTGAAGTATGAACCATTATTGTTTTTTGGGCGTGGAAGTCCGGAAATATACCTGTGGTTGTAATTTTATTTCATGTTTATAATTTTTCAAATTTTTTTGCTTTAATTCAAAAAAATATTTTGAAAAGTGTGTCGTCAGTTTTTTTATAATTAGATCAACATATTCGGTTTGGCAATTTATTTTGTATTGTTTTTATAGTTAAGGTCGTGTTTTTAGTTTCGCGACAAATGTGTTCAAGATTAATGTCAGTAACGAGCTTGCTATCCAACGTTATGGTGTCCTTAACACCGCGTGAAGTTAGGTGTTCACCAACAAAATTAACCAGCTCCCGTGCTACCAGTGTATGGTTACTGGTCAATCCTCCAAAGAGAACCTCTACAGATTAATTTTCTATCGATGACCTTAAGTGTTCAATCACTTTCAATTAGCAATAAATTCTACATACGCGACCATTTCTCTGTTGTTTTAGAGTTTGGATAGTGACCCATACGTTTTATGGGTACTTGACTAAAGGGAATATCTGAAAAAGCCAATTATCATTTCCCCCAGAAAACACAACACCAAGGTATGGTAAATCACAAGGATACAAAAACCAGCCTTCGCGGCTCCACGGGGGAATGCAATGCACTTGACGAAAATTTTTTAAAAAGAAAATAAAACCGGTAAAACGAAAATCCTTAAAAAGAAAATATTATGAAACGATATTAAGATGCATGCAATAAATATTTGATATTCGTAGCGAACCCTTCATGTAACATCCAAAATTCCAAAAGTGTTATTATCTATTTTGATTCGAAAAAAAACATATGTTTTATTTAATAAATTTTTTGTAATCACGAGTCTGATATCAAATTAAAAAAATATTTAAAATAAATTACTGAACACCTTCGTAAAAGTAATATAAGAAGCGTTACAACCAACATTAGCACACATACGAGTATGTACGTTTTCCATTTCATTTAATTTTCCCTTTCTTCAACTCACCTTTGGGATTTGAGCATTTGTCTCAGTTTTATTATTAGCAGAATAATTGTCAATGTTATCAGCATCATCATTTTTATGTTGGTCCTTAAAGGCGTTGCTTGCCTGCATTTCGTCCCCTCCAGATAGTTTTACCTGAACTTCTTGTAGTTGCCTTTCTTTTGCGATATCATTTTTATTTGTATGTAAATGTTGTTGGTTTGTTAATGTTGTATTTTTTGTTTCTAAATTAAAGTCATTTTCTTGTTGTTGTTTATCATCGTTTGGTGGTTTTTTATTCGTTTTCGTGTTTAAATCGGAATTTCTTCTCTCGTTTAAAAATGATTTTAAGTTGGCAACTAAAAGAATGAAACGATAAAAAAATTAATTAAGAACTTGTTCAAAAATTAACAGATATATAAAAAAAGGTACAAATAATCCTAGAATGGCTGTTCAAATAAAATTTAACCGCAAAATATATGAATGTATGGATTTATGAAATTATGAAGTTTCTTCCGTGCAAAGTTTTAATTAATAAATTTTTCGTTTGCTTAAGCGGCTGCCACACAGCTTGAACATATCGTTGCCTCATGTGGAAAGTCCTTAACTTGCATATTCTTCGAAATCGATTTTTTAATTATTTCAACACAATTACAAGCAATAATAGTTACGTTTTGATCATTAAAGTTTCTGTTACGTTTTTACCTTCTACTCTAAAGTTGCAATTATGTGAGGTAGGGCCTTTTTACATGAGAGCAGCGACATTTATGTTTGTGTTCAGTACTTTATAACTTGCAAACTTCTGTAATATTAACATGACATCAAAAATTCTTTAATTGAAATGTGAAACGTTAGAGAAAAACTGTAGGCAAACCAAATATATAAAAAAATTTACATAAACGACTTATGTATGTATGTGTATACCGCACCCTTATTTATAAAGAAATTACTTAAATGTTCATATTTGTAGAAAAACGCAAATAAAGTTTGACACCTTCGCACGGTGTACTTTACTATTTAATTAAAAATAAACTCAATGAGATCATTAGACCTGAAAATAAATGGTAAACTTCACTACGTCAAATTCGAGAGAGGAACTTGCAGCTCTGATTTTCCAAAAACAATATGGAACTAAATCACAAGGAATCTTTTCTAAACATAGAAAAAAATTTGAAAGTCGGTCTATAAATAGATTAAGAATAAAATTTTGAGCAGGCAACATAAACATCCGTATTAAAAACAATAGGGGCCTAAACCAGAAGAAAACCCCTTCAAACATAAAAATAGATTTAGGATTTTCGCGAAAATCAATATAACGCTCTAATTTTCCAAAAAAAAATGGTGCAAATCTTTTCTAATTCCTCACACTTGCTTTACTCTATACCCAGCAAAATCTTACGTGACAAGAAAGTATTTTAATCCTGTGTTTTAATGACTACGAACTGCTTCGATTTAGGTGAAATATTCTTGATTTTAACATAGGCGTGAGTGACATTGGATATCATGTATTTATGCACAAATTTAAATAAAAGCAATACTTTTCAAAACGCATGAACTAAACCAATGCAAAATCGATAATTTAGATACGTTTTTTCATTGGTAAAATAAATCAGTTCTAAGACGTGACAGATATTTTTCATATGAAACAATTGCAGAAATGAATGGGTTTTTCAGGATTTCGACAATGACAATTATAATGAAATCTATGAATACATTAAGAACGCATTATAAAAAATTCAATCTTAAGAAGTCGTGAAAAGTCACTTCATATAGAACCCATTCAATTTTATTTTGATAAGTACCAGCATCGTGCCTTTGTTCTCGCTACATGTTAATGGAAAAACAAAAAGTACTAAAAGCAAAAAGCAATAAAATTACAAGCTTTTCTTCCTATTACCCCCAAAAAAGTACACTGTATTTTATTGTAAGAAAAAAGTGGATAAAAATAAAAAGTACCCTGATTTGATGTGCCAAGAAAGTACACAGTAATTCACCGTAAAATAATATACTAGAAAAACAAAAAGTACCAATTTGAGCAGATTTTACCCCTCAAAAAAATACTCTATATTTTTAAACGGGTCACATGCTATCCGTCTACCAAATTTTATTCAAATTCATTAATTGAATTTCCCAATAGAAAAAGTAGTAAAAGTAAAAGGGCACAACAAGTAAAAAGGTACCAAAAGTACCATAAAATGTTAGTATAAAATTAAAAAGTACCAATACCACCATCTTCGTACTTTTTAACTCCCTAACAAGTACCCTATGTTTTAATCGGGGTCATATGCTATCTGTCTACCGAATTTCATTAAAATCCATTTCCGCGTTGTAGTGGAACAAACATACAAACTTTCACATTTATAATATTAGTAGGATTAGTAGAATAAGCACTGATCCACATTCAATAAAAATGTCTTTAACAAAATTAAAGGAAATTAAGAATGAGTAAGAGCTAAAAACTGGCTGCACGTAGAATCAACCAATTGATATTCAAGAAAAGCATAACCAATTGGTCAACTGGGTCCAAATATGTAGGATCGATAAAAATAAATTTTAAAACAATTTAAATAGGAATTACGAACTATTGTTTAAATTTAAAACATATAAAATTTTATACACAACGATATTTTGTAGGATTAAATAAATTTGAGTTAAAGAAAATGATCTACGGGGTAAGGGCTACGCCGTACATACTTGAACCGAAGCACGGTTTTCGTCTTGTTGCAAATCAAAACTCATTTTTTGCTGAAGACAACAATTTTATTAAATTGAATATTATACAACTTAAATAATCATTATCATCTTAAGTCGTATTCAAGGTTAAATATTAAAAATTCACTTAACTCAGAGTTTTGTCTCTAGAACTCATATATCTCGAGAAGAGTTCACACGACAAGGCCAGTACAAATATTTCAAAATTTTAAAATTTTAGCACTCATTTTGACTAACTGACGAAGATTTGACTGTGGAAATGTTATTTAATAAACGCAGATGACACAAGTTTTGCTAAATCGTCAACGCAAATGGAAAATACCAAATCACACTTACTATTTTAAAATTTCTTTTAGAAACTAGAAATTCGACGAGATACGCGTCTAAATTATCTGTCATAAATATTTATCTATCGAAACTAATATGCGACGTACTTCAAGATTAAATACTAGGTTTTATCCCGTACTTTTTGGGTAAAGTTCAGTATAATGAGAATAAAGAAGAATTACTCTCTCCAATCACAAAAATTAACAAAAGTACGGGAACAGCAAAAACCAAATTTTTACGCAAAAGTTTGTATGAAAGTGATGTGAAAATAAACAAAAAGATTAAATACTGTTTGATTAGCATTTCACTTTTTGAGATGTTTTCGTTTGTACATACGAGTACATATGTTTGTACTCGTACATCCAAATATGTATACAGACATATTTTGCTTTGAATTTTGCAAAAATAACAATTAATTTCATTAGTATTCTTGTTAGGTAAAATTCAATTTTCTTGTTTGTTATTGTTTATTTCACAAACAGCTGATTGCACAAACTATCCCGAAGAAAAAGTACGGGCAGTTTTGTGCAAGAAGGAGAATATTTTTGTCTCAAACTCTCTCTCAGTTACCCAACCTTGAAGTACGGAAACAGTTTTCGTGCAACTTGGGATCCCGCGAGATCCTAATATTTAGTACGGGATCGGACCTACTAAAACCATCTATTTGTTGTTGTTTTTTGTACTCACCTTCTTCATTGTCAGCGTTTTTGCTGCTGCGTCGTCTTGGTGTTGGTATTTTAGTTTTTGGTCGTGTTTTATCAAAAAGATCAGCCAACGGTTTGGGACTGGGTATTTTTGTGGGTTCTGGTCTTTTTGGAGCCTAAAATAAACAAAATTATGAAATCGCTTAATTCAATTTAATTGAGAAAGAGCTTGATTGTCCATACCTGAGTTTCTTTTTCAGGATGAGATAAAGAGCGTCGGGTTGTGGGCTTGGGCACATTCGATTTAGCACCGGAATCTTCAGATATTGAGCGCATTTGTTCTGGTTTTGGTCGTTCATGTGATATGTCATCAGCTGCTGCGACAGCACTATCGTTTTGTGTAGGCATACCGCCACCAGATGTCGTTACATTTTCTATGTTTTGTGCTACAGCTGCTGACAGCTGAGAATATTCATCTTGTGGTATTTGCAAGTCCCTGGAAAGTCTTCTTCTAAGTCGATTATGCATGAGCGGTGTACGTGGGAGCGCTCCACCGCCTGCTATCAAACTTGGGCCTAAAGGAGGCTGAACTAACGAGCTCTTGATGTCTTTGTTGTAATATCCATAATTCTGATCGTGTACCAAAACAGTTTCAGCACTATGCACTATGGGTCTTTGCAACGGTTGATAGCTGCCATCATCGGAGCCATCATTGTAAATAATTCGCGGTTCACTGCTAAAGCCGGTATTATAGTTCTTTTCATATTGTACTTCATCTGATTCAAGAAAGCTACTTGTACTATCGCCAAAATAGTCGGCATACTCGGGACGTGTGTCGTCCTCTTCGGTAACATTTTGAAATTGATGAAATTGTTGCTTTGCTTCCCCAAATGTTCGAACATGGCCTTCTGGTGGATGTGACATCAGGGCAGTTTCCATTAAGCAATCTTGTCTTACCAAACGGCTGGGCGAACGACTCATCGAACGATTTGTTGTCGGTATTTCGGGCAGCAAACGACGGGGTTCGTTATGATGCGTTTTGCTTATGGAATATTCCTCATTGCTGTGACTGCGTACTTTAATCATCTTGGAATGATCACGATTATGATGTATATTAACACTTTGACTACTAGAATAATGTTCGGCCGTACCTACCACTGTGGAATCCAGTACACCTACGGCTGGTACATTCTGTTGCGACAAAAATGGCCGAGGATTTTGCACATTGGGAAAGAGAAAATTTTGTTTTTGTCTCGGCGAAATGGGTAGAAATTTCTGAGACCCTGAATTTGGTCCATGAACGGTCAACGAGTTGCTATTGAACGCATCGGGATTGGGTAACGTTTGTTGGCGCATAAACTCTGGCGAACGTCGGAATTGGGGAGATGTTTGACGTTTGGGTGGTGATGTGGGCAACAGTTTTACATGCTGCTCGGGATTTGGTAAAGTAGCTTGACGCATCATTCTAGTCTTGGGTATGGTGGGTGTATAATCCAAATCTTCTGCAGTGGTTTGTGGTTGTGGTTGATGCTCATAAGGCTGTGCTGATTGTTGGGGAGGCGTTTGATAGTTGGATGTTTGTGGCAACATTTTTCCACGGTGCATGGGTGAGGGATAGGCGGAAGTTGGCGAATTGCCTAAATGAATTTGTTGTGTTTGACCTTGACCAGGCTCAATAAGATTGCAGGGAAAGGAAGTTTGTCTCATAAAGGGTGGATAGCGCTGTTCCCCGGGAGAACGTTCGGGAGAGCGGCTGTAACCACGATTGGGTGATGTTGATAAATACATCGGTGGTTGGCATGGATTTGCCGGTAAAGTTGATTGTCGTCGCACCTGTTTTGTAAAGCAATTAAATTAACTATTTCTATTAATTTAAAATTAACTCACCTGTAGACGATGATGTGTGGGTGGTGTTGGTTGTCCTGCTGCTTGCTGTTGTGGCTGCGTTTGTTGCTGTGCAATTTGCGCTGCTGCCTGTTGAACGTAATTATCACAATCAGCTGTTTCAATATTAATTACATCCTCACTGCTATAGGCCGTCGGATACAGGGGCCCTTTATGCATTTGATGTGGTGAAGTTGGGGCAGTAAGGTTAACGCTATTATAATTTTCTAAATTTGAGCCACTACCACTTAGATTACGATCGTTATTTGCTAAAGTTGTGGGTAAAGTAGACTGACGTAAGACACGACGTTGCGGATTCACATGAAAGCCAGGCGATGGCCCTGTACAATTAACTCCAATAGCACTAATTGTTATGGCACTTCCTGTATTATAATTTAAAATTGGATGATTGCGATGCAATGATGGCTGTTGATGTAAATGATGATGCGGATGATAACGAATGTCTAATGACGGATAACTACCAGCTGTTTGAGCCTCTATAAGATTTTGTTGTTGCGGATAAAGATTGTCGGTAACTGGGTTTTGTGCGTTTGGATTGTTGGGATCGTCCTCGGGATCTAAATGTTGTATGATATTAATGTAGAATATAAATTTAATTATTTTATTTTACCGCATTTACTTACTGGATATGGTCCAAGAACGTTGTATGCTTTTCCTTAAAACGTCACTACTTCCCAAATTATCATCAGCTCCACAGGATTCTTTAAGCCACTCAGTTGATGAGGCTTGTATTTCCCTGCAAGTGGAAAAACAATTGCATTTAAAGATGAGAAACGAAAGCATAGCGTTTTACTTTTACACAATTTTCACTAAATTTAACAACAAATAAAATGTTAAAGCCAACTTTTAAGCTGCGTTTGATATGAAATCTTTTTGTTAAATGACAGCAAGAAATCATGCGACTAAGAAAAAAACTGACAAAACGAACATCCGTTGAAACAATTACATACTTACATACTAAATCTAAACGCAAATCTATACATCCATGTTCGTACATACATACATACATACATATTTATATGAAAATGTTTAAAATTGATGAAATACATACATACATATGTACTTAAAATTTGTGTGAAAACCAACCCAATATCATTTTGAATTTTAATATCAACTGAACTTAAAGCCAACAGCAATTGACTGCAATAATAATAATAATAATTGTTGCTGTTGGTGTTGCTACTAATAAGCCAAACTAACAACAAGGCTAACATAACATACAATCAAATACATACATACACAAAATCACACTTATATGTACACACATGCTCCAAGAGTCAAGAACATCCGGCAGATTTATATGTACATTATCAACATTTAATTTATGTTCGATTAGAAAGAAACATTTGCACATCATCAACACACACCACCATCAACACGAAATCGGGTGTAACTAATGAATCTTAAAAGCAAATAGTTAACAAGTTGTATACATTTCTATAGACAATTTAAGTCATTCATAAAATCTGAAAAATATATTTCTATTCTTTTACAGAGGTAATTATGCATTATCTGATACAATATGCAGTGAGTGGAAAATATTTACAAAATATATTTAATTAAAAAATTGTTATAAAAATATCAGATTTGATAGCGAAGCCTGTATAACTAAAATAACACCAGCGTTATCAGATCACGTCATTTATATTCAGATAATTTTTACGACTTGCAGAACGATGAAGAATTATGAAAATTTTTAAATTGCTTCAAGCAAATGTACACCACAGCGCCAACCTTCATCGGTAAGTAGAACCGTCAGCGTAGTAAAACCATTAATAAAATGACTGTTCAGACAGCTTAAGAAATTTAATGGGTCTACTTAACACCAGAGACTCTCCAGCAATACTCTAAAAACTAACAACAACGCGCAATAGCAGAGGGGTAATCCGCAGAGTGCTGGTCCTACAATAAAAAAAATATTGTGGAGAGTTTCAAGGATGACCCAGGAAACGTATCGAAAATCTTTAAATTACCCAAAGAAATTTTAATTACGCTGGCTTAAGTTCGTAAAATTTAATTTCTAAATTAAATAATTTTTAAAATTTAAAGTATTTATTAAGTTATATGAACGTATGTCAAAGTCATGAAAAATATATTTGGATTAAAGATCGACCACACGTCAAAAAGAAAAAAATAAATCATATATTTTTAAAAAAAAATTTCCACACTGTGTACTTTGCTTAAACAAATTATTTTAATACGTTTTGTTGAAACCATAAAATTTCGGAAATAAAAATTCGTTTTCATTTGTAGTTCACTGTAAACATTTTTTCTTAGTAGCGATATCAGTTTTTTACTTCAAATATTTACAAACACGCCAACACATTAAGGATTGACACTGTCGAATATAATGATTCGAATAATCATACTCGAATACACATTTAAAAATCACCCGTTCTCGTTGCTACAATACCCGCCCCCAAACTAAACAATTAGTCGACGTTAAGCTCACACACACACATTGTGGAAAATAAACAAATAAGTGATGTTACTCTTTCAATAATTATGAATACATTTGTTCAGACAATCATCCAAATTCGGTATTATTGAAATCTTGACAACTTAACTGATGATACCAACGATGTCAGTAATTGAAATAGATTTGAGCAGGTCTCACACCCACATAAAGTGTGTAGAACGTTCGATTACACATGTGCGTGAATAAATTTAATTGCGTGAGTGAAAATATACAATAAAAATCGATAAGTTTTTTAAATTTTATAATTTTCGTTTGTTGTGGAGGGTTGCATTTCATTGTTATTTATACCAAATCATCAGTAGAATTTAACCATGTTTAAAAATTTACTTTTTTAGTAATATATGATAAAATTACATTTGTAACAGTAGGCAGATCCCATATTTAATCAGAGTTTACCAAAATATAGTAGTGAGCAAGATTTCGTTTGAAATGTAACAAAAAATGTAATCTAGGTTTTGCCATGGGTTTCCTACCCAAAGGCTTTTTTTTTTGTAAAAATAGACAATGACATTTTGATTACTGATAATAATTTATTTTCATTCGGTCATACTTTACAGTAAATAGTTTTTGTGATTAACAGTGACTTATTTTGGCTCACACTATTGCCACGCATAAGTGTGAGTAAAAAATCCGCACCGGATATAGACTCGCGTGCGTGCCTAATCTTTGTTAAAAATTTTACTTGCGATCTCAGCTTTATTTTATATAAATATTTGGCATATTTATATAAAAATCAATATTATTTATTTATATATGTATATTAAATCAGACTAGCATAAAGTATCAGTATACCGATTTCAAGGACGCTACACCTCTCATCAGCGTTCTTTCGTCCATTTTTACAACTTATGTAAAGCGGATACGAATTGGGAAAGAATATCAACTATTTAACCAAGTTTTCAACACGAATAGAATACGAGAATTTTTATAATAAATATTTGGCATATTTTTGTATTTCATTTCATATTTCAAATATATTTTATTTTTTTTTTTAAATATATCGCACTTTATTAACTCGAAATTTTTAAAAGTTAATTTTTTGCATGAAAAAATTCAAAATTTTACATAAATATCTCTACTCTTTCGCCAAAACAACAACAGTTTTATATTTCTTGGTAATAGAAAAGTTGTATATAAAAAAAAAATTTTTTTTGTCCTCTTCTGAAAATTTTATAAAATTGAGTTAATACCTCTTGTTGATTAATTGCGATATATGTATTGTATTTCTAAGTTACAATTTTTATGAATGCTAATAAGTTGAATAAATAAAATTTAAGTATAATTTTCAGAATCATTTCGTTGTGGTGTTCACTGAACTTGTTAGTGCGTCGACTGTTAAGCAAATAATTAGTTAGGTCCTGTGTTCAATCTCTGGTCAGAGCAAATTAGCAACATCATAAAATTTTCTAATGTACATGAGTGTGACATTATATTAATTGTT
This sequence comes from Lypha dubia, assembly GCA_947311025.1. Taxonomy (NCBI): domain Eukaryota; kingdom Metazoa; phylum Arthropoda; class Insecta; order Diptera; family Tachinidae; genus Lypha; species Lypha dubia. The sequence continues at coordinate 21,597,125 of OX371260.1, read as the reverse complement.
ATTGGACTGTGTAAGTGATGAAGGCATAGCACTGGTCACTAAAAACTGTTCCGAAAGCGAGTGATATTGTTTTAAGCTAATGTACACAACAACACTCTCATTCGTCGGTTAGCAGAGCCGTTATCGAATTAAAAAAAATTAATAAAATGCCTGCTCATACAGATTAAGAAATTGAACACCAGAGGCACTCCAGCATAGCTCTAAAAATTAACAATAGAGCGCAATAGAAGAGGTGTAAAGTAATTAATCCTTCTACATTTTCAACATCTAATCTCTGTCCCTAAGTTCTGGGACAATGCATTGCATAAGTAGGGGTTATCTACTGCGCGTTGGTCTCACAAAACATATATAAAAAATAAACACTTCTTTAACACAACTGTAAACTATAAACATTACATTGTTGGCCCAACCATGCCACAACTATTTATATAGTTTCTTTTGCGTTCACTAAAGATATAAAGCTGGAACTTCATAGAGTGGGCAAATGATCAGAAAAATTAAAAAAACTCAAAATGTGGCGTAAAAATCGTAATCATTGGACAAACTTAAGTAATATTTCCTTTAATGCAATATTTTTTAAATATCGATTCGGTCACATTTTATAAAATCTATATAAAAATAACTACTTTTACTGTAAGTAATTTTATTATATAGTCTTAAAACCAGTTTACATGACACTAAATCTAATCAAAAGTAGAGTTTCTTTTTATCAAATATTTGCCAAGTGAGAACGTAGCTGTAGTTTTATGAAGCACAAAAAAAAAGACAACAATTGGGAAAACTGCAGTTATATTTCGATCGTTTTTAGAAATCAAAGTCTTTTTTAATATATCATAAAAATTAAGTCTTATAGTATTTAAAAGTATTATGGAGTGGGGTAAAGTCAAATTGTTTAAAAAAATGCACATATAAAATTATTTGAAATAAAATATGCATTTTAGTTAAACGAATATTTGCGGTTTTAGGGGAAGAAACTATTTACATAAAATAACAATTTCGCCCATGGTTAGAGAAGGTAACTCGTGCACCAATAACACATACACACATTTATTTTACAATAAATAGTTTTTAGTGGGAATATTTTATATCCATCTATGCAAACTAGATTCTTTGAACTTATGAATAAACAGCTGCATTTGTTCATTTTCCAATATTTACATATTTACACGTGAAAAAGCATACCACTCATTAAAATACATTTGTAAAACTATTGCAGCAGCTAGTCAGTAGGTAATAAAAAGTTGCACCTTAATTTTATTATGTATATTTTTTTTTTGTCTAAGTATTAGTATGTACACATATTTATAGCAACACCTTTATCACAAAAAAAAAAACAACAAAATAAAAAAAAAACACGAATAGTTCACATTAGATGTTGTATGTGTTTGCTTAAAAATATTAAATTTAATTTTAAGTGTAACGCGCGTGTACTTGACATCACAGTCTTGTCTAATTAACAATGAACTTTTGTCTTCGCTCCAAATTTTGGTTGTTTTTTTTCGAAACTTTGATGGATGGATGTTATGGCGGGCTGTGTTACAAACACGTGTTGTAATATTTTATAAGATGTGACGTAATAGCCATAAAGAAATAACACAAATATGCACTCAAATAATTGTTGTTGTGTGATATCAAATTTATGTTTGCATGTATGTATGTCGTTCGCATAAAATTACAATGGTTTACAGTGACAGCGTGTCTTTTCTTAAATGAAATTTTAAATATTCCGATCGGCTTGTTCTCTTAAAAATTTTATATTCAATATACGTGCAGTTATACAAAATAATATTTTATTTATATTTTTAAAATTGAATTTATTTGTTATGGTTTAGCTAATCAATGTGCTGCATTTTATTGGTTGCTAAGAAAAGCAGCAAGTCATGGTTACAGAACTTCATTACTTAAATATTACTTAAACTTTACACAGAGCTACTCTTGAATATGGAGAAGACAATGGTGGCATTAACTCAAAATTAGCTTATCTCGACTTAAGCAATTTTTCCTTTTTTATTTATAAACCTATATTTTCGCTAATACGTCGCACATTTTTATCAAATTATTTCTTCATAATTAAGCAAAATGTCACAAATAGTTTAAATACTCGTAATTAAAAAACTAAATTTTTATTCTCTTGAATATTCTATGAACGCCAAATAAGCAAATTACTTCGAAAAAATAAAAACTTATTTAAATAAATTTAAAATTGAGGAAAAAATCCAAAAATTGCAGTCCGAAATAAAATATATAAAATTTTGTTTAAAAATTTATAAAAAAAATTAGTCACGGTAAACTAAAGAAATTTTTTGGAAATTTTTAAAAATTACTGGTGACAGAATATAATTTTTAAAATCTTTTTTGGAGAAGTCATGGTATAATAAAACAGGTAAAATTGTCCTGCCTGATGTAGAAGAATATTTTTGTTTTACAAATGTCAAGTTGTGTGTAGCAAGCAACAAGCTGATTAAAAATTTGTGGCAGCGTCTAAGAAAAAAATTTATTTCAACCCGGCGGTGAAGTATAAAATTTTATTTTATTGGCTCGAATTCACAAAAGCGGCGAGGATGTCCGGCTTCGAAGCGATCGGCTTGTTTCTCTGATTTTGACAAACAGAAAATATTTTACACTAACAAAATACCTGTTGTTTTTCTGACGTTGTATTTGTTTTAAGGACAAGAATATCTTATGTAGTTCGCCAGGCCAAGTTCGGCCACACAGTGTGTATATTTACACGAAACCAGTCGTGCTGTTTTTACCCCCCTCATAACTTTGCTCCTCTTGATCATAATATAATGAAACTTGAAACATAAGGTCTCCCACAGGGGTTACCTCACAGGTTAAATTTGAAAGTTCTACCATAAAAGCTTCCCGAGATATTAAGGTGTGAAAAGCCCATATTTTAGTACATATTCACTGACTCACTCACTGACTCATCAATATTATTGGGCAGTATAGCTAGAAAGCTGAATTTCAGTACACAGGTAGGTCTTGGTGAGAAATTAAACATAAAAATTTGAAAACGTCCACTTTCCACCCGGGGGGACTAGGGTGCCCCTTTCGTTGTATGGGGCACTTTCAGTAGAGCTTAAATTTGGTACACAGGCAGGTCCTGATGAGAAATTAACCTAAAATAATTTTTAAACGGGCATTTCGGCCGAAAAAAGTACTGAAATGGAAATAAGGACCAAGTTCTTGATAGGTACAATTCCATCTCATTTCTAGGCATGTTTGGCAACATTTTTTTGCCTTTCTAATATGGGAAATAATTCTTGGAAAAATTTTGCCAAGCCTATAGGTTGCCAAGAAATGAGATGGAAAAAGAACTTGGTCCTTATTTTGATCTCAGTACTTTTCCAATGGGTTTTAAAGTTTTTCTAAGCGGTTTATATGTGTGTATGATATTTTCGGTGTAGTGGTTGTAATATTGTTCAAACAAGTACTTAACGAAGTTGTCGAAAATTCTTAGCTATAAATATAAATGCTGTTTGAAAAATTTCATTTCATTTTCTTGATAAGACTCTTTTAGTTGTTTAAACTTTTTTCGTAACAACTAATTACAATTTTCATTTTGTAAAGTTTCTTTGACAAAAAAAGAAAAAACTAACATTTAAGAAACGTATAACAAATTTTAAGCCAATTTAACATTTGCAAATGTTTTGATGTCAATTTGATGAAATTTTATAAAACTAACAAAAACCATTTGATGTTTGCCAATGAAATGATTTTGAAAAAAAAAAAAACTGCTGCAACATAAGAGAAACACAGCCATTTAAAGCTTTGCATACAAATTGAACAAATTGTGAACGGCGAAAATGTTGAAAATGTTCATAAAAACTAATACAAAAAAAAAAAAAAAAAAAAAAATATACACAAACTTACACAAAAATATACAGAGATGACAGTACTCGTGTTTTTTGACGGTAAAAGTTTTAAAAATTAAAAAAAAAACAACATACAGAAATTCATACGCAGAAAACACACAAATACACGAATTTATAAATACTTGTATTTTTATTTTAATAATAAATGAACTTTTTGTGGCATTAAAAATTATGCGAGTTTTTCTTTTTAGCTGGAAGGAATGGAAGGTCATAAGCGCAGAGTATAATTTTTTTCTGACATGTATGGTCATTGTTGCCCTAATGTAAAGTCACTGAGTTAGACTTTTTCGCTATAATTGTCGAGAAGTGGGATGATCGATATGATTGCGTCTTTAAGTTTCTTAAAATGAACCAACATTATGTCAAGTTTTAAATTCGTCAGTAACGAAATCCCATCATTGAATTGCAAAAAAGTAGCGGTATTCAATGTTTGGTACAAAAAGACTTGCGAAAGAGTAAATGCAAAATATTATAGAATTTTTTGGGGAAATTTAACGGCATCTTTGTTTGTTTTGTTGTTGCATTTCATCAAAGAGTTTCGAAATTTTGCATTTGCAAATTCACAAGAACATATTTAGCGAAAACTGGCGGTATTCAGTGTTTACTGCAAATGATCTTGCACTGAATCCTGGGTTTATAAAAAAAAAGTTTTTATTTAACTTGCAATCGCATTTTTTCTTTTTCTTTCAACTATTTTAATTAGTGCATATGTATGTGCATTTGCTTGTTTGTTGAAAGTTTGGGCGACACTGATGTACATTATTGTATTGTAACCAAAAAACTTTCTGCCACATAAAATAACTTTGAAAATTTATGTAACAAATGCGCAAAAATTTTACAAAGAAACAATAATAAAAAAAAGTTGGTTTTTGCAATATTCATATGTGCAACATTTCTCTTTGGCACTCAAATGACAATTTTACTGATGGCAGGCAGCTGGATAAATTAATTTTCAACCATGTGCATGGTGGTGCATGTTTAAGATTTTAACGAAATATTTGTGCAGTAGAGCAGATTGTAAAATAATCGATATCGAACATATCGAGCCTTTGCTGCAATAGAGTCATAACTCAAAAAAAGTAGCTTTACAGAAAACGAGTTTAAAGTTGCGCATTCGCTAACAACTTAATATTAAACGAAAATGTAATATTTGTCTCAAAAGTATAGTATGCAAGATATTTGAGTGAAATTTTTATACATTCTGAAGCACCATATTTAATGTTGCATTATAAACTCAAAAATCATATTTTTTGACTTATGACTCTATTGCAGCAAAGGCTCGATATGAATAACTCAAAGTGCCACTAGTTTAAGTCTCAGCACACAAACTTAAGCACTTTGTGGGTTAAGAAAATAATTTGCAAAAAAAATTTAAGGAGAGCTTCTGGAAGGCGATTACAAACATTTTTATCAAAATAATTATTATATTTAAGATTTTTTTCAAACAATTTTCTCCTCAATTTTTCTAATACCAAGTACAATGCGCTCGTGATAATATGAACTAATTAAAACCAAGCCAGTTCAAATTTTGCAAGATTGTTCATATTTGCGAATGGCATCTTATTTCCCCTTAGAAACATTTTTCCCATAAAAACAAAAGTTTATTATGTTAATTTTTTTTATTGTTGTTTACTGTATTGAAGCAGAATTTATCTACAACCCTGTTTACAAAGATTTCATGACTGTTTCGATAAAAATCCGTTTAAAAATGGAAAAATAAGTTGTTCATATTTTAAAGCCTTTCGCACTAAGTTCATATTTTAGAGTAGCCAATGGTGTTCATATTTTCGCGAAGGCACTGTATATACATTAAAATCAATCACTTTAATATCTAAAAGGGTCCGTGAAGACAACAAAAATATATGTATGTACATGTAAACAAAAAATTTAAACATTTATATTCAATCATGCTCGATTTTTAACAAAATACAAACAACAATTTGAAAGTTTAAAAATGAAACTCAAACAAAAACAACAATCAATTGGATGACATCGAACAAAAAAAAAAAAAAAAGGAATTCACATTTAAAAATGGTTCAAAAAGAAAAATTTTTAATGGTGCTTACATTTGCCTGTGACAAACTACACAAACCCAGTCGGTGGTTCGTGTGGTAAATTCTCGGCATGCTTTGCACACACGCAATTTACATACACGACAGGGTGCACCTCTATTTGTAATGCGTCCTAACTCAGCACTGCAACGGGCACAGTGGCGGTTTGATTCGTGCAGCAGTGGATGAGCTGGCCAATTTTGGTTGTTTTGTTGTAGTTGAATTTGTTGTTGTTGTTGTTGTTGTTGGTTGTAGTGCTGATTTCGGTGTTGCCCTTGTTGGAGGCGTTGTTGTGTGATGTGTTGTTGTTGGTTTTGTTGTAACGCTGGTGATGAATTTGTGTTTGTTGTGGTTGTTGTACTAACAGTAACGCTACCACTACCAATGGTGCTAATTAAGCCACCGCCGATTTTTAATGCTCCTTTACGTCTCAGCGATAACAGTTCGGCTCGTAAAAGCCTAATGTCCATAAACCCATTTATATACACAAACATACAAACATAAATATATTTATGCGAGCCCAAGTTTTTGGCAGAAATTTTTCAAATACGAAAAAAATATGTTTGGAAAATCAACCAATCAGACATTTCTCAAATGTCAGGATTAATTTAATAAAATTTTATTTAAAATTTATTGAAATGATTTTCAAAAGCAAGTACATAAATGATATGTTAAGAAAGAAAAATTTTGCAAAAAACGAATTTTTTAACAAAACAAAAGTATTTGATTTCATGATTGTTTTTTATTTTTGTGTAGTAATTAATTTGTAGTGGTATTTGTTGTAATGATTTTTTTTCAGTTGTTGTTGAATGATTTTTACGTTTGTGTGATATTTAATTAGTTTTGCATTAGTGTTAGTAATACAAGTAGTTGCAGTAGTGGACGGGCAGACACACACATACAAAGTAATATAAGCCGAGAGAGAGAGAGAGAAAAAAGGAAAAAAAAACAAAAGAAAAGGTGCAAAGAGAATTTGTTAGTAATTAAATACGTAATTGGGTTTTGTTAATAATTAATAGTTAGTTAGTTAGTTAGTTTTTACCTTTAACGTAAAATTCTATAATTCGTATTCATAAAAAAAACAAGTTGGATTTTCAATTTTTTATAAAACAAAATTTCCAAATTGCACAACAATTTCAAAAACTCTAATTTTCTTCCCGTTTAATTTGCACAACTCTGCAAATGATTGGTAGTATACGTATAGGAGCGTATACGTACTGTACTTATTGCTCTGATTTCTATAACACTCATACGTCGCATGTGCAGCTTGATGTTGGAAATTTAGTTTATTTACAAATACTCGTACATAATAAGTGTGTTCATTTACTTTACTAGTAAAAATTAGTAACGAGAGAGTAACAAAAATTTTTCCAAAATTACTCTCAAAAATGTGAAAAAGTAAATGAACACTTTACTAGTAAAAATTTGCAAGTTAAAGTAGTGTTGTAATGTATAGGTATATATGAGTACTTAATAACTACCTCTATATTTTTTGGACAAATTATACATACTTATATGTATAATGTGATTATGGTCGTTTATATTCAGCATTGTCGTGACTGGCGTTTTTCGAGTACTGCTTGTAATAGAATGATGAAAAGTTTTGCAATTTTATTTAATCTAGTACTAGGCGTAGTCGAAATACACTAAACACGATAAGAGTGATTAGCTACTTTTGAATAAAATGAATGAATAAAATATCTATTTTTAATTAGTTTATACGCTATAACATATTATCTGGCATATTTAGGAAATATATTTTTGTAATGGATGATTTTCGTGATTTACTTTTACAAATTATTATAAATTTTTTGTCCGATTTCGTTATTTCTTAGAAAAAAAACGCTATTCGTTAGATTATTGTAGCTTTTTCGATTAATTTCTAAATTTCTACCTGAGGTACTGTAATAAAAAGCTTTATCCAAAATTAAATATCATGTTGCTGCCAGCATTAAACCCCAAAAGCAGTAAAAAAGTAATTTAAAAAATTATGTGTTAATTTACGCTTATAAATAATAATTAATAACTGTTCATAAGGAAAAAAATAAATTAGGTAATTTGAAGATTGGAAGTACATTTAAATTTTTTTATAAATTAGAATATTTTTCAAATTTTATCAAGTTTCTTTTATTTATGTAATTAAGGTAAATAAAAACAACTGCAAAAGAAAAAGCAACCAATTAATTTGTTAAACATAAGTTCGAACAATCATTTCGCAATATAAGTGAAAATATGGTGGTAGAAAGAGAATTTGATAGTAAAAACATTACTATTTCAAAGTTAATTTTAAAAATAATTTAATTTATTTGCAAATATGTATATATCTGAACTAATTGAATTGTTTGCCTGCTTAGTGTAAAGTACCGAGTACCTAGGTACTCACAATATTTACAATATTAGAAATAACAGTTGGTGTGTGAAAATTGAAGAAAAAAGAAAACAAAAACATTTCAATTCCATTAGACATCTTATTTTGCTTCTGTTGTTCCTAAGATACATCTTTTTAATACTTTTTATCGTTTTAAAAGTTCACATTTACTTACAATTTCTTAAATTTTCCAAAATATTTTTATTTGCAACTTAATTTAGAAATATTGTTTTGTAAACACAAACGCAAAACAGCTGTTTGAATAATTATTACAAGTAAAAATTTTACTTGTAAAAACTTGCAAGAATTTTTCTGTCTCTCAATTTTTTACGCTCTTTCGACGCTCTCTCGTTGCAAATTTTTTGGGTTAATGAACGCTTTCTAGTAACAATTGTTACAAATTTGTAACAATTTTTAGTAAATGAACACAGCTAATGCAAATTTAGCTTAAAATTTTTGTTTGGAATATTTTTTAGCAGATTCCTCGTAAATTTTCTGAGCACGGTGCGACATATTAACTATTGATTTCACTTGCAAGGACTTTATAATAAGCCATAATAAGTGAATATTATATGAAATGACAATTTTATTAGCATCTTTCTTTAAGTATTTTTTTTTTTATTGTTATAAAAACTTAATACAGCCATATGTTTTTTTAATCAAATGTTTTTCTTTCTGGTTCTTAAGCAATAGAAATATTATTTTTTATTTTTATATTTTTATATTGAAAATATGAATATTTAAACTTTCGTTTACACATTTATTACAGTTGTTATTGTCTCTAAATATTAGTTTATTGTAATACTTTTTAAAAACAGTTTAATTAAATTTTATTTGTCATTCCATTTCTGGCTTTCTTCTTTTGCCAACAATAAAACTACCAAACTGCCATAAATTTGATATTAACACCCAATTCACATGATGACTTTTGCGACGTCGTTTTTACTGAATTCCCTTTTGAAGTTGCTACCAAAATCTTTGTGCGTTTAGACGATGTCTTTTAGTTTCATGTCTTTTTTCCCATTTTTGTTTTGAAATAATGAAAGTAACAAAGATAAACAACAAAAGTAAGAAAAATAATGAAAAGTAACAAAGAGAAATAGAAGAAAAGTCTTGAAAAACACAAATCAAGACTTTTTGTTTACCCCTCTTTCTTCCCTACACCGCTCACCTACAAGCAAAAAGAGACGTCGAAAAAGCGACGTCGCAAAAGTCATCATGTAAATTGGGTGTAAGTAGACAACAAGGAAAACACAAAAAAACAAAACATTTGTTTTTGTGCAACAACTGAAAAGTGATTTAAAAAGTTTTAGATATAAAATGGAAAAAATCTCTGCAAATGCGAAGCTAAAGAAAAGGTAAAATAAGAAAGTTTTCGCAAACAATCATGTCCTTGGATAACGTATAGTTTTCCGTTTCAGTTATGGTAATACTTTGTGTTAAATGAGAAACGTAAAAATAAAGATTTTCCGCAGCACAGTTAAGATCGATAAAGAAAAAAATTGTTAACAAAGGAAAGTAGTGAAAAAAATATACCTGATAATATTTTCAATAACATTTTTCTTTTTTTCTTTATAAAATATTAAGAACATTTTATGAAATTGATATTATGTAACACATACATCTATTATAAAGTTTTATATATACAGTATATCAATACGTTGGCTTATATCATCAAAAATAATTGTTAATTTTTAATTATAATTAGTATTATGGTCACTGCTGTGGATTCCTTTTCATTTATCGTTTTTTATTATTATTTTTTTTTTCGTTTTTATTTTGTGGGCTCTACTTAAAACACCATAAAAACCAAACAGCAACTAAAACAATATTGAGAGCAGTAAAACACGCACCCACACAGAAGTTCACGCACACACACGCAAACACAAAAGAACATTCTACGAATACAATAAACACACACTTAACCAAAATTTCCACATAAAGACGGTAAACAACAGAAATGACCTACAAGTGTTTGCATGTGTTTTAAATTATTACCATCTACAGTGCGTATCATAATTATATGTTGATGCATTTATAGTATGGGTAATTACAGAAAAATGCCTACACAGAAAAATGTACACCTCAAAAAATGTTTAATCAATAGAATTTTTCAATTCCATAAATTATTGAAAACTTGAAAAGAACTTGAAACAAATCTAGAACTAAAATTTTCTACCAAATTAATTAAATGGTCTGAATCTATAATATTTTCAGTGCTTAAAAAAAAAAACAAAAGTACAAAAAATAATAAAGCACTAAAAGTAGCAGCTTTTTCTCATATTACCCCCAAAACAAGTACTCTGTATGTTATTGGAAAAATTTTATATTTTAAAAACAAAAAGTAGAAGAAGTAACAATTTGTCCCGTTTTTTACGTATTAAAAAATACTTTATAATTTTATCAGGGTAACGTGCTATCCGTAAAAAAGGACCAAAAGTACCATTTTTTCCCATCTCACCCAGAAAGTATATAATCTAAGTAATAAAAAAATTTATTTATTAATTAAATTATTATTTTTAGAAGAAATGAATATGTAGAAGTTCGTAATAATTGAACAGATAAATTAGACTGCACGGTCGAGACTAACCTTTAACATTTCAATGTGTTGCAACTTTACTTTATTTTTTTAAGTCTATTGTTCAAGTTGAGCTTTAATCTAGTGTTTCTCATTTCAACTTAATAATTCTTTAATTAAACAGTTCAGTTCAACTAAAAATTCATAACTTTGTTATATGAAATTAATAAAATGTTAGCATAAAAATAAAAACTACCAAATCTACTAATTTGTCCCTTATTTATACCTTAAAAAGTACCATGTTTTAATCTTCCTTACATGCTATAATTCGAGCAAATTTCATCCAACTTCATTAGGAGAATTTTCAAAGAAAAAATGTACCAACAGTGAAAATGGACCAAAAGTACCATTTTTTTTTCATTTCATTTCCTAAAAGTATAATTAGTTATAAGAATATATATATAAAATATAAACGCAAATACAAAAGATAACAAATCAACCAATTTTTCTCGTTTTTGGCCTTTAAAAAGTAACCTATAATTTAATCTGGCTCACATGCTATAAGTCGAGAAGATTTCATCCTATTAGGAAAATTTTTAAAGAAAAATAGTACCAGAATTTAAATAGTGCCAAAAGTACCATTTTTTCTCATTTCATTCCCCAAAAGTAAATAAAGTTATAAAAAATATATGAAATATAAGCACAAAAATAAAAAGTATCACAACAATTGGTTGGTGTCCTTTTTTAACCCCTTAAAAAGTACCTTACGTAAAAAATTGTATTCAACATCATTAAGCGTTTTTCACGTTATAAAGGTACAAACATACAAACTCTCTTTGTATTTCCATGGGCAGTATTGAGACTAATTAGTCAAGAATTTAAAAAAAAGAGGGAAATCACAATAGATCTAATGGAGTCTCCGAGTGGATGTGTGCTTCACCCTACCCTTCTAACCACACCTAACTTCACATACAAACTTTCAGAATTATATATATTAATGTTGTTGAACTACAAAGTTCACATAAACATATATGAAAAAACTTTTAAAGTAGCTGAGAATAGTATACAGAAGGAGATTTTGGTATATTAGGGGCTGTGCATATATTACGTAACGCTGTTTTCAGAGATTTTATACCCCCCGCGCAACGCTTTTTAAAAATTTTTCAGTGCAAAATTTCCAATCCGTAACAAATCATTAACCCCCCACTTGGAGCGTAACGTAATATGTGCACAGCCCTTTATGTAAACATTTCAAGATCGATTTTTATGCTAATCCTGTTGTTTGTTTTTTTTTTTCTTAAAACAATATTGTGATTTTCATTCTAAAGTTTTTCAAATAAAAATGAAATTAAGAGAATCAAAGAAACTTTAATATCACATTCATTTTAGTCTTCATGTGCATTTGTGAGGCACAAAAAAAGCAATCAAAGATATTATTGGCGATATTCAGTTTTTGGTGGAAATGGTCTTGTGAACGTGTAAATGCAAAACATCGTATTTTTATGATGAAATCTATCAACAAAACACACACAAATTTGCCGTTATATTTCATAGAAAAGCTACAACATTTGGAATTTAAACTTTTGCAAGAGCATTTGCAACAAACACTGAATAACGCTACTATAAACCCAAAGTAATTAAGAATCGAATAGTTTCCAATTAATCAAAAGCAAATATTGCGATTTAAGTTTTTTACGCACAGTTAAAAGTATTGTTTGGAAAACAGCTAAAGTTGCGAATTTTTCCATAGAACTGGCCCCGATACTGATATTCAGATAAAATCAATTATAGTGTCTTTCTTTTCGCTGCAATACTATACAACAGTTATTGTCTTTAGTAACACTAAGAAATCGTTATCAAAAAGTTTCGTTTGAAATTTTCAAAATTCCCATTTGAGTCCTTTAATCGAATATCATGAAATTTTAAATTGCAATTTTTCTTTTTTATTTTCAATATTTCTACTTATTACAAAGGCAAATCAAACAGTGGATATATCCGCAGAAATGCCATTTAATTATTTAAATGGCTATTACTAGATTGAGCAAAATAGGCCATAAAATAAAGCAAATGATGTTAAAAACAAATTTCTGTTTTCCAATTGAAATTTCGATGAAATTAAAAAATTTTTAATGAGAAAATATTAAGTATTAAAACTTTTAAATCAAATTCAAAAATGTTACATTTTATATAAACGAATATAAAGAGAACTCGCTTGCCGAAAACAGCTTGACTTTTTTTTCGAAAAAGTACCAAACTGTGCCATTTTTATTAAAATTTAATTTCCTTTTTTCGCGCTACACAAAATCGACATCATTGTGTTGTCAGTAAGAAGAGAAAGAAGAGAATGAAGAAAAACAAGAACATAAAAAATGTGTAATTTTTACACGATAAAACATACACATACATAAATAAATTCACCTTATATGCCATTAAAATACAAATTTTTACAAGGTTTTTGTGAAATAACCCACATAAGCCTTTATGAACTTCAAACATTTCACTTTGATATTAACATGGTGATTTTATTACATACATACACGCATAACACACACACATACACACACAAAAAAACATAAAAAAATCTCGTAAAACGTATTCATGTGTAAAAACACTTGTATGTGAGTACACTGTTGTGTAAATGACACAACTTTTGCATTAACATTCTTTTAATTTGCATTTTTTATGTAACAAACAAACAAACAAACAAACGACCATTTTTACGACGTTTACATTTTGCTGAGATTTCTGTTTTCGTTTAATTTTTTCGACTTTGTTACAAATTTTACTTAAATATCTGAAAAAAAAAACTCATAAAACATATTTAATTATAATCGTCCGCTTAGCGTTAAATTAGCGTAAGTCATTTAAAATATTATCGATTCAAGGATAGTTTTATTTTACACTGGAACTGATCAAAACGCTTTTTTTTTAGTATGGTGACTTATTGTACGTTCTTACTTAAGACATACGCAATACAAACTGTCGTCAGAAAATCTCATCTCATGTTTTATTCAGTAAAAGTTTTAAACATTTTACCCTTAATTTGGGTTTGGAACTTGAAGAGTTGTAAATCGTTTTCCAATAAGATTGATATGATTTCTTAAAAAAAAACTTAAAAATTCAAAAGTTTTTTATTTAATGTGAAGTACAATCGATACAATTAAGTTCTAAAAAAAACGTCATTCAAATGGCCTCCACGACTTCTTGTGCAGGAATGAATTCGATGAACCCAGTTTTCGAGCACCTTTTCCACTAAATCCAGTCGTATGTCATGAATGGCACGGAAGAGAGTCTGGTTTATTTCGAATTGACCAATGACTTCAAATAACCCCACAAGAAATGGTCCAATGGTGTTAAATCCCAACTTCTTGAAGGCCATTCAATATCACAATTTCTTGAAATAATCGAATCTCCAAAATTTTCTCGCAATAATTCAATTGTTGCATTTGCTGTGTGGCACGTAGCACCGTCTAGTTGGAACCAAATGTTGTCAAGATCACCTTCTTCTAATTTCGGCCATAAAAAGTTGGTTATCATCGATCTATACCGCTCTCCATTGACAGTAACGGTGTTACCAGCTTCATTTCGAAAGAAGTACGGACCGTTGATTCCACCAGACCAAAAACCACACCAAACTGTCAATTTAGGTGAATGTAATGGTTTTTCATGAATAATTTGTGGATTTTCTTCGCACCTTAGTCGACAGTTTTGTTCATTTACCGCACCACGCAGATGAAAGTGAGCCTAATCGGAGAAGATGATTTTCTTAAAAAAAATCGTTAACGTTTTCAAGTTGTTCCAATGCAAAATCAGATCAGCAAATTCACGACGTTTACGGCGGTCCAATGAAATTGTAAAAACTACTGAATAAAATAAAAAACAAATGACAGATCATGACATACTACAAATGGCCGAAACGTCACTTCAAAATCATATCATCCCTATTGGAAAACCTTATAGTAGAATTTCAGAATTAATATTTAAATTCTACTATAACTGACTTTAAGTAGATTCTTAGCTGCTTTTTCTAAGATAATGACAAACGTACAATTGGAGTGTTAAATTACGGTTTTACATAAAAACACTGAAGACACTTTTTTCTTCATCGCTGATTGTAAGCGACTGTTTAAGAGTATGTGTTGTAAAAATGATGAAAAATTTTAAATTTAGATTTTGCAGTTTACGCTAATTAATTCTAAAATTCCATTAAAAAATTCAAACATTTTATTTTTAAAGAAAAATTGGATATAGATCGTATTTTGCATGGCTCTATGGACTATAAACGGTTTTTTATGTTTGTTTTATTGATCTTTCTTTCACTATAGATGATTTTGTATCAGAACTGCATGCAAACATTTGTATGTTGCCATTTTTATGCGCATACCAGCTTTTATCCGTGACTTCGTTCACGTTACATGTTAATAAAAAAACAAAAAGTACCAAAAGCAAACAAGACCAAAATATACCAGCTTTTCCTCATATTATCCTAAAGAAAGTACGCTGAATGTTATTGGAAAAAAAATGTCTAAAATATATAAAAAGTACCAAAAGTACCAGCTTTCTTTCATGTTATCCCCAGAAATTACACCGTAAGTCAACGTAAAACAAAAATATATATCAAAAGTACCTATTTATTCCGTTTTTACCTCTTAAAAAATATTATTTAATCTGTGTCACATGCTATGCGTCCAACATATTTTATCGAAGTCTATTAAGAGCATTTCTCCACAGAAAGGGTACCAAATTTAAAAAAGCAGCAAATGCTAAAAAGTACTTTAATTAAAAATCAACAAAAAGTTCTACTTTATTTTCCTTTCAGACCGCAGAAAGTATGTAAATTTAAAAAAAAAGGTATTCATAAAATATTAGTACAAAAATAAAAAGTACCAAAACTACCGATTTATGCCTTTTTACCCTTTAAAAAAAGTTGCCTATGTTTTAATCTGAGTCACAGTTTTAATCTACGTCTGCTGAAGTTTATTCAAGTTGAGTGGTTTTCTCGTTTCGGGTGGAACAAACTTCCAAACATACAAACTTTCACATTTATAACATTAAGTTGGATTAGCGCGTCAAGGATATTTATTTAAGCGTGTACTAACTATTCAGGATTAAGTGGTATAAGTGCGTGTATAACTTTCATTTTGAATATTTATGAATCCTATTTTAATGTTATTTCGACATGAATTAACAAACCACTAAAAGGTATTGCAGTTATTTATTTATTTCTGCAACCCACATATTTTAATCTAACACTTACACACACAGAGTTACATACGAGTATAAATAAATAAAACAACAATTAAGTTGAAAATTATTATTTCGGTTTAAGATTATACATATTTGAATTAATGTTGAAATCTTAGAATATCTAATTAGATTAGCAAAACTTTATAGTACTAGTTTGAAGGTCACACATACCATCACATCGGCGTTTTTTGTATCCTTCACCAATAATGGTAAGGATATTTGTGGTATAGGTTAGTCATCCCGTATATAATTTACACAATATATATATATGATACATATAATGTATATATATTCGGAATCCTTATAGATAGGAAAGTTTAATGGGCCACGTCCGTGTGTCAGTCTGTCTGTCTGTCTGCTTGTGTATACGTGAAATCGGTTTTCCAAAGCCACCAGGAGAGTTGGAGACTTGGAACTTAAACTGATGCCTAAGGATTTGTCTTAAGACGATTCCTTTTGCGAATCAGCAAAAATAAAATATCGGTTCCGATATTTTATAAGAAATGCACGTATATATATATAAAAATTCCGGTCATAAATTTATTAATATATGACGGTGTCCAAAAAGATATGTTTTTGTTAAACAGGCGAACATTATCGGCCTATTTCACTATGTCGAAAGAAAATTTCCATATGTTTTCATTCGTATAATTACATTTGAAGCAAAAACAAATTCTAAAATTTTGTTTTTGTATCAAATGTATTTGTACGAATGAAAATAAAATTCAAAATTCTTTCGACATCGTGAAATCGGCAGTATATTTGCCGAATTATTAAATAAAACTTCCCCAATAAAATTTTTTTTATATATATATATACTATATATGTATATATGTATATATATATTAGTGATGTTACGAATACTCGTATTCGTATTCGACTATTCGACTATTCGCCTGTTTTAAGATATTCGTATTCGTATTCGCCAAATTCAAGCGAATATTTTTCGAATAATTTTCCCATACATTTTCCAAAAAAAAATCATACAAAAGTTTAAAAAAAGTACATAAAATGTAAAAAAATATATTAATTTTTATTAAAAAAAACCCATTGTATATCACGCAGAGTAAGAAAAACGAAATCTGAAAGTATGTAAGTAAAATAATTAAAAAATGTTCTGTAGAGGTTTTCAAATTCGGCATCTTAATGCAATAATAATGTTAAATCACAAATTTGTTTTTCATTTATAGTTACTAACGCAAAGGAAGGGATGTTTTTCAATTAAATTTGAAATATAAACCTCAAAAGAAATATTCGTATTCGTATTCGTATTCGGCGAATACTGTTTTAAATATTCGTATCCGTATTCGCGAATACTAAAAATTGATATTCGTAACATCACTAATATATATATATATAGTATTGAATCTTCAATCATCAGGATAATAATTCAACACACTGCAGCAGCTTTTCTAAGCGTTCATGAAAATCCTGTAGAAGCTTCCCGGAATCTACAAGGGTACATCTCAAAATTAGAAAAAATGGCTAAAACAATGTCGTATAAAAGTCAACGAGCAGAAATGTGTACAAGTCACTTTTACGTTGCGCGGAGAAACATGCCCGCCTATACAAATAACCAGCGAGACTATACCCTAACACACTGAAGCCAAATACCTAGGCGTTCAGCTTGATCGCCGCTTAACATGGAAATCGCACATAGACGCGAAGTTGACACAAATGATATTAAAAGCAGCCCAAATGAATTGGCTTATTGGAAGGAACTCTATACTTAGCCTAGACTGTAAACTTCTACTATACAAAGCGATCCTGAAACCAATATGGTCCTATGGAATCCAGTTATGGGGCACTGCCTCAGCATCGAACGTAGAAAAAATTCAAAGGCGACAAAACAAAATCCTACGTACAATAACAGCAGCCCCATGGTATATCCGAAATCATCGAATTCACAAAGATCTTGATTTTCCGTTGGTAAAGACCGTGTTTTCAAAACACGCGAAAAAATATTTTGAAAAACTAGAATTGCACCCAAATCCACTTGCGCGCAATATTCTAAATTATAGAGGCCACACCAGGTTGAGAAGGAGGGATACTCATACTCATAATAGAATCTTCTTTTGTTTTCGTTCAACCCTTTTTTTTGTTCAGGAATGGAAGTAGCCAGAAGTGGAAAATGGAAAATTTTCTTCGGAATGCGATGTGAAAATAATTCCAATGAATGGGTTTTCTCAGAAGACTGCTGATAATAACACGTAATCATTCTAAATTACAAATGGCGGCCACTTCAAACACCGGATATTTATAAGAAATGAATATGAATTATGGCTTGAAGAGGAGTACATAGGATTCGGTATAGCCGAAAATAGCAATCACACCTGTTATTTTATTTTGGTAGTTTTTCACTACTTGTGAATTGAATTTAACGAATGAATTAATTTAATAGTTAATTCAATTTTGTTTTACATAATACCGAATCGCTACCGGTATCAGATATTTCCGTTTGCAAGACTTTATAGGCGTCTTAAATCCTCAATGGATAATTGTTACATACTAGATATAATATTTAAAATTACGTTTTTTTCATCTTAAATATGACAATTAAGGTTATGTTGATTTAATAAATTCTCTCTTTATTTATTAAATCGCTTGATTGTCAAAATAAGTTTCGACCACGTTTCTAAGTTCTTAATATTTCATTAGTCAATCAACATAATTAATTTCTCTAATGAACATTAGTAAGGCATTTTATTAATTGTTGTTGGAATATTTAAGTGATGAAGGCATTGCACCGGTCACTAAAAAACTGTTCCGCCAGCGACTGATGCTGTTCCAAGCTAATGTACACAACATCGCCCTCCTTCGTCGGTTAGCAGATACATCGTCGAAGTAAAACAATTAATAAATTGCCTTCTAATATAGCTTAACAAAGTTAATGCGTCTACTTAACACCGGAGGTGCTTCAACACTGCTATAAAAATTAACATAACGCGCAAATCAGAGTTGTAAAAGAGTTAAGCCTTCTAAATTTTCAACATCTATCTTCTCTACTCCATCCCTCTCCCTGAGTTGAGGCACAATGAAGTGTATACGTAGGGATTATCCCCTGAGTGCTGGTCCTAATAAAAAAAAATATTTTATTTAAAAAAATATTTTATTTAAAAAAATGCCTAAGTAAATTATGACACAATAATTTTTAACAAATTTATTCATTCTAAAAGTTATTACATGGCAAATTATTTTCACATTTATCTATATTTTCTTATATGTCACCCAAATCTTTATGCCTAAAATATTAACAAGAAAAAACATTTAAATTCAAAATTGTGTGTTATTCTACACACCAGTTGCTTTTATGGTCACTTCGTTAAATTTAACCATTTAAACAAACGTACACACATCTATAATTTTGTTGTAGTTGGCTGGCACTCTTCTATTGTACTCGTATGCATTAACTTATGTGTGGTTCTTGAATAATAAATATCCATAACTTTTTGCTCTCCTTCTCTTAAATAAATCCCAACACAATATATTTCAAAATGTTTCTTGTTTATAAAATTCATTGTTAGATAAATAACTTACATGGCTTAACATTGTTTGGACGTTATCATTTTTGGAAATATTTTGTAAAACACATGTTATTAATTCAAATATGGCCATAAACAGAATTAGCAATTTATCCAAGAGATTTATAAGATTTTTCTTATTGTTTGTTTTTCTTGTCTAATCAAGTTAATTTGGTGAAATGTTCGAATAAATGAGTAAATTTATGGAAATAATAATGATGAGAAATTACCAATAATGGGATGTGGCAAAATGCCAAAAACTTGGGGTTAGAAAATTTACTACTTCTTCTTAGCAGTCACACCAGGTACAACAACTGTTGTAATAAATAATTTATATTTTAATAATTGAAATTCAAATATCCCAGCAAACACTTTATGTACTGGCAAACGTATTGCACGCATGAAAAAGATAATAAACTGACAATATCGCCAGATAACCACTTATACATATGTATGTATGGTTTTGTAATTCTCAGTTCTTGCTTGAGACTTTGTGCATAAGCATGTTAGTTTAAAAACTTCTCAAACAAGGTTAAAGTTCGACGGATAATGAATTAAATTTTTGAAAGTGTGGAAATTTTTTAGAAAATTGGTGAAAAAATAATTAATTTAATTTTTTTTTGCATTTTTTTGTTAATTTTTGTAAAAGTGTTAAGTCCAAAAATTTTGAAATTTCGAATTAAAATTGCAAAAATTGCTTAAGCAACATAAATAATTTTATCATTTAAATTTATTTTTTTATAAATTCGTACCAGTTCCATTCGTGACCATGAAGTTTTAAGATATGATTAAAATTTTGCCAATTATTTCAGTTATTACAAAAAAAAAATTTTTTTTAATTAAAAACCATGTCGCTAAAGCTATTTTCGCATAAGGCTCGATATGCAGGAAAAACTAAAACCAAAAAATATTCTCAAATATACGGCAATATGTGAACCATCAAATTCGTAAAATGAATTTAAAATTGTTGAAAAAATTTAAAATCGGTAATGAAAAATATATATTGAAAAATTTTCAAGTGTTTTGATCACAAACTCAGTATAATAATATAACAAGATACGCAGGAAAAACAAGCAAACACGCCACAAATACTAAAAAAAAATGCCCTAAATATGGAGCATAGTCGGAAATATGCAAAAATATGCACTAATAAATTTATGTTTAAATGCCTAAAAAAAAGTGCTAAAACGACTGAATATTTTATTTGGGTTCATATTCATTGTACAG
The DNA here is from genome assembly GCA_947311025.1 of Lypha dubia. Taxonomy (NCBI): domain Eukaryota; kingdom Metazoa; phylum Arthropoda; class Insecta; order Diptera; family Tachinidae; genus Lypha; species Lypha dubia. Next base: position 21,576,315 of record OX371260.1, on the reverse strand, counting down.
GAAAAAACATGCAATTGTATATTTGCGGTTACCCTGGTTATAAAATAGTATTGGCCCTTGTTTATTGACACATTTTAGATGCAATAACAGTTCAAAGCTGACTGTAACATATTTTAACAAATTTTAGCTGATTTTATTCAGAATCCCATTTAGCTGAATCCCAATTCTATATCCAAAACTCTCAGACCAGTTATATTTATAAATCATAATTTCATTGAAATTAAATTAATTCCTTTAAAAATATTGATATTTTTCGGTCATAGCTGTCTTTTATTTTACAAAAGAAAACAGTACAACAAAAACATTTACATTTAATACCATTTGAGTGGCATTCCAAAAAAAGTCCAACAATAATTTATTAATTTGAACTTTACCGAAAGTCACACGATATAAATCAAACATAAAAATATGTCCTTTTTTTCTTACAAACAAAAATAATGCTTAAAATGTTTTTTCCAAAAAAAAACAAGTTTACGAAAAAAATCTTAAACTTTTTCCTTTATTTCATGTTAATTGTAAAATTAAATCACAATTAAAACAAGAAAAAGCAATACACAAAAACTTATTTCTTTTTTTTTTAATTTAAGTTTTCCTTACACTTTTGTATTAATGAAAAAACCACTCTTGATTGAAATTATTATTGTTAAGATTTTAATTTTTAAGAAAAGAAAACGTTGGAGGACATTAAATATTAATTAAATTCTCTTTAAAATTAAAAACAAAATGTTTAAGGTTATGGTTTTACTAAAATGGCCACAAAAGTCTTTGCAATTAATGGCTGCCGTACAATAGCCTTAATGTGCTGTGGGTTCTAAGCAGTTATATAAAAAATATAATTTAATTCTTTGTGAGAGTTCTTAAAGAAATTAAAAAAAATTAATATTTATAAGAAATTTTTCTTTTGAAGTTAAATATTTGAATAAATTTACATAATCATGTATACACTGCGAGAAAAGTGGGAAATGCAATGACAACAACACCAATACCATTAAGGCTGGTTACATTATTACAACGAAAAATATGATTAATGCAATGAAATATTGTAAAGCTAAGTTTAGACGATATATTGAATCAGCATATTTAAGCTGAAAAATTTGTTACAACTGCCAGCATATCGTGTAAACGCAAAATTTTTTCAGCATCCGCATGTTTGACAACGTTTGTAAGGTTTATGTTGACAATAGAAACAAACGTTTGTTGGTAATTTTAGCATATCGTCTGAACAGCATATTTTTAGTGCTTGACAAATTTCCTGTATATGCTGACAGATATGTTGTTTGTTGAAAATGTTATTTAAACTTTTCAGCATATGCCAAAATTTTATGCATATATGTCGATTGGCTTAGCCGAGCCGCCGTTAGTTTCTTTTTATTTTAAATACAATTTGTGTCGAAAATGTGCATTAAAGTACACACATACCAAAATAAAATGAAATAAAATTTAAGCAATGCGTAACTCTCATATCAAAAAATAATAAATGGTTTGAAAATTTACAATCAACGGCAAGGCGATTAATTAAATGCTCACAGCCGGATTTTAGCTGACGTTGCATTTTTGTTTTCAACGGCGGCAAACGTGCAAATTAATGGGCATAAGTATGCGAACGTCAGTGGAGTATGTAAACAGTAAACAATAAATTATAAAATACTTTTTTATTTGCTTTCCCTTTGTTTTGCTGTTTTATTTTATTTCTTGGTAGGTTTTCAATATTTTACTTTTATTTTCTACAATAATAGTACTATTTTTCTAATTTCATAAACAAATGCTCATATATGCAGCATATACATAAATTACCATATAAATTTCAAAATGTCGTATAAACACAAAAATCGTATGCTAACTTTTATGTTGACATTCCATTTGCTGATAGTTTCAGCATATGGTGTAAACACCTAACATATGATATATGTTGACATAGAAATTTGCTGCTACTTTTAACCAAATGGGTGTCAGCATATATATGCTTATTCAACATATCATCTAAACTTACTTAAATATTATGATGATAGGACATCTTTTTTCAAAACCTTATTCTTATATTTTCTGTTGTTATTAATAATTGAAGCACTTTTTATTGAGAATATGTAAGACAAAAACATGTGTCTGGAATTCAAATCCTGACACTGGAAATTTATTTTTAATTAGAATTTATTTTTTTCTTTCTATTTTCAATCATACCAAAATTTCAAAGAATGGCCAATATTATTTTATTCTTTTATTTGAAGTAGATCAGCCATTTTCATTTATACTACGAAACTCAATGGCGTGCTTTATAAAAGCTACTAAATCTACCTGTTATTAGTAACAAAGTAATTTTAGTTTTCATGTTATTTATCATGTTTTTCAAAAAAAAAAATAACAAATAAAGTTTAGTTTGGCTTGAAATAATTCTTGTTGCTTGTGGCGACACTCAACGTTGCAACGTATGGTTACAAGCATACTTTATTAAAATTGTAATAGAAATTTATTTTCTAAACAATTTTACAAATTGTTAAACACCACAATTTCACAAAATGACATGTTGGTTTAGAATCCAAATAAGAAAAACAAAGAGTTTTCTAATAATTAACCACTGTTTAAAGTAATTTGATGACAGCAAGTTTTTTTTAGCAAAACTATGCCAAAGATAGAACCGCCAGTAAAATTTAATTGTACATAATTTTGTTTACGTGTTCTAAAAGCCCAAAACGCCAAATGTAAAGGAGACCTTTTTCCGCTTCAAATCGCGTGCTGTTAATGTTGATTAGTTTTCATGTTTATAAGAAAAGTTGAGTGGCAAAAGTTTGTATTATTTTTAATTGAAATTTTTCATTTTAAAATGACACCAAACTTTTTTATAGCAACAACACATGGGAAGAAAATATATGCTGACAAAACTATATTCGATAAAACACCTTATTGCTTAATTTTTTGTTTAATTAAAAGTTAATATAGAACAAACAAATTTATTTTCAATTAAAATTTTTAATGACTCAACAATTATTTTAATTGATTTTAATTTCTTTTAAAATAATGTTCGAATAGTTCTTCCGAGTATGCAAAATCTTTTCAAACAAATTAATTAATTATTTAGAATACTTCAATGAAATATTTACATACGATTACATATAATTGAAAAAAATTCAAATTATTTCCAATTAATGCTGTTGAGTTTATCCTACAATTTTCGTGATTGGCTGAAAGCTAATAAATTTTTAAATCGAATCTTCGTGTTTTTTAATTTCCTATTCTTTTTAATATTTTCTGTGTATTTTTTTTTTAGTCAGCTGCAGTTCTTAACATATCTCATTTTTTATTTTTTATATGACTCTTTCTCTCCATTTTCGTTTTCCTAAAATGAGTTTCAAAATAAATAACCAATGTTTTTTGTTAATTACGCTGTTGTTTAATAGAAAAACAATCCTGAGAAGTGATACTATTTTTCTGACAGATGTTTTCGAGTAAATAGAAATCTGTAAAAATGAAGAGAACCGTTTAAACAAAAGCATAACAACAACGATGCGTGTGACTAAAAACAGTATTAACATCTAGAATACGGTCGATTGTGTCGGCCGTAAGATACACAATCAGAATTGGGTAATAATATTCGTTATCAACTTACACTCACATAGAGTAAAGAAATATTACATATGGATGTACATTCATATATGTGTACGTACATACATATACACTTTCGTTATATGTATTAAAAAATACTAATTAAAATAGTTGAAAATTTTCTCATTTTATTAATTTAAATGTAAAACAAAAATTAAAAAAAAAAATCCTACACCATCATGACGGTTTGCATTTGACATCTACTTTTATTTACCAAAAAAGAATAGTCATCTCAAAAACTGTGGAACTCAAAAAAACTTGTAACATGTTGTATTGAAATTGTAAAAATTTACTTTAACTTTTTATAACTTTGACACTTATGGTGATTGTTTCACACAGCAACATATTTTTTTATGGTTAAAGTTTGTAATAAAAGAAAAGTGAGAGCATTCATTTATGCATAATTTATGGTGTTTTTGAACACAGCAACAATCAGCAGTAAAACATAGATGGCACAAAAATACATTATTTGGGTAAGAAAACATGACAGTGCTTCTCAATTGGCTTATTAATATCAACTTTAATATAGAATTTTTAATGATGATTAATCCATAATGAGATGCCGCTTTGGATAAAAGGTAGCAATGTTAGAGTATTATTCTAGGGATCGAGTTTTCGTTGCCAGCCGAAATAGAAAAATTAATTTAAACTTCATTTACAACTGAATGAAATCTTGTTTAAACAAGACAAAATCCACGTCAATATTAGATTTTGACAAAGTCCTGTTTTATATGAAACTACCAAACGGTAACACAGGATTTTCCATATTGTACCGAAGAATGAAAGCTATTGTGCTTTTGAACGGTCTACTTACATAAATCTATATAAAGCTTGCTAACAAAGATATCGCCGCTACAATATTTTCTGTGGGATATTTGAAGTAGCTAGTCTGCGCCGATAAGCCCGAAACGATTGACCACTTGCAGGACAACATTTGCCGATATACGGCTGGAAATTTTAAAATATGTCATCAAAAATTGGACCTCCAGATTTTTTTTTTTTTTTTAATTAGAACCAGCACTTAGGGGATGACCCCTACGTATGCAGTGCATTGTGCCGGAACTCAGGGAGAGGGATAGGGTAGAGAAGATAGATGTTGAAAATTTAGAAAATATATTACCTTTCGAAAAAAGTAAATTTCACTTCAATTTAAAGAATTCATCATTGTTTTCCATTTCAAGGTTATATCTTAATATATAAAAAATCCGTGTCACTGTGTATGTTTCAAATAAACTCAAAAACGAGTCAACTGATATTCATGAAAATTGGCATATATATGTAATTTTGTCCAACTTAGATGATAGGATAGTTATTATTTAAATTAATGGCCTGGGGGCGGAGGGGCGTGGCAAAATGTTTGTACCGTATACGAAGCTAGACCGCTGGACCGATCCTTCTGAAACTTTGTCAGCATGTTACTCAAACTCCAGCATAAATAATAGAAAATTTTTTTCGTCCATGCCATCTTTAACGCCCATTTTTTAATAATATAAAAATCTAAATGTTTCCGAATAAACTCAGAAACGAGTCAACTGATATTCATGAAAATTGGCATATATATGTAATTTGGTCCAACTTATATGATAGGATAGTTATTATTTAAATTACTGGCCTGGGGGCGGAGGGGCGTGGCTCTTTATATATATAATTCTACTGTACGTGCGTTGTAACTGAACTCCTCCTAAACGGCTGGACCGATTTGCATAAATTTTTTTGTATGCGTTTGGGTGGCGCCCCGGGTGGTTTAGATTTACAATTCGGTCCAATTGGAAAAAGGGGCGTGGTACCTACCATACAAACCACATATTAAAAATCTATTATTTCTGCTCCTGATAACGGTATTTGAACACAATTTGGTACGTCGGTTTGGTGTGCATTTTTTAAGTGCTGCTGCAAATATGGGCGGGATTGGACAAAGGGGTGTGGTACCTCTCATACAAACCACAAATTAAAAATCTATTATTTCTGCTCCTGATAACGGTATTTGAACAAAATTTGGTACGTCGGTTTGGTGTACATTTTTTAAGTGCTGCTGCAAATATGGGTGGGATTGGACAAAGGGGCGTGGTACCTCTCATACAAACCACAAATTAAAAATCTATTATTTCTGCTCCTGATAACGGTATTTGAACAAAATTTTGTATGTCGGTTCAGTGTGCATTTTTTTAGTGCTGCTGCAAATATGGGCGGGATTGGACAAAGGGGCGTGATACCTCCCATATATCCCAAAAATTTAAATCGCCATATTTTGGGCATTTTTTACCTACGTCGATGATATTTGTTACATATTGTATTGGCATAATTTGGAATACGTACCAGGAGAAAAGTGGGTGGGACCACGCTCCTTTTTAGGAAAATTAAAAATCGTAATATAGTCTTAACTACTGGACCGATTGTCATTAAATTTTCACAATAGGATATATAAATACTTTTAATTTTATTTTATAACGAACAAAATTAATATCTTGAAACTTGTAAGTCAAGAACTAAAATTTATTTATAGATTTTTTTCATTAATTATTGGATATTAAACACAAAAAAATTTTGTTGGTTAATCTAACTAATTTTAGTGGTAAATGAACTGTTAATGTAAATTGTTGTTGCAATTTTCAACGTCATACTATTTTTATTGGTTAAATTAACCATGTCACAGCAGCAACTGAACTACTTGTAACCACAAGATTTGTTTTTAGTTTGTAATTTATTTTACCTCTAGGCCTTTTGAAACCATTATATTGTTACTGCTTTTAGATACAGATTTATCCGTGGATATGTGAAAATGTATTTCAAAAATTTATTAAACAGCTACCGAGCAATAAAAGCAGAAGACTATAAATCCATCACTAAATAATTTGTCAAAGTAAATTGGAACTGTGACTAATTAAACTCTGTATACAAACCTTGATGTTCGTATCATCGATAACAATAATTTTGTATTTTTTTTTTTTTTTAATTTGATGACAACAGTAATTTATTTAAAACTTAAAGCTTCGTCTTGTTTTTATATTTATTAAAAGTCTATATTCATCATGTGATATCGTTCATCTACTTACACACAAGAATGAAACATGTAACTAATTTAAACCTAAATTCAACATAGACAACAACATTAGGTTGTAAGCTTTTTTCGAGTTATCACTCATCCAGCAACATGGTGGTGTTGCTACCGGAGCATTAATAGTTTCCTTTTTTATATGAAGAACTCAATTTGATGAAAACTAATTTCCACAAGACAATAATCACTTTGATAATTTTCAAAAAGGAAAACAACATCTGTTGCAAAATGTTTTTTTTTTCAATTTTTTATTGTCTATAAAAGCCGTAAATAACTTTTATTCATACAAAAGGAAAGAAGAACTTATTAAAACAGTATTAATTCTGTTTTTTTTTGTACTTCTATTCTAAAGAGAAATAAATAAATCTATTTCAAGAAAGTTTTAGTGAGAGATAAAAATTTCTTTTGTCTGTATACAAAAAATTAATGACTATAAATCTTCGTTAAAGACATGAAAAAGATAAATGATTTTTTTAAAAAATTTTTGTGATTTCTTTTCTTGTACCAAAACTTCATATATTTTAAAAAGGGAAATTGTTTTCTACGATATCTTGATCATAATCTTATAAACAAGGACGAAAATTTATTTCTTCTAATTTCTATTTACGCAAAGTTTGCCTTTAGCTTTTTAGTTCTAATCAGTGCACAATTTTAATCTGGAATTAAGCGGAATAAAACTGAAGTTACTCTGTTCATTCTCCCATCGCATTAAGATTTCGCTGCAAAATTTATTTGATTATAGCAGTAACCTTTAGAAATCACCCACTCCGCTTAGCTCACAAATAAATGTGACGGAATACCCGAATACTTTCTTTTTCAAAACTATTTAAATTTTCCATATTTAAGGCTCAACTGACAGTCTCAGAGATACAATTATGACACAAAACATGTATGTGCTGCATTTGAATATTTAGGATTTACGAAGTATAAGGTTTTCCAATAGGGATGATATGATTTTGTCATTTGTTTTTCATTGTACTCAGTAGTGTTTACAATTTAATCATGGAGAGATATACGCAAGAACAATGTTGCTGATTTTGACTTGGAACAACTTGAAAACGATAACGATTTTTTTTTTTAAATCACCTTCTTCGATGAGGCTCACTTTCATCTGAGTGGAGCCGTAAATAAAAAAAACCTGTCGATTCTGGCACTAAGCAAATCCACAAATTATTCATGAAAAACCATTACATTCACTTAAATTGACAGTTTGGTGTGGTTTTTGGTCTCGTGAATCATCGGTCTGTACTTCTTTCGAAGTACGTTACTGTTTATGGAGAGCGGTATGTATCGATGATAACCAACTTTTTATGGCCGAAACTGGAAGAAGATTATCTTGACAACATTTGGTTCCAACAAGACGGGTAGACGTTATAAAGCTTGAAGAGAGTCTGGGCCCAAATCGTTACATCCGTGAACGTAAGACTCGTCACGTAATAACTGTATAATTGGATAGAAAATTACGTGACGAGTTGTACGTTCACGGATGTAACGATTTGGGCCCAGACTCTCTTCAAGCTTTATAAGTCAATATTGAACTTGCCATTCATGACATACGACTTGATTTAGTGGAAAAAGTGCTCGAAAACTGGGTTCATCGAATTCGTTCCTGCTCAAGAAGTCTTGGAGGCGATTTGAATGACGTTTTATTTAGAACTTAATTGTATCTATTGTACTTTACGTAAAATAAAAAACTTTTGAATTTCCTTAACAATAAATGTGTTTTTTTTTTAAAGAAATCATATCACTCTAATTGGAAAACTTTATATAAATTTATAAATAGAATATAGTAATGTTATACTTGAAAGTTAACTTCAACAGGAGTCAACTGGAATATATTGTTTCTATAATGGCCTGATGAATACATCGCAAAGTATCGGTGATTACAACTGAATTAACTAGAATTTGATTGTGTTGCAAACCCGGCATTTAATTATTTATTTAGATGGTTGTGTGTAAACGAATGCTACAGGAATCCACAACTAATTTATTCAAATTATTTACTTATAGAATCATATATTATTTAATTTAATAAATGTTGAACTGACTTTAAGTATGTTCGAAAACTGTACGGGTGGGAGTACAAATCTGTGCAATTATTTTCAATGGTTGTCAATGAGAACTTTAACACTTAAACCTAAATTAATACATAAAGATTTTTATTTATGTACAGTCATATAAGAGTATATGTATATATATACAGGTGTATGTATGTATGATGTATGTGAAAATTTGTGACATTGGCATATGTGTTCGAAAATAAATCAATACAATATTTCCATTTCCGTATTTGGACATAGAAATGTCTTCATTTGTACTTTTATGTATTTTATTAGTAGTTTGTTTTCTTATGCACAGGATATTAATTTTTTGTTTGTGCTGTTTGTTTGCTTAGTTTTACTTCTGATTGTGATATTTTAACACACAGATTTCAATTTAAATAATTCAGTAATTAAGAATTACATGCATACATACTTATGTATACATTTACAGTTCGTTAGTCTTATTTTTTAATTAAACAATTTAGTAAAATTGCATAAATTATATATTTTAATCTCCCAACAAAACATTCGAACAGCGTTATATAACTGAATTGTATTATAAGCTTATCACAATAGTTGTACGACAACTTTGTATAAGCAAACTTATTATAAGCTTATTAAAGTACAATAATAAATATCATGCTTAAAAAGCTTCACATAAAAATAATTTTTACTATAATACTTGTTATGCTCTTAACTTACATAACAATTTAAAAAGAATGATTGCAAATTAATTATGTTCGCAATAGTTTTGTAAGTTTTCTTGTCACAAGGCAGAATTTTGTATTATTTTTTAAAGTTTTCAGTATTATTGTTTTCTTTTTCGAAGAGTGTCGAGTTTTATAAAAGTGTTTTAAAAAGAAGAAAATTAAGCGGATACCAGGAAGAGATCAGCTCTCAGGTTATACGTAGTTTACTAACAGCCCACGCAACAGACGGTATACTCCAACTCGGACATAAGGAAACAAGCCCAGTAGAAGTCGACCCTCAGTATGACACTGTTTGTCGGAGTCGTAAGTTGGTGTTCTAATAGGCTTTAGAGTACCACTCGATTGCATTGATCCTACCAATCAGAAGTCCACCCTTCATTAGGTATCTCAAACGCATTCACAATGGCTTTCTCAATTAAATGTAATAAAGCCACCCGAGAATTAATTATGAATAAAAATCACGACTTACCTCCGTAACGGCTGCCAACCAACTGCCATGATCCACAGCAGTACACGCTTTATATACCTTTACAACAGACATGCATTAATGCAGGGCCCAAATCGTTACATCCGTGAACGTACAACTCGTCACGTAATTTCCCATCCAATTATACAGTTATTACGTGACGAGTTCTACGTTCACGGATGTAACGATTTGGGCCCTGGTCTGTCCGTAGATGTGTATGTCGTTTGCTTCTATCTTGCTTCGTTCAATCGTGCATTCGCTATGTACCAATATTACATCAGACTACACGCATAATGTATGTATTATATTAAGTAAAAAATAATTAAAATACTTTGGTGCAAATAAATTTAAGCTTACAATAACATTAGAAAAGTAAGATTATTAAATGCGCAATTAGATATATTTAGCTGCAAGATTACTCTGTAATTATTACATGCAAGCAGTTTTAATTACAAAGCAATTGTTAATAAGCCCTTTACAACGTTATTCACTATACTAAGTTTAAGGCTTATGTTGGTAAGCTTATTACAAGTGATTACTAAGTCGTTTTAGTTTGTTCGTCTACCTTAAGATGCATTTGTAAAAACGAACACCTAACATAGTTGTAGTAAGAGGGAAACAATTCATCAACGATTTATAGAGCGGCCCACTATCAACTGCCTTTAGGTAGCCTCCTTATTGTGACCAGTTGAAAAACATTTTATTAACTATCAGTTATGTCACATAATTCTATTCTAATTAATTCGTACAATAGTTTCTTTAAAATATTGAATACTAACTTTTTTCTGAAGCTGTAATTCTTAAATGAAATTGACACAGATTTTATTTACATTGAATAGAAACTACTACGAGGGACAAGTAAAACTTTTGCTCAAAGTTTCTAATGTTAATGAGAAAAAAACTTTTTTTGGTAAGTCTGAAATTACCCCACTTCTAATTGATCATTATTAATATTCCAATAAATACTCCTAGCCCAATATTTACTAAATCAATAAAAATTATGTGCACAACCCCCATCCATACAGTGAAACAACATGATAAATTGCCAAGTAGACAACTTCGTAAGTAACGGGCTATAAGTGTTTGTGGGAAGAAATGGTGGAATTTCAGACTAACCAAAAATTGTTACAAAATGTAAAAATTTAATAAAAAAAATATTCCAAAAAAAATTTAACTCTATTTCTGTTGAAGAATTTGTTAAATAGTTGATATTCTTTCTTAATTACTATCCAGCTTTATAAGTGGCAAAAAAGAACTAACGAACACGTTCTGCTAGTCTGATTGGTTGTTCTAGTGTTCCTAGAAAAAATCTTAGTAATTTCTATTTAAATTACTTAGCAAAAAAAATTGTTGTGGAGATTCATTTCGATATTAAAAAAATTCTTAAAATATATGCCCAATTTTGCAAAGCATGAAATAATTCCGCATGAAAGCTTTTCCCAAAAACGAGAAGAAAATAAGTATTTAAAATTTCCCAATATAAGAAGAAAATAAGAACTTATTTTAAATTAAAAAATAAAAAGGGACCAAAGTGAATTTTGTCTACAAATTTAGAAAAAAAAATATTGAAAACGAAAGATTTTCTAAAGTTTTTTCTTTCTGCTGTAAAGTTCATTAAATTGAAGCTAACAGCTGCTTTTCGACCACTGAAGGTAACAAAAAGTACTAGTTTTATTTATTTAACGTAAAAAAATATGTATACATTATATTTTCATAATATTAGTGATCACTGTATATATAATTTAGCTATTTGTAGTTTTTGTTGCAAAATTTTATGTATTAATTTATTAACGATTTTGTAAATATAAAATAAGATAATACACTAATTTCCATATCTTTATTGAAAGTAAAATATGCCCTTATTGCAAAACATGCAAATATATGCATTTATTACAAAATATGCAAATGCAGACACTAACGAATCGATACAATTTGTATGCAAATTATTTGATTACAAATTAACTTTGAGCTTCTGACTACAAACATGCATTTGCATAAAGATACTGGCATACTGGCCCTCTAATCATAGACGTTCACGTTCCCTTTTTGGTTTTACCAATTTTCATGTGGAAAAAAAATTCGAGTTTATGTAAAGAAATCAAGTATCGCAATTAATAGTTGTCAATTAATTAAAACACGAGAAACTATTATAGTTGTAATTATATTAGTTCGTTTTTTAATGTATAACCGCCTAAATTCTCTCTAAAAACAGCCATTTTTAATGGCTACATAGCGAAAACAGATCAGTTGTAAAACAGTTACAACTATCAAAAATCAACCAGCTTGTCTAAAATTTTATTGCAAGCTCTGATAATTTATGATTTCATTGCAAATGGAGCTCACTAATTACGAAACAAAATGTTTTATCATTAAGTAGAGCTCATCTTAATTTCTGTGAAGCGCATAGTAGGCACTAACGACACGTGATATGCAAATCACTACGTATTATATATCGTTAAACAAGTTTTTAAGTTAAGTTTTTCTTTATCTTCAAAAAATTTTAATATTTCCAAAATAATCGCAAAATTTTTAATAATGAAATAATGAACACAATTTTTTCTGCAATTTTTAATATCAAGACATTTATGGCATTAAATTGTGTGCAAAAACTAAAATAAGAAAGAAGTATACAACGACAATAAAAGGATAATTTGTGCATTTATGCGGGATATTGTAAGCGCATCAATTAAACATTTATCCGAAGTTCGTTTAAATGATTTACCACTTACTAATGCATCAAAATATGTGACATTTAGCATATGCACTTAAGCGGGGACTAATGTATTTCTTTTAATATATCCAGCATATTATAAGAACACACGACCAAATGTGATTGCCTACAAAATTTGTAGTCACAACAGTGAATCTGTTTTTTCTGTGTATTTTTTACAAGTTGAGGTTTTTGCAAATTATCATTAAAAATTATTAAGAAAGTTTAAAGAAATCCCCCTAATATATTCATTAGTGTAAAGTTTTTAAGAAATTTTATACAACTGATCAGATAGATCGTAGATCGTAGAAGGCTGCCAATAAAAACCAGTAATTTTCATTCTCTTATTCTTAAAACGGCAAGTGGATGTCAAAGAAATCAATTCCACTGCAAAAATAGTACACAAATGACTCTTCTTTATTTTTTTATTTTCTGTCATTTTAATGTACTTTATTTATGTGTATGAATGTGTCTAACTAAATTGATATTAAAATTAAATAACTGCATTCATAAAATACCGATATCACTTTGCGTATTTTATTAAGAAAAAAAAAATAGCAAAAGATAAAAGTAAAAATTCATTGTTTAATTGTATGGGTATTGCATATGTGTTTTTGTGCCATTTTCTGTACTTGTCATGTAACGTCTGTCATTATTAGGTTTGTTACTACTTAGGTTTGTTACAGTGTATTCATCAACTTATTTTGCTTTAATTTGAATTAATTTTTATTTTTCCATATTAAATAAAAATGAAATGGCATTTCCTTTGTAATTTGTGTGTCACTTTTATGTTTGTTTTTATGCACATTTGTGATATTCATTAAATGTATATTTTTCATAATAATGCAATTTCAGTGTGATTTGTGGCCATAATTCAAGGGTTGCCGAATACTTACGTTATTATTATTATTAAAATTATTATTACTGAGAATGTTGTTTTTACCAGAAACTTATTACAACTTTATAAATCGATACCATTATTTAAAATTGCACTGATCTGCACAAATATTTCTTCTTTGAGGAAGAGCAAGTGAACAGAAAATAATATATAACGTTTAGTTTTGTTTTGTTATTGCTAGTGTAACCGATTATGTGATTTTAAAAACCGTGTTTTATAAGCATTAACACATTGAGTGCCAAGCGGTTTTGACGAAAACCTTCCCAGGAGGCCAAGCTTTTGTTTTTTTAAATGAGTTTATTAGTGATAAAAAAAAACGATTTCTGAGATATCCCTAGTCCATTCTACCCCTTACTTTTTATTTTATATAGTAAAGGATTCAGTAAAGGATTCTTTATATAAAAATCGAAACAAATTCTACTCAGTGTCGTATACAAAAGAACTACAAGCCCTAAGTAAAAACAATCACTGTCGTACGGAAACGTAAGTGGCATTTACTATGCTAGACTATTACATGGGAAGTCGCAGGTTCGATTCCAGCCAACACTCTCCTACAATTATCTAGAAAAGGACCAATGTACATTTTGAAATTTTTTAAATTACATATCGTGAACATTTTTGTATCGTCCAGCTAGAATGAATTATGGAATAGTTCTTTTTTCCAAATTTGCAAACACTTGAATTCTTTTGCATGTAAATGCTATTATTTTCATCTCTACTGTATGTAGTGTTGAATAAAAATCATGCACAATGAAGTATTTCAATATGTTTGTATGTGAACTTTTCAATATGTATTTATTTCTGTAAGCCATTCAATTGGGTTTCCTTCCTTTTCCTCGATGTACATGTGTGCTTTATTTTTTTATACTCGTATATATTTTTTCTTTGTTTTTGTATTATTTTTTAATTGTATTTTTTTTCTGTTCAAGAAGCAAGAAAAACTTTTATTAAATCAAACATGGTTTGATACCTTCCTTCCATTGTATTGTGGTTTTTAGCAGTCACACGGTTACTTGAGTGATTTCCTATGTATTGGTTCTTATTTCCCAGCAAACATACGAACTGCATTTTTTATTAAATGATATTCTCAAACTATAATTAAACCTCACACATAATTGAAAAAGTAAAATTTAATTCGTGAAGTGAAAATTAATTCGAAATATTTTATAATAATTTGAAAAATGAAAAGCATTTGAGAATTAGATTTTATAAAAACTTGTTAGTTAAGTGCAATTCCTAATTGCGGAATAATTTACGCTTTTTGTTGGGAACACTGTTTGCTTTCAAATTATTATCAAAAGTTGTTCGTTAAAGAAAGAATTTAATTTCAAATCAAATATGCATGTTTTCTGGGTTGTTATTGCTGCCAATTTCTATATTAAATAATGTCAGTGTTTTAATTTTTTTTTATTTTACTATTTTTCAAATTGTTTAATTTTTCTTTGTGTGGGTTTCAATATTGACATACGTGTTTTTGTTTTCTTGTCGTCATATGTTGCATTACTGTTGCATTGCGTTATTTTTGGTTTTTATTTTATTATTGGGATTTTAAATGGGATCTTGTTATAAGAAATTTTATTTCAAGTATTTCTTTTAAGTAATCAACAATACGATGTTGTTGCATGTGGTCATATCGATTTCATATCTTTTCCATTTCGTTTTTTTTTATCTTTAAACTTAATTAATCAAGCAGATCATGATAAGAAAGGGAAAAATCGGCATAACCTTAGTGGCCACAATAATACAGATGTACACAACTACATTGTTTTCGGAAGCCGCCACGCTTCTAACGGCAATACTCATGAGTATCTTGCCAAGTGTCCTTTCAATGCGATCTTTATAATTTTTAACTTAAGTTCGTAATCAACTGATGTTACTTGATATTTTATTACAACAAATCCCAGTGTTGTTTAAAATTTATTTATTTTTTTAACAATAAAACTATTTGATGATTAAAAAAAGGTCGTCGTTACATTTCTTTCCATTCCACTGTAAACATATTATTTACCAAACTAAACGGTCAACTATCAAGCCATTAGATAATCCCTAACGCCAACTAAAGTCATATTAAATAAATAAGCGCAGACTTTTCAATACGAATGTTGTACTCGATAGTTGTTGGTCGCATGATTTCCGTTATTACCTTTAATAGCTCCACATGATTGTCAGTTTAATTTTTTTCTTTTTTTTTATTGTGTGTCTAATATTTTGAACATGTTATCGACTAAATTTCAACATATTTCTCTTTTCAATTCCAATTCCATAATATAATTGACATGAATTTGAAAAGTTGACTAATACGGGATGTCTTATGCATTTTTATTAAATACACAATAGAATTAAATAAAAGACTAAAATTATAAAACTAATTATTAGAAATCAATATGAAATTATGAGGTTTAAGTGTGAGGAAAAATAATGCAATTAAAAATAGGGGCAATTTCTTCATAGAAATAATAAAATGCAGCTTAATTCTTTATTTTGTTTAGAACAAAAAACAAGCTGAAGACTTATGAAGACTTAAGGGTTTAAATTCAATTTAGTTGCACAAAATAATGCATTCTAAATTTATCGTTGACATATTAAGTGATTATCGTAATATTGTAATAAAGTTATAACCGCACAAAGAAAACAGGGGCCAAATCACCGCATACGACATCGTATTAACTAACGTATCGAATAACATTACGATACGTGTCGAATAAGCAAATTATGGCATACGATGCGTGAAAATATGATACAATTCATTCGATATCGTATGCGATAATACAAAAATGAAAAATTTCGATAAATTTTAATCGATATCCTATGTGGTGATTTGGCCCCACCAAATGATTTCGACAACCGAATTAGATTTTAAATTTATTTTTGTTAATTATTGGTATTGAACATAGACTTGTTCAATCCAGCTTATGCAAACCAAATAATCGGTTAGTTGTATCGACCGAAATGTTACCATTTAATTTTAATTTGCTGCTATGATAATATAATTAACCCATAGTAAGTGGCAATAGCCGACTGTTATTTTAATGAAAAATTTGAAAATATAACCTTTTTTAGTTGCAACAACCAATAATTGTCACAATCGTATGTTTAGTACAATTGTGGTTTTATGGTTATGACCATGGAATGTTTTTTGAATCCTAGAATATTGGTAGCGTTAGCTGATATATTATTGTCATAACTTATTGTTGGTACACTATCCCTACAAAAATTATTGGAGTACATGGTCCATTTTAGATAAAAGGAGTAGTTTTTTGACTACTTCTATGCAATGCAGCCGTGGGCCATTTCATTTGTACACACATTTATAGTTAAATACCATTTGGTAACATTAAAAATGTTTGGAGTTAAATTGAAACTGTGGCAGCTCCCCTGTTAAAATTAAAACAAATTCATGGAAGCTTAAAGAAATACAAGTTAGCTCGTATTTTTTCAATTTCTGAATTTTATTTTGTATTTTTATAGAATGTAATGGAAGGGCTGAATTCACACATTTGTATGTACTTAAAATATCATTCAATTATATTAGTGACAGAGATATGTACATAGATATGTATGTATGTATACATTTTTACCGGAGTTCTCCTGTAGTTACTCCATGGAATAGCAAAATAGAGTAGTTTCGAAACTAACCCTTGTGGGTACCCCTTAGTAACATGGAGTAGTTTTTGGGTTACGTGCCTGGTCCAGCCCTAGGACATCGCAATCTAAATTGGACCATGTTTTTTTCATACAGTTTGGCTAAATTAGCAGTACTCATCCTATATTGTGGAGTAGTCCATACACGCATGTATAGAGTACACTCATTTTTTGTAGGGTATAGTAGTTTTCTAATATTAAACAAATCGATTTGTAGGAAATTTTCCGATAACACTGAAACACAATATTAATTTTGTTTTCAAATAACAAATGCCTTTGTTATGGTTTACAACTAAATTTATACTTAAGTTGTATTTTTCAATTCCTTAATATGGTTTACAGCACAACTAAACTTTCAATCAGCTGTTCATTAAGTTATCTTCGATAAGTGTTACTCACACAAATTCAAATTAACAACTAAATTGGTTGCAAATCATAAATTAAACAAAAAAATTAGCGGTGGATTGTAACGTTGATAGTTCAACTTATTTGGGTTATGAATCATAATACAGGAATTTAGAACACATAAAATATATACAAGGGTGACCATTTCGCACATTTTAATTCCGCGTACAAAACACCCCTAATTATCTATCATAATTTTAAAACTGTACATCATTAATTCCTTTGAAGGATAATTGAAATTTTATTCATGTCAATCGTCAGCAAAAATGGTAATCCTTACATTCTATGTTTTACAAGTGTTCTGCATTTTTATGTAAAACAACATTGGCAACAGTTTTGTTGAACATCTGAATCCAAAGTATACTGAAAAAACAGTTTTACATAAATTCAACGAACTCCCGTTCCTTGAACTAAATTCTTTGAAATTCAACGCAATTTACGTCCTTTCAGTAAAATATTCCTTGAAATTCAAAGGTAAAATTTTTTGTATTTATGAACTCAACGTTGAAACGATAATTTGATTTTCTTCGTTGAAATAAACAATGAACTAGTTTTTTGCTTTAACGTATAATACGTTGAATTTAAGAAACTCGTTCATTTATTTAAACACAATATGAACAAATAGTTTGATTAAAAGAACCTGTTTCTTGATTTTAAGTAATATACGTTGATTTTGTTGTATGAACACGTTGGATCAAGGAATAAATTCTTAAAAATCAACGTTTGGTGTCTTAACTGGTACATGGCAATGAATTGCCAAAGAACCTGTTCCTAATAATAATTCGTTGAACAACGAATTATTCCTTATTTTTCACCCAAGTATTTGGTTGAGTGTATAACACTTTCCTGCGCGGATTAATTTGTTCTAAAAGGGCGAAAAACCAGCCTACAATCTCTCACATTTCATGACAAATAAAATTTCATATATATGTTTGCACTTTTTCTTTCGCCACTCGGTATTCTCAGAGTAGCCTTGGCTAAAATTTTTTAAAAACTATTATGACAATCGGTAGAAAGTATTGGTGCAAAGTTTTGGAAAATTGGCAACTAATGAAATACCAGAAATTACAAAACAACTTCTTAAAATCGCATACGATATTAAATAATATCACAAGCGTTGAAAAATGTTACATGGCCGAAGTGGCAGAATATGGGAGGTCACAGCTTCACTCGTGATCAGTGTGGTAACTTGACCATCACATGTTAAACAAGAACTTTCCTGAGCAGATAAAATGTATTGCCCTACTGTGCAACACAGCAAGTATTTAGCATAGCATGTTTATCTTCGGTCATTGCCATTTTTCATCTCCATGTAAGATACATAACTCTAGTGTAAATCAGTAAATAATGAAATAAATCTTATACCTTCATAAATTAAATGTGACACTTTTTTATCTCGATATTATGAAATAAATCATATTCCCTGTTGCATATTTTCCTTTAAACATGAACTACGTTCGTAAGCCATTTTTGTTTATAATTTAACAATAAATTCTAAGCACCATTAAAAATATGTAACAAAAAAAAAAAAAACAATTAAAGACACACACACACACACACACACACACACACACATCAAAAATCTAGAAAAGCGAACCGGAAAACAAAATCAAACTTAGAACAAAACTAATTTAGAAGTATTTATAAAATTAAGTATTCCAAACGCATCGAAGTTATTAAATACTAACCTTTATAAAAACTTTTGTTTCACATTTTTGTTCATGTTGGTCAGAAAATCAACAAAAAATTTAGTAGTAGAATGTCAAGAGAAGAATTAAATTTATTCAAACAAGAAGACAAGAAAAATACCGTTAATATTTTAACATTTATACGAAAGTGGAAAAAGTTTGTGCTGTCTTAATATATAAATACTCGTTTCTATACGACATAAACAGACTGTCAGATAGTTTGTCAGACAGACATACTGTCAAACAGACAGACAGACCAAAATTGTTCATTATTGCAGTGTTACCATTTGTAAAGAAAACAAAATGGCTCAACCCACACAGTTATTGGTGGGTGATATTAAAGCTGGTGTAATATACCTATTAAACTAATGGCCGATTTTAAAGTTTGATTTTAAATGTGAAAAATATTTTAAATAATTTTTAATACCAACTTCTGTTCACTTCAATGAAACTAAATCACAATTCGTGTGCATTTGAAATCGATTTAAGTTTTACAAACTACCATAAATGTTTATAACTGCTTGCTCTTCTTTTTGTTTAAAATAAAGCCTATAAAATTTGTATGGCTGTTGGTAACTCAAGTCTTTTCTATGAAAAAAAAGACATGTGGCACTCGGGGACTGCTGCGGTAAAGCTAGTGCATAGCATTTTTTATCAACTTATGCAATTATATTATTACGTTTTGTTTAATAACTCCGTTGTTTTTCTGGCAATACTGTATGTTAATGAAATCAAAATCAATAGCATACTTTAGGGGTTAACATACATGGGGCGATTTAAATACTTAAAAAACAAAAGACTTAAGAAACAAATTTAGTGTCAGGTTTTTTCGTTTCAAAAACAAAAGACTTAAGAAACAAACGTATCAAAATTTCTTGATTCGGTCGCCTCAAAGCCCGCGATAGAAGATATGCAATAGCTTAAAAAAATGGTACATCTCCATGTAGAAAGTGAACTTTGGTAATATTTTCCTAAAAATGTTTTGCTCTCTAAAAGGGTGGTGTGTTTCATTCTAAAAAAAATCACCCTCAATCATGGTGAAAGGCATTGCACTTTATACCCCTTATATATCGACAGTGTTGATAGTGCGCTGTTAAAAACAGGGCATTGTAGTTTTTCATAAATTGTGCGTTTTGCTATTCGATTTGAACTCTGCCATACTGAAGGCAACTAAAAAGACATCTGCGGAAATTTTATTCTACATACGAACGGTTCACCTAAAGAGCGAATTTTCTTTAATACGCAGTGCGATTCACTGGCATATCGACAAAAAACTGATGTGCTCTTAATGAAGAGCGTGTTAAACGTAAATAATGTCGGGTTTCGGGAACAAGCTTCCTGATTTCATTAGAACACGTACCGTTGTAGTAACGACAAAACAGTGAAAGACACACATTGCAACGACGCTCCAGTGACTCAATGGAGTTGGCTACCCCACTGTCACCGATAAGCCTCTTCCTCCTCTCCTGAGGCGTATTTGAATATGAGTATTTGTATTTTAGGATAAAAACAGATACAATATACTCATAAAAGGTATGTGAATTTGATACAACTTAAAACGTTACTGATCTATCAAATATACACAGATTTATCAAATATACATTATTATAATTCAAATAATATGCATGATAATATTGTGGAAACAAATATCATATCACAGTAAATTTAAATTTATCCAGCTGCTTTTACTTGGGAAGAAAGTACACTTTCCTTATTTTCTTTCAATTTTGTCCCATTATTTAAAATTGTATCATTCCTTAGGAGCCACCCATTCAAATTATACGGAGGAAACTTGACACTGCCGAAGATTATGCATGGAATTTGATATGGAATAATATACAAATGTTGGCAACACTTCTTAGTAAATAGTTTATCTATTGTTGTGTAAGTATGTGTGTGTGTGTGTGTATGTCTCACTATGTGGGTTCAATAGCCTTATCGTATTAATCACAAAATCTATGAAAATATTTATACGATAATAAACACACAATTATCTTAATAACAGCATTGTCGCTATTAAAATGTATTAAAAACACACGAATTATTCGATTAATTTTCGTATTGATGACACTCACAATTATCGATATGTTCACTTACGCACGTTCTATATCATTAATTTTCATTTAGTTTTTCGTTACAAGTTGTACTGAATTTCTATTTGGTCTCTCTTTAATAATATTTATAAAACTATTTAAGAAGTTTAAATTAGCGATCAATAGAAATGTGTAATTAAAGAAAAATAAGCATTGGTTTTAGCACTAATCTGTTATCAGATGCATTTCCATTGATCTAAATAAAATATTTTCTACAAAGTAGTACTATGAATTGTTGTTTTATTATTATTCCATCAAAATTTTTGTTGGCAAAATAATGAGACAAAATTCGTTCCCTTCAATATTACCACTTTGACTTTGTCAATAATTAAAAAATTAACAGAATTTGCAGAATTTTTTTTTTTTTTTATTTCCGAAAACAATACAGTGCGACCGATTATTGCAACACCCCTGATTAATGCAACATGCCACCTTTTTACATTAAAATCTTTACAAGTACAACTTTTTTAAGCAATTATTCTCGATTAGTTCAACTTTTTGTGTTTTATTAAGCTTAAGGTAATTTTCTAAACTTGTATGAAAAGGCTAACTCTGCATTTTTGTTGAAAAACCTTAACGTCATCTTGTGATTAAGGGGTATTTATATAATATTTTATTTACATTTAACAAAACTTTTTTCGTAGTCAATACAGCAAGCATAATCTACAAAATTTTAAATAAAAAACTTATAACAGAATTCTTTTATTAACTGGGTGTGTCAAAGTAAAGACGCAGTCATACACAAGTAGGAATGTATGCTTTATTTGCATGCTTTTAATTCCTCAACAGGTTTTGAAGTATTCTAAAGCTTTCATGTTGCAATAACTACCATACGGCTTTTTGTAACTGTTGTTTCTCTTTATAAAGTTTTGGCTTTTGCACTTCTTCTTCTTCTTCGTTAAGAGCACTTTACAGGTATTAACATTTCAACAAGAGCATTTTGGTCCCATTTTCATATCTAATCTTCAAGCTTACATGCATACTCTTGGCAAAAAAAGGAAGAATAGTAAGGAATTTTAGCAAAAATCATGTTGTATGTATGTATGTACAAAAAAGGATGTCTTACTACTATCGTAAGGAAATTGATATACATACCCTTTTATAGGATACAAGTATTGCTAAGTTTTATTTTCTAGTTCAGTAAGAGTAGTAATGAGTAAAGTGATTTTGAATATCTTTTACCTTTACGCAAACCACTCTGAAACTAATATCAAATAAAATTCTTCTCAAAAATTTTGTATACAAGATTTTACAGAAAATACGGCAAATGTGATAGTTCTTTCGCTTCAAAGATGAATATAAATATGTAAATATTTATGGAATATTAATATTAAAGACCTTAACATACACGTGCAATACTTCGTTAAACCTTTTTTTAATTTCAGTTAACGCTACAAAAAGAAATGTTTTTTTAATCTCTTAGATAACACATAAAAAATATTTAACTCTGGTTGAAGTAATCCATAGTTCAAAGAAGAAAAAATACCAATCTTGTATAACTATTATAGTGAAACCTTTCAACCTGTGGTAAAGAATATAAAAATACCAAGAAGCTTTTAAGTTCTTGTTTAGACGATGGGAATACATAAAAATCATTTATTCATGCGAATAGAATATCAAAAATTTATGCTCAAGAAACAAGATATAAAGTATGTGAAAATAAAAAGAACAACACACTTTAAATTTCCCTCGAGTAAATTTTATGCATAAAAAAATGCAACCTACAACACAACTGATAGCTTTGCTGTAAATTATTTGGTTGCGTTGAACATTAAAACTGAATAGAAAGCAGGCCTTCTTTAAGGCCTAGTTATGGATCTTATAAGGTTTTAATATTTAAGAAATTAATATTACTTAGGGAACTTACTTTTGGGAACTTTAGAATAACCAATCAGAATTATAGAACGTATGTTCGTTCGTATGTTCGTTTTTACCACTTATGAAGGTGGATAGAAATTGGAAAAGAATATCAGGTTAGGTTAAGTTAGGAAGGGTAGTGTTAAATATACATCCACTCGGAGACCCAATTGGATCCATTGTGCTTCCCTGCATTTATAATTTATTGACTAATTAGTCTCCTTACTGTCCAAGGAGAAACAAAGAGCGGTTAACATCCATCATTCAGCCATTTAATTCCCATGATAAATCCCCTGATATCCTCAAGTTTGCACTTCGCGATATCACTAATGCCCTAATGGAAACGTCTGCTCAGCCATTTTTGCAGCCTTGGGCAATGACAGATGCTATGCTCTATAGCTTCTGGCTCCTCTACATCCCCACACATCCTACAGAAATCAGGAGTTCCATTTTCCCATATGCTGGTCCTAGCTCTAACCGGGCAATGGCCAGTCAAGGCGCCTATTCATACCCAGCAATAGATCAGATTTACCTGAGTCTAGTTCTGTCCATATGGACCTAGAGACTCTATAATCTTCTCTATTCCTCCAGGAATGGTTAGTTCTGCTAATTCTCCAATTACTGAGTTCCCTATAGTAGTAACCGATTGGAGGTTTAGCCGCCCTGTCACTAAAGAATATCCAACAGAAATCAAGCTCAAGAATTTCTTTTTTGTAATATTTTTTTATTAAATTTTAGATGCTGAACAATTTTCGTTAAGATTGAAATCCCCTACTTCTTCCAAATTCGTGTGCTTTATAATTTAACATATTGTTGTTTCACTCTATAGTAGGGTTGTTCACGTTAATTTATTTGACACTGACTCTGTTACAAAACAATGACTGTTGATATTTATTTTCTTTTTTTTTTCTTTTCAAAAACGTCTTTCTATACACTCCTTAAAAAGCCAAATAATTCGTTTACTAAATTGAGATATTAATTGGTGGCATAGCTCGCCATGCTGCTAGAACCAATTATATAAAGATCTGTCTGCAACATAAAGCCCTCCGACTGAAGCATGAACGAGTAAGTTATCATGACTCTTTATTAGTCACTGCAGACTATAAGAAGTGTGGGAGTACTATACGAAGTTTCAGCAGCAAGACCTGAGGAGACACACATACTACTCCTGCCAAGGTATTCTATGATCCCTTGAGAGAATAAAATCAACATTTATACATTGATGGTATTTTATTTCTGGACATCGGACGGTGGTGTTGGTTAACTACTAACCAAACTATGACCTAAGACCTGGGTTTGATCTCTGGTCAGAGCAAGTCATCAACATTATAAATTTCTCTAATGTGCATTAGTGTAGCATTGTAATAATTGTTGTTGAATTCCACTGTGGAACGAATTCAGGTTAGCAAAAGTTAGGTCGATTCTGAGAGTGAGGGGTGAAAATAGAGGCTAAATTAGAAGACCCGTATCGCGGCGTTTGTTTATGTTAGTTCGAATTTTTTTTTTAATCGACCTTCGAACTTTGCAGTCAAATGCCGATTTTCAGCATATTGTTTATATGGTTTTTGGGTATAACTCGATATTTGATATTTCTTAAATCTGTAAAAGCCAAATTATTGCTAGAGACCTGTGCAACAATTAAAATTTTTTTTTAAATTTTATTTAGAAAATTTTTGTGGTGCTTATGAAGCAACATGTTGGAATAATTATTTATTAAATGCTCATAAATGCACCTTAGCGTATACTTACTATGATCGTACATTAAATACTTCAATATTAATCATACGCTCCATTTATAGAGTGTCACAACTTTGAGTTGGCATCACTGCTTTATTTGACTGGAAGTGTTAGTACTCCGATCAATTTGTACTTTTTGGATAGCAATCATATGATCAAATTATTCCCTCTAAGGGAAGCAATCACCTTCTTCTAAGACTTCAAAGAAAGTTGTTTGAACACCATGGTGGCCAGTGCAGGAGCTCCTGCGAACAAAACATTAAAGTTATTACTCTCGCTTTGTTCCAGAACCGAGAATGCGAAATGCTGTATTGCGACAGCGACATATAAAGTCATGCCAGCTACTGTAGTACATGTTTTGCGATTCGTAAGAAAATTCATTGTTGTCACTGACATAAATTTTGATTTATAGTGGATTTATTAGAGAGCTAGATATGATACTGCTTCTGTTGGGCAAAGTTACATTCACCGAAAATTTTACAAAGCTGAATAATTTATCTCTTCCATTATATCCCGAAATCTTTGTGAAGCTAATGTTGAGACCTTATTCGTTAAAAAGGTGTTTCTGACCTGAGAAGAGAAGACAACAAGATGTCCAAATTTTACAGTAGTTGTTATCAACTGCTGCGATTGCTGCGCACTCAAAGCATTTTAAAAACACGTTAAGTTTTCTTTTCTTTTGGAAGAAAATTTGTTCTTGTTATCTAACGAAATAGTTATCTAACTTAGGCCATAGTTAAAAAGGCTCCGCATATAGTTCCTTTACCTTTTGGTGGCTTTTGCAAAGCATTTTTGAATTGTTGTCTTAATAATGTTACGGGAAATATGCAGACATCAGCAAAAATAAAATAAATTAATTTACACCTGCTCATGGTTATGAATATGACAATAGTAATCTTTATTCTGTTAATGTGTGAATAATAAATGACAACAGTTTTTTTCTGTGGCAATAAGTCAAATCTGCTTAAATCGACATAAGCTAAATTTTGTGTTAATATCATCCGTTTATTCTCCATACTGAAAGGCAAAGCTAGACAAAGTTTAATTTTTTTTTTTTTTGTAGGATTTTTGAGGAACTCTTTGCTTTAAGGGGCAGAACGTCTATTGTACACAATAACAAACTTAACAATACGGTGATTAACATTAAATTGAGTGTCAAAACTATTTTCACACCTACAATCTTACATCAAAATATAAAATCGTACAGTTAACCATAACTTTTTTTCTATTTAGTTTTATGACTTTTAAAAAAATTCGTTATCCAGTTGACAAAAAGTTTAATTTTATTTAAAGCAGCATGTGGGGAAAAGGTAAAAGAACCATTAGATTTGGCTTAAAAAAAATTATAATGGCGGTATTTAGTGTTTGGCTCACAACAAAGCTGTGTGTTTCGTTGCTGGATTTTAGCAAAAAGCTACAATATTTTGCATTTGCACTTTCTCCAGAATATTTGCACTAAAATCAGAATATCACCATTGTGTTTTTTAATAGCATTGTTTCCAATAATACTATTTATATTTAAAGTTTTATAAGCCCCTGTGTTTTCTTTTTTTTTTTTTTTCTTTTTCTTTTGTATGCTAATGACTTCATAAGAAATTACTTGTTTCACTAACACACAGTTATTTGTACGTACGTAAGAATGTATTCTCGTATACCCAAAGTTGATGTAAATTTACGTGACTTGTATGGAATATTAGATGCCCCGTTCAAGAAATCTGCTTACTAAAAATAAAAAAGAAAATGTTGAATTTAACTAATCCCGAATTATGGGTAAAGAAAAAACTTTGCTTATATTTTCATAATTTTTTTGTTAAAAAATAAAAATCATAAAGATATTGCCTGCGATAGATCAGAGATTGACGAAAAATATTTCACCAACTTAAGACGATTTGCAAAGTTAGATATTAAATAATAATAGCAAATCCTCTTTAAGTGTATTTTGGTTGAAGTAACTTCACTTCGCGATAATTTAAAGTAAATTGCAAAAAAATAATATTTTTTCAATATGAATAGATAATTTTTTAAACGAAACACTGAAAGAAATACCGTTCGTAAAGGGAATGAAATCATTGTGTTAACACATTTACATAAATACAACGATACATTTAATTAGTGACATGAAACATTGAATTGTAGTGATGAAACATTTTATAAACGATATGTTGTTCGATATATCGTTCGGGAATTGCCGGGAAAAATGTATGTATAAGAAAAATAAGCAGATTCATAACGAATAAAAATTAGTTGTTGTGTTGTTTGTATAAGTGTTTTAAAAACCATTTTGCGCGTGTTTTAGTAATTCCCATTTCTTATTTGGCAGTTCATGTATGAGTAGATGAGTTTTGAAACTTTTCAAAAATAATGGCAAAGATCTACTGATCTATATATACATTAGCTAATCATAACAAATAAATTAAATTTTTCTTAAAAAAATTATCAGAATCACAATGTGAAGCGAAGTTGCAGAGTTTAAAAACATTTTGCAAAATTTCACTTACTTTGAGATATGACTATTTTGCAATAAATGAGGTTTATTTATTTGATAAACATTTATTTTATTAAATAAATTTCTAATGCTACCCAAATCTTTTGCTTATTGCAGCTCCATTTAAGAGAATACGACTGATTAATTCGAACACCGCATACAAATTTGTTTCTTGTCGTTTTCTTAGAACAAAATACAATTAGAATCAAAATTTTAGATAAATATGTTAATGTGTGTATAGAGATTGTTGGTATTACATCATGTATGATTGCCCTTATTTATACTAGAATCTAGATACACATGTATGTATGTATGTATGTATGCTGAAACCTTACATAACGATATACATATGAATGGAAGTGCGTGATTTACTATAAATGTAGGTATGTATGTATGGCTGTTGTAATACTGTTTCTGCTGAGAGCATTAAGGATACTAGGAAATTCCCATTAGAATGTGTGCCTAAATTTTAGGTTTTAGAGTTTAAAAGTGATTTATTATTCCTTCTATCAGTAACGATTTATCAGTTAAAATTTTCATTCGTTATAAAAAGAGGATTTTTCCAACTTAAGTTGAATTAAATCCAAGTCGTTTTCACAAAATTCTTGTGATTTCCTGGTTTTTCCAAAAACAAAGCAATAAATTTATAACGAAAGGGATTTCAAAGAATGTCACTAAATAAAAAAAGCAAAATAACCTAATTTTTTCGTCTATTTATTATACGAAATAATACGTGATTTTCCACTTGGAAAAAAAAATTTATTTTTAATTTTACGGGATACTTGCTATGATAAAATCAAAAAATTAAATTTATGGCGTTTCTTTTCTCGATTTCAATGGTCTTTTGAAGTTAAGTTATGAATTTCTCGTCGAACTGAGTGATGTTTAATCAAAAAAACTTTAATTTGTCAGGCTTATACCATGTTCAGACATACGTTTTTATTGTACAATTAGGAAATTTATTCAATTTAGATGTTAATTGTGCTCAATTTACCATACAAGGCCTCAATAAGTAAAATGTGGAATTAGTACTAAATTATATTACTAATTGCGTAAAATACGAAATGCAACCCTTGTCCAAAGGTACGTTTACTGAAAAGTATGTTCAACGGAAGGAAAAATTCGTTACAATGACAAATAAATAAATAATTATTATAAAAAATATACATACTACATCCCAGCAAAAAATAATCAAGTTTTTGGAAGCAGTACATACTTTTTCTGCCTTAAGAACGTGCTTCATATTAAGCATATAGTATGTATTATCTTAACAAATGCAGAAATGTATGGCAGAAAATGTAAAATTTGTTGATAACTTTATTTAATCAATGTAGAAACAAAAACAAAAAACACGCTAGCCTTACGCTAGTGCATACTAGAAAGCACTATTGTAAGGCAGTGATTAAAATTTTAAATTTTACGAAGTGTAACGAACATAATAAGACGACAGTACGAATGTTTGATATTGTTTTCGTTCCATGAATTTACTTCATACTCACTGCTCTGAAATAAGCACTTATAACGAAATGCTCCAAAGTGGGACATCGCGAACAAATATCATGCCATACGTAAGCAGGTTTGTAAGCTAATATCACCTGATATTCCCTTACAACCGTGCTTACAGCACGAAGCAGTAATTTTTTCTGGGATGTAAATACAAAACTAAAAAATTTTGTAGAAATATCAGATTATTATTTAATTTTCCTTAAAGTGTTATTTTACACTCAAAAACCGATCACACGGTCTGCAAGACTTCGACATTTCTATTATAACATGACAAAATGTCTTTTAAAACAGAATTGTTTTCCATTTTTTATATCTCTATAAATTTAAATTTTAACAAAAGCAATATTTATTTTTCAGCTGTCAAAAAAAAAAAAAAAAAACACTAATTGAGTAGGTATGAACAGTAAATTTAATTGCTCAATTAAAACTAAATTTACAGAATTAGTGGTTAGCGCGTTGACTACTAAGCAAACAATGACTTGGGGCCTGTGTTCAAACCTTGGCAAGATCTAGTCAATCAACATCATTAATTTCTCTAATGTAAATTAGTGAGACATTGTATTAATTGTTGTCGGACTATTTAAGTGAGGAAGGCATAGCACTGGTCACTAAAAAACGGTTCCGACAGCGATTGATGCTATCCAAGCTACTGTACACAACATCGCAAAAAATAACACGGTATTACATTCTTTTTTTCTCAATTAATTTTTTATAAATGTAATTATTATTTTTAAATTATTATTATTAAGCTTAAGTTCAGTTTTTTTGAATTAATGAAAATTCATCAGCGTTCGTTCGTTCATTTTTACAACTTATGTAAAGCGGTTACTAATTGGGAAAGAATATTAACTATGTAACCAAGTTTTCAACAGAAAAAGAATAGGAGAATTTCGAGTAATTTCTTTTTATTCAATTTTTTACGTGTTGAAACAATTTTTGGTTAGCATGAAATTCCCTATATTACTGATTGGTCATTACAAGTCATACTTTGCTTAGTAATCAACGCGCTAACCACTTACAACAACACCACAGAGGAATGAATTTCTTGCACGTTGCCATTTGAGTTTTTTTTTTTTTTTTTTTCTTATGTGGAAAAGTAAATTACATTTGCTACGTTTTTGTAAATTAACACAAATTTGTTAACGACAGACAATAATTAAATAATAATTAAAACTGTATATATTTATAAAATTAGAAATTATTAAAAAAGTCTACTCACCAATTTTTAACAAAAATTTAATTGAAATTATTAAACACCCTGTAAAACAAAAATAAAACAAAAATTTAATGAACAAAAAATTAATACAAATAAAATAAAAATTAATATGAAAAATAATATTAAAGAATTGAAGATTATTTTATATGAAAACTAGTTTTTAATTTTAATGAAATTAATCATAAATTTTTGTAAATGAGTCAGTTGCGCTTTTATGCGAAGTTCGTTGTAGTGATTCCATACTTAATTGCTTAAAATTTGGAGAAATTTATCAAACGTTCTTAACGGTTGATTAAATCCAAAAAAAAAATAAAATTCGAAAAAATATAAGTGTGCGTGGCGCTTTTTATATATACATAGAGCAACATCAAGTAACTAATGCATATGCGTTTTTCTCATTTTTATATTGGCTTTTAAGAAAAAGTATGATCAAAAGGACAAGTGGGCGTGGCACCTATCAAATAATAATTTTGATATATATTATGAACTGATGTAGTAAATGACTTGATATATTTTTTGCGTTAATCCGTTGATTTAGAACATTATCCAAAAAAAGAAACAGAATAATAAAAGTGGGCGTGGCAACTTCCTTTATATAAAAGCTCATTTAGAAAATAGAACAACTTTGGATTTCGAACGACTTTGGATTTGATTTGGTTCCACGAATTTCCGCTTCTCTTCTAGCTGGTGACGGCCTTTGGGTGTAGCAATCAAGTGCAGATCTGATAATTTCATTTATAGGCCTGCGTATTTTATGGCTAATCCAAAACCACTTACGACGTTTTATCTGTAATTAATTTGATTCACATTTATTCATGTATAGAAACTGTAAACGCGTTACCCATCGTGGCCAAAATATTCGCAAGTTTTTGATTTAAGCAGCTGTTCACGAATGTTTAGTGCTTTGAACGAGAGAATTAGGGTGGTGAAGGCTGGTGCTTCATGTGAAACAGCTGTTAAGTTGTACTTATCTTACGCTGCAGTTAAATAGTCTTAGCTTTGTGTCCATAGCGATATTGTTAGCAGGCCACACCGTCTGTTTAGTGAGAGTGGAAATTAATTATACAATGGGAAAGAATATTTTTGGACTTAATTATGTAAGAAACTTAAAACTTTGTGTAATTCTTTACAAGACAAGAGCGTTCGGATTGTAAATATGGGTGTGGCATCTCTTACAAATGCGAAATATTTCGTTTGTATTTATATGTATGTATGTGCTTCTAAGGATTTTAATAATTTAAACTAACTAAACAAATATGAGAAATATTTTACATTTTAAATTTAAATTTAAATCCACATTAGATCGCCACAAAAAGTTTGTGAGGCACCGAAGCATGCCTGGTCTTAGCAAGTGTATTATAAATGCCAATTATTTTAAAGTTTAAGTAAGAAGTTTTGTTTTGTTTTTCTTTAGTTTAGGCCAGCTGTTAAATGTATTTCATTTTTAATAATTCATAAACTTAGTCAATTTATTTTCTGTTGTTGAAATATTTTTAATACGTTAAGACATCCCACTGTCAAAGAAATATTTTACTTATTATATATGTATATATACCTACACCTAACGAAACGTTAATAATAATAAAAAAATATTTAAATCGAACGTTATCTGACTCATGCTCTCATCTGATGGAAAAATATTGAAAAATACCTTTAGGTATTAATTTTGTTTTATGTTTTTTTTTATTTTCTTACATTAAGTAGATTTTTCCCATTTTGTGAAATTCTGTATTAAAAAAGAAAAGTAGGCCAAACCACACACAAAATCTAAAACGGATTTGTGTCTTTTACATACACAAAAAAAAAACAGACAGACAGACAGACAGACATTTTATATTATTCTCTTTTTTTTTCTCCGTGCATAAGTACTACAACAATGGCTTTTCTAATTTATTTTTTGTTCCAAAATAGCAGTAACAAAAAAAGAAAAGAAAGAAAAAAAACTCAAGCACTTAAAGTATGAGTGTGTAACTTTTTGTGGCAAGGAATGAACACAAACAAAATATGTAAAAACTTCTTTAACCACAATATTTACAACAGTGTGACAACACGCCTAAAAAAATTAGGCGGGGAATTATTTGCTATCGAATGCAAAATAGTGTATAATATAAAAATAAAGGTGTCACAGGCCCACTTAGCCTCCAGTTCGTAAGTCATTGTTAGTAATGACATTATGACACCTTTTGGAATGACACAAAGCCCTTGAAGATTTTATCAGATATCACCATCGTGTATTTAAAATTAACAACGTCTTGCAACTCTATAACAATTGCTTTATTCGAAGTTAAAAGAGAATTCAATCCAAAACCTGCAAAGAATTAATTGCCTTCTCTAGGATGTAGAAGGATTACAAGCAACCATTCATACATCAACATATAAAAAACACGCAATATTTCGACCAGAATCTCATAAAATATACTAAACGAGTTGACCTTCCGTTTTATAGAAATTACACTTCTAATTGGGTAATAAATTTAAATAATTAAAATTTTTATTGAAACTTTTTTTTGCTTCAGTTTTAAACAGCGAAAAATATTTTATTTTCAACAAAAAAGTTTGAAGCAAATATTATTCTATTTTTCTATTTGTTTATTCATTTTTAACTATTCAGAAAATGTAAATTTAATTTGTATTTAAACAATACCTAATAGATAGTTTAATATTTATAGTTTTTATTTTATCGTTTAGCGGATAAACAACAAGAATAAAAAATAACCATGTGTTGTAACTACCAGCTGCACATGTGTTTGTGTAGCAAATTTTGCCTAAATTGTTTTTTTTTTTCAATTTTATATAAAACTAAATGCCAGTTGTAGATACATACATATGTATTAGTAGCGCAATTTTGTTTTAAATATACATAATTAACTTTTGCTTTCCCCCCAAAGCTTTTTGTATTGAGATCATCACACCAGTACAGTAACATTTTCAATAATTATTGAATTACAAATATTCTGACACAAAAATGTACAAAACTATAAATTATTGTTGGCGTTGTTATAGAATTTGAGGTGAATAAGAGGACTGGTTTTACAATGAATTGATTTAAATAATTCTACGAGGGTGTTTTGTAAAGTCTTTTTAAAAATATAAAAATTTTCACTGAGATACAAGAAGTACAATTCATTCTATAGATGTATGTAGATGTGTTACAGAATAACCTGACGTTGGGCTCTCTTAACATCGTCTACATTTTGTGTACACCACCACCCGCGAGTCGCCCCGTGGGGCAGAGAAGTATGACCTTAAGTATCATATGAGAGGGTAACTGATTATGCATGGACCTCCCACCAAGCGTAAACACTTTCGGGCTATCTAATCAATTGTTCTGTTCCGCTACAGCACATATAAGCTTCCTTTTTCGGCCAATCAGCCATTAGCAGTGGAAGAACATGGGCCTTTAACCAATACTTCTATATGCGATTTTGGTAGTAACTACAGCCACTACGTGTACTTCCGATGGATATCTCACCAATAACCGGTCACAAAATCATGCCACCATTGGGGGTAGCGGGATGCCCGCCAGTATATCCATCTCCAAGGAGATGAGGTATGACCAAGCACATCCCCAAGAGGAAAGAGTACGCACCTTACATCACATCGTGAAGGTGAAGGTGAAGGTGAAGGAAGGTGCTGCAATATAAAAGCAACACTTCTCTAACCAATAGTCGACATTCTTCGCTGGGGCTTAACGGCACCTTTGCTACCAGTGCATGGTTACTGGTCAAGTGTGTAAAGAGTACCCCTAGAAAGTCGCTTTCTATTTAATTTGGTCTTGGGCAGAGTTCTTAAGTGCCTTTTCATCTTCTACCAGACTAAAATTGGTTACTCTACTTCAGTTTATATCTTACATTCGTGGCCCTGTTGTTTCAGAGATTGGGTAGTAACATATAAGTTGTGAAAATTATATTGGCTGAAGTAGTTAGCGCGTTGACTACAAAGCAAACTATGACATAGGACCTGGGTTGAAACCCTGGTGACATCATTGATTGATAATGTTCCAAGATAATGTACAAAACATTGCCCTGCCCTCCTTCGTCGATTAGCAGAATCATCGGCGAAGTAAAACATTTAATAAAAATTACTGAGATATTTATTGTATCTACTTAACACCAGAGGCGCTGCAATAGTACTCTAAAAATTAATAAAACGTGCAATAGCAGAGTTGTAAAAGAATTAAGCTTTCTTCTACATTTTTAATATCAATCTTCTCTACTCTATTCCTTTCCGTAAGTTCTTTCACAATCCATTGAACAAGTAGGGGTCATCACATTAGTGCTGGTCTAAAAAAAGTTTTATGCGTAATAAGCCAAAGCTCGTGCCTGAAAAAGCCAATTATCCTTTTCCCCAGAAAGCACAGCATTAAGGTGTGCATATCAGCAAAATGTACAAACGTAACACCCTTATGATCTTTAGATGTAGACTTATTTTAACTAAAAAAAAGAGTTGCTCGAGAATGGTTTCTGCATGAACTCAATGCAGTGGTATAATCCAACTTTTCGTTACACAGAGAAGCCGAGGAGGCTTTAAAAGATGGCAAATATGTATGATTCCATTGGAAGGTTCGAAAGGATACCTGAGACAAAACTGCTAGCGATCAGAGTACTCTGTTAGTTAAATAGTTGCGAATACTTTATATACAGTTTTTAAATGAAAAACTATTCTTCATAAAGGAAATACAACAAAAAAACATCTGTATCTATTCTTTTAAAGTAGGAATTTCATATAAGGAAATCTTTTACTTTAAATTTACGGTTTTAATGAATACAATTGTTTCCTTCTTTTCTTACTTTTTTTTACAAGACAGCTGCGCACTATCAACTGTTTATGAAGAATAATAATATGAAAACTCTTATTAGTTTAAATTCATTGATATTCAACATATTTTTTTTTTTTCATAATAAAATTTCAATCTGAAAATTCAATTCCATAATTTTGTTCCACCTATTTTTAATAACTCATTTAAACATTTCATGCGACTTCCTTTCAATTGCTGACTAAACTGACAGCTACTATAAAATTCTAAAACAGTAGTAATTATTTATTATAAAATGACTGGGTAATCAATATGGCACCCTACATTCATTAGAACATCAACAAATAACTAACTAAAGAGATACGCTTATGTGTAGTACATCTCAGGGTGGTCAGTTGTTTTTGGTTTTAAGCGAGAAAAATTTTGTACCTCACCTAAAGTTAGTTATGACTGCAATAAAGCAACTAATTCATAAAAAATTGAAGGGTATACATAATGTTGCTATTGCCCCAAGTAATCATTAACCTGTATCGAAATGATGAATGAATTACACACTTGCATTTCATATACAAATTTATTAATTTATTTTTATTTAATTGCGATATAGAATTCAACACAACCGGTAGTATGTATTTCCTTTGTTTCTGTTTTGCCAAAGTTGTTGGCGAAAAAACTACACTTTCGCATTTTTAAAATACGTGGGGTTTGTTGTTGATTATTATTGTTTTATTATAAAGTGTTAAACAAATATGGATTTGTTAGAATATATTTTGAATATTTCTTTGGCAAACATAATAAACACACACACACACACACATGGCGGTAGATAGAGCGTCCATTTATTGAATCAGCAGCAATTATAAGTTTTTTTTTTTCATTAAACAAATGCTTAATTAAAACAATTTAAAACGACTTTGTGTGATAATAAAAATAGTATTATTTTCCAAAAATAAAATAATTTAAAGTGAAATATTTTATATCTCCGAATTTTTCGATGTCAGATTAGTAGACTATTTTGATCGTTTAACAACGAATATGACTGTTAGATTATGGATATATAGGGTGTTTTTTATAGAGTGTCACAACTTTGAGTTGGCATCACTGCTTTATTTGAGCACCGATTTAACGGCTGATAGTTGCTTTTTGCTTAGTTTGCTTTGAAACGTGCAAACTGTTGAAATCTTTAATCAAAATAATTCTTCTATTCGTCAAACTCATCCTGAAGCGGGCGTTACATTTGATTTACTCAAAGAAACTTTTGATGAAAAAATAATTTCACGTAATGGCCCAATTAATTGGCCACCAAGATCGTGTGATTTACCCCATTATTTTAGTTTCTTTGGGGTTATGTTAAGTGACTTGTCTACGTCGATAGACCACAAACATTTGGCGGATACATGGCAGAAATCATATTTAAACATTAATTTCATAACATTTTCTTTTCAATAAAGTCCGTTTCATTGATATTAAAAATATATTTCCTTGTTTTATTATGATTTAAATTTGTCTCACTCTATAAAAAAACACCCTTTACATATTAAGAAAAATAAACTGACAGCTAATTAACACTAAGTTTTTTAAACTTTGTACTATTCTCCCCGAAAAAACAAATTAAATGTTATAAAATTTTATATTATTGTTCTCCATACGATTCTTAGTAAGAGAATGCATGAAAAAGTTACCCACAGTTTTGTGTACGATTTTATAATGATTTATTCATGTACATATGAAAAGTATGTACATCAATATAAGTTCGAATCATAATTACGTTTATCCGTAATAAATAAAAAATAATAATAATTTATTTATGTGAAAACATCATGCCTAATTATCTTGAAGTTTCGCAAACGTTTCACGCATGATATCTCATCGTATCTGTAACGTGTCATTGACAATGTGAGCCGTTTTTTTGAAAGTGGCACAAGTCACTTTTTTTGTTTATTGCAAATTTTTTACAAATGAAAAGATACCGTTCAATTTTATTTAGTGTTGCCATAAATATCGAGTTAATATTTTTGAAAAAGTGACTTATGACACTTTCAAAATAAACGGCTCATATATCACAGTCTTTCATCCATCATCGATGATATCTTGAAAACAGGGTGATTCAACTAAATCACTTTGACCAATTAGCATAAAAGTATATTGTGATATAATCTTATCTCCTTTTCAAATACAAAATTGTGGAAATTGTAACCCATCTTGTGCAAGGCGAATTCAATACCAGGTGGCCTCGTTAGCCAAAATTGAGATCAGCTGTGAATCTGAGCTGTCAAAAACTGATTTTGTTTAAAAGTTGGGTTAACTTTTTTTTATTGTTTACAATACATAGTGAAGCAATAGTGAATTAAATTGGAAAAATAATAATAAAAAAAACAATATAAATTATTGAGAAGTACTCGAATGAAATGTTATATTTTCCTAACAATAAATTATTTTTTCCACCTTTTTTTGTAGGGTTTTTATCACAGTGGTTGGTTTCTTCAAATTCTGGTATTTCAGGTAACTTGCTCAATATTTTTGCTGCTATTAAATGTTCTTCTCTTGATACTTTTATTGGTTTCGAGGAAGCTGTTTTAAAACCAGTGATGTTGCTAGATCCAGCGATTTCCATTGAGATCTCAGGTGCTCTAAAATATTCAGCGCGATTTGGCGATTTACTAATAGAATCTTCTACAACATTCACCGTTATATTATGCTTGGTATGGACATTATTTTGTTCCAAAAGTTTTTCCGTGTTAATGCAAGCAAATATCATCTTCGTTCCAATCATCTAAGCGACTATTGTCTAAGCAGTAGAAAAATAAACAAAATTATAAATTGATGCCATTATTTATTTTTATTGCATTCAGACATTTTTTTGCATTTCACCTTTTAGTTTTCTAATTAAATATGTATTAAGTTTCTACATTTTCAATGTACATACATGCCTGTAGTTATAAAAAATTATTTCCTAATACTAAGCATAGTTACTTAAAATTTCAATTTTAATTTATTAAAACCCGTTAATTACCTTCTTTATTAAACAAAGTATTCCACTCGGGAATATTAAGAACATCCAATTTTCGCGTTCTGTTTCGATTTGTATTCGTTACAGTTTCTTCAATATTTTCGTCGTCCATCAATTATTCTTTACAAGGAAATCATCAAAAGAATCGCACGAATCATAACGTGTCATGGTAGGAGGATATATTGAACGAAGAGTAAGTATATCGTTTAGAAGATCTTGCACATTAACTGAAACATTTTCCTGGCTTTTCGTTGATAAACATGAATCTATTGGTTTTTGCATTTGCTGTTCATCTGATTAACTTTGTTGTGACTGATTTTGTATGTAATATTCCGATAAATTGAGAAGATTTTCACATAAATGTTGTGTGCTGCTTGCATTTGTTACCTCTGATTGTTCGTTAAGGTTTACAACCAATGTAGCATCTTCTTGTATAGATAAAGAGGAAAAACTATTATTATCGTCATCGTTTTCTGACGCTTCTCTTGTAGTATGTGGTCCAAAGAGTTGGTTTAAATTTGTTTTGCACTATTTAAGAACTTACGACTATAAGTCTTTAGAGGTTTTCTTCGCAGGCGAAATTCTGGTGTATACTGTAAAAAGGGCTTTTCTATAATTTGTCCCTCACGAATAGGAGATTCAGAAAACTCCTTTAGTATGGAATTAGCTAGCACCATATTATCGTTTTTATCAGGAGTTAGTTCATGTTCTACCAATTTAGCATTATATTGCTCCCCGGGAGTAACGATATCCAACATTTTTTCTGCTTGATCACAACAATTAATAAGTTCTGATTCTGTTATTAGAAATGAGGAACTTCTTAATTCACTATCTGTTTTTTTGTTAATCTTTCTTTTAATAAAGTTTACATCATAGACTATACAAAATATTCTGTGTTTTACATTTTAATGTTGAATTTTATACCACACATTGACGCATTTGTTTTGACAACTCAGATCAAGGCGAATTCTTTAATTCGCCTTGCGACTACCTGGTGTTAATTCGCCTTGATCTTGTGGACACAGCACTATATAACTATTCGTCCTGCCTAAATATATTTGAAACAAGAGACAAAGAAAATAAAACCTCTTTTTGAAAATTTCTTTAAACTCTGAATTCAGAATAAGAGGAAACGGAAAATCTATATGGTCATTTATAATTAATATATTAACAACATTAAAATATTTAAAGTACTTAATCTTCTTCAAATATTGTTTCCTTTATCCTTTTATTTTCATCAGCACACAACAAAAAGAAAAAGTTTTGATAAATTTTTGCCCAGAGAAGCATTTGGAAAAATCCTTTTATTTTTTGGTTGGTTTTTGCGGTTTTATACTCATTTTATGTGATGATAGTTCTCAAAATACTCATGGAAAATCAAGTAGCAAAAGTTTGTTTGCTAAAGTACTTAGCTTTAAGGCGAGGCAGAGTCTTAAAAGTTTTTCTTAAAGCTCAACAATATGAAAGGAAACAAACTTTAATTGTGAGGAAATGTTATGTGTGAATCACGAGTTTTACACAACTTTGAAAGTGCTGTTGTTACCACGAAATTAATGTGCCATGCAACGTTAATATAATGAACTTATATTATAAACAATTTATGCTATTTATGTTTGTGCAGGAAAATACTTTTAAAATTAAAACAAAATCTCCCTTTTGAAACTAATATTTCTGATAAAAGTTTAAGTCGGAAAAGAATGTGTTGAATTTTTGTGCATAAAGAAAACATAAAAGTTATTATGAACTTGAAAGATTTAATTGCATATTAGCATGAACATATCGTTACCGTAACATATATAACCCTACAAAAATTATTGGAGTGCATGGTCCATTTTAGATAAAAGGAGTAGTTTTTGGACTACTCCTATGTAATGCAGCCGTGGACCATTTCATTTGTACACAAACATTTAAATACCATTTAGCAACACTAAAAATGTTTGGAGTTAAATTAAAACTGTTACAGCTCCCCTGTTTAAATTAAAACAAATACATGGAAGCTTAAAGAAACGCAGAAAACTTTTGTTTCAATAGGAATTCAATTTGATAGACTTGTATGATATTCGAGGCATTCTAGGGTCTATGCTACCAACAGTGAGTTCATAATATACATATGAATTGAATGATTTCGAAATTAACCCCTGTGAGAGCTCTATAGAGTAGAAAAATAGAGTAGTTTCGAAACTAATCCCTGTGGGTACACCTTTGATTAGTAACATGGAGTAGTTTTTGGGATACGTGGTCCAGCCCTAGGACATCGCAATGTAAATTGGACCATATTTTTCCCATACATTTGGATTAGTTTTGGAGTAGTCCTACTCCATTGTGGAGTAATCCATACACTCATGTATGAACTAGTCTCATTTTTTGTAGGGAAAGAATCTAACTCCTTTTAGCTTTCAAATCGCGTTTTTTGCTTAGGGGCTGTGCACATATTACGTATCGCTGTATAAAAATACCTCCCCCCCCTTCGTAACGGTTTTTACTAATTTTTCAGTGCAAAATTCCCAATCCGTAACAAATCTTTAACCCCCGTGGAGCGTTACATAATATGTGCACAGCCCTTTACATAGATCATTTAGAGTTTTACCTGTCGAAATATGATAAATACGCGATTTGAACAAAATAATCAGTTAGGGCCTTTCTATATTAAGGTAATAATATGTACGGAATGTGTATATACTCGTATACGAGTTGTAATTAGATGCGTGACGTCAGAAACTTTTAAAGTCCTCTCGAAACCAATTTGGTTAAAATGTAGGAAGATGATGTTATAATAGGTGTTTGCGTAATTTCCGCTTGCAAACTGGTGACAATGTTTCAAAAGCTAAAACCATTTTTATGTATTCTCCTTTTTTGATGTTTTTTGTTTAGAAAATGCACCAATTATCTTAAAATTGCATTAACAATTGTGAAATGTGAAAAAAAAAAAAATGAAATCTCCGTGCAAGACAAGCTGAGTGTCAAGTTGTTGAGGACAAGATGGGGCGACAATGTCTCATATTTTGTCTTCTACCATACTTTGTTAACAACAAGTTGATCAGTAATGCATTAAATATTGTGGTCAATAAAACTATGTTGAGAGCTATATTAGCGACAATCGAAGAAAATATTGTTTCCTATCAGCCTCTGATGAGGACATGATTAGCGACACTGTCTTAGATTTTGTCCTCAATCACAATCTGTTGAGAATAAAATCATTACCAATGTTATTCAGTGCTCCATCAGTTTCTGTTCAGCACAAAGGTGATCAACAATATCTTACATTTTAGTTGTAATAAAATTTATTGAAGACAAGCTGGGCGGATTTGGTCTAACTTTAAATTAATTCCACGCGTACACTTTCAAAATGTCGATTCAGTTGCATTTTTAGCCGAAGATTTTAGCAATACGTATGTTTTTAATGTTTAATCCTCCATTTATAAACCGATATTCATTATTTTTTTTTTAAACGGTTTTATTTGCAGTTTGGATGTTCACTTTTTTTTTAGAAAAGTGGGTGGCGCTAACGGTTTTATTTATGAACCGACATTAAATATATCGTTGTCTTTGCGTTTGAAAATTTTCACTTTCAGTTTGATCAAATTATTTGTTCGAAAATCGAGGGGTGGCTGTCCGCCCCCACCTCTAAATTTTTAAATTCGTGTAAGAACTTCATTTTTAGATGGGGTTTCAAAAATTTGTTTGTATTTAACAAATTCTTCCTGCTTTTTGCATAGATCCCATAAGTTGCCTTTTCATGTAACTATACTATATATGGACCGATTTTTAAATTGTACGCTTACAGTTTGGTCCTATTAAAAGGAATGTGGTCGCATAAAACATTGATCCACTATTTAAATGATAATCTTAGTCTGATTCTGGAAGGATATAAAAGCGTCGAAATAGCTGAATAGAATAGAAGCATTTATTTAATGAAGATTTAGCAACTGCATTCTTAAGGATGGGATTTTTTTTATTATACTTTCACTTGTTTTAATTATAAAATTTATTTAAGATATCTTGAAAATTAATTACGTATTTGAAAATTTTTAATTTATATAATAAATAACCACTGTCTATTTGAGTGTTTCGCCATTGGCAGAAGTAATATAATGCAATATTTATAATTGCAACCAATTTAGTGACGTGTGCAACAACAA
Source organism: Lypha dubia (assembly GCA_947311025.1). Lineage (NCBI taxonomy): Eukaryota > Metazoa > Arthropoda > Insecta > Diptera > Tachinidae > Lypha > Lypha dubia. Next base: position 21,534,303 of record OX371260.1, on the reverse strand, counting down.
ATGTATCCAAACATCTAAGTTGATAGCAGCACTATTAATATCAAGACAAACTGTGTTATATTTTTAATATACACAATTGGCTAAAATGACTGTCGAATATTGTGGGAAGTAGGACAGCACCATGCAATACTTCTCAAAATAGATTTCATTATAAAGTCGATCATTTTGTTTTTACATCCAATGTTTTGCTTTCACGGTAATAATTTTTTAGCATTATTCCAGACTTTTTTCCATACTTTCCAGATGACTTAAAATTATCTTTAAATATTTAAATTTATCATCTTCCTAGAAAATAAACGGAGAAAATAGACGAGTAGAATTAATAGAAAAAAATTGCTTTTAAACCAAGAAAAATTTCAGTTTCAATTTTTATTGAATTATAAGTAGATTTTTCAAAGGGTTGTGAGTTCTAATATGAACTTGTAACAGTATATGCAAAATTATAAAGCTTGTGTATGTATTGAGTACTATGTGTGTGTTGTTGTGAAAATTTTCTTAATACATAAGGAAAAATTATGGTTTACAGTCATACCAATACACAAAAGTGGATGATAACATTTCAGAGTCTATTAAATCAGTATTGGATTTTATAAAATGTAAATCATTTTGTCATACAGACTTATTGTAAGCCCCTATGGTAGGTACCCAGTATAGATATCGAAGTTTGCACAAATTTTTAAACTTCAGCTTTTGAATCTGGTAAGGATGCCAGCCAATAGTTTAAGCCACTTTTATTTAAATGTTGGATGTTGCGTTCATTTGTACTTTATTTGTGTAGAAGTCTCGGAATTTGCTAACTCTCTTTTTTGCGAGGCTGCTGTAACTCAGGACAAGCATAATTTTTATCCATCCAAACATTCGTCATACCTCCTGGAACCAAGGTGACGCGCCGTTAATCTCAGAATATTCTATCATGATTTCAGTAATCGTACGATATATGCTAAATATTTATAAAGTTCAAATCTGTATGTGAAAACTTTCATTTCATTTACTCCGCCCTCTTGATGAACACTTTTTACCCCAAACCAATAATACTGGTAAGACTACTAAATTGTATTCGTATTTCATATTATGTGATGTAAAAGTAAATTCATTTATTTATATTTGAGTGGGTTTCTGGTTTATTCGCAACACTCAGAAAAAAGCAAAGCAAAAGGCATTCTACTCTACTCGATACACAACAAAATTGCTACAACAAATTTAACACAGTATGATGCATCTTTTAAATAATTAAAATGAAGTAGCTCGTATGTATTAAACTGGATAAATAGATAGATGGTTGGTTAGTTAGTTTAAGTTATTGCAATAGTTGTACAATATTGTATAGGAAATAGAGGTTGGAAGTGAATTCACATGTCTTATTGTGGTTCCAAAATATTTTTATGTATATAAAATTTATTTATAAATTTTTGCAAGAAAATCTAGAAATTCTGAAATTTTTATGTATAATCGAAAGGCTCTTAAAAGTACATAATTATAAATATATGAAAAAAAAAACTTTAGAAAGGATTTTCTAAAATTAGTTTGGATTCATGTTTAGAAGCGGTCTGCAAGTTCTTTTGGAAATCGCATTACAAATTTCGTAGCTCTTACAAAACATGTTTTCACCGACAATAATACAAAATAAGACAATAATACCAAATTGCAAATCTTCTAATATAAATTGTTTATCATTTCATTTCAGTAGTCATGGAAAAGTAACTCAAATATATTTTTCTGTGTGACTTAAAAGCTATCCACGATTCCATCGCTAGTGGCAAGCATCAGTTGCAAATTATTTATGTACTTATGTATGTATATTGCACACACTTGAATGATACGATTACAGTCGGTTCAGTTGACTGGTTAGTTGGGTTTGGTTTAAGGTTTAAAACTGCGATTGCTACAACAAATTACAATGTAGAGCAAAGACTGCTTGCCACCAGGTGCACCAACAACACACACATCCGAGGATTAACATTTACATTGCGACAGATATGAGATGAAAGGAGATACTTTTGAATTAAAGTTTGACAGTTTTATCTAGAAAATCTACAAATATTTTCCCAAAAAAAAAAAAAAAAAATCAATAATATAACGTTGTTCTTAACAGTCGCCACACTACCATCATCGCAGTGCAGTGATTATGATCATGAGTATTTTTTACAGAATCGAAGCACTTGAATTGTTCTTTAGTGATTTAAAAATGTAATCGGTCGGTCCATCGAACTTCATACTGAATTTTCATGCCAAAACTATCAAGAAACGAGAAAAACCAAAAATTTTGTAATCAAAGAGAGATTTTTATATTATTATTATTACGAATAAACGTAATTATTATTTCCACTTATATTGATTTACATATGAAAAGTAATATTATCAGGCTCAAGTTCAGTTTTATTGAATTAATGAAAATTCTAAATTACTAAGAGTTTTTTATGTTGAAAAATATTATTATTTATATCCAATCAGTTTTTAGCAGAACGTATCAGTACTGATTTCAAGGCCGCTACACCTCTCATCAGCGTTCAATTGTCCATCTTTACAATTTTCAATATAAGTTCAAATAATAATTACGTTTATTCGTAATAATAATAATATAAAAATATTAATTCCGCTTGGGCACGAGCTATAAATACCCTAATAACAGGGGTCACAGTAATATGTGAATTTTCCTAATATAGAGTAAAAACAACAAAAACGTTAAAATACAAAGTAGAATACTTTGATGATAACGGACTATGAGTTTGTGTTGATTATTAGTTCCAAACAGTAATGGGGGAATTTCGTACTAACCAGCACTGTTTCATTGTAGAATAAAAATTGAATTAAAAATTAATTCTCATATTCTATTTCTGTTGAAAACTGGTTAAATAGTTGATATTCTTCTCAATTAGTATCCACTTTACGAAAATTGTAAAGATGGACAATTGAACGCTGATGAGAGGTGTAGCGGCCTTGAAATCAGTACTGATACGTTCTGCTAAAAACTGATTGGATATAAATAATAATATTTTCCAACACAAAAAAAAACTCTTAGTAATTTTGAATTTTCATTAATTCAATAAAACTGAACATGAGCCTGATAATATTACTTTTCATATGTAAAGAAAGATTGTTTTTTTTTTGAAACTTTAAAATTTTGTTTAGCATTGGCGAAACATATATTTGTCATTGTTAGATTTACGATTTGAAAAACTTATTGATGTTTCAATTAGGGATGCAACCGATACCGATACCAATACCGAAATATCGGCGATACTTCTGGTTTTCCGATAAATCGATATGGGCGATATTTTACTGTCGATACGCCGATTCTTTTTATATTTTTCTTTAGAGTTTTTTGAACAAAATATTCAATTTTCAACTACACCACCCTAAATATTATATTTATATTTTGCTTATTTTATTGTTGAAACATTTTAATTTAATTTTACATTTATTTGAGCATGTACTCAAGTATTTATGTTTTATATTTTATTTATTTGTTGCGGGTTAGCAATATCTAGATATATATTTCGTTGGTAGCTATGCCAATTCATCAGTAGATGTTTTACCCTTTATATTTGAAAAATTCCAAAGCTCATCTATTTATACAAAAACTCACAAATATATTTTTTTGTGAATTACAAAGCATAAAAATAGCCTTTAAAAAAATGTTTTTTTTTTTTTTTTTTTTTCAAACACAAACAACAATAATTTTCCATTATGAATGTGTTTACTTTTCTACACCTATACAATTAGACAACCGCTGGTTGCCATTAAAAGTATTTTATAAGGCAAAAATGGAAAGCAAATCTCCCCGTTACAAAATTTTACAAAATATATTTGTGACTTTTTGTATAAATAGATGAGCTTTGGAATTTTTCAAATATAAAGGGTAAAACATCTACTGATGAATTGGCATAGCTACCAACGAAATATGTATCTAGATATTGCTAACCCGCAACAAATAAATAAAATATAAAACATAAATACTTGAGTACATGCTCAAATAAATGTAAAATTAAATTAAAATGTTTCAACAATAAAATAAGCAAAATATAAATATAATATTTAGGGTGGCAGTTAAAGTGATCTCTACTTAGCAAAGTATGACCGATTCCTTCTTTGAGCAAGTCATCAACATTATAATTTTTTTTTTCAAAGTAACGTTAATGTAACATTCTATTAATTGTAGTTGGACTGTTTAAAGTGATGAAGGTGTAGATAGCACTGATCCGGCAGCGATTGTTACTTTTCCCAGCCAATGTATACTACAGCGCCCCCTTCCATCGGTCAGCAGAATCGTCGGGTGAAGTAGAACAATTAATAAAATGACTGCTCTTACAGCTTATAAAATGTAATGCATGTACCTAACACCATAGGCGCTGAAACATTGCTCTAAAAATTAACAAAACGCAATAGCAACATTTATCTTGTCTACTCTCTCCCTTTCTCTCTATTTCTACCATAATGCATTACATAAGTAAGAGTCAACCCTTGACTGCTGGAACTACAAAAAAAAAAACATCGTTAATAAATAAGTAATGAATAATTTCCGCTTTTACCCCAGACTTTTTAAATGCATTATTTGCGCATTTATCCGAGGCTCGCTTAAATGCGATCAGTTATGAGCAATTTAACCTGTCGGCTTCAGTGGGAACTACTCTAATGAATTTTTTTATTGTATGCTGGCAATATAAATACTATCCCTCGTATATTGTTATGAGTTTCCATTTCGATGACTGCCCTCTCTGTTTGTTATGTTCTTATGATTTCGTTCATGGAATGTAAAAAATTTGCTAAATATTCTGTTGAAGGATACATTCAAAATTCCTTCTTTTCAGCCACTTGAATTTACTTTGTCTATTTCTTATAAAATTTACATCATTCTTGTTTTCATATACTTGTATTCTGTTTCCTTAACATGTATCAAATTGTTTTCCATTAACATGCCTGCAAAATTCATTTTGATTACTAATGATGAGCTGGTTATTTGTAGATTTAAGATAAAATTAAAGTTAAAGATATGAAAGCAACAAAAAGGACCATTGATTGACATTGTTAATGAATGTTTTTACAAGACATGAATTGCTTGTAAATCAAAATCTTATATTCTGGACGTGATATTTAGCGTATACGAAAGTAGATGATTTAAGTAAATCATTTGGTTTGGTTATTTTTCCATTCGATCAAGTTACGAGTATAACAACTACATTAAAATAAAGATTGTGATATACAAGTCTGGGAGGTACGATTATATTTCAATCAACTTAAAAATGAAGCCTTATATACATTAAAATAAAGATTGTGATATAAAAGGAGTCTGGGAGGCCTTGAAATTCTCTTTAACTTAAATCTGTTTGACTAAAAATCTGTTGCATTCAAACCATGGCATAATTGATAAGGTCAATTATCAATTCAATTAATTATATGAAGAACACACACAATTGCTCTTTACATAAAAATGTTAATTTAAAAATGTTTTTTCAAACACTAAATGACAGACTGACTGATTGTTTCTTACTAAAGTTATGAAAATGATAGCAGGGTTAAATTGTTTTTAAATTTCTAATTTAATTTTCATTTATTTTCTAAATGATTCAAAAGTTATTGCAAATATTTTTTAGCATTTAATGTTTAAACTTTTCATGTCTTTTATTTCAATAATTTATGTTTAAATTATTTAACTTTCTAAATCATTCTGCATGTGTGTGTGTGTGTTTGTTTATTCAAATGATTTTCCCAGTTATTTTGTTGTTTTGAAAGTGCGTTCATTAAATTGCTGTAATTAAGTGTATCTCTTTTTACTTTTTCTTGTTTTTTTAATGTGACTTGCATTTATTCAGCATTAAAGTGCGTTAATAATGAAAACAATTGTTTGTTGTTATATAAAGTTTAAATTTAGGGGAAGTATCCCTATGATAAAAACTCTTATCTTTGCTGATATTTGTATAGAGTATACAAAGACATTTATAGTTTTCGACTAGGTGTTTTAATTCAAGATCATCCTTTGTGACTATAGGCCCAGTTTTAAGTCCAGACAGACAATGAAACTTTAAAAAAGAGCCTAATTACTTTGCAATTATATAATTTTTAATTTTTAATCAGTGTTGCTGCGCCCTTGGTGTTGAGTAGACACACGACACAATATCTTCAAATGTATTATGCAACTATTTTTTTGTAATTATTTTATTTCGGAAACGGTTATGCCAAACATAAACCAGGCAAAGAAGGGCGCCAATTAGTCCCAAACTATAGAAAACTATAAAGCCGCATACACCCCGTTAAAAGAATGAAGAGAATGGCAGGCGTAAATTTTAATTACAACGAGGTCACTTTGCATTTATAAATGAGTGGTTAAGGTTATTTTTAAGGGGTAAAAACGGGAAAAATTAGTACTTTTTGTATTTTTTTTATTTTCTTATTAGTGTCTCATACATTGAAATTTAGTAAACTTTCTGGGGCGTAAAATGAGAAAAGAGTGGTACTTTTGGTACTGTTTTACTTTTGGTACTTTTTAATTATTTTAAAATTTTTTTATTGATTAACATACAGTGTATTTTTTGAGACGTTAAAGAGAAAACCTTGGTACTCTTGGTACTTTTTAAATTTTGGTACTTTTTCTGGTTTCGAACAAATTGATGTACAGATAGTTCATTGCCTAATTAACATGTAGTGTAAACGGAGTCACCGGTAAAAGGTAGTACACACTTTTTTATTATTACGAGTACTAACAATCAGACGTTGGCCTTTACTTATGCAATGCATTGCGCCAGAAGTACTAGGGAAAGTTAGTGAAAACGAAGAAGAAATCGCAGTTCTTTTTACAACTCTGCAGCAGTTTTGCAGCGCCTCTGGTGTTAAATTAAGTTTCTTAAGGTGTGTAGGAAGAAATTTTTTATTAACTGTCTTTCTCTAACCAGGGCACTTTTAATTTTTGTTTTAATATTTTCTATATTGACGTATTTTCTAGAAGCTGAAATGAGATAAAACTGGTACTTATGGTACTTTTTTGGTTTTGGTGCTGTATTTACGTTTGGTACTTTTTCTCTTAGAAATTCTCTTAATGGATTTATGTGAAATTTAGTAAAAGGGCTGCATGTGACTTGTATTAAAATATAGAGTACTTTTTAAGGTGTCAAACGGAGCAAATTGGTACTATTGGTGCTTTTTGGTTTTTTACGGCAACTTTCAGTGTACTTTTTGGGAGGATAAAATAAGGAAAACCTGGTACTTTTTTAAAATTTTTTAAAACATAATATACAGTGTACTATATTGGGGGTAAAGTAAGGAAAATCTGGTACTATTGGTACTCTTTATTTTTTTATAATTTTTTTTTTTACAATAAGGGGCAAAATGGGGAAATGCTGATAATATTGGTGCTTTTTGCTTTGAGTTCCTTTTCTTTCATTAACATGTAGCAACGTTTTCCATTCAATTCAGCATTCCATTCATGTCTTCTTAAGCTCATAAATATTAGTTAAACGTTAACTATTTCCATTCTAAAATATTTCAAATATGTACATCATTTTGATTTTTTCTATCCACTTATATGTATGTATGTATATGTATGTATTTTTGTTAAAAAATTGTAAATAAAATAACAACGCCAATCATAAACAATCCTTAAAAATAATTAAAATTTTTGCATTTTTTTGCTCTTACGAATATGAAAATTTTTACTACAATCACTTTTTTTGACATTCCATAATAGAGAAGTAACAACAACAACAAAATATATTGTCTATTTTCCTAATGTTTGCATTTCACTTGTCGATGCTGTCTGTCAAAGTTATTGTTGGCAAAAAAATGTTTTTTTTTGCTTTAACGAAATCGTCCGTCTGGCTGTCTTCGCTTTCATGCCATTTTGTTACTTCGATTGATGAATTTTCTTTACAATTGATGTAATAGTGTTTATTATTTATTTCGATTTTGTTTTTTTTATTATAAAAGTCGTAACATTATCGCCGTACTCCCTTCTAATAAATATTTTATAAAAAAGAAAAAAACTGAAACAAAAGAAAAGAGGTTTGTATTGATTTGTTTAAATGTTAAAAATGCTCAAACATCTCAAACTCATGATTTGAAAAGAAAACAACAGGTGTTGATGATTGCAAATAAAAACAATGAAAGAAAGAAAAAAATAAAGGCTGAATATAAAAATCGCTGCATGTTTTGTTTTATTAATCGATGATCACTTTCATTTGAGAAATCACTTGTTGTTTCTTTTTTCGAACGTGTGTTTGTATAAATGAATGAATGTATGTATATCTCAATGTCACTTTTAGACATTTAATTATATTCAGTAGTTATCTAGACATCATCATCATCTTCATAATCATCTTCATAATCATCATCATCATTACCGTCATCATCATCACCATTATCAAACACATTCTCACAAATTGTATTTTTGTTTCTTAAATAAATCAACAAATAAGAAAAATAACAACGAAAAACGAACAGATTTTTGAGAGAAGAATAAAATTGTATAAGTAATTAATTACTGAATTCAGTCATGTGCACCGTGCCGTATACTTCAAAGGTTCGATTGAAAATTAAGAAAAACTTTTCTTCAAATCACCATTATTAAATAAACAATTTAATCATTTTAGGTTTATTTTACAGGTTGTATTCTTATTTAGGTTCGTTCACCTGTCCAAAATTATTGCTTTTGTCGGACTTTACAGTTTTTTTTTAATTTTTGTCTGGCTGTCTTGCTTTTTTGGTATGTATGCACTGTAGTGAAAAGCAAAGTATGTGAGTATGTGTGAGAACTCTCTCTTCCGAATAAAATACGTTTTAAAAACTACAAAAAAAAACAACTACACACCAGACAGTTGGCAGGTAATTTTTGCTAAAACCAATCTGTCGAAAGAAATTATAATTGTTTAGACTTTAAAGTACTACATACATTTTATTAGAAAGGAAATTCCAGATGCTCGCATTAATTGAACAGACAAAGAAAATTTAGAATGCGCAGAAGGTTCAACTCACTGATGGTGGATGGTGATGTTTCGAGAGCAATCTTGGTCGCAGCATCTGAGTTTTTTACCACTTAGACCGCAATGCCAATCACGACATCTGCAATCTAGTTGTCGAATACCCTTTATCATTAATTAATTCTACTAAGTCACATGAAAGTTTTATCAACAGATTATCTAATATATTTATTTATTTATTTATTTATATAAATTAATTACAATAATACAATTATGGTAATTAAGGGGTAGAGAGGGAAACTAGCAACTAAGGCTTTCGTCCCGTTATCTAATATATAAAAATCGCGTGTCACGATGTTTGTTATTGAACGAAACGTTCAGCATAGTTCTACGGCTCTTTAGAGTGGGCAGCTTGATAAGAGCAAGTCTAGCTGAGTATGATGGTAAGTTGAGAGGGTTAAAACGTAGTCCACGCAGACAAAACAACAGCAACTGCTTTTGAACTGACTCAATCGCATTTGAATGAATTTGATAGATAGGATCCCATATTATCGAGCCATATTCCAAAATTGGGAGTACAAGTGAAGTATATAACGTTTTAGTTATGTATGGATCGTTAAACTCTTTTGCCCAGCGTTTTAAATAGTCAAGTGTAGCTCGAGCTTTATTAATTGCACTTGTTATGTGCGGAACAAAATTCAATTTCGGATCAAATAAAACGCCCAGATCAATAAAATTAGTCACAGTATCTACTTGATAACTACCTAAGAAATTATTTATAACAGTTGAATTATTTCTGGAAAATCGCATTTGTTTGCATTTTTTTTAAATTTTACTCCATTAAATTTACATTGTACCATTCATAAAATGAATCCAAGTCCATTTGAAGCCGCAGTTGATTCAAAAGCTGGTTATGGGTTATGAAAATCTTTACACCATCCGCGTACCTCAATATTTAAACTATTTTTTGTTCAAACGTTCCGTGCATCACATATGATTCATGTATTTAGTGTCAAAAACCATATTGTTTACCTTGCTTTAATGAAATTCATAAAAATTATCCTTCCTAAGTTCTTTTATAACTATATAATATAAGGTATAATTCAATTATTTTTATTTTTATTAATATTATTATTTTATCCTTTTGAATTTTTGCATTTTTTCAACATGAATAGGGTTTTTTGTTTTGTTCAAAAAATTTATTTTTGTCGTTTTATATCTTGGAAATTTGCAGTTTTTTCTTATACACATGTTCAAACATTCTCTACACGCTCAAACCATTAGATCACTTGATTTTTCATCAGTTCATATACAATTTTGTAAAAAGAAATAAGACAAATTGTGTATCACATGTGATGCGCAAGCGTATCAATCATGACGTCTGTGCATCATATGTGATGCATTGGACAGTCAAAGGGTTAAAATATTTGAAAATTTTATAATTTGCGGCAGGTCATTAAGGTACAAAGAGAATAGCAGTGGGCCAAGGTGACTACCTTGTGGTACACCTGAAGTAACTTGTATACTTTTTGATAATATGTAATTGAAACAAACAGTTTGTGTCCTGTTTGATAAATATGATTGAATCCAATTGATAGCAGGTTCTGTAAACCCCGCTTCTTTTACGAGAAGCGTCGCATCATATTGACAGAAAGATAGCGCAATCAACCGCCTCATTCACAAGAAGCGTCATCGTCCGTATTTCAAGTAGAACAAAATTATTTATGTTGTTGAATTACAGATGGTGCTACGTCCACCTATCAAAATTGGAAAAATGGGTTGATGAGTGGGGAGAATAGCTTCCGGGCGCAGCCGGTCCAATCATCTAGTTTCTTCATAATAATGGTTCAGAAATTTACTATTTTCCTGCCTTATTATTGAGATTTTTATCGGTTCTTTTTCATAACTAAATGGCGCTCATCAATTGTCGATACTTTAAGTGTTCAATGTTTTGTGTTTATCCTGTTATTTCTGTGGCAAAAAGGAAAAAGTGCTTAAGTCGAGATAAGTTAGTTTTTATTTATTTAATTTTTATTTATATTGAACAGACAATGACGAAATTAACGAAGTTCTACCACAATTACTTGCTGCTTTTCTTTTTCTAAAGGCTTAATTTGACTTGTAAAATACTACATTTGAAATTGAATACATTTGTTATAGTAAGCAGAAGCATGTGTTAGTAAATCAAAAGAAACGAAAAATGATAATCAAATTTAAGTACAATGGGAATAAATTTTTAAAAAGCCTCTTAAATACTTCCGCAGTGATTTTCTACAAAACTATAAAAGAAGACTTAAGCACTTTTTACGTATTGCCACAGATTTAGTGGGAGAAACACAGTGACATACATTCTTTTCTACGTGCCTTTAATGTTTTAACAACTAAGCTATGAATTTTTAGTCGAAGTGAATGATATCTAATTCCAAAAAATATTGATTATTCAGACTAAACTTCATATTATGCCTTTGTGGTCGATATGCCAGTGAACCGCACTACGCATTACAGAGATAATTCATACTTTATCCGAACTGTTCGTATCTGGAATAAACTCCTGACACACATACAAACCAATTTTCACTGATACAATTTTAAATGCTTGATGTGATTTTGATGAATGTATAGTGCCCTTAAGTGTGTTAGGGTTCAAATCGAATGTCCACAAACACTACTCCCTTTATCCTCCTTCCCAAAACCTATTTTCCTAGTTCCAGTGTTTTGCATACGTAGGTGTCATCCCCTGAATGCTGGTCCTAATTTAAAAAAAAAAACTTAATTGTTAAATTAAGCGATATTGAAATCGATTGCGTTTACCTTTCATTCGTTCGTTAAGAAAATTACGAAAAGATCAGCACAGAGAAGTCGTTTAGTAAAAATCGGGAATTTCACTCCCTACCATCATACTCGTATGTATGGAAGTACCATTTGCTTAAATTTCTATTTCCGGAAACATTATTCGTACTCTAATTTAATTTATGTTAACAATTCTGAAAATATAAATATTTTTTTTTCACTAAAATACAAAACTAACAAGAGTTTGAGAAAAAGTTTAATGAGTTTTAATCGCATTAAACGCTTTTTATTATCGCAACTAAAATCATCTCAATTAGTGCACAAAAACTATTAAAATTTTAACAGATTTTAAGCTCTAAGCGGTCCAATTAAATTCTTTCAAACAAAATATAATTGTTGAAAACGAAATTTGATGGTCATTTAACATTTGAAGCCGTAATTTCTTTTTTTTTTTTTTTTTTTTTGTAAACAATAAATCACCATTTAATTTACATGAATATTTAGCGGCTTAACGTATTTTGCACAGTGATGTTAAAAGTCAAATCATTTGCAAGAAATTCATATTTAAGCTTAAATTTATTTTCAATTAATTTTATTACATAGTTGGTATTGAATCATTTTAATAACATTTTCGAATTATTTTTAAAGATATTTTTAGTCAATTCTTCAGACATTTAAATCAATTCGATATTTATTTTAGTTTGTAGACTGAAATTTTGCTGTTTATTACGCAAATTTCTAAATAAAATTATCTGCCAGTCTAAAAATACCATACAAAAAATAATACGAACGTTTCAAACATTGACTATGGTTTCAGAGTATTTCAAATATACATTTGTTTCTCCGGTGTTTTAAAAATTTTCGTCTAGAATTGTTCTCTAAGAGAATCATGTAAGAAACTGTTAACAGGGCTCTGTTAAAACTGATGGCTCGCGTCTAGGGTTTCAAATTTAACTTTACGCACATTTATTCAACGTCTGGGTTTTTTAACTTCTGATCCGCGTGTACATAGCTTTATTCGATTGGAAAGCTCTCTAAGCTTTTAAACATTTTTATTGCCAAACTTGTTGTATTTATCACCAATGTTTATTTTTTTTTTTATGCTAGTTTATTGTTTTTAATATTATTGAAATTTTTGTGTTGTTGCAAAAATTCATTATTAAAGTATTTAAATTATTAAAAAAAAAATAATAAAATAATTAAAAGTGGATTGTGGTATTTTAGATTAAAATATAAATTATTAATGAATGATCGATGCGTATATTGATTTGATTGACATTTAAATGGCAAATATATTCAATAAAAACTAAACTCAAGTGCATAATTGTTGATTTGATTTTTATAAGTTTGCAAAAAAAAGATGTGTTAATGAACTCTTGTAGGAAATTTTGATCTTTTCATTAACATACAAAACCTTTCGCCATTTTTAACTGGATTCCATCGCCAACTATACGAAATTTGCTGATATGTGTTTTACTCTGATCCGCACTATTTGTGGGTATTATTTCTTAATTACGTGAATTAATATAATTTTGAATAGCCTTAGTATTCATATGTTACATGCTACACAAACCAAAGAATTTAACAGAGCTCTGTTAGCAGGTTAAAATTTTTCTGTTGACATATAAAAAAACAAATATTTGCACTAAAAACAATATATTTTTTTTAATTAAAATTTTTTTTTAAATCTGGATTCTCTATGGGATGAACACATTTCTTCGGGAATGAATCAATGTGGGGTGGAAAACAAATAATAGGGAGCTGTAAACGACAAGCGCCTATAAATGGATTTTTTAACAGTAGTGAAAATATTACACATACTGACGCGCTGATGATGATGGTTGAGTGGCAATTTCGAAAAACAATGTTGTTCTGTTCTGAAGTGCATGTCGAATTCTTAATTGGTGTTGATTTTGCCCTTTTTACTTAATATATTAACAATGTTTTATTTAATGTGGGCTATAAATAACTTTTAGATCTTAAAGAAATTTACATAAAATAATTAATGGATGTTTCAAACACACAAGGAGTGAGAAATATTTAAAGATTTAAAAAGAAAATTACAAGAAAATCATGTCACACTGCGAACATTTTGAGTGGCCAGCATTTAAATAATTAAATTAATTACTTTACTTTAAATATGCCTCACACCTTGCGTGTTTGCAACAATCATTAATTATTTTATGTAAAATTATTTATAAACCCATCAACAATTGTTTTCACAACGCATACCGCTCCTTTTAAAAAACAAAACTTTTCAGTTACTGACGAAAGAGAGTTTCTCAATTCTTTCTTTATTGGTAAAACATTTTTCATAAACATATCTCTATCTAAACCCAAGTTATAACTACTTACGCACATGATCAAACCGTCCATATAAATGCTTACGTTTTGAAAACTATAAATGCATTTTGCCACGTTTGAGTTTTTTGAGATATGACTATGTTGCAATAAAGGAGCGATACATATCATAATGAAATGTAAATCAAAAGCAAACAAAAAACCTTTTTGTTTTATCTAACATGTTCACATAATTATTGTCTATTGTTAAGTTTTTAATTAAAGTATGTAACACTGGCGGAAATTCTCAATATTGTGTTTGAAAGCATTGGGAGAAGATCATCAGCCGACATAATCGACCGTATTCTAGATGTAAATAATGAAAAATCTTTTAAAAAACAGTCACAACACAACTACTACAATTATTGAATGGTAAATTTCCTTGACTCCGCATATATTCAAAAGAAAAGTAAACAGTAAAATGCAAATATAAAATACCTTTCAATGAGCTAAAAACCTTCTTCTCTTTTGCTTCTATAACGTTTCTACACTTCTCTCATATCGAAACAAATAAATTTTATATCTCTTGTTACTTTCTTAAGAATCCCAATTGGAGTAATTTAGATGGATATTTCGTTTGTTTGTATGTTTTTCGATTTACAAGCATGACTAATACGTATGCGTGGCTTAGTAGCAACTTTAAACGCTTATAGCTGCTAAAATACTGATCCCAGTAAAACCCGCAATATCTTGTTCTCATCAGTGAATATATATTTTTAATTTGGCATAAGTTTTGTCAAAATGGGTTGTATAATATGGCCAAAAAGTCTGTCACAAAATATGTATAAAGGGTATCTTTAAGAAAACAAATTAGTTCAAGTTACAATTTTTGGTGACCTTTGTCCTTTACATTCTTAACATTGTTACCAAAACCTCATACTGATGTAAGAAGAAACGATTGAAATTTCAACCTTCTTATCTTTGGTACGATAATAAACAATTTTACGCTTAATAAATTTGCAATAAAATTTTCTTTAAACTATGAGCCAAAACAATTAGTTGAAATAATTTTATATTTTTTGAATTGCGAAAATTAGCTTTAAAAATTTTATTTTTCTGAAAATTTTTTAGGCTAGTGTTAATGTTCACTGTGTTATTCAGATCTAACCATAATCTCAATTACAATTAATTTTCCCACATTTCTTTTTTTTTTTTTTTTTTTTTTTTTGATTTTGTTTATTTCTGATCATTATTTCCGCTTAAAAGGGAGTTTCATTTATGTATGTTGGTTTTAAAATCAGTTATTAGGCCGTAATTAGTTGATTGTTTCTTTTTTCCAACTAATTGAACTGCAGTTATTGTTGTTGTTTTCTTTTTTTTTTTTTTGTGTGCTTTTCATGCTGCTTCAAATGAAAATGTTTTGCGGTTAAATAAATATATTTCTTTTGTGAATGTTTGTAATTCTATTTTTGAAGCTAATTGGAAAATTTACTTAACATTTGTTTCCGTTTTTCAATGATTTATTTGGAACAATAGAAGATTATTCGTAGTTTTGAATGCGTTTTGATTAAGTGTTGTGCAAAATTTTTAATAATCACGAAAATTTATAAGAATTTTGTTTTATAAACATATAAAAAAATTTTATTTATTTGTTGCGGGTTAGCAATATCTAGATATATATTTCGTTGGTAGCTATACCAATTCATCAGTAGATGTTTTACCCTTTATGTTTAAAAAAATTTTCGAAATATATATCTAGATATTGCTAACCCGCAACAAATAAATAAAATATAAAACATAGATACTTGAGTACATGCTCAAATAAATGTAAAAATCATATAAAAAAATATTACTGTGGAATCTGGAAGCGATGAAGGGAGGAAACTGATATCCCCTATACAAAAAAAAAATTTCCAGGAAAATACTCAATCGTGAATAGCAAGTGAAATTTTTGTTCCCGAGAAATTTTCATTTCCATCGAAAGGAAAAATGGTATCGTGAGTCTCCCATGAAAAATTATTCCCGCTATCAGTTCTCAGTGCATGTAATAAAGGGAAGAAGATTAAAAAATTAAGAAATCATAGAACTTTTTGTCCAAAAATATACACGGACATATTTATTTTAAAGAAAACTTCAAAAATCAAAGCTAAATATTCATTGTTGGAGCTTTAGTTTGGTTGCTCCGTTTGTTTATTGCATGCTAACTTTTATGTGGTAAACTAGTTCGACTACTTTTTGGTAAGCCAACAAAACGATAAAACGCCAACAAATTAAAGCTTCACAAATCTGCAGGCAATCGGCTGTTTTTTTTTTCATTTTGTTGAGGAATACATCAGTTTGTGCCTTATTATCAGATCTTTTCATTGAATTCAACTTTTTAAGCGTTAATATTCGAATTATAAGAAGAAATACATACATGTTCTGTTCTGTTCCACATCAAATATAAAGTGAATAAATTGAAGGGAAAGTGAAAAAACTCGTGGGATAAAAATTGTTCATGATAAGGGGAATTTTTTGAAATGAACATTTTTTCACGTTATTATTCTGGACTGAATAAAAATTTTTCATGCAAGTTGTTCACGATTACAAATACGTGAAAAGTGAAAATATTTCATGTGGATAATTATTCACGATAGGGGTGAATAAGTCAAAATTTGGTAATTAGATGGCGCCATCTATACTTATAGGTTTTACAGAAAAATCACGCGGGTGAAGGTGGGAGGATCAGCTAGTAATAATAAATTTTTCTGCGAAACCATGAAGCGATAGAAGTCAGAAAATGTTGCCTTGGTATTTCGAAACAGGAGGCAACCGATTGTAACAGGCTCGCTTGAACTACAACTTCAAGATTGATGGCATTAAGCACTCCAAACATTAGTTCTCTGATTGCAACATGTTTAAATGCTAAACAAAAAATAAGGATGAACTAAAATAGAATATCCATATATTTTGTTGAAACTCGAGGATGTAGTAATTTTCTGTGAAAGAAATTAACAAATGCTGTTATAAGTCGACGCAAAACACAGAGAACAACCCACAACTCATATTGACAACATCTCGAAACAAACAAATCAAGTTTCATCGGTATTAAGGTGAATAATTCAGCATGAGTACAATTTTTGGCACAAATATTTTCTCTACTTCAAATAATGTATACATATTTGTTTTTTTTTTTTTTGTTTTTCGTAATAAATTTTTCTATTTTTATTAAGTGCTTCGTTGGCATGCAAACAGCTTTTCTGCTTTTCTTTAAATTACTTGAGACGTGAAATCACCACCTCGTTTTATACAACTGACCAACCCCAACTTAGAAGGTCACGTCATGTGTATGCCAAACTGATATAACGCCTGGCCAATCTTGCCAACAAGTGAAGGTCAATTTAATATTTTTTTAGTGTTATTTTTTTCTTTTTATCGAAGAATTATTTACGTAAAATACACAAATTAAATGTTCTGGTTCACCTCGAATACTCAAGCCAAGAGTAACAAGTAAATAAATATTAATAGTTTCTCTGAATAAATATTTACTAAATAAAAGAGTTTTTTTTTACTGTACATTTTGCAACTGATTGTAGAGTCAGCCGGGCATATGCAAATAAAAACCAAACAAAACAAATATAAAATTGTGGTTCATGTCAACAACCCACATTAAAAAAATAAAAACAATTTCCAACAATTAAGGAGTCACTTTGTACTGGAAAAGAAACACGCTTACGTGTAATATTAACTTATGTATATACTCGTGGGATTTACCTGGTCTCCTCCATCTATACAAACAAACAAAGTATATTTAGTAAATATGTTTTGCCATTAAGCAAACAAGCGGAGAAACAACGAAATATTTCTGCAGAATGAATATTACTGGCATATAAATGCATGTGTCTTTCAAATGCAGAAAACATAAAGAAGTTGTAAAACTGCATCGATTGCGCAGAGCAAAAGTGCTAAACAAAAAAAAATTTTGATTGTGGTTTTATTTCACGAAAGTGGTTCCTAAATTTCTTATTTTATTCATATAAGGAAAGTTATTCTCAAACTATTTCAAATTAACTGTTTAATTAAATTAACTTTCAATTAATATTGTAATTGAATTAATGTTTCTTTTAATTGAATTTATTTGCTTCTAAGACAATGATATTATCATCATATAAATTAGAGAATTTGCATTTGTTTGAATATTTGGAAAAATTTCAACTAATTTTTAATCGATTTCAAAAGAGTGGAGAAATTTATATTTGCTATGATTTACGAATTGATTTTCAAAATTGGTTCAAATTATCGAACCACTCTTTTACATTTTTAAAATTCGTTTAATATTTTGCTTTGAAAGGTTTTGCTTCCAGTTTGAACCCAACATTTTTTTTTTGGAAAATCAAAGCAAGTTGAAAGTTTTCTTGTAGTTTGGTCCAATATTTTTTTTTTTTTTTTCAAATCGGAGGGTAAATTGTTTCCCTTAAAGGTTGATTATCGAATAAACCCTCCACTTATAGTCCAATTGGGTCCCATAACTTTTATTTGAAAATGAGGGGAAGTTTGAAGTTTTCTTGAATTTGGTCCCATAATTTTTTTTTTGGAAAATAGATGGGGAAAATTTTTTCCCTTAAATGTTGATTATCGCGTAACTTCTCAATTTATTAGTCGATTTTCAAAATTCTTTTTTTTTTTTTTTTGTTTCGGGTTTTTTTCCGAAAGGCAAGTTGTTGCATAAATAAACCATTTATGAGATGATGATTTAATTTTTTTTTTAAGACGTTGCTGATAATTTGGTACTATATTTTTTTAAACCACAGTGGTAATTTGCACCATCGACATATTGATTTTCTATTTTTCGATTTTTTAGTTCCTTTTTATATTTAAAAAGGTTTTGTTACGTGTTCATCCTGAAATATTGATTTAGGTCGATATATAGACTATTGGTTAACTCTATCATTTAAGACCGATTTAGAAGGTGTATGGTTGCGGTTTGGCCCCGTAGACATGCAAGTGGCCGCCTGAACTATTGATAAATTGTAGAAGTCAACTTTGCTCCACCGTAGTATAAAATATTCTTATTTTATTAGTATTTCAAGATTTGCTGGAGATATAATATTTTATACAATTTATTTTGTTGGCAGCTCCACTGTCATTTGGATAATTTCATACATGTGTACATAAGAAGTGAGTATATTTTAAATTTTTCCATGCAAACTGCATGTATGGATCCAAAACCAGTTTTAAAGACACAAAAAAATGTATTTACTTTGATGTAGGAAAACCAACAACTTTTACACAAAAAGAACAACAACATAATACATATAGTTAATATTCATATCGAAACTTAGGTGAGTAACTGAGTAAATAAATGAAGGAATGCACTCTGCTTACACGCTAAAAAAATAATACATATCGATGGTCTAAGTAGAAACGGCCTAACTTGTATTTATTTACCAAATTGAGTTTTTCAGTGAATCAAATACATTTCACTCAAATACACTTCGTCACAAAAATTTATTGCAATAGTGTAAAAAATAATGATTTTACAAGCAATTGTAGAATCATAGTGGTGTTGAGATCGTTAAAGTTTCTACTATGTTTTTACCTTCTCCTATAAAGTTAAAATTATTATTAGTTAGGGCCTTTCTACTTGAGACCAACGACATACATATACAATTATGTATCTGGGTGTGTATGCATGTGAACTTCTCTTTATGGAGTAGTAGTTTTATTGATAAGTACCACAAACAAGAACTGAATAATTAATTCAATTTTTATTAAAATAATAACAACTTGGATGTTGCATGTATGTACTTAGATATGTAGATACTTTGTTCTGCGTTCTATAAAATGAACAATGTCTCATAAAATGCAATGACTCTGATTTCTTGAATTCCCTTAAAGCATTAATAATTTTTCTAAACATATTTTTTTGCGCTGATGTTTCAAGAAGAGCAGACAGGGCCTTAAGCCAATGAAATCTTGGCAAAAAAAAAAACAAAAAACAAAAACACATGTCATGAAAAGAGGGAGCAGGATGAGTTCTCAGGACGGAAAGGGAAACTGACCAATAGTTAGTTGGATTAGTAAATTTTACTTTGTTCCTTCCAATATTGAACACGTCTGAGAATACAACGTTGCAAACGACTGTAGAATGGGCTGTTTACATATTACGTAGCGTTAAAGCTTCGTTACGGATTTTAAATGTTTAAATTATGTAAAAACAGTTACATTTTTGGGGTCGTGGTTGGTGTAAAATATGCATTACGTAGTATGTGAATGTCTCATGATCACTATGGGTTAAAAAGCAATTAATCAAAATTCACTTCTCCTCTAATTTGTGAATATAGAAAAATACTACGGCCGTTTAAACGTGTACTTAACGCAAGTCCAATAGAAATAGTCGGACAACAAACAATTATATTTTAGACAATATGTTGAACTAATATTTTTGGGATTTTTTCCTTACAAAATTTCTAATGTAGAAACATTTTGATAAAGACCGTTGTCTTTTACCAACTGCATCTGAATATGAGATTAAAAAAAAACAGAATGTAACTTCAAGTCTATAAAAAAGAAAAAAACACGAATGCGACTTGAAAAATGCTTCTTCAGTTTTTCTTTTATTTTATTTTATTTTATTTTATTTTATTTTTTTAAGAAAAGTCTTATAAAATCTAAAAGTTGATGGCAGTTGTGCTTTTTATTACAATTATTCTTGAATTACTTGACTCGTTTTTATTTAATTTTATTTTGTTGCTTTTCTACCTTCTTTAAGTTTTTATCTTTAATTTTGAGCCAATTTTATTGTTATATCGTAAATAGGTGTGTATGTTCTCGTGAGTATCTACTTTTTTTTATTTTTCTGTTGGAAATTTAAGGTCGATTTTATTATTTTTGCTTGGATTTCTGTTTTATTTATTTATTCATTTATTTATTTACTGTAAATCAGTGATGGAAAATGCAGTACTTTCGTACTATTTTCAGTACTTTTTCACAACAAAAATACCACGTGGGGGTCAAATTTAGTACTACTTTTTTGTTTTGCTTTGTTCCCTGTTTAGAAATCTGCGTTATTTTTATAATCATTGATAACATTGGCTTCAAAACAAGAACTAAGGAAGGCACAAATTCGTTATTCATGTTGTTGCTAGTGTGTGTTTTTTGCAAAAGTTGTTAAGGGCACTATACACTGTCATTGACATCAAGCGCGTGTACGTATGCTTGATATCAAGCATACCCAATATCTTTATTTTTTGATTTTTCATCAAGCGTCGTCGTGGCACCGACATACAAACAAATCTTTACTGTTACAACTTTAAATGCTTGATGTGATTTTGACGAATGTATAAAATGCCCTTTAATATTATTGGTTCAATTTACACGATATTAATTTTTAGTTCGCATAACTTTTCTTCTTTCGAAAACACACGAGACTAAATAATCTGGCATAAAATTGTAAAAATATACATATATGTGTGTATTAGTGTATTTTGCACACATTTGTTTTTTTTAATGTACATGTATTGGTTTTGTTCTGCTAATGCGGGGTTGAACCTGGTTGAAAAATTATGCCAAACAAGCTGCATTGTTTTCTTCATTTAATATTTTTTTATTATAAAATGGATTTTTAATTTTATTTTTGAATAAAAATATATGTTTCACAAAAAGTACCACAATGTTGAAAAAAGTACTATTTTTGTTGTCGGACAGTACCATTTCAATTTTTCATTTTTCCATCACTGCTGTAAATCATTTTATATTTTGTTTTTTGTTGTTGCTGTTGTTGTTTAGTAAAGTATCTAGAGCTTTTGCTAGTTGACAAGAATAATGATTGCGTTTCTGTGTTTTGTGAATTTTGAAATTTCTACTGCTGTTTTTTTATTTTTAAGGCCAGATTTGCCAATTTTTTCCGTTTCATTCATAGTCGTCTTTACAGGTTTTGTTTTTTTTTTTCGTACAAGAAACAAATTGCTTTGGCTACGTAAAATATTTTAGTATTTGTTTTTACAAATAACATTAAAATTGAGATAAACAGAACATGCAGGAACCACATATGTGACGCGCAAAATAGAAAGGGACCTAAGGGTAAAAACCGGTTTTGTTTAGGAGAGCCATTTTAAAGATTTTAATACGTGTATCTTTGGTGTACCATCACTTTCATAAAACGCGCATATCTCTGGTAGGGAACACTTTTGGGGCATGGGATCGGTCTCATTCGATGCTCCCATGTTGTCCACATCA
This sequence comes from Lypha dubia, assembly GCA_947311025.1. Classification (NCBI taxonomy): domain Eukaryota; kingdom Metazoa; phylum Arthropoda; class Insecta; order Diptera; family Tachinidae; genus Lypha; species Lypha dubia. The sequence goes on along the minus strand of OX371260.1, from coordinate 21,512,110 downwards.
AAAAAAAAAAAAGAAAAGTGAAAATTGATTTTTTACCCTTAGGTCCCTTTCTCTATGCGCTGTCACATATACTAAAGAAAATATGTATGTAAGTGGAAATAGCTTTGAGAATTATGTTTTGTTTGCTTATCAAATCTCTGCGAATCCGCCAAAGTATAGTGAACACGAAACGAATTGTAGAATTATACTTTTGAAAAAATTATGTAATTTTGCGATTTTAAGTATTCCAAAAAGTTTGTGAAACAGATATTTTATACTTAATCATTTCTTAAAAATTAAAAAGCTACCTGCAATATTACAAATTGCATATAAATCGTTATCTAAATATGAACATTAGACTAGTCCAAGAGTATATGGGATTTGAAAATGTTTTCTTTTTTCGGATCCACATGGTTGCTCCTGTTCCATTCATCAAAAGAAGTGTACATAAAAAATTGGAATGATCGGATCACATTTCCTGCTTTTAGTTCTGTGTATCAATTTAGGGCTTAAATCAAATTTACCGACGCACCTCTAAAGTGAAAAAAAAAATTACGGAAGCTGATAGAAAATTTAAAAATAACTAAAGTTTGCGACGATGCTTGTTTTCCGAGTTGGGGGACTCCCCCTGCCCCAGTAAACCTTTCTACTCAATTTTCACCCAAATTAAAATATAGAGTACTATTTCTTTTTTATATATTTACTATTTTATTTTTTTAATTAACATACAGTTCACTCTCTGGGGTATAAAATTAGTACTTTTGGTACATCTTGCTTTTGGTACTTTTTATTTTTACGATAAATGAGGTGTACATACCGTTTACGACTTCATTAACAAATATGTATATAGTTTAAAAAAGTTTGTAAACTTAATTATACTTTTATTAAAATTTAGAACAAAAAATTTTAAATTAAAAATTTTTAAAGGTTTTCAACACTCATTCCAGACAATGCCTGTAAAAAAGAAACATCCCCCGACGTTCTAGCGCCTTGATGACGGACATACATCAAAATCATCGCTGTACCAGATGAAGGGAGGTTTCGCAAGAACAGAAAGCATGGAAGTGAAAAGTGCTTAGCAAGATCAACGACCACATAGCAAGGAAATGAACCACCATACAATTAGATGAAAATACTGTCATTAGCCACGGCAGTTAACGCCATTAACGTAATTTTTTATAATTTCTTGATAATCACTAAATATTTTCTTATAATTAGGAAAAATTTTCTGTAATATTCGAAATTTACATTTCCTAACATCAGAATTTTTTCAAAAAAATATGACATTGGCGCCATACAACATATATTTTGAGTTCAAATTAAGTAAAATTTCTTAAATATTAATAAAATTTTTTTTCGTATAATTTTCGTGGAACATGACGAAATCTTATTAAATTATGATTTCGTTGTTTAATATTCCGAAAATTCTCAAATCTTTAAATGCTTCATCATTCTTTGCCGTTATATTAAAATTAAATGGATTTAAACACTTTTTAACAAAGCCGTTGTGATCTTCATTGTGTATCAATATAAAACGTTAAAGATATATATTTTTTAATATATTCTCGCACAGTTTAGCCACAATATAATATACATACTACATGTTTTATATTGTATTAACATACAAGTATAATTTATTTTAGCTACTTAAAATTCCATCGCATCAATCAAAGTCTTGTCCATTATTTAATGCCAAATTGAATATAATTGTTTAGAATTTTGTTTTTTTCTCAATTATTTATTTACTGCTTTGTGTAGCCATATTTGAAATTTAATGGAAATAATCTGTAAATTTCATTTCATTTAGATGTTAGAAGTTTAAACAAATTGAAATAGAAATGTAGAGCATTTAAACGTAATTACGGACAAACAGTTTTGCCGCCAACAAAAATATTTTTCAAATTATTTGATTTTGCAATAAATAACAAATGATTTGCTCATTGCCAGATAAGTATAAGTAATCTAATGGAATACAAAATTGTTGTTGATAGACATCATGAAATTTGATGTTCGCTTTTGTCCATTATTCTTTTAACTCGCTAATATTTGGAAGTGTTGCAATATTGAATGTAAGCAATTCTGTAAGTGGCAATTTCTGACAATTATCACCAGATATAAAATTTAAATTCAAATTGATTACTTAAGATACATATCGTTACATGAAACGCAAAATATCCTCATTATTTTACGGGAATGACAAAAATTATTCTAAGCGTAATTTGGAATTTGCGATATATCTTTTGAGCCGTAATAGTTAGACACTTTTGGGCCTGTTCGGAAATGCAACACTGCGCCGCATCTGATGCGCATGTGTGATTAATTTGCCCAGCTGATACAAAACAGCATATGGGCATTTCCACAGAAATGTCTACTTTTTGTCACGTAACGTCACCATGCAACTAAATTTGTATTTTAGAGCCATGCTGCTCGAATTTTCCCTACTCTTACTAAATGTTGACGTAATTACTAGAGTATGCTAAAATACAAAAAAAGAAGATAATATACAAAATTTTCTTCGAGAAACAAGCTTAATGGCTTGGTGACGTTACGTGACAAAAAGTAGACTATTCTGTAGAAATGCCCATATGCAGTTTTGCCAGTCGTTGATTTTCATAACGTACAACGCATCAGATGCGGCGCAGTGATGCATTTCCGAACAGGCCCATTGTTTCGACATAACGGACGAATGATTTGATTGTAAAATTTGTATGAGAATCAGTCATGGTTTCATTAAAAATTTTACGTTAAAATAATTCGTCCGTATTGTCGAAACAGCATATACATAAGTTCTTACAGGTTTTGTATAATTGTGAGTGCTCTAACAACTTAAAAACTAAAGTTTTTTCTTAGTTAGGGGAATTTCCGTTTTAGGCAACAGTATACTTATGTATATAGGAGTATTGGATTGAGCTGAATTAGTAACCGGAGATCTTCAAATATAACAATTTCGAAAGAATAAACAGATTCATATAGAATAAAAATTGTTTGTTATGTTGTTTATAAAAGTTTTTTTGATGTGTAAACATCTATACTCTAGGGGGTAAAATTGATTTTCACAATACAATCACAAATTTTTGGTGAGATGTGAGATTTTGATAACACGGTGTAAGCTGTGTATGAGTGTATTAGTGTAATCATACGCACAACAAGAAGTATCGAGAAACTTAACAGCTGCATAGAAATACACTAACACCATCTAGTGCGAAATAATATAAACACTAGATGGCGCAATAGGAGCTACTAATTTTCACTAACGTATAATTATGCTAGCGCTGTACAGTTCGAAAACCATTGCTGTAAAATAACTACATGCTCTACATTTTAGTAAACAGCTGAAAAAATGTTTCATTACTACATGTTTACACATCTCCCCTGTGATCGGACTCACATAATTTTTTTTTTAATATTTTGCTGGTTTTTGGTAATTCTCATTTCTTAATTGGGAGTTTGTATATACGCATGATGGTAAAGATATACGAATGAGTTGGTACTTAGCTACCAATGAAATGCAGCATATAGATAAGCTAACCCGTAACAAATAAAATATTTTTTGAAAACAAAATTTCTTATGCACTTACTCGAATAAAATGTTAAATTTCGTATTCGCTTTAGAATTTGAAAGAAAGAAAGTATTTAGCTTGATCACAATTTAAAAATAAAAATTATTTTCTAATGTTTCTCTTCAATTGTGTAAATTTTTACGCAGAAACAAATTTTCATCAATTAATATTTTAATTGATTTTAGTTTCATTAAAAAACAATGTTTTCTTAATCAATTATAAATAAAGTAAAATTAGTTTGAATTTGTGACGATTCATTAGTTCTTCTGGCTATTTGACATGGTTTTTTTTATATTTCAGTTAAATTTTTAATTAAAATATTTTCAATTATTTGTGCTGTGTTAATTAACTACCACGAATTTCTTAATTGGTTGAAAACTAAATTGATTCTTGCATTTACTTTTTCCGAGTTCTTTTATAAATTCTTTAAATTTCAAAGTCCAATGAGAAATTTCATTAAATTCTTTGCTTCGCTCTGTTAATATCAATCTGTTTTTAATTTTTTTATTTCTAAAACATTTAGCAGCCCGGCCCCGGCCCATACGCCAATTCTTAGACAATTTGTTTTTGCCCCATTAATCGAATAAAATGCTAGATTTTAATAAAATCAAAAAAGTTAAAAATGTTTTAAGTCTCACGACCTGGTACTCAATAAAATTTGATCTGATCAACAAAGTCATTCTATATCATAGCGTTCGCGGAAATCTCTTATTTCCCTTTCCCTTCGTATAAAAAAAATCTGATTTCTAACTGACTGGTATGTTTAATATAAAATTTCCTTACCGAATATCTTAAGACAGATTCATTCCTGCTTGTTAAGAGATAACGTTTTTGAGTTTGTGAGAGAAAGTCTCCGGAAATACCAGGTTTAAATTCCAAACCCCCTTCCGAAGAATGAAATATATTGTATAGATTTCTGAAGCGAAATGTTTCTCAATACCCATAAACATGTTAACATCGTTTAAGCTGAGATCAGTGAAACTAAGAATCCTTATTGTATTAAAGAGAATAAAAACTGAACGCTATTAATATGAGTCCATTCTCCAGTGAGTCAGTCCTATCATGCATCCCCTCACCGAATGGAAAAGCAACTTTGTTTGTTAAGGTTTAACGGATAAGCGGACGGACAGACAGTAGAAGACTATTTCCATCTCTCCAGAATTACCCAAATAATTTGATGAATCTCAAAACATAGATAGACCTTCGTATTAAAGGGTGCATATGTTTTATTTATATTTTTAAGACTATAGGGTCTGCATGTATGCGGCAAAAATTTAATGTTAGTGATTTGTAAAATTTAAATGATCTTAGAGGTAGATCCATCATCACTTATCTTAATATTTTGACCATATTTGTACATTTCCTAAACTTTCAACAAACTAACAAGTCGTAGAGAATCTTATTAAAACCTGTTGAAGGAATAAACTCTTGCTCACACACGCAAATACACAAAGACATCTAGTATTTAAAAAAAGAACTCATGTGGCACCTGATGAAAAATTCAAGGTCTTTAACTAAATTCTCTCTTCTAGAATTTATAACTTATTTCAGGGATACTCAATTGGTGTCCACAATATTCAACTTCGCATTACAAGACATTTAGTGTATACAAACAGGAAGGACACATTTGACAACCGCTGCTACACATACACATTCACATTTAAATACATACATATATACATACATACATACATACATACATACATACATATATTTAAGTTTATGTGATCAAGTGCATGTATAGTTATAGTTTTGCATTCTGTTGTTCTATTATCTTTTAAATTCAGTATTCCAAGTTATTTTTATTTTCTTACAACTCAACAGGAACGAAGAAGCTTTTGTTGGTAGTTGTTGTCTTTTGATAGCTATGTTTTTTCTTTGCTGCAAAACTTTCTGAGTTATTTTCGTAAATACAATAAACAACGTGTTGCTGTGTGTATCGAAACGTATAAACTTATTTCAAACTCAATAATGAATGCATCGGGTTATTTATTTAAGTCTAGGAGGGTAATCCGTTAAGTAAGAACTAATTATTTTATTTGTGATTTAGCTTATTTTTGTGCAGAGAACAATGAAACAGAACAGTACGGCTCAGGGTACCTAAGATTCCGCTTACTTTTTATAGGGTATGATTTAGTCGAAGCAAAAATACATGAAATTTCACTGCCAGTTGTTAGGAAAACCGGAAATATGCCTTTTAAACTGTTTAATGCGCACTAAATACTCAGCAAAAATTTTACGAAAATATGCTTCCAATATTAAACAAATTCATGCGCTCTTAAAGGCCATAAAATATTTTCTGACACCACGAAGTATAAATTTAGCTTGTTATCGGCTGTTATTTTTCCGTCTAAATATAACGAAACAAAAAAAAAATTGGTGATAAAGATCCTTAAATAATATACGGACTTAAATTTTCAATTTTTACATGTCGCACAAATTAGCACACTCCTATAATTATTTTATATATTGATGGCTTAATGTAGAAATGGCGTATCTGAACTTTTAGCTACTTTACAGGAGAAGAAAAAAACTCAATCAAATCTGAAAAAATAACATGTAAAAAATGAGTTGGAGCTTTTTTTAATTACTGTAAATCTGTTATTCGTCGACATAAGAAGCTGAATTTTTCAAGGGAGAATTATTTGAGCTTTGTGTACCAGAACATGTAAAAAAAAAAGATTTTGAAAAAAAACGAGATACGACCTTTCTATAATAAACCATCAATATTTACTTCTTTTGTTTTTCATTACCTTTAAGTGAGCAGTAATCCTGAAAAAAGTTGTTGAAAAGCTGTGTGTAAGCAAAATTAGGCTTAGCAGTGTATATATAATATGCAAAAATAAAATATCCCCAAAAGTAAATTTAACATTTTTAAATCTGTAAAATGAAATCGAAGAAAATCAAATATATGCACACAATTTTTAGAAAATTTAATTATAAAAAAATTAAATTCTTTAAAAAAATTTCTATTTGGGACACTTTCTGATTACAAAAGTGAAAGTTATTTTTTTAAAAATCACGAAAATTAAAAATAAATTGTCCTAACTATGTTGTGAAGTACTAAATATGCAAAACATGTGCACTAACAAATCACTAAAATCATATTAAAACTGCGGAAAAATATGTTTTGTGAAATTAACCCTAGAACCATAACAATATTTTATACTGCGTTAACACCAACGATACGTAAATTTAACGTACAAAATATTTTTTGTTACATACATATAAATAGAAACAAAATTTGAAATAGAAAATATTTTAATTCATCATTTATGAAAAATAAAAGTAATATTAAAAGGTAATTTTCAAATACATTTTCTTCATTTGCTGATGGTCAAATAAATATATTTTTTGTAAGCGTAGCAATATACACCTAATGTGAGCATACCTGAAAGGAATTACCTTTAGAATTTCTCATACATATTTCGTCTATACTTTAAAAATAAATGCATGTACAATTTACGTGCAATATGGTTCTAGGGTTAAAATCTTCAATAAAAAAATTTCAAGTTTAAAAAAATTATCATAAAACGGAGGGGAATATTAAGTTGGCAATATGCAATATAATATGCACTAAAAAATCGAATCACAAGATCTCTAAAATCAATTAAAAATTAATAACGATTTGAATAAACTCGGAATAAAGCACAGCGATGGTGACAGCTGTTAGAAAAAATTTCCAAATTTTATAAAAATTAATTATAAAAGTGAACATAGACTTAAAAAGGTACACAAAAAGGTTAGTTTTTTTGTAAAATTAGATATAAACTTTCTCAATATTTACGAAAAACGAGCAAATATGCCGATAAAAGCATAAAAATATTGCTTTACGAGTACCTATATAAGGAGAAAAAAATCATACTGAAATTTTCCATACAATCTTCCTATACAAACCAACAACAAAAACTGTATTTTTGTTTTAAACTTTTAAAGTTAATATATTAAAAAAAAAAAAACAAGCGTGCCAAAAGGTACAAGTATTCCTCAAAAAAATTTATAGAAATTAACAACAAATGAAAATTCAACTCTCTTAAAGTTACTTGTGCTCATTACCGGTGACTTGTGATTTTTTTTTTCTCTTACGAAACTTGTTTATATGGGGCGGTATTTGCACCTGTTGTTGTAATTTAATTTTACTCTGTCTTTTATAGTTCTTCTTAATTTTGTTGGATTTAAATTTATTAAGGATTAAAAACTGGTACAAGGAACATAGCTACTGGTAACAGGTCTGCTGCATTAAACTGAAAGTTTCTTTCTTCAATACTTTTAATTTTAAGTTTGTGAAAACTTTACTTTCAACATAAGAAGCGAAAGTTTAATTTACTTTTGGAGAAGTGCAGTTTTTTTTACGTATTCTTCATTGAAGTCTTAAAACAAAAACAAAAATTTATATAAATTTTAAACGAATTTGCCAGCAGTGTGATTGGTGATGATGATGAGGGAGGTGGGGGTAAGAGACTAGATTTAATTCATTAAAAAACTCATTTCACATTATTACAAAATCACTTTCTTTTGCTTTGATAAAAACTTTAAATCGAAATAAAATTTTTATAATCCATTTTCTTACAGCTGACAGAATTTAGCCAAATGTTTCATATGACGCACATTTGAAATTTGCAAATAAAATGCTTTTGGAATACGATTAAGTTTTCTTAATTCCATTTGAATAATTTTAATCATAAAAACTTATAGAATTTTCAAGTCCTTACTTTCTAATTGTTGTCAAACGATTTGATTTATTACTAGCTTTTAGCCGTGTATACGTGTATGCAAAAAGAGAAAAGGTACCAAAAATAAAATCGCACCACAAGTACCAGAGTTTTCGCATTTTAATCCCCAGAAAGTTCACTGTACTTTAATATATGGAATAAACTGTATGTATAACAAAGTCATCAGAAATAGAAAATACTGCCAAAAGTACCAATTTTTCTCCATTTTTATTCCTTAAAAGAGTCCTTTATTTTAATCCATCTACCAATTTTCATCCAAATCCATTAAGCGGTTTTCGCATTATTGTGGAACAAATATATATACAGCCCAAACACGAATAATAATTCCGGGGGAGTTTCTTACCTTTTCCCATTCCTCCTATTATGAATATAAATTCCGCATGAGATTTCTTACTTTTCCCTTTTACATGTAATAATTTATAATTGGAGACATTTTTTCTCGAGAAAAATATTTTCCGTGGAAGAGAAATTCCTAGGGAATATTCGTGATTGGGCTAATAATCTTTCGCATTTATACCATTCTATTTTCAGGATATTTCAATGGACATATCGAGCCTTTGCTACAATAGAGTCATAACTCAAAAAATTTGATTTTAGAGCCAACCTTTTTTTCATCTAATATATAAAATTCTCGTGTCACAATGTTTGTTATCGATTTTAATGAATTTTTTATGCATATTTGGTAGGTATGAGAATAGGTCCTAAGGTATATATAAGGTATATTTAAATCGCTATGGTCATGAGGTGGGGAGGGGAGGGAGGGGGCAATTTCTGTATTTCCGAAACTATTAACCCAACAGATGGCGCTATGTCCGCCTCATAATTATTTTTGTTGTTGAATGACAGATGATGCTACGACCGTCTCATGCAGGAGAATCGTCGTCGTTCGTATTTCAAACAGAACAAAATTATTGTTTGGTATTTTTTTCATCGGCGGTCATCGTCACACACTTACAATACATTCCCAATTTTTTTATATAACACCCAAAATATGCACTAGAAGTATTTTGTATGGCAAAACAATGTTTGCCGGGCGGGTCATCTAGTAATATATAAAATTTTCATTCAAATATTTTAAACACTAAACTTTTGAAAGAAAATTTACCATAAAATTGTACCGCGTTTAAAAGTTTAAACTCGTATTCTTGAGTTATTACCCTATTGCAGCAAAGGTATGAATATATCTGTGGCAATAAGGAAAAAGTGCTTAAGTCATATTTTATAGTTATCTAGAAAAGCAGTTTTAAATGTTAAAGTGGTTTGATAAAAATGTAATCGCGTTGTACTAAAAGTTGATCATTCGTTCTTCGATTCTTTTGATGTTTTAACACATGGTTCTGTCCACTATAACATACATATATATTCAATTTGAAATTTAATATGTTACTTATAACATATAAAATAATATGTTGTTCCATATGGAATAATTATTTAAAATTATTTATTTATTTTAAACTTCGGTAAAAATCGTTCAATTAAAATAAAACTTTGCCCAGAGATAATTTTTAATATGAAGAATACGATGGTGATATTAACTCAAAATCAACTTTTCTCGACTTAAGCACTTTTTCCTTTTATCCACAGATATTATCATTCATGTTAAAATAGATTTCTTTAAAACTGTATTGAACAAATGATTTTAATTGATATCAGCTCTTTTTAAGCAAGATGATGCCCAGTTAAACAGACAATTGCCGGGGGTCTTGATGATATGCGCAACCAGAGAACAAAATCATATTAATAATATACAAAAATATAATGAAGGCTTGCCATCTTGCCTTATTGGCAAAAAAAAATACATGGAACAAATACAGTTGAAGGATATTGAAAAGCATAAACAAAAATTAAAAAACAAGAACGCAGCAAACCGCTTAAACACTACATAATTTTGCACATAAATCCATTTAATCAAGATTATCGGGGGCGAGAAAAGAAAGTTAAACTCACACATACACTCACAGATATTTATGGGACACCATTAAGAAATAAACCAAAGACCAAAAATAAAGAAATAACGGCTGGAAAATTTCTCCCGTTCTATTATTTTAATATGTTTTTAAAGATAAATTTAATAAATTTAACTAGCAAAGAAGGAAACCAAACAATTTAATGGAACCAATTTCTGAGACACTTAACAGTCGTAATAGCCGATTTTGAAGATTTTTGGCTATTATGGAAAAATGGAAGAATCCAGACTTAGTTGTGTATTTTTTTTTTTCAACAAAAGTGATAATACAAATTAGCACAAATACATACAAAAAATGCAATAATTTAAAAAATTTTATCAAATATTTTGATGGATAAAATGCCATCTGTATGGCAAAAGTTGTTTACGTCTCTAATATGACAAATAATTATTGAGATAAAAATGTTGCAAGCTAACAGACCAACCTAAAGTACGACGCAAAGTGTTGTCTGAAATGACGCGGCGTCAACGCTATGCAATTGGAAAATCCAATTTTGGCAGCGCGTCAAGAAGTGAAGTTGGTTGCAGAAGTACTATTGTTGTTTGTTAACTAATGAAACTTTAGCTACTTGCAGCTCAATTTAGCGTCTTTATCTCTATTTCTTATTTTTATTTAGAGTTTTTCATTAATTAAAGTGAGTAAACATTACTGTTTCTGGCGCAACGTTAACGCTCTAATTTTGGTTACTCATTTCAGCGTAAAAGCTAAGCGCTAAATTAAGTAGCGCTTTGCGTCGTAATTTAGGGTGGTCTGTAAGTTGGATTCCCAATAAATGAGACGGATAATGAAGTAAATATTATTACACACATTGCTTTGCTTCATTGCTCGCTCTATTACTCTAAAATTTTTTTTAAATCTTTGAAGTTGATCATAAATTGTTTTTGTACATCATCCTGCTAGACAATCATAAAAAATCATAGTATTTTTCTGCTTCTTGGTGAAGGGTATTCATAATTCTGTGCACTCAAATAGATTAACCTTAATTGCATTTTAATATAATTAGAGCAAATACTATTGTATGTATTGATGTATGCATTTATGTATGAAAGGAAAGAAAGAAATAATTTAGGTCAACAGAGAAGGTGCCAAAAAAAAAAATACATACAAAAGAGAAAAAAAAAATATTATACTAAAAGTAGCAAACAAAAATATTTGCCATTAGTTTTTGTGTTCTACTTGATTTTTTGCTTTTATATTAAAATATTTGAGGTTTAATGTGAGAAAAAATAATTCGTCAATAGTGTTGTGGATAAATTGTGGAGGTTCATGCAAAAAATGTTAGTTCACTATCTTTAATCAGTTTATATCAACTGACAAAGTTTAAATGACTTGAAATTATCCTAAGACTATTCAATAGTAATACTACATACATATCGGTATGTTATTTTATTGCCAGGGAAGCCGGAAATATGCTTTAAAAATTATCTCTTATGAGCTTTAAATATGTAACAAAATTAAATTGCATAAATATAATTTCGTTTGTAATTTTCATTATATATATTTATGATGACTTAGAGAATCGAAGTAATTTGTTTTAATTAATTTTTAGAGCAGTATTGCTGGTGTTAAATAGACGCATTAGTTCCTTAAGACGTATGAGCAGGAATTTTTGTAATGGTGAAAGTAAAATGAAAGTTCCGCTAACCGACGGATGCTGTGGTGTAAATTATCTGGTAACTGTATCAATCGCAGCCGGAACAGTTTTGACCAGTGCTATGACTTCTCCGTTTAAACTGACTAACAATAATTAATACAACGCCACAGCAATGTCATGATTTGCTTAGAGTAGTTAACGCGCTACACCCTGCAGCCAGCACCTCCTAAATAAATATTAATGTTGACAAAGTTGTACATAACAATTCAAGTGTGTCTGTGAGTTCTACAATTTTTGGAACAAGCTATAAAACTTTTTTTTAATTAGTTTTACCGTAACTTCCTTCACGTTACATGTTAATTAAAAAAATAATAAGTACTAAAAGTGAAAAAGACCTAAAGTATTAGCTTTTCTCCATAATGTACTGCAAGTCAACTTAAAAGTACCAAATATGCCCCTTTTTACCCCTTAAAAAAGTACTAATTATTTTAATCTTGTTCACGTACTATCCGTCTACCAAATTTAATTTAAAATCAGAATTTCTCAAGAAAAATAAAAGTACCAAAATGTAAATAAAAAAAAATACCGAAATACCAATTGTATCTCAATTCAGCCCAGAATGTATGTTTATTAAAAAAAAAAAATTATAAAAGAAGGTACAAAAATAAAAAGTACCAAAACTACCAATTTGTACCTTTTTTAAACCTTAAAAAAGTACTGCATATTTCAATCTGGGTAACATGTTATTCCTCTACGAATTTCAATCTAAATCCAGAATTTCTCAAAAAATAAAAGCACCAAAAGTAAAAAAAAACATCAGAAGTAAAAAAGTACCATAACTAAACAAAACCGATCGACCAGTTTTTCTCATTTCAGCCCAGAAAGTATGTGAATAAAAAAAAAATATATAAAAGAAGGTACAAAAATAAAAAGTATCAAAACTACTAATTTTTCCCTTTTTTTATCCCTTAAAAAATACTGCATATTTCAATCTGGCTTACATGCTATCCTTCTACCGAGCTTAAACTTAATCCAGAATTTCTCAAGAAAAAAGCAACACCAAAATTAAAAAAACATCAGAAGTAAAAATATGTTAATATGTATAAAAAAATGGATAAAATATTACTAGAAAACTAAAAAGTACCAAAAGTACAAATTTGTCCCTTTTTACCCGTTAAAAATAACCTAAATTTGGTAGGATAAAAACTGTTTGTTATTGAGTTCGGCATTTGGATTAAAGTTCGGTTCGAAAATAAACCAAAGTTCTGGTACAACAAGATGCCACACGTGTTAAAACACGACTTGTGTCATGTCAAATGAAACATCGTGCACATCCTTCTCAGTACCATTTAAAACACAAAAACTTAATTTGCAGCTACTAGATCAGGTTGATAGTCAACAGGAAAACAAAGGGATGATGTCACCTATTCCTTTTCTTATAAATTTCACATCTACTATGGATCTGCAATGATGTCTTAATTAAATGTCTTTCCAGCCATCACAACGAAATTAAATAATCTGCAAACTATATGAAAACTAAACAATACGGTTTAAATAAACTGTAGACTACAAAAGATGACGAAGATGAGAAAATAGTCATGTAATATTTGGGCATTTGACATGAAACTCTTGTGTTAAATGAAAAATGAAAATATTTTCATGTCATTACACTCGTGCTGAGCTAAGCAATTATAAATAGCATAAAAGAAATGAAATATGTACATATGTATGTGTGTATTTGTGTATGTATGTGTGTAGTGTAAGCAGTAGAAAATGGAAAAGTCCGATTAAATTAAAGAAAAAAGTTCAAATAGTTTATTTTTGCAAAATTTTGCTTGTAGTTTGTTGGCCCACAGTTGTTTTACGATAAAAGATGATGATGATGAATTAGATGAAAACGACAACTAATTATAGTAACGAAGAAGATGAGGAAGATGGGGAAGATGGGGAAGATGAATAAACTGACAATAAAAGAAAAAAAGCTGCAACTAAACAGTTTAGCAACTTAAACTGCAGGTAACAAACACTTTTGCTCATTTAAATAATGACGTAAAGGTGTCTGTTGTAAGTAATTATTTACGCCAGATGGTTTTTAATCTTGTTATTTGATAAAGAAAATAAAGAAAGGAGCTAAAGTTTATATTCAGTTTAAGGGCATCACAAGGACACTACTAAACTTATAACTAGGATAGTTTGAAAGAACTACACGAACAAAAATATCTTAAAATAAACTGAAAATCCAGAGATTTCTTAAATTCGAAAACAACAACGGTCTCCTCTAGCCCAAATTTTAAATTTCCTTGTTGCAAGATTAGAAAGTTTCAGAATAGTTGAGAATAATTTATCCGTGAATTTTTCTCTTGTCAGAGAATTGTTTTTAATTAAGCTGTACACTAAAAGTTGCACGTTGTTAGTTTTATTGTTTTTTTTTTTTTTTTTTGCTGACAAATAATTTTAAGTTTAAAGAAAAATGAAAACGGCAAAAACTTTAAAAAAAATTCCATAAAAATACCTGTGAAATTAGTTCCTCCAAAATAAACTTTTAAAATTGTGCAGAACGAAATTTTTTTATAAATTTAGCAGAATTTAATACTCTCCAGTATATAAGTTTAAAATTTAATAGTATAATTAAAACAAATCATGACTTGAATTGTTTTTAAAGTCACGAACATAAGAGTGGTTTAAGAAAAGTATGTACGAATATATTTCAATAATTATTTCTTTAAGCAAACTAAATTCTTTCAGATACATATGTAAACACATCTGTACATATAAGTGGCTGCTGTTTACTGATGACTACATACAAGTGCAGTTCAAAAAAAAAAGTGAATTAAAAAAGGTGATTAACGTTCTTTTTAATTTTTGTGTGGTGGTACACTCGTCTCTAACATATTTTCAAAGTTTCAGCTGTTTAGCATTTTTAATTTGTTGGTACCCGGCATAAAAGTCAGAAGTGTTTTTCGGGTTTCGCAATCTTCTGCTAGCGAAAAAAAATGCAAAACTGCATAAAAGAATTCGCATAAAATTTTTGGCTAAAAAATGGAATTAAGTCTTAAGAATACTTGCAATATTGACAATGGCATACGCTCATTGTACTCTGAGTCAGAAAAATTATTACAAGTGGTACAAACTTTTTACAGAAGGCCGAGAAAATGTAAATGATGACGCTCGCCTTGTTCGCCACAGCACATCAACAACCGATGAAAATATTAAGAAAGTGAAGAAAATTATTATGGGGAATCGTTGAATTACTATTAGAGAAGTTGAATCATGACTCTCCCTTTCTTTTTTTTTTTTTTTTTTTTTGGTAAATTTTGAGCATGAAGCGTATGGCAGAGAAATTTGAATTTTGACCAAAAACAGCACCGCAATTATACCTCAGCCGCCGTATTCACCAGATTTGGCTCAGTGTGACTTTTTTCTGATTCGAAGATGCCCCGGGGGGTACATTTGTCATCTTGTTGAATTTTAACACCTTGATGCTGTGCCTTCTGGGGAAAAGGGTAAATGACTTTTGCAGACATAACCTTTTGTCAATTACCCATAAAACTTATATGTCACTGCCCAATCTCTGAAATAACAGAGAAACGGATGTGCATATATTTATTATAAAGGAAGTGGTTTCCTACGCAAGTCTGTTAAGAAGGTCTTTCCAAGACCAAAGTCAATAGAAAGTTAATCCTTCGGGGTTTTCTTTCTAGGCTCTACCAGTGACCTAAACTGGTGCCACGGGGACTAGTAAGCTCTCATGGGAGATTGTCTACCAGGGGGTAGCAATAGTGGTATCCTACATTGGGCACACAATTTGAGGTGCGGTGTTGCGAGACGCGTATCTGTTCTCTTGGGAGAATTGGTATGCTGGCACCGCCGCAACTATCCTCGTTGGTGGCATGATTTCGTGGCCGGTTATTGGTGTGGTCTCCTTCGGGTGTACACGTGGTGGCTGTGGTTGCTACCAAAAGTTGGGAGAGGTGTTAGTTTAAGGGTGTACACGTGGTGGCTGTGGTTGCTACCAAAAGCTGGGAGAGGTGTTAGTTTAAGGACTGATGCTCGACCAGTACAAGTGGCTGGTTGGACTTCGTGCCTACCAATGGGAAGCCTATATATCTTTGGCTTAATATGGAAAGGTCGTACCTCAACTTTGAGCTACTTTACAAGAGAAGGAAAAAACTCAATAAAAACTTTAGTAAGTTGGTTAGTTTGGGCTTTTTTTAAATACTGGAAATCTGTTATTTGTCAACATAAGAAACTGAATTTTTTAAAGGAGGTGTAGTTGAGTTTTGTCTACCAGAACATGTAAAAAAACCGATTTTGAAAAAAAACGAGATACGACCTTCCTATATTAAGTCATCGATATGCTGTTGTGAAATAACAGATAAAAGAGTTTAGATAGCTCCAACACTTTAGCAAGGAGTTTAGGTATGGTGGGCTTTGGCCATGTCTGAGTAATTGCTACCTGATGTTGAACCCGAGGGGATAACTTCAGGTTGTTCCCGAGGGGGTAATTCGGGGGTGTTTGAGAACACTAATATTCACACGGTGTTAAGAGCATGGTGGAGTGAGGCCGTCATGGCAGGTACCCACCTAACTCTGTAACACATCTGATTCCAAGATTGAAGAGACCCATGAATGGACTGCGTACTGCAACGAATCTCTGAGAACTTAAGGACATAGCAAAAGTTGCATATCAGAACTGCTTCGAGGATGGAAAAACAAGTGTATTTATATCTTGATAAATAAATATTTTAAAATTTTTTGAATAGATCTCGTATTAAGTATTAGTCAGTGAATATGAAATATTTGTAACCTTTTTTGAGTAGTACTCAATTCTGACAAATGTTTTTCCTTAAATAAATTTTTATGTTTCAAAAAGTGGCCACAACACCACCTTGCAAACATAATTTTAGTTTTCTGCTTATTATTTTATTACAACGGAAACTTCAGAAGAACGTGATAATTAATTAAAGCTAAGAAAATTTATTTTACACAAAAAAGGTTAAAAGGTTTTGTGCAAATTAGAGATTTCAAAAACCAGCATTTCCAGAAAAAGGTTAAAATCACTTTTTTGTTCCCTTAAAAGCGGAAAACATTTGTAAAATTTTTACATTTTCAACAATTTCAACACTAAGCCTCAAAGTTGGAAGCTAAATTTTACGAAACTTTTAAATCCCAAGTCCCGGGATTCACGAAAACGTGGCCCGTTTGGCAAAGAAAACACTTATCACCTTCTATACAAAACAATAGCCAGAGTCTAGTGCACCACTACACAATGTTGCCAAAGAGTCGATATTAATCTTGATCGTCGTCTAAAATGCAAAGGCAATCGAATTGGCTAATTAGAAAAAATTCTAGAGTCTAGACTGTAACACCAAAATGTTTCTATTGTATGCAGTTTTTCGGGCATTACCTCGATATTAAATGTAGGAAAATTTCCAATGTAGAGGAATTGGTTTGCCTTTTTAAAATGCTAATTATAATACAATAAAAAGTAATTTAACACAAATTCTAATTCTAGTACTTCTCTGAAAAAAAAAAAAACAATTTTTTTTACTAAAATTTTTCGCACAAGCAAAATATTGTTTTCTTATAAGATTATTTGCAAAGAACCTAGAAACAGTTTCTTGTTTCGCCCCACAATATTTATCAGTTGACGTCTTTTGCGTCATAATACTTAATAAATTGCAGTGTTATATATCATCTGTCTAATCCCATACGAAACGTATGAAAAAGAATTTGTGATCTTTTTGATTTTTGTATTTGCATCATCTTAATGCTGAGTATGAGTACGACAGATAACACTGCACAACAAAATCATATTTATTTAGCTACAGTTGTTTTTTTTCTATATGATGTTATTTGTAGTGACATTTTGACGTAGCACATACTATTTTCAATACACATTAAATACGCCCATGAAATCGGTGTACTGTTGTATATTTTCTACCAATTCTGATTAGGTAAGAAATTAAAGAGTTACGTTTTGCAAAATTTCTAATGATCACCGTCGTCAGTTTGGAGATTTGGTGTCTTGAAAGACTTTCAGTAGAAATTGATGGAAAATACTTATGAAGGACATTTCAGCGCGTTACAGCACATTTGAATGGTGACGTATTTGTTCCTTTAATTCACCCTGAAAATAGTCTCACGTGTGTACTTTTAAAATGCACTCTACCAGGAATTATTCTGGCATTAATAATGCCATTTTGGCATAATGTTTAAATTAATTAAAAACTAATCTCTTTGAGAATGTTTATAATAAATTAAGAATATGTATGTGATTTAAAATTTTTTTTTATAGGCGATGGGAAACGCGTGTCCGCTTGGAAAAGAAAATTATGCGTAAGAGGAACTCTAACGATACAAATATGTTCGTCTGTACACACATATGTATTTCTATAACACCTTATTCATAAACGATTATTAAGGTTAGTGTGCGCTTAATGTAAGAATTTTGTATGGGAAACAAGGTTTTATGGTGCCACTTAACCTTATCAATCGTTTATGAATAGGGGCAGATAGTGTTTTAGCGGACCAGAAGTGCGGTGATACGCAAAAAAAATGTATTAAAAAACTAGTTTTCGAATTAGCAAAGAAATTTTGTCCAGGAATTGTATGTTTCAAAAAGTACTGCTTTAAGGGCAATTTACCCATTTCGGTACTTTATTAATTATTTTTTTAATATACATATTATTTTTTCTTTCCCAAAAAGGGGAATAAATTTAATTCCTTACACAATTTCCTTATTCGTAATAACAACATAAAATATTAAGTCAGCTTGGGCACGAGCTATTCTCTAATAATAGGATTATCACAGTGATGTGAATATCCCAAATATTGAGAGAAAATAACAAATACGTTATAATTGCAAAGTAAAATACTTTGAGTATAACGGACTATGAGAGTTGTGTTGAATATTAGTAATAAGCAATCAGACATGAGGAATTTCGTACTAACTAAAATTGTTTCAATTAATAAAAATAGAATAAAAATTAACTCAATTAATTCTCGTATTCTATTTCTGTTGAAAACTTGGTTAAATAGTTGATATTCTTCCCAATTAGTATCCACCATACGAAAACTTTAAAGATGAAAAATTGAACGCCGATAAGAGGTGTAACGGCCTTGAAATCGGTATACTGATACGTTCTGCTAATTTGATTGCACATGCTAATGTTTTTCAAAAATAGAAATAAATAAAAAAAAATTAAAAGTAATTTTGAATTTTCATTAATTCAATAAAACTGAACTTAAGCCTAATAATAATAATTTCTCATTTATAATTTCTTACACTTTAAAAATACAAAAAAGTGCCAATATGCATTTACTCTTCATTTAAATTTTATTTATGTGCTTATAGCTTTCAAAGATATTTGGATATGCAAATAACTACAAAATCTGGTACTTGCGAATTTCATACCCTTTAACTGAAAAGTACAACAAACCTGCCTACTTTTTTGCAGCATACATTTTATTAAATACGAGATGTAGAGATGCCGCTTATACCCGTTTTTACCAACTTTTAGCCCCATAAAATCTGAGTTTTCAAGTTTCAGTGGGTCTATAAATCGAAGGACATTCGAAAATGCCAAATTTTTTAAGGGATAATATTTCAAAAGTTTTAAAAGTTTAAAATTTATAAACAAAATTTTCATGTGAAAATTCAAAAATAGGTAACACTACAGATGCAATGTTTTAGGTGTCTAAGTCCATCTTTGCAACATTACATTTTTAATGAAACTGAAAAAGAAGATTAATAATATCCCCATTCCAGAAGAGCCACTTTTATATCAGCATTTTTTCGGTCGGATCTTGACTAGCATAAACCTTTGAGGTTTGTCACATTCAAATTCCAAGTCGGCCACAATAAGTGTAGTATGCAAGACCCGAAATCAAATATATGAACATCAAGTTGAAATTGCTTATATACTTACTGCCTATTTCACTATGTCGAAAGAAAATTTCCATATGTTTTCATTCGTATAATTACATTTGAAGCAAAAACAAATTCTGAAATTTTGTTTTTGTATCAAATGTATTTGTACGAATGAAAATAAAATTCATAATTCTTTCGACATCGTGAAATCGGCAGTTAATTTAAACTGGTAGGTTTATTTTAAAGGGATAAAAAGGGACAAATTAGTAGTTTTTGATACTTTTTATTTTTGTACTAATATTTTATAAATTACCATAAGTTGAGAAAAAGCTGGTACTTTTGGTACTTTTTTACTCGTGGTACTGTTTTACTTTTAGTGCTTTCTTACTTTTCGAACTTTTTCTCTTGAGAAATTTTTTCAATGGATTTAGATGAAATTTGGTAAATGGAAAGCATGAGCAATAGATTATAATAAATGGTACCTTTTAGGGGCTAAAAACTGGACAAATTGGTACTTTTGCTAGTTTTGTTTTTTTCGGTTTTTGTCAAAATGAGAAAAATTTGGTGCTTTTAGTAGTGATAGTCCTCTTAATTTCTTCGATAAATTTGGTATACAGACAGTTTATGCCTTAATTAACATGTAGCGTTAAGGAAGTCACGGGTAAAAGCTAATATGTTAATACGTATGTATGTATAAAAATGATGTTTATGTAATAATATTACCTTCACTGAATTGGGCGATAATAAAAATTAATGTATTCCTTTAGATGTCTGCAAGAATGAACTTAAATATGTGTTCAATTCTATTTATTCTTTTTCTTTTCTTGCACCTTCAGATTTTTTATTTTATTTTTATAATTTTTTTTCTTGTATTGTATGACTCTTTTCTAAAAGAAATCGTTTAGCACAAAGAGAGGTGCCAATATAAATCTTATTTTCTGACTTTTGATTTTAATATATTTTTTTCTAGCATTTTGTGTGTTAAAGATTATTTAAAAAGAGTTATATTTTCTGGTGGTTTAAATGATTATTTTCGATTATAGTATTCGTTAAATAACAAACGACATTTTGCTTGATATTTGATTTCTATACTTTTTTTTTATTTTATGACTTTAATTAAAAATATTTGCTGTTGAGTTTTTAACATTCGAATTTTTATTTCGCAGAATTTTAAGATGCTTTTTCCCATACTTTTGCGCATAAAGTTTTTTTTTATTTGTTAATCATATTACCTCAAACCCTTCTCAAAAAACCAAAAAAAAAATCTAAATCCCGACTTAAGCTACAATACCGTGGCTACGTTATAAACACTTTAAATACCGATCGTTAACTGGTCTCAAACATAGTTTCTTGGTAATTTCATGCCAGTATTGTAAAGAAAATATTTTTGTAGAAATTTAACTTTATTATGTACGTCAATAAATCGTGTAGACTTTAACTTCTCTCTGAGTTTCACGTAAGAGATTAACAGGTAAAAAACGCAACAATACAGATGCATACATATGTATGTATGTATAAAGAGCCTTACTTTAGTCTCTGCTTGTTGTCTTATATTCTCTAAATAACAAATATTTGTTTCTTAAAGATACCTGTTCATATCTAACTCAAACAATTAGATACAAACTGTGATGCTAACTATACGAGAAAATATTCACATCGAATGAAAATTTAGAGCAACAAAAGAAATTTCTGCCAAATGTGTCTGCTCAAGGCTTTAAGGTTGTATTTGTTTTAGAACCAAAATTACCTGTCAATTAATGAGTATAATTTTTCCAATAAAATTCCTTGAATTACTTTCATCATATAAAAAAAAAACAGTTCAATAGTTATAGCGACGTTGCTGCAGTTGCGCAATTAAAAGTTGATAACACTGGTCATGTTATCAAGACAGTATACAGAGATTCCCAAGTCTTTAGCGCAAATCGTTCATAAAATAGTATTGCAATTTAAAAATAAATATCCTCTTTATTTATATGTATATCCTATGGTATTATGGAAAATTATTTCACCAAATAAAAATTCTTAATTAACCGACTTAAAAACATTAGAAATTTCTGTGAATTTCTTTTTGCCTTTTTAATATCGGTGTGCAAGTTGTTCTTCCCAAAATATTGATTATCGCGCAAATCAAACTACATTACGTCTACATTACCTTACATTAGCCAAATCAATTACTTACTATTAAGTAAACTACCTATTTATACTGTTATTGGGACCGTAGCATTGAATGTGCTTATTGTGCAGATGATCAGTCGATTGTAGCAACAAGTCTTCCGTCTGGATGAAAATAGTTGTGCAGTACATCAGCGAACGAAATGGTGCGAGTTCAATACTCATCAGCAGCATTTAAATTTTATTTTTCAATGACTTGTAAATAGTTATATATTTTAAAGAGTTATTTGAAAATAATAAGTTTCATTTTAACTTAATATTTTGCTATAAAACTTTTGGCAGTACATACGTGACCTGGTCTATGAAAAGGGACCTCATGTGCAAGAAACAAGTTTTCGAAAAAACAGCTATCGAAGTGAAACAATAACAGTATTTTTCGTATTAGTACTCGTACTCTTCTTTCGCTTCACTTTTAGTAAACTTTTAAACAAATTATGATTTCACCACGTGAAAGAGCGTCCCAAACTATACCCGAATAGACAAGAAAGTGAAAAATGATTTTTTGACACGTATCTAAGGTCCCTTTTCATACACCTATTATATTAAATTATAGCATTCACTGCTTATTCATTTTAATTTACCTCTTTGAGAACCACTGGTTTTTAATTCAATATTTATTCTTTCCTTCATTTATATTTTTATTTGTTTCTGTAAATAATTAGTTTCTTCCATTGTGTGAATGAATTTTAATTATTTAGTTTATCATTCGAAAAGACAACAGAACATAGTGCAACGTTAAAACAAAAACAAACACAAAACAATACAAGACAAGACAATAAAATTATCTGCTTATCTGAGTGGATGACGCCCGCCTTATAATTTATGGATAAATCTTGAACTCATTTCTATTATTTTTCATTGAACTTAAATAAACGTCATAAGTACAAGCAAACAAATTGTATTACTATCAGTGTACACATGCATACACACCGAGTACATATGTATGTATAAGTAGAAGAAGCGATATAGAAAATTAAGAACTGCATGATTATTCGGAATTTTCACGGCATTTTCAAGTCATAGGAAATTTCTATAATTTCTTTAATTGCGAGCATGTGATAGTTTTCTTAAAAAATCTTGCTTTTTATTGTCTTCTCTTTTTATTCAACAATTTGCTGTTCATTAATTACTGACGTTTTTCTCTCCAACACCATTGATTAAATTGATGTTGTTGTTTTTGGAATGCAAAATTTATCAAAATCATCCTTTAAACCGGAATTCAAGTTGGAAAATGTGTGTGTGTGTATCTCTTACAACGTAGTCTTATTAATTAAACCTGTATTCATATTGAAATTGTGGTCGGCGTATATTCGAAAACATATGTATGTATGTATGTATTACTATTATCGTACATGCGTACATACATATGTATGAATACTAAATGTGTCACTTTGTTTGTTAAAATATTTTATTTACATCATTTTTTTTCTTCTTTAGAAGTTAGAGATGAGATCGTGAGGAAGTTTTCAATCACAAAAGTGAGTCAGCAACATGCGAGACCTGTGCTTTCTTGATTGACCCCCGAAAAGATTATTTACATCTATATATATAAAATACAAAAAATGTTTGTACCCATGTTCGCTATAGACTCGGAAACTATCCAACCGATTTGACCCAAACTGGTGTCATTCAAAAGGGAATTTATAGAGGATGGTTTTAGGCTTTTAATATTTCAAGTGGGCGTAGCCCCTCCCACATAAATTGAATAACATCATATATCTTGACTATTGTGATAGCAAGAGTTTTGAAACATTGCAATAGTTCATATGTTACTAATGTGAGTAATCAGGACAAAAATGGGCGTTATCGGACAAGTGGGCGTGGCAGCTCCCATATAACCCAAAAATTGAAATCGCCATATTTTGGGCATTTTTTGACCTACGTCGATGATATTTGGTACATATGGTATTGCCATAATTTGGAATACGTACCGGGAGAAAAGTGGATGGGACCACGCTCCTTTTTATTAAAATTAAAAATCGTAATATAGTCTTAACTACTGGACCGATCGTCACAATAGGATATATAAATAATTTTAATTTTATTTTATAACGAGGGGGGTAGCGAAGTACACCGGGATCAGCTAGTATTTAATATTTTTACATAAAAGCTAGAGAAATTTTACATTGGTATTAATTAAAAATATATTATACTACTTGATACTTCTTAACCCATACAAAATAGAAATATCTCCAAAGCAATATTTTTGATTGCAAACAATAAATTCTCCTTACACAGAAGAAATTATATAATTATTGTCAAATTTTTCTTATTAATTGTTTAATTAAAATTAAAAATTATTAATTTAATTTCAGCAATTTTGAGCGAGCATATCCTGTAAAACACAACTGCATTTACGAATATAATTAAAACCAAATAAGAAAATATTGTTTGTATTTAGTAATTGCCAGCTACATAAGACTCAAAACAGTCAAAGCATAATGAAAATTAAGAATACAAAAACAACTCATACTAAAGTAAATTTATTTGTTTTTTATTCATAAACAAATACATACATATTTTTTGACCCACAGTACCTGCTCTCTTTTTTCAATAAAAGTATTGTCGGCGACCCTTATTGCAGCGAGTAAAATTTGTGGACAAGTGAAAATTGCACACTATTTTTTAATTTTATTTGAAAGTGATTTTATTGGCCTTTTCCAGTAACCCAGTAAACATGCATTATTGATATCTAATTGGGAATGTTATTACATCAAAAATTTATCTCAAAGAAAAAAAACCCAAAACTATTTCGGAGTAAAATTTTACATTTGATCTCAAATGTTTTTCGAATGCGTCATGCGAATAAATGTGGTATAAAAGTTGATCTATATAAATTATTTTTTATATTTAGAAGAATCGATAACAATAGTTTAGCAGCTGAGAATGTCGAACTGTGTTGACATTTTTGCTCAATAAGATTTTTGCAAGTGATCGTGAACTATTTATCGTCATTCCACATTGTAGAAATTTACTTGCAAAAATAAATATGTTCACGAACTTCATAAATTACTTCGTCAAATTTTTGTTGTTTAGTGATGAAGCTGTTTTCTGTTTAAATGGCTACATAACGTCAACACGCAAAAATGACGTAGTTGGAGCAAAAACAATCCTCAGGTCTTTAGCTGATCATCATTACATCCATTAAAATTTTTACTTTTTAGTGCGCTTTACACTGAAGCGGCATCATCGATCCTTACTGCTGTTACAGTGATCAAGGAGCTGTCATTGCGATGAATTGTGGTCGCTATCGAGCCATACTGACTGAAGTTTTGTTTCTAAAATACGACATTTAGTTTTAACAAGAAAGCGTATCCAATTTGGTGCAAACTTTATTTTTATTTTTAACACCTCTAACTTTCTATGTGGCAATTATAAGTTATTGGTTTATACCGACAAACCAGTAACGCTTTAAGCATTACTAGACAATATTCAGGCCACCATTGATGCCATACGTCTAGATTTATTGGACAAATTAGCAAAAAATGGACTGATCTAAAGAACCACATGCAAATCACTGCTATAAAGGGTCTATACGTAATAATAAAAAATCTCGCTATTTTTTAATTAATTACAAAATAGCGAGCGACCGAATTCTCTTAAGAAACCACTGAGCCAACTAATGCAATAAAGTGAGTTGAACGGAAAAGAGCGCCCCCTCAATAGAGCTTATGATCATACCTCAAATTCCCTTTAAAATATATGTATGATTTCAATAAATTTTAATTTTAGTTTAATTTTTTAGCTTTAAAATTTTTTAAGTTGTGTTTTAAAAATATTTTCATAATTTAAGATCAATATAGTATTACTTCAATAGTGAATTGAGATAAATACTTGATCGCCAACTTAATATGTACGTGTTTTGTATTCAAACATTTAGTCTCGAATTATCATCAGTTAGAGCTAAAATTATAACTCCAAGCCTCGTCTGGGTTTTTAAATCGACTTAAGAAAGTTGTCTGCTTTCAACAACGCCAAAATATTATATATTTTAAACTTTTAAACTTCCGTTTGTTATGATCGTACAAATCAAACTCGAAACAAGATTTCTTTTGTAAAAGAGACATTAAAAGAGATAGCAAAAGTTAACGTTGACCAGACTAATTGCGAATGAATTGTTAATATTGACTTATTAATAACTCATAAAAACCAAGCACTAGTGTTAAAAGTATACTCGAGGAAAAGTAATTTAAGGATTGAAGGAGAAATGTTTTAATAGCCAGTGAAAAGGTTAAGCAGAAAATAAAATTTATTAAGAGAAAGTTACAATCAATTAAAATTTGCTTATTACATTTATACCCATACGTAGTCAATCTCAAAGGACTTAAGGAAATACATATTAAATTTTTTTTGTAGTGAAAAAATGGCATAATTTACAAGCCTTGCTGTATTGCTTATTATTGCATGTGGAAAGAAAATTTCGAAAAAAAATTTCTGTGAACAAAAATAAACTGTTTTAAAATTGTTTTTATTTCGAGAATACAGCAATCAGTGATTCAACTAGACTTTTCAATTGAGTTAATATATGTACATGAAAATGTGTATGTATACACATAATAACTAAAAAAATTTTGAAATTTAATAAATACTTTACGGTACGGATAAACATTTTCTTTAGTTAAGGATTCCAAATACAACTTCCAAGTCCATATTAAAAAATATAAACTTGCACTATTTATGCGTAGATTTATGTGCGTGAAATAAATTTTAAAATGTGACATCCTAGAGTCTAGGGTGTATATAATCTAGGGCCTAGACACAAACTAAACAGTTTTACATGACTCTGTTAGAAAATTTAAAAAAATGGTTTTTACTATGAAAATTTTATATTTATTAAATTTTTCAATGAAAACAAACTAGAACAAAATTAAATAACTTATTTCTGGCATAATTTTTTACTAAATTTTCACTATGCAAAAGAAATATTAAGAAATTTAACAAAAAAAAAAAGTTCCATTTTATTTATGACTTTTTTGTAACTAATGAATCTTTTGTCATACCAAGAACAAAATGTTATATTGATTGAACAGAAATAACTACAGCATTGTTGTAGAAAACCATTATACACATATACATACGAGTACATACATACATACATATGACAATTTCTCATTCACTGCAATGGAACTTTATTGTGCTGGTTGCAATACATCTGCTCATTCTCATAAATGATTAATGCCAACAGTTCAACCATATTTCACATTTCCCTTAATGTACAAGAAATCGCATTAATTAATAAATGAGTGTCATGTTATTTTTGTGGGTGGCCGAGTAAAAGGAAATCTAAAGTAATTACAAAAACAACAAGTAATTAAATTCTATATAAATTCAATTACGAGAAAAAATATGAAAATAATAGAAATACTTTATTTCTATTTATGAAATGATTTTTTTCATATAAAAGTTAATGGCAAGGAAAATTAATTGCAAAATGAATGCATGGAAACATGGAAAAAAAGCAGGTAAATACTTAGAAATGAAGAGAGCTGACTGCCCAGCAAATTGCAATGATATTCGTTAATTAAGTTAACTATTTTCTTTAGTTTCCGCTTTACAATTGGTTTATGTGTAAGTGAAAGTTTTTGAACAAGGCTTGCCCTCTATAAGTTAAATGATTGATATATTTATATAAGACAAGTATAACCAACGGCCGAGACAATCGACAGTATTCTATATGTAAAATATATTTTGTTAAATTTTTAGAGCCTGTTTTTCTGTTAACATTCCTACTGTATCACCTTCAAAAACACATACAGGTTTTGTTTTGGTTGTTTTTTTAGATAAATAGATACCCTGAAGGAATCCTGGGGCAAGTGTCTCCAAGTCACCACTTTTGTCTACAATATTGGTGACTATTAGGCGACATTGTCAATAAAGCGTCTACAAATTTAAATTTGGCTTTGATGACAAAAGAAATTTGTGGTGGCGAAAGATGGCAGATAATGTGTCGGTTAAGGTGAAACAATATGCATTTTCATTATCGACATCTGCTTTAGAAAAGCACCAAAAGCGTAGACTATAATTTCTTAATTGAACTAATGAATCAATGGTTCCAATGTCTACATATGTCTACTACCTAGTCAATAGTACCAATGTCAGTAGTGGATTTTCAATGACACGCAAATGTTAAATGTCTATAGTAAATAACATTGTCTGGGGTATGATAAGTCACTAGTACTGGTGACAATGTCAGTAGTGAATCAGTACAGTTTCACTATAGACATTTCCTGCAGGGTAAGTAATACATGTGTACATGTATTAGTAAAATACAGAGCCGATTGTAACCCAGAATAGCTCCTTCACTTCTGTGAATACATATTTTTATTTTATTATAAGTTTTGTCAAAATCGGTTAAATAATATGGCCAAAAATTCTATCACAAAAAATTCTCTTGCCTGTTGACCATATAGTAGATATACGATATATTAAGGCTAAAATTCTTAGTATTTTCAATTTTAAATTATTTAATTTATGTATTCGCTGTACATTTTAGTGGGTGCTAATGATAACTAAGCGGTAGATCAAGCATGGTTAGTGATCTGATGATGAGATGACATTAGCTCCCAACAAAATGCAGCATGTATATTACACAGCTCCGTAACAAATAAATTAATTTTTTTAATATTTAAATACAATTATTTATTATTTTAATAAAATGTTTTAATCATTTTAAAGAAATTAACCATGAATCATTTTTATGAAATTAGTTGTAATTTTAATGAAATTATACCATAACTGATTTATGTTGCGGACTTATCTAGGCGCACGGTAGTGCGCCAGGCCAAATTCGGCCACACAGAGTGCATATTTACACGAAAGCATTCGAGCTGTTTTTACCCCCCTCATAACTTCGCTCCTCATGATCATAATAAAATGAAACTTGAAACATAAGGTCTCCCCACAGAGTTGACCTCACAGATTAAATTTGAAAGTACTGCCGTAAAAGCTTCCCGAGATATTAAGGTGTAAAAAGTCCATATTTTAGTACATATTCACTGACTCACTCACTGGCTCACTGACTCATCAATATTATTGGGCACTTCCAGTATAGCTAGAGAGCTGAAACTTGGTACACAGGTAGGTCTTGGTGAGAAATTAACCAGAAAAATCTGAAAACGGTCACTTTCCACCCGGGGGGCTAGGGTTCCCCTTCTTTTTATGGGGCACTTCCAGTATAGCTAGAGAGCTGAAATTTCGTACACAGGTAGGTCCTAATGAGAAATTAACGAAAATAATTTTTAAACGGGCACTTTTCATCTGGGGCGACTACGGTACCCCTTCTTTGTATAGGGCACTTCCAGTATAGCTAGAAAGCTGAAATTTCGTACACAGGTAGGACAAGATAAGCAATACATATAAATATTTATACAAAACCAACTTAGAAAAAATAAGTGAGATCCGCACAAAAGCATAAATGTGAAAATAAGGCCAAGTTCCTATCCAAAAAATTTCGGCCGTAAAGAGTACTGAGTTCAAATCCATCTCATTTCTAGGCAACCTGTAAGCTTGGCAAAATTTTTTTGCCTTTCTAATATGGGAAAGAATTCTTGGAAAAATATTGCCAAGCTTATAGGATTCAATTTATTATCATTTCAATGTTACAAACATAAAAGGCACACAGAATTCAATATCAGAGAAAACATATAAAGTTGATAATCGCTCACAATATCCTTCTCAGACTTCTCGTCTATTAATAAAATCAAAAATTGTTGTTGCCATCAGATCAATGTAATTTTCTAACGTCTTCTATTAAGAAATTCTTTGATATTTTTCTTGAAATTTCACATATATTTTGAAAGATTTCATTGAAATTGTGGAAAAAAATCGGATTTATAAAGCAAAAGCCTTTCAGAGCACAAGAATGTAATAAAACATGAGCCAAAAATTTTACTTGTAAT
The DNA here is from genome assembly GCA_947311025.1 of Lypha dubia. Taxonomy (NCBI): domain Eukaryota; kingdom Metazoa; phylum Arthropoda; class Insecta; order Diptera; family Tachinidae; genus Lypha; species Lypha dubia. The sequence continues at coordinate 21,482,334 of OX371260.1, read as the reverse complement.
TTAAGGTATCTTAAGTGTATACTTAGCAACAAGATTTGATTCGAATTGAGGATCCTGAAAATGTTTTATTTTAATATTTCCTATTTTTTTTTCGAAAATTTCACAAAATTTCATTTTTACCTCAATGAGACGACACGCCTGAAACTTAGTTTAATTAAATGCATTATTTTCGTAAAACATTTTGTTGCACCGTGTCTTGCGTTTATTCGCTATCTTCTGGTTTTTATTGGGGTTTGTAAAATGAAAATCAATTATTTAGGAATTAAGTCGAACAACATGAATGCGATACAATTTGCTTTCATAACATGTTTAATACATTAAGCAAAAAGTGCCACACTTGTGGCTAAGAGTATGTGCCCCTATATACTCCTTTATGATATAATTGTTACATGCTGCCACAACAATTTAATAAACAACAACAAAATTCAAGTAAACTTTTGCACATGTAATGTATTCATATTGCCCCGATTATGGCCAAGTAATATGAGAAAGATGGAAAAGGAGCTTATGGGCGGCGATAATATTGTAATTCAAAATAAAATACAAGTATTTGTGGAATATCGTAAAGTTTTTATAACATTGTTTTCAAATCTCATACTCACAAACGTTAACAAAATAATGGCTGTGATTATGATATTTAATAAACTTTTAATGAGTTTGCAAAAAGTGCGTTACGTTAATTTTTAACTGGTCAATAAGTTAGCAGATGCAGAGAGAGAGAGAGAGAGAGATCGTGGATTGTTTCTTCGTGATGCAATTAATGTCATTTAATGAGCAAAAATTGGTATTTCGATATACAATTTGCGAAGCTGTGGATTGTAATGATTTCATGCAGAGTTTTGCTATGATCCTAAAAATATTATAAATTTAGATCCGCATTAGCCCCAGTGAAATGCGCAAAGCAGCCAAAATAAATGTCAACAAATTTAAATAAAACTTTAAATGTTTCCCATCAGGATTATTTACATAGAAAGACGTAAAAACTAAAAGTCAGTTGAGAAATTTGGAAAACGGATAACATGTGACGCAGATCAAAATATAGGGTACATTTTAGGCTATAAAAAATAGGGATCAATTAGTAGTTTAGGTATTTTTATTTCTGTACTTATATTTTATAAATTATCTTACATTCTGGGAGCTGAGCTAAGAAAAAAGCGTTTTTTTTTTTTTTTTTTTTTTTTTTTTGACAAACACAACCCCGCAAAACGATTAACTTGTCTGCAGAAAACACCCAGGATCTCTGGCCGGAATCGAACCGACAACCCCCGGACTACTAGTCTAGCATCGCTACCTATCAGCCACGGCGGCACTTTTGGTATTTTTATTTATATATTTACATTTAGTACTTTTTTTCTCTTAATGGATTTGGATGCAACTAGCATGTGCCGCAGATTAATATATTTAGTACTAAAGGGGTACAATAGAGGCTAATTGGTGCTTTAGGTACTTTTTATTTTTTAATTGAATACTAAAATGAATTAATTTTTTTTTCAAAAATCTATGAGGGTTTATAAACTCTACTACCGCTATGAGCAGACCTGAACTTGTCGCTTACATTTTTGTCAATCTATTTCTTTTTGCAAAAATATCGCATTCACAACAACAAACAAAAAAAAAACAAACCGATAAGTTGTTTCCCATTAAAAGTAATCCATAGTCCACATCTCGTACATTTTCTATTCAATTGGATTCTTTGAGTCAGTCTGCTATTTTATTTTCTATTTCTTGACATTGAAAAATGTTTTTGACGAAGAAAATTTATATGAAAATTAATTTTTTTTCCTATTTATTGGGAACCACTTTTAAACTTTTTAAACATTGTTTTAATTAGAAGATTTTTTTCTTTTCATTGTTTGAATTTTTCCTTTTTTTATATTTAAACTAGATGTTTTTCCATACAAAATATTTCTAGTGCATATTTTGGGTGTTATATAAAAAATAGCGAATGTGTTTAGTATGTGACGATGACCGCCGATAAAAAAAATACCAAACAATAATTTTGTTCTGTTTGAAATACGATCGACGACGATTCTCCTGCATGAGGTGGACATAGCGCCATCTGTCATTCAACAAAAAAAATAATTATTGAGCAAACATAGCGCCATCTGTTGGGTTAATAGTTTAGTAAATACAGAAATTTCCCCCTCCCTCCCCTCCTCGTGTCCCTAGCGGTTTGAAAAATAGATAGTAGCCGATTCTTAGACTTACTGAATATGCATAAAAATTTCATAAAATTTGGTCCAGCCATTTCGGAAATACAAAAATTGTCCCCTCTCGCACTTCTCAGGCACCTAGCGGTTTGAAAAATAGATAGTACCCGATTCTCAGACTTACTGAATATGCATAAAAAATTTCATAAGAATCGGTCAAGCCGTTTCGGAAATACAGAAATTGCCCCTCCCTCTACTCCTCGTGCCCCTAGCGATTTAAAATATACCTTAGAAACTATTCTCATACCAACCAAATATGCATAAAAAATTTCATTAAAATCGGTCTAGCCGCTTCGGAGGAGTTCGATGACACGAGAATTTAATATATTAGATAAATAAATTTTAATTATAGCTTTTTTTCAGTTTATCGTACTTTACAATGAGAACACATTTAATTGAACAACTCCTTGACTCTAACTGGTGTCTTCAAAATGCAATACAATTTTTAAATATTCTATAAACTATTAATTTTTGTAGGATAACATACAGTATAAAATGGGCGTGTCACTGTTTACTTAATTTTTTTGAAGAGTTTGCTAAGAATCGCTTAAATGAGCGTAGTAGAAAAATTATATTTAATACGTATGGGCGTGGCACTTTCCACTCCTCTAACTGTAATGTTCTGTTCTCACGATAAAATAATATTTTGTAATCTCGGTCCTTTACACCAATAATTTTTGGAAATCTAAAAGGTTTTCATTACAAAGAGCCAAAAGAATATTTTAGAAAACGAACGCAGTCGGATCATATATATAAAAGTCCCACCGATATTCGAAAAAAAAACTTATTGCATCAAGCTGCAAGCAAACCTTCCGAAAAAGAGAAAATCGCAACAAACAATTTTTAAAAATACACTCAAATTGATAACCTCCCCCATAGTTTTATGTATTCTTATTGATGATTTGCGTATCTTCAATTGCGAATTTCCAATCATTGTGCAATAATTACTTAAAAGCAATTATAAATATTATCCGAAATAAACATACATATACATACATATAAATACACTTAATAAACTCATTAAGAAAAACTAAATGTGATTAACTATATTATTGGCGCACGGTACAACTTACAATTAAGAGCTGATATTTTCAATAATTTGAATAAATTGAGATTTAAAAAATCAATAATATATTGAACTACATACAAACATATATTCAGCTGATACTTCATGTCCATTTTCGTTTTACTTAAAACTTCGCACAAAAGCCCCCTCACCAACCAACCTTATTAAATTAAAAACACACACTTATGTGTTCATGAAAAATTCAAAAGAAAAACATAAAACGAAAAAAAAAAGTCCAATAAAATAAATAAGTTCATAACGAAAAAAATCTTTGCTTTCGTTCCTTTAAACCCAACACTGTTCGACCGCATCACACATCCATTGATACAATTCACAGACACACGTTCATGCCTAAAGTATTATCATAAATTTTTTATATGAAATGTATTTACAGGTGTATCAAGTGGAGTCTTTATTAAATTGTAAAAAAAGAAATCTTTTGCCATTAAGCAGAAATAATATTCAAGTGATTTAAATCACGTGTGTGTGTGCGTTTTTGCATTGTAGAAAAATATAACTTAAAGCTGTAGGCCAACAATTGTGGAAAAGATAAGACTAATCAAATGGTTAAAGAAGGAAACAACAACCAATTGATTTTAAAAAATGAAAAAAGACACAGAGATAAAATATATTATTCTTCGACTAGAAATTCAAACACTCACACACGCAGTCATTGCATACAACAGCAAATTTCCTCAAATATCAATTTAATATTAAGCCCTTGTGGGTTTAAGTTCAACGATAATGGCAGAGAGAGCATCGTTACCCATTTAAAAAATCAAGCAAGGTTATAAAAAAAACAAGAAGAAAAAGAAAAAAAACCAAGTAATAAAAAACACCATCGAAAGGATTTTAAAGCATGAGTTGTTTCCTGATAAAGAAATATTTTTCAAATATGTACATAATGCATGTATGTACATGGGTAAGCATGTCTATATGTGTGAGTAACTTTAACTGTGGTTGGCAATACAAACATCGTTGTCTTGTATTTGTAATTATGAACTTGTGAACGTAAAATGTTGTGTATGCATGGCTGAGTGTGGGTGTGTGCATGTGTTTTGAATGGATTTCTGTCACGTCGGTTCTGTATAGTATTAAAACACGTGCCAATCGTCGTAACACACTAGAGTTGTCAACCGATTAAGAATAATTCGATTAATCGATCAAACAGAGCGAAACTCTTGTTCGAATAATTTTAAAATGCCGATTTTCGAATAACGAATAAATCGATTAATTAATGTCAAATAATCGAACAAATTTTTTTCAGTTTCAAATGCATACGTAAAAATTTTTTAAATTTGGCATTTTGGATGTTTGTAGTTGTTGTCGAACTGCGCTGTCGAACTGTTTTGAATGAAACATTAAAAAATTTTCAAGAATGGGGTTTTTCACTCTCATGTGAATAAGTTAGAAATACATTAAAGCCAAAAAAATTGAGCTCGGTTTGGAAGTAATTTACCAAGAACAAAAATGAAAAAAAACAAAGTCACAAGTGTCCTAAAGTATACAAAATTGTTGGATCAACAACAAAAAAAATTAATAATTCTTTTGCAACAGATTTCCGAAAACGTATTAAAATAAGAATAAATGAGAGACGTATAAAATGTTTAAATACGTTAATAATATTTTTTAAATTTTGGAAATTTTCCGAACAATTAAAGTTTTTTAAAATATTCTTCAAAAAGTGAAACTAAAGAATATCCAAATGAATTATACTCCAGATTATTTTATGTTGAAAGTAACCACAATAATTCAGATGAACGTAATGGTATAGAAGATGTTACTAGTAATGAAAATAACAATCTTTTTTGCGAATTAAATAACTATATTAAAAGTATTAAAATTTCAAAATTCAAAATATAAAAAAGACTTCAGCGATATATTAGACGATATGGTATATTTTGAAAAATCTAAAAAAAGAACAGAAAAATTAGATAAACTATTTTATGCTCTTCTCACTATATCTCGACAATTAGCGACAGAGTTTTTTTCAAAATCTAATTTAATAAAAACAAAAACCAAAATCGTTTGAAAGCTAGAAAATTGAGTCAACTTTTATTTGTAAAAGATGATTTCTTAAGAACAACCCAAATTGTCTGATTTTCCAAAAAAAAAATCATTTGATATTTTGTGACTGAATGAAGCATGTTTATTTGAATTAATAGTTTTATGTATTTTTTTGTTAATAAAAATTTCAACTATTTTATTTTTAAGTTTTTTGTATGAAATGTTTATTTTTTGTCATCGATTAATCGAATAATTTTTCAGCTTTAATCGTTTGATCGAACGAACAAAAACAATTATTTGAAATATTCGAACAAAGTTGAAAGGCGAATAATTGAAAACTCTATAACACACAATTTAAGTGTATGGAGCGTTGTTGGACACCTAAACGGCTCATTACACATTGTATCCTTTTTGTTTTTTAATTTTTGTGGTAGGTTAAGGTCTGTTCGAAATGATTGAGAATAAATCGATAAACTTTTAAAAATTCACAAACTCTTTTGGGATCGGAAAAACAGACAATTTTATCATAATTTTTTTTTTACTTTCAATTAAAGATGATGTTCGGATGAGCATCGAAATTTAATTAAATTACTTGTGGGCTATTTTAATACATTGTTGTATTTCGGCAAAATAAAAAAGTCATTTTTGCCATCAAAAACTAAAATTTGTACAAAATTGATTGTTTTGGAAAAAAATTGCATTAATATAAAATTTCTTGGGAACGTAGTGAGAATAAGTATGAATTGGAAGGTTGTAAAAAAGCTTTACTCAGCTCGTTCAGATCGAAAACGATTCTTTTGGAAACTGGCACTTGTGATTTATGTAGGCTGTAGGTGATAAGCAGCCTGAAACTAGTGAGCTTAAACATGCCATTGACAGAAGCTGCCTACAGCGTAGGCTTAAATAGGTAAAGAGAGAGAGAGAGAGAGAGTGCTAGAGACTATGAGCGGCTTCATTGTGGGAATAAAGTGACTTAATGACAGCTAAAACAGTTTCGGGACACAAGGATTATTTTTATACATGGGTACATTTTACCAGTGTATCACAATTAATCCAGTTGGGTCTCCGAAAGGACGCGTGTTTCATTTTACTCTTTCAAATCTAACCTAACCAAAATCGTAATTAAAGATCTTTAAGAAAATTAATATGTTTTATACTCTAGAAGGCAAAACAAGAGTTCAGATGAAAAAAAAACATGTCTGTAACAAAAAGATAAATTTGCTTTTCCTATTAATTACAGAAAAGTACAGATCGTGTGACGTGTGAGAATATAAATATTTTTTTAGCGAATTCTCTGAAATTATGTAAAAAGTTTTAACGAGTTCTTTTTAAAAGTCTAAAGGTGTAATTCATAAACGATTCATAAAGTTAAAGTGCACATAAAAACCTGTTTTCCCATACAAAATTCGTACAATAACGCCACAATAACATTATGAATCGTTTATGAATTACACCTTTAGTATTTAATTGGACTTTAAGTATTTTTAGGACTAAAGTTGTTCTTAGATTGTTTCGTCAAATACTCCAAAAATGTTCAAACTGTTCACAATATTGTGCAAATAGATCTGCGTCATGGGACTTATAAAATGATCTTGCGAAAGTGTAAATTCTAAATATTCTAGCTTCTTTGAAAAATACAACAACATAATACACTGAAAAATTAAAAACAAACTTGGATTTTTTTTGCATATCGATGGCTTAATATAAAAAGGTCGTATCTCGTTTTTTTTTTTCAAAATCGATTTTTTACATGTTCTGGTAGAAAAAACTCAAATACACCTCCCATAAAAAATTCAGTTTCCTATGTTGACGAATAACACATTTACAATAATTAAAAAACAGCCCCAACTCATTCTTTACATGTTATTTGTTCAGTTTTCATTTGTTTCATTGAGTTTTTTCCTTCTACTGTAAAATAGCTAAAAGTTGAGATACGACCTTTCTATATTAAGCCATCGATATGCTTCTTTGCAACACCATTTACACCAAACACTGAATTTATCTAATATAAATCAAATGTATTCTAGCTAGATTTCTGCATTTGCACTTTTACAAGACCATTTGCAACAAACACTGAATACCATGGCTATTATTTCGAACTAGTAAAATACACAGCCATGTACGAATAGCTAAATTCAAGGCCATTCATAGCCTTGCAAAAGTGCAAATGCAAATATCATCGGTTTTTGTAAAAAGCCAACAACAAAATCCACTGAGTTTGCCGATAGATTTGATCAAAAAGCATATGCTCTTTTGCAATACCATTTACAACAAGAATTAAACTCCGCTAATATACTATACAATTTTATAAATGCTATGATGCAAGGCCAGTTCGACAAAACTATAATTGGAATTATTATTTAAAAAAAGAGTGTCGATGTGTGTTTGAACGGGCAATATATGCATACTTATGAGTATATATATGTATATATGTACATACATATTGCTTTTCGTTATTTATCCCATCAATATTTATTTTCCACTTTAATACATAAAATTCCATTTACGTTCTCCTAGATTTCTGTGTAAAATTATACGTGTGTGCGTGCCTTCCTTTTCAACATACTCGTTCAGAAAAATTTGAAATATAAAACATTAAATAAATAAATGAGTTAAAAGTTTCACTTACATAATACGAGTTGCATCACGTTGCCGTACACTTTCATCACGATTCAATACTTCAATTATCATTTTACGTTCAGTTTCTGATAAACTCTCCAATACTTTTGATGTTGCCACCGCCAATTCTGGTCTCAAAACATCAATTGTCTCACCCGGTATATTCTCGATGGCAGCATGTCTTGTTTGTATAACATCAGCGGAATTTTCAGCCATGCCGGTGGTGGTCATCTGCTGGTGATGATGATGGCGCTGATGATGATGATGATGGCTCATATTTGTGGGTACACTGGATATGTTGCTGTGCTGATACATTAAATTGTTACTGTTGGGTTCATTTAGATTAGCAACAGATGTTGATGGTCCGGTTGCTGTGGCTGCTGCTTTAGGTACCCATTGTGTTGTGTTTTTGGGGACGGCGTTGGGTGTGGGTGGTAGACGAGCACTACGTCCACTTGACATAATCATAAAACAAAAGTAGGGTATACACAAGCTCTCACTACCTACCGGGATCTCGATAGAAATGCCAATCTTTATAAATTAAATAATTTCTCACTTCAGTTATTTAATAATCTTTTGTTTCCCTTTGGAAATGTGTTGCTTCAGATCCTTGTGCATGGGTGTGAATTTCGATTCAAGTGCAGTATTTCAATTATATTTTTTTATTGTTTCTTTTTTTTTTAAATTATGCCATTTTAATAAAAATAATACGTAGCTGTTGCTGTTTGGATTTTTATTGCTTTTCAGTTATTTCTTCATATTGTGATTGCATTTTTCTTTTTAATTTTTATTAAGCGAATCTGAAATATATGAAACATTAAATTTGAAATAAATAATGTGAATTTTTTTTCAACAGAATTAGCATTTTATTTTAATTAAAGCAATAAGAAAAAATATAATAAAAGCCAGCAGCATTAAAATCTCATTAAAAGATTACTAAAATAACAAATTTATATTGCAAATTGATAAACATACATACATACACACATAGTTATGTTATAATATCGTGAAATAGAGACAAAATGATTTAAAATCCATTTGAATAACACATTCATAAGGATCTTACAATATTGTCAGAAAAATGTTCAGAAAATGTCTGACAATCGTCTGAACTTACAACTTTTTTGCTAGAAAAAGCATTGTCAGTTCATTGTAAGATAATAGTATTGTCAGACATATGAAAATCGTGTGAACACTCTACTTTGCCATTGTCAGATAATTGTCAGACATTGTAAGCTCTCTTTTATTGGCAGATGTGTTTAAATTAATGCATCTGACAATGGAACTATTATCAGATAATTTTTCTATTGGCAACGCTGTCCATAAGTATGATTAGCTTTGACATTCCTGACAAAGTTTAACAACGCATCTGGAAATTTTTGCCACACAACAATCTGACAAGCGTGTGAACTGACCATTTTTGCTGGCAGATAAATTTATTGTCTGACAATTCTCTGACAACGAAATTGTAAGGTTTTCTTACAATCGTCTGAATGTACAATTTTCCTTTTGGTAACAATTTTTCAACATATTGTCATATCTGGCAATATTGTAAGATCTGGCAATCGTCTGTACATAGCTTTAGACGGTAAATATCGGACTTGAAAGTTGCGTCATACACACAATTTCGACCCAGTAGGAAATGGATGTGATAAAACCAAAATTTTTGCCCAGTTCTTATTAAGGACTTGTAAGCAAAATCACATACATACTTATTTTCAATCATATTTTTTTTTTTTTTTTTTTTTTTTTTTTTTTTTTGATTTTTTTATCAATATTGGAATTAAGCGCACTTCGGATTTGAGCAAATTTTGGAGAGTTGACATTTCTTGAAATTCAACAGTCATATGGAAAAGTTTTTTTTTTTTATTGTAACAAGTTGCAATATTATTGGCGGTATTCACCGTTTGGTGCAAATGGCCTTGCAAAAATGCTAATGAAAAATATATTTGTTTGTTTTTTTATCAAATCCATTAAAAAAAAAACCCAGAGTTGCCGTTAGATTTATTAAGAAGAATAACCACAATAGTTTGCAGGATTTTCACCGCAACCATTTAATACAACCATTGTAAAAGCCAAACATCTGCGAAATTTTCTTTTGCGTTTTCACAAGTAGACACCAAAGTCAGTTTTACTGTTAAAGTTTTTCTTTTACCGAATTCCAAGGAATAGTGTAACGCTTTCGTAAGTAAGAAAAACGGCGTACTCTTACATTTAGTCTTGGACATCCATCCACTTCAAAGTGAAAAGAAAACATATCGCTCCTTTATTGCAACATAGTCATATCTCAAAAAACAAAATTTTTCAGTTACTGACAAAAAAAGAGTTTCTCAATGCCTTATTTATTTGTAAAAAAATTTGCATAAACATATCTCTATCTAAACCCAAGTTATAACCGCTTACATGCTCAAGCCGTCCATATAAATGCTTACGCTTTGAAAACTTTAAATGCATTTTGCCACGTTTGAGTTTTTTTGAGATATGACTACGTTGCAATAAAGGAGCGATATGCTTGTAGGTTATTTCTCATTTTTTTGTTGAGATTAAATTCATGTACGTCCCACACATAAAAAAACATTACCAAATTTCGTCGGTTTTACACATGTCGTCTGTCGTCTTTTCAATTAATATTTTAAGTGAATCAACAATAATCCTAATCGATTTTATTATTTTATAAACATAATAATTTAATAATTTTTTAATATATTAAAATTTAATTTTTTATACTTCTTAATTAAAGGACATCTAAAATAGTTTCAATTAACTCTGGTGAGTTGATACCACGAGTTTTGTGATTGCTTGAGAGCTAATTAATTTTTTAATTGAATTTTCGTTTTTCTTAATTGATTTTCATTTCTACTTTTGTGTTGTACTTGCAGTGAATCAATATGAAACTTCAAATGGCGTGGAAATATTTTCAGCCTTGAAAAAAAAGTTAAAGATATGCCTCCCTCCAGTTGAAAATTAACTTATCAAATGTATCCATTTTAATAGAATAATTTTATCGAACTACTAATTAAGAAATTTACTACTTGCCTATAATCTAGACTTTTGTCTATAATCATAAATTAAATAAATACTAATAATGAAAATGATATTTATTTGATATAAATAGAAATATTATGAAGAACCATGAACTTAATTAGTGACATTCAAAAACAACTTAACGACCCACAACAATTAAAGGAAATGCTTAAAAGGAATAATTAAATATATAAACAACAAAAAATAAATAGATTTTTTTTCAAATGAATACGCAACAAATTATAGTTAGTGCTCTAGTGACTAGAGTCTAGTCTATTGGTCTGGTGCGTATTCATTGAAGTGCCATTAAAGAATTTATCTGACGCAAATATCTACAAAGAGCGAAAGTGTCTGTTAAAAAATGGTTGTAATAAAAAAAAAATTTTTAACTGGGTTAAGCCATTATAGCCATGCTACGATTATTTAGATATAATTACAATTTAATCATTTGAATTTGCACTCAAGTTGAATACAAATACTTCTGTTCAAAACCTCACAAAGTGGAAAAATATTGTAACGTTAACATGTAATTTTCATAATAAATTTTCGAAAATTGTTCTGTCATTTAGTTGTTTTCACTTGTCCCACCTTTTGTTTTATTCATTCATAATTGATGAAATTAAAATTACAATTGCTTAAGTGCTGAAATTGAATAGCAGATTTGCTTGAGTTATTTTTTATGAATACAAATAGATGATGACGTAAAATTTATGAATTTCGGAATATTTCATCCCTTATTCTGGAAGTGAAAGTCCTAAGTCTAGTATTACTCTAAGAAACTGGGTTAATCCATTACGAGAGAGCGAGCATACAGTTTGTAACGACCATCTGCAGTTCGGTAGACATACCGCAAGCCGCATAGCCGCAAGCCCCGCAAATATGATGAACCAAAAAAAATAGCTCATTTTTGGACTTTTTTTTATAAATTTCTCAAAAAAAGTTCTTTAGTTAAGAAACAAACCACTATTGTCATGATTATTTTTATGCAATCGGTTAAAAATTGCAAAAGATACAGGCTGCTGAATATGGAATTTTTAGTGCCTTTAAATAAGTGAACCGGAGAGTATAAAATACTATACCTAATAGTTTTGAGTATCTTCTAAATTTTTCAAATAGAATTTAAAATTTTGATTTTTTGCCGCATTTTTTTTAATAGTTGTTATTTTTATAGAATTTTTTCAAAATAATTTTAAGTTTTTCCCGCATTTTAATGAATTTTATATATTGAAAAATTTTTCCACAAAGATTTTGAATTTTTCTCACATTTTTGCAAAATAAATTTAATATTTTTGTAAATATTTACAAACTAGTTTTAAGTTTTTTCGCAACTCTAAAAAATAATTTTGAATTTTTCTTGCATGTTTTCACAATACTACGCTTTTTTTTCAGAACAATTTTTAATTATTTACGAATTTTTTTTTCGTTCACTTTTCCCTATTTTTCTACACTTTTTCTCATATTTCCAAGTTGAAGTGAATAATTTCCAATATTTTCTGCATTTTATCCAAAATAATTTTGAATCTTTTTCAAAATGTTGTCGTTACACTAATCTATTGCCAAACAAACACGGATTTACCTGAAATATTTATGTATGTATATAAATTATTAGTACCAGAATATAGTTTTCGAAAAGACGTTTTGACTTCTGCTCAAATTTAGAATCAATTCATAAATAGCAATACCATTTAAGATTAAATAAATACAATTAAAATATGCAACTGCACTTCAGGATTTTTGTTTGTTTAACAAGTTTATTAAATTTCTAAAGTAGACTTTATTATTTCCATACTTACGTTCTGATGTTTATATTTTCTATTAAAAATATTACAAAAATGAATAAAAATGTGAAATGAAGAATTTTGTACTGCCTTTGTTGTCGAAAGTTAACATTGTTTTATTATTTATAAAAATAACATAAAGAGTTAAATGGGAACAAAAAAAACATCACATTGTCTCACATGAATAGAATTGAAAAATGTTTCAATAATATTCACATGACCATCAGCAAACCAGAATACGTATCCTATTTTGAAATGCATTCATAGAAAAATTCTATAGAAAAGAATTTCAATATGTATGACGATGGCCAACAATTGATACAGGCCGATACAAACACACACAGATTGTCAAATAGCAAAATGCTACAAACCGATATTTGCATTCAACCAGTTAGTATTCGTGCTTTAAATAATTATTATTGTTCGCTTTGAATCAAAAATGCAATCAAAAAGGACTTACATAATTTGTACAATGCAAAAGTGGTCTATAGCAATTTATTTCTAATATCAATTCAATATCATCAACATGTAAGTTGCTAAGTTGATAAGTTGGTTAAAATGAGCTGTAAAACGTTATAGCACAAAGAGAATAAGGAAGAACCTAAAGAAGAAATAGTTTGAGTCCTTGCATCCCAACAAGAACAAACAAGACTTACAAGACATTAACAATAATGGTTGTGGATAAGGGTAGGTGTGCGAGCGTCAGCATATGCTGTAGTAAATAAAATAATCGGTTGATAAAAAACACTATTTCGCAAATGACTGCAAATTGGTTTAAATCTCATGCAGATATCAACCAAACATTGAATAGAAGCACACACGTAAGAAATAAATAAAATCAAAAAAATTAAATGAAAAGAAAATAATATAAAAGAAGCGTGCCATGAACTCAAATGTCACTAAATTTAAACTAAATAATTTCAATATTTAATGTTTTTTGCTGGGTAGAACTCTGGTTCAGCGCTGCTCAAAACTAGGAGATTTGAATAACTCGACCGTATTTCTATATGAAAATGGCTGCTGCTGCTAAGGATATTGAGAAGCCCCAAGGTGCTGATTCTTCTTCTGTTCATCGCATCCGTATCACTTTGACCTCACGAAACGTACGTTTTTGGAAAATGTGTGTCGTGATTTGATTAATGGTGCTAAGAACCAAAATTTGCGCGTTAAGGTATGAAAATTTGATTGTTCAAGACAAGACAAGTTTGAAATAGCATTAAGGCCTCATCAGTCTTGACTTTTACTTTCTATTCTGTTCTGTGCCGTTCTGTACTCTACTCACTATAAATTTTTCGTGAATATAATTTTTTTTATATAAAAAATCGTTTTGTTTTTAATGTGCTTTAACTCGATGGCGGCGGTGATAATAAAAATTTATCAGCGTTACGCGGCAATTTTGGAGCGATCGGCTTGGTTTACTGAAACAAGTAGCTGTCTCTTGCTGTCACTTAGCACTGTAACAGGCCGTCCACACGAGCAATAAGTTTGGCAATTATTTCTGTGTACCGTCAAATTTGATTGCCGACACAAGATATTTGCGTGTGGACCGCACGAATATGTGTTCAAACACATGTTTAGCAACAATTGCTAGAAGATATTGCTGAGCAATTATCTCTGAACACATGCTGTCAAATTCAATTGTGATTTCTATGAAAATTGTTTTTTATTTTTTTTTGGGCAAATAGAATAAAAAAATTAAAACATAAATGTATAAATAAATGAAAACCACAAAAAAGTGAAACATTTTTAAAATAAACATTCATACTATTGAAAATGCTGAAATTTTTTTTTACAATTAATGCTGGGAACACAACTGGGACGAACGCCGAATTTCGTCTAGCACGACGAATTCGTTGGAAAAAGTTCGTTGCGTAAATTCGTCGTGTGGCGCACAACTAGGACGAACAAACAACTGCTGTCATAATAATCCAAAAAATTGTGTGTATTTTTTATTACAAATTTGTTTTTATATACATACATACAAACATAACAACGATAGTGTTACCGTATAAAGAAAATAATTCCTTTATAAAATGAAACATTAAAAAAAACTATTAAAAACAAATTTCATCATTAATAATTATGTATATTTAACTAAAATGCTCTATATCATAAAAAGAAGAACTTATTAAAGTAAAAATTAACATTATTTACTAATATATTTTAAAACTAAAAAAAAACATGGTAACGCTGTACTGATTTTTTCGTCGTTCGTCGGCGTATGAAATAGAAATAAATCTATCAGAGAATTCGTCACGTACGACGAATTTCGTCGACGTCGGTGCTGTGTTCACTTTCATATGAATGCATGTGTTCTATTTTTGACGACGAATATTCGCAACGAAAAATTCGTCGTTCGTCCCAATTATGTTCCAAGCATAAGCCCGCAATTAAAATTTACAATACAAATAATATACAACCTTCTTCCGTAAAATTTTCATATTTGTGTTCTAAGATATCTGCGATTTCCCTACCACAAATACATATTTGAACACTGGCAATTTGACGTCTTAATTCTGCTGACGTTATTGCTTGTATTAAGACACATGAAATTGCTGGTCTGGACGGGTGGTAAGTAAAATTCTGTTTTCAACAGAATTGTCCGTAACAGAATGGAACTACTAATTGAAAATACATGTTTATCATAAACATAAAACGAACAGCTGATGCGGAACAGAACAGAAGTCAAAACTAATTCTACCTTTAACCTGGTGGTTTTGTTTTTTTAATAGAACCTAACCTAGTCATGATATAATGCTATATTAAAATACTTTAATTGGACATTGTTCTTAATTTATAATTAAAATTAAGAAATTTTTATGATTAAAGTAACAAATTAGTTTTGTTCCATTATGTACTTATAAATCGTTTATGTTGAACATAAAATAAATTCATTTTTTTTCATTTATTTCAGGGTCCAGTACGCATACCAACCAAAGTATTGCGCACTACCACCTGTAAAACTCCGTGCGGTGAAGGTTCAAAATCCTGAGATCGTTTCCAGGTAAATATTAAAACATGTTACACTAACACAGTTTTTCTCCAACCAGTATCTTTAAATTTGCTAATATGAAACGTCCATTTGAAAGAGATTACAACTTTTTCTGACTCTCCGAGTTCTACAAAAAACCAAAAAGTCGTATAATATAAACATTTTATTCGAGCAAGAACTCAATAATTTATCAGATATGTTGAGTATTCCATGCGGAATTGTCATAGCATAGCGTGGAATACTGAACAGTATGTTTTGTTTTGCCTTTTACTTTCATTGTCAGCCAAAGGTAGACTAATTGTATAAAGGTTGTATGAAAAATAAACAAATTTATATCAATATTATTTGTTGTGTTGTTTGTTGTAAAGTGTTTAAACTAATGTGCTTGTCCTTTACTTAGCAAGTCTCATTTCATATTTGGGAGTTTGTGTATAGGTAAATTAGTTTGAAAACTTTTCAGGCATGATGTTAATCCATAACAAATAAATTTAAAAATAAAATATATTTATGATAATCGTCAAACAATTTTATATTAATCTGCATATATGATTTTTTTTTGTTTTTTTATTTCAGATGAGAATTCACAAGCGTATTATTGATTTGCGTTCCCCATCTGAGATCGTCAAGAAGCTCACATCCATAAACATTGAACCTGGTGAAGAAGTTGAAGTTACTATTGCCAATTAATTAGTTTAACTTGTTGGTTATACTTTAAATGTTTTTAATAAAATTATAATAATAAAAAGATGCCTTATTTTTATATTTTTTCTTATATAAGTTCAAATAATAATTACGTTTATTCGTAATAATAATAATATAAAAATATTTTTTCTTATATTAATAATTATATGTATATACATATGTATATAAAGGTACGGTCACATCTGTCAAACATTTGCCCAAAAAAGCGTAACCACTAAATACTAATGGCAAAACTCTTGATTTAGATACCTGTTTATTACGTTAAACAGTTTCCTATATAATTTATAGAAAATGTAATAGAATCTTATCTTATTAGATGCTGTTTAACTTAATAATTAAATTCATAAATCAAAAACTTTTTCATTGGTATTTAGTGGTTGCGCTTTTTTGGGCAAATGTTTGCCAGATGTGACCGTACCTTAAGTACATGTATATAAGAAAAAGTGTTTTTTAAATAATTTGGTATAAACCGATTATTAATAACCAATTTTTTAATTAACTACAAATTGGTTGAAAAATAAGTAACTAGTAGTCAATTTAAAAGTCATTCAGAGATGGCCAATTTATTATTGTCTATGACATGCCTATGTTAAAATAATGAGCCGGCGATAAGGAAAAAAGCCACTTAAACAACTAGCTGTGGTTATTAAAAAACCAATTTGAAGTTACTTAAAAATGTGTTTGACTTCCTACAGGGATGTGTCAGAGTGGGTGTGTATGTGTGTGCATGTGTGTGTATATGATAGCAGCAAAGAAAAACTTTTAGTTCTTCACGTATATAAGTGTTGATGTAAGTATATGTATCAATTTAATATAATATTATGATGCTTTGGTTACAACGCCTCAATTTTCAATGTTCAGTGTACGCTCTGTTACATCTAAATAAAGGATTCCTTTTAAATGCAAATCAATGTCAAATGCTGTTTGAATAGTTAAGGTTTTTTTTTTTGTCACTTTGTAGTGTGGAGGCGTCTCTGTGACAGAGTATAAAAATTATTACACCATCCTAAACTTGTAATAACAAGATGGGACGGTATCACGTAATAAACATTGATTTGCATAAGTTTATTTTCTTTTTTTTAATAAGCTAAACAAATGACTTGTTGTATTTTAAAGTTTATTTGTAGGTGGAGGCGTGGTGATTACGCCATTTCTTTTTTTTTATTTTTTTTTTTTGTGCCAGCACTCAAGGGACCCCTACTAATCAATGCAATGCATTGTGACAGAAATAGGGAGAAAGGTATAAAAATATGATAACAACTTTTAATAAATACATTAACTTGGAATTTATTTTTCAGTTTGCCTTGTAGGTGTTTGTAATTCTAGAAACGTGTACAAAAATAAAATAAATTCATTTCGCTTACTTTATTTGCAATTTTCAAAAAATATTTTTATATTTTAAAAGCACAAGAGGTTTGAATCTTTTCAAAAGTATGGCTTCAGTCGGCTCCATGAAAAATGGCCCCAAAGAAAAATAGCCCCAAACTGAAAAATGAAAAATGGCCCCAAACCAACAATGGCCCCAAAATAGGGAAAATGCCCCCAAAAATAAATAATTATTGTTGTTTTCAATGTAAAAAGTTTGGGGCCATTTTTTTTTCCTAATTTGGGGCCATTTTTCATTTTTGGTTGGGGCCATTTTTCATTTTTTGTTAAATTGTGTAAATGATATAAATACCACAAAAAAATTCATTACATCAAATAGTGCATTTTCAAAACATGTATTATTATTAAACGGCGACGTTGCTCGAAATTCTATGGAGTAGAGTTACCTTGAGCCCCGTCGAGGGGCCTAGAATGCAAAAACCCGTTAGTAAGATACTGCCGCTGTGAGGTAAAATGGAGAAAAATGTGGTTGCGCCGAACAATTGCCCAAATAATTTAAGTCCCCAGATTTGCTGCAGTGCATTGGGGTGCTAGGTCACAATAAAATTAGGTACGTAAGTATGTGATGCAATGCAGTAAATCTTTACTAAATATCGCCGTGTCGGGAAATACCATGGTGGAGAAAATCGCTTAGCCCGGCCGAACTAAGTACTGGCGTAATTAGTTCAATGTAAAAATCCCTTATTAATTACCTCACAAAAGTATGAATATATGCACATACAAATTTATGTGTGGTTTCTATAATACAAAAAATTGGTTTGATTAGAAAATTTTTATGAAAACGACTCAGTTTTTTGAGTAATTTGTTATTTTCTATACAGAACATTTGTCTGTATTGTAGAAACAGCACCTTAGACTATATATAGTTTTTAACAAGAATAATTTTTTTTTAAATCTATAAAAAAAATTGCATTTTTAATTTCTTTATGCTTTACTTTGAAACCTTTGGCGTGGCTTTGTTCGATTTAAGGAGTTGAATATTGATTTCAGAAGTGAGAAAGTATGGATAAACATACATATATGAATTTACTAGATGATTGTCCAGCTTCGCCCGGAAGCTATTTTCTTATATGGGGGAACCATTCTCCAAACTCATCAACCCATTTTTCCAATTTTGATAGGCGGACGTAGCACCATCTGTCCTTCAACAACATAAATAATGTTGTTCTCTTTGAAATACGAAAGATAACGCTTCCCGTGAATGAGGCGGACAAAGCGCCATCTGTCATTCAACAACAATAATTTTGTTCTGTTTGATATACGAATTGGGTTAATAGTTTAGTAAATACAGGAATTGCCCTCCCCTCCTCGTGCCCCTAGCTGTTTAAAATAAACTTTAAAACCTAATCTCATACCTACCAAATATGCATTAAAAATTTCATTAAAATCGGTTGAGCCGTTTCCGAGGAGTTCGATAACAAACATCGTGACATGAGATTTTTATATATTAGATTTTATAATTTCTTTGTACCACCCATGCGTATGAGTGATATCTTAATATAAAATATTGCTCATACGTTCATCATCCTTGCAAAGTAACTGCGAATTTTATGCTATCTCCCGATATACGTGTAATACTTGGGACAGAAATAGAAAAATTGGTCCCGGCAATTTCCGGGATAAAAAAAGCTAGAAACAAATTTGAATTTTGGGGCATTAATTCAATATAATTTTTTTTAACACCGTGAAGAAAACATAATTTGCAAACCAGTGTTATTTGGAATATTAATTTACTAACGACCCACTAGAATTAGCTTTTCCAAGTACAGTATTACGACTTGTTTGTTCTTTTCCATTTCTTTCCTAAATCTTTTATTACCGCACTAAATCTGCCTGACAAAACTTTACAACGAAACTCATGTTGTAGCACATCTTCACATTAAATTTTAAAAGTCTAATTTTATGAATTCATGTGAAAAAGATATAATCTTCAGTAGAGTTAAGTCATTAAAAACAATAAAGAAATTTTTTTTATAGAAATCAATAGAATTTGATAGCAATGAAAGTTATTTCTGGTACAGTTACAATGTGATGTGCTTATGAGAATTTATGTACTAAGATGGTGTGTGTGATAACATTAACCAACACCTACACAATTTTTTAGCATAACAATAAATCGATATATCCAGTGGATATTATCCACCTGCTATGACAGACTAAAATACCTGTTCTAATGCAGTGTATATGTCAGAGAGTATAAAACTAATGTATGTTTAAGATTTTTGAAAAAATAAATTTCTTCAATACAAAAATCTAAATCGAACAGATTAAAAAAATCGATACAACTATCCAAGAGTTTAAAACTCATTACACTTCTTTTCATTTAGTTTTAAAATATCTTCGGACAAACCAAAACAATTAAAAATCGGTCCATAAATAACCGATTTATTTAATAGTCAATATTTCAGACCAAATGGGGTTCAAAGTGGAAGTCTTCATCAGCAATGGTTAGCAGGTTGTTGGAAATTAGATTCCTGCCCACTTGGGTCCTGATGTGGACACATTAAATTTGTTAAAATGTATGAGCAGGGATTTTATTAATTGTTTAACTTCGCCGATGTTTCTGCTAACCGTCGAAGGTGGGCGATGTTGTGAACATTAGCTTGGAACAGCATCAATCGCTGTCGGGACGGTTTTTAGTGACCAGTGCTTTGCCTTTATCACTTAAATAGTCCGACAACAATTAATACAATGTCTCACTAATGTACATTAAAGAAATAAATGATGTTTATTGACATGCTCTGGCCAGGGTTTGAACCCAGGCCCCAAGTAATTATTTGCTTAGCAGTCAACTACTTCATCCAACAGCACCCTCTTTAGCAGCAATACAATGGTCAAAATTTGTTTTAACAAATTTTTAACGAAGCGTAAAATTTGATTTAGATTGTAAATTGAATACAGAAAAATATAATAACTCTCGTATTCTCTTTCAAGTGTTATGAATTAAAGCAGTATTGATACTCTATTGTTTGACTATTATTCTTTTTCAAATATAACTTGGAATTTATTTACATTTCATATTTTAAAATTGAAAAAAAAAATTTCATTAAAACTATTTTATAATGAAGAATGTATATTCGGCCCAACTTGCCTTAAACACCCCCTACCAGGGATGTAAAAGCTATGTACTAAACAATTTGTGTTTTAAAATCATCAAATAAAGAGAGATTAAATATACAAGAGGCAAAAGTAAGTAAGTAAGCTGTTCTCTCAAGCTCACTCGCCTTAAGAGTCTTTCCATATTTTTCTCGAAAACCGAATATTATTTGTGCATTAAAAAATACATGTTATTCCCCGAATTCGGTCGAACACAAGCCATCACAATGTATATAAAATGTTTTGACAATCATCCTAAAATCAAATAATCTACAATTTTAAAAGGTTAAGAAAAATATGATTTCCATTATCATAAAAATCTGGTCTTCGAAATGTATATAAGTTCGCAGTGGCGACCACCAATTTATTCTTTAGAGCAAAAATTGTACAAATAAAAAAATATATAAGCATTTTTATCCTTTTGGGAAGGACTATATTTTACAATTATTTTCAATATATCGAATTTAGTCATCTACATATCGCTCCTTTATTGCAACTTAGTCATATCTCAAAAAAAATTAAACGTTGCAAAATGCATTTAAAGTTTTCAAAACGTAAGCTTTTATATGGACGGCTTGAGCATGTAAGTGGTTATAGCTTGGGTTAAGATAGAGAAATTATTTTATTTTTCAAACCCATTCTGATGTTTATTTAATAACTTTCCTATGAGCTTTGGACAGGCCAATTTAAATCAACAATATAATATTTTTTAATAAAGTATTGTCTTACAGCATGTTCCGAGTTACTATCCTATCAATAATATTATTGGTTTATTAAAGGTTTATGACGCGTATTTTATATGGAAAATCACTTTTAAATGTTTTTATAAACTACAAATACAAAGGCCGATAATTTTCTGGCCGTTTTTAATAATATGTCTATGTAGAAATTTTTTGTCCATAAATTCGTTTATGCAACAAAGATTAGGTTAGATTAGGCAGGCTGCTACTACACACTTGGGTCCAGGTTAGATCCCTTTGTTATACCTGCTTGTGAAAAGGAAATTGAAAATAAGAAGTAATTCAGAAGGAGAAGGGAAAATGTATATGTAGCCAAAGTGGAAGAAGGGCTGTTGCCACATAGCGTAAGGGTAGTGGTTGATAATGAAACCTTACACTTCTCCTAATGAATGAATCAATTTTGGCGATTTTGATCTCCACCACGTCAGATAATCTGACGTAGTATGATCGGCACACCATTCATTGGTCTTGCAGAGAAGGACAGAAACAGAGAAGTTGGGAGATTGATTCCACTCCCTCCTCATTTAGACAAATCACTTCCAAAGTATAGTGATATCTCGCATATTTTTTACGCATCTAAATCGCTTTAGATTCATGGGGTAGCCCCCATATTTATAAACGAATAATAAAGGTAAAGTATACTTTAAAACCGGTTTTCCCATACAAATTTCGTACTTTAAACCAACAGTAACTTTAATAATCGTTTATAAATATGGGGGCTAGACTATAATTTTTGTAATCTTTGGCAGCTGTAAAATATTTGAATGCTTTTTTTCAATCCATCTTCCTAAATATTTAAACACCACTGTATGTTTTTTGATGAATTGCAAAATGATTTTATCCCATGCTTTTAGTAAAGTTAACAAACACAATATAAAAAAAAACAACGACAAGAAATTTACATCGTTAAAGCCACAAATAACCAAACTAATCATTTATTTTTACAATCATCAGAAAAGTTTATGGCGTGAAAAGTAAAGCAAAAAAAAAGGGTTTTCAACCAATCCAAATGAGTATAATTTAACACTCAATAAACTCTGTGTATCGAAAGTCATTTAATTTTTGACATCATAAGTACTTGTGTTCAAAAACTAAATTTGTTGATGTAGAAGAGAAAGTACACAGTTGCCCTTTAAGCAAACGCGTTTTTTATCCAATTTTTATGAATTTATTTTTTTTTTGTGCCATTTTAACTTATTGTACATTTGTTTTAATAAAAGTGTTTGCATTTTGTGAGAGAAAAAAACACTTGAAGTTTTTGTTAAACACTAGAACAACTGCAGACATTTAAACACGCCAACGGACTTTGTGAGACACACACACAATTCCAAAAAAAATTTATTTAATAAATGCCGTAGCAAACATTTTGAATTCTATACAAAATGTCAGATAGTTACCCCAAGTCCGGTGGAAGTTGCTTGTGTCAAAATAGTGTTTCCGTTCCGTTAAATAACTATAAGTGATATTTTATGTCAAAGTAATTGTTCTTGCTGCTTGCTGTCTTGCCTTTTGCATTTCAAATTTTTTTTTTCTGTTTTTTTTCAGTTTGCCTAGGGATTTCACTTCACTCCACTTTTAAGTGTTTCCATTAACTTATATCTGTTCGTAAAAGTACCCTTCGGAACGTGGTGTACATGAAAGGGATTTAAAGATATTTTAAAACTTAACAAATAATAGATCTCATCACAAGGGGAGCTATAGAAGAGAGCACAAAGAAATTACGGAAACAATTTGCTTATTCCTTTATTAGAAAATTCAAAGGTTTCCCAAACTCTGCTGGGCATTTTTAGATAATTTTTTTTTTTTTTTTTTTTGTAAAAATATTTCTTGAAGGAAGTGTGCGGAAGTTTTTTGTATTAACGCTTATTATTGGCACAGCAAACATACTACCACACATAAACTTGAATAAAAGATACTCAAAAAATATATTTATTATCATTTGACATTCTATGAAATTTATCAAGATATAACTGAAACTTTATTTCCGCTTTGTTATTATTTTTATTTGCTTTTAAATGCAATAACTTGCGGCAATATTCAAAAAAAGTTAAAAGCCAAATAAAATCAAAAAGTAGCTGCAATAAAATCAATAGTTTTAAACAGGGAAACCGGAAGTATGGAATATGTAGGAAAAATTTTAAATTATCTTGTTTCGTTTGTAGTTTTCCTAATATCCATTTATAACACCACAAAGAATCATTTTGGCTCACTACGGTTATGGGAATCTAGTAAAGAATGCCAGTCTGTTCGAATGCAAAATATTGATTTCTAAATAATTTGTGAAATTTAATTTCAACCAATATTTTCACCCATAAATGAGAAAAATCTCATATATATTTTGAATATTCGCAAAGTTTGATTTTTCTCTTCTTGTATTTACCACAAACTGAAAAAAAGCGAAAATTTTTCAAAAAGTTTTCTTGCTCAAAACAACTGCTTAAATTAATATGAAAATGTTTAAAACTGTTAGTAAAAAAACCGATAAATATACGGTTCTATCCAAGAGAGTAGTAATATCCGCACAAAAACATTAATGTGAAAATAAGGCCAAGTTCCTATCCAAAATATTTCGGCCGTAAAAAGTACTGAGATCAAAATAACCAACGGATAGTATGTGACCCAGATTAAAATATATGATACTTTTTAAGCGGTAAAAAAAGGACAAAGTGATAGTTTTGGCACTATTTATTTTTGAAGTAATATTTTAGAATTTTTTTTATAAATTAACATACTTTGTAAGAGCTGAAATGATACTTATGGTACTTTTTTACTTTCAGTGCTAATTTTACTTTTGGTACTTTTTTTCCTTGAGCATTTCTTTAATGGGATTTGGATGAAACTTTGTAGATTAATATAGCATGTGATCTAGATTAAAATATAGAGTACTTTTTATGAGGTAAAGTCAAGGACAAATTTGTACTTTAGAAAATTTTTTTAATAGTTTTTTACTTCGACTTACAGCGTTCTTTATGTAAAATTAGAAAAAAGTACTTTTTGTACTTCTTATTTCTTAAATTTTTTTTTATAATATGAGGAAAAGCTGGTACTTTTGGTGTTTTTTTAGTACTTTTTGGTTTTCATTAACATGCAGCATGAAAAAAGTAACGGCTAACAACTGGTGCGAGTACGTGTTTAATAATTTGAAATTTCTTTCAAAGTTTTATTTCACTGCTGCTTTTGCGATTTATCAATTATCAAGATATCAATTAATTTGCGTTTAATCCTGGACCCTAAACTGTTTTCACATTACAAGGGGGTATGAAATACCTGGAAATTTACTTCAACAGCTTTTATACCTGGTTGAACCTATTTATTCTGATTGTGGTCGTATCCTTTTATTAATCGAGCAAACGTTATTCAAAATAATCCCCTAATGACAATAAAACCCTAAAAAATTGTAGGAATATGATTCCCGATAAAATATACAATAATTTATGTAAACTGTAATTTTTAAATTTTTGTCACTTACATGATTATTCGTTTCGATTAACGATATGTATTTATTTATCGCCACATGTGATGAATTGCATTATAATATTTAAAACAAACAAATATAACTTTATTAGTTTTTTTTCATTTTCTTTATGAAATTAATATGTAATTTTATTGATATTTCTTTTTAATATTTTTAGGCAAGCATACATCGTTTATTTGCTGCAAAAGCGTCATAACTGAAAATATATGATTTTTGAGTTAAAAATTAGGAATCATTCGTACTTATGTATTAGTGATGTTACGAATACTCGTATTCGTATTCGATTATTTGACTATTCGCCTATTTTAAGATATTCGTATTCGCCAAATTCAAGAGAATATTTCTCGAATAATTTTCACATACTTTCCAAAAAAAAAAATTCATACACAAACTTTAAGAAAGACATAAAATGTAAAAAAATATATTAATTTTTATTAATTTTTATTTAAAGAAAACCCTTTTACTTTGGCGCAAGATAAATAACCTTGTTAAAAAAATATTTTGAAACTTACGAAATCTGAAAGTATGTAAGTAAAAATGTTCAGCAGAGGTCTTCAAATTTGGCATCTCAATGCCATAATCTATATAATTAATAGACAGTTGGTTTTTTTGTGCTGCCCTTCATGCACCTTTTATACAACAGATTTTTACAAGACTTCCATCAAATTAAAGACATTTTTTCACAGAAGTGAACGAGGTATTTTGGGTTCAGTATTTTGGCATCTATAAACGTTTAAAGTGCCTACTACTACACTCACACGTATTAGTCATGGATGTAAGTTAAAGCCAAACAAAAAACAAACAACACATACATGTGTTTTACACATTTGGGCTGAAAGAGACAAATAACAACAAGACATTTATTCATACTAAGATGTTGTTGAGCTGAGGCCCTATGTTCCACCTAGGAACTATGGGAATTGAATAATAATAATAATAAGATGTTGTAGAATTATAGGAAAAAAGATGAGAGAGTTGAGTAAATTGATTTAGCTCAATGGAAGTTATTTTGTTTTTGTATTTAACCGTTCTTTTTTTATTTTTAAGTTTTGTGAATTCATACAAATGTATCATTAAATAAATGTAGGTTGTTGGATGACTGTTTTATAAGAGATTTTTGTACACACTAGTAATGTTAAATATCTAAAGTAGAGTGACAGTTTTTTTTTTTTTTAAATTTATTGTTACTGACACAGAGGAAGGGATGTTTTCAAATTAAATTTGAAATATTATGTGGCTCTAAACCTTAAAAGTAATATTCGTATTCGCATTCGTATTCGTATTCGTATTCGCGAATACTAAAAATTGATATTCGTAACATCACTAGTATGTATATACACATTTACAATTTGAAAGCAAAAAACGCGTTTTCCTTATCCATTAACTTGTGAATAAATAAAAATCTTAAACTTTGTTTTCCGTAAAACAACATTTTTTTTATGTTTTATCATGCTGTTGCAGCAAATGAGCGATAAGTACTCATATGCTTGTATGTTTGTATGTATGTATGCACATATACTCCTCGTATGTAGTATGTAATAAAAAAACCAATATTGCAGTACATGAACGAACATGTGCTCGCTTAGTAAATGGGAAGAATGAGTTTCTTTCAAAAATTCTTATTTCCTGAAATAATTTTTAACAACCAAACCATGCCTTACAAATATTTGTTTATTGTAAAAAAAATATAAAAAGGCACAAATAAACAGCAAACAAAAGGGAGAATTGGAAGATTGTGCTGGCACCAAAGTTCAAGATTGCTTTAAATTTCATCAGTAATTTTTATTAAAAGTCATTGAATGAAATATTTAACAAAAAAAAATAAGCTTTTAAGCAATTTATACTTAAGATTTTTCTGATGTTGTTTTGAAAATATTTGAGTAATTTTTAATCTATATGAATGTTTAGTTGACAAATATTTGTTAAACAATTTTGTTCTTTTTTTAAATATCCAAATTAGATTTTTAATTTTTTATAAGGCAAGAGAGAGAGAGAGAGTGAGAGAGAGAAAGAAAAAATTTTAGTTGTACGCTTTACTAGTACTTAACATCTTTAACCATTTCAAACGGTTTAATATTAAAATTAGATAACACAATTTTCCATTGCCGCTCCGATGAAATGGATCTCTTTTATTTATTTTGGCGTTTATTTTCATGTCTAATTCTCTAAATGATTGACGCATAGATCCCCAAATACTAGTTGCTTTCCTGCATAAAATATATGAAAAGTCATGTTCCCTCAAAAACATTTTGAAGTCTTAAAATTGTATTTAATAAATATTTCAACGTTTTTTTTTTCTATATCATTTAAAACCTATAAAATAACAACCATTGCTGAAATTAATTTTTTTTACAAGGCCATTGGCGGTTACATATGTATTTCCAATTACGCTGTTACAGGCCCAAAAGTAAAAAAAAATATACACAATTATAAATAAGAAAAGCTTTCATACACACTCCCATACATACGTAAGAACATGAGAAATACGTTAAAGTTATTACAAAAACGTTACGGAAAATTAGGCTTATAAACGAAATACGCTTAGTTAAAATATGCACCAAAAAAAAAACGTACATGGAAACGGTTCAGGGATATTTTTATGTTATTTATTTTTTTTCTTATTTTATATTTTATTTAAATATTGTAACAGAATTCTTTGGTCTTGAAAAAATATATCAACTCAATGCGTGCACAATTGAACGCAAGCATATGGAGTGGAAACACACAGTCACACACACATAACCCAGTAGTATAAAAATCATTACCCAGCAATCATTTTATATGTAGCGGAAATCGTATATATGAAAGTAATATAGTTCATAATCGAAATGCTACAATTATGGTAACCTTGTTCCACTAAAAAAAAGATAAGTACTAAATTTAAGTCAAAATATTTCTTTCAAAATAGTTTGAAAAATATTTTTAGTTTAACTATAATTTTCTTAAAATATTGAAAATACTTTTTAAATCAAAGAAAACTCACATACTTCATGTCTGCCATAATGTTACAAATCTTTCTTTAAATGAAATTGTAATCGAAACGGATGAAATAAATTGCAAAAAAACACTCAAAATCAGAAAAGATCACCCTATTATACCAACACATGGCATCAGCAATATAAAAGGACACAAAACAATCAAAACGATATGAGTGTAGAATACAGAACAAAAATAAAAAATTTATATAAAAATAAATAAATAAATAATGCATAAGACTTTGATTGAAATTTAATGCATAAATTGGCAAATATTTAAAAAAAAACACGCACAAAAATGTTAAAAAATAATATTCGTATGCGCATTCATTATATGTATTACAAATCCCCAAAAATAAATACATTGAACAACTTCTAAATCAAATAAAGTGGAAACTTATGGGATCATTTAATTTATTTTTTAAATCCTTTAAAATGTATTTTAATTTAAATTTAAATTAGAAATTTTTGATTTGCAACATGATTTTCCGAATAACCAACGGACTACGCAATCATCCGTATTCTAGATGTAAATAATTTTATTATGGTTCATAGAGAAAGAAGATCAATGTTAGTAAAACTTATGCTGAGAAACGTTGACACAATATAAATACATACGTATGTATACATATATTATTGTAAAAATATTTCTAAAATTCCCCCAATGTGAGCGAAAAAACAAAATTTTCTTCTTGGTTGTTACTTTTGCCGGAAATCCAATTGAACAAAATATGCATGGCGTACATGTTCTAACAAGTAATGAAAGCATTTACACATAAATATAGACGAGGTTTAGTGGCTTCTACCGAAAACATCGATTGTTCTATCCAGCCGTGTAGTTGAAATCTAAAGTGATGTTTAGATATTATATTGTTCCTTTTTTGTTTTAAAGCAGTTAACAATGTCTAACTTTTGTCTGACTATTACATTACGAACTTTAGCCTGCATATACATAAAAAAATATGTTAATGTTTTTTTTTTTTTTTTGTTTTTTTTGTTTTTTAACTTACATGCATGAATAAAACGTGTACAGTGTACATGTATTAGTAGCAACTTTAAACTCTTACAACTTCCCACATAGAGAACCGATCGTAGCAAAAACTGTCTGCATAAACTCCCATACAAAAAAGGAAATTACCTACACAAAAAAAAATATAATCCCAAAGTTAGTTAAATCAATCCCGGTAGCAAAAAGTTCGATTAATTCGATATTCTTCAATCAAGTGCAAAAAGATTATTCAAGTGCGGATTATTCAATCCCAAAAAAAAGATTAGTTAAAAAAGCGTCCGGCTTTAGATACGATGCAAGAGTCCATGTCCAACATCATCATGCATCGTATTGCAAGGCGTGTACATTTGTTTTACCTAAAAGCAAGGGTATCGCATATTTGAACTAAGATGAATTCACTTAACAATGTGTTTTTTTCATACAGTTCTTTTCTAGTATGTATAATGGACGTCGAAATGTCAAAATTGCATACATGGTCAAATACTTCAAATCGATGGCTTAATATAGAAAGGTCGTATCTCAACTTTTAGCTACTTTACAGGAAAAGTAAAAAACTTAATAAAATCTGAAAAAAAAAATTTTCTGAAGTAGATTTTTATTAAAACAGTCAACAAATTTAATTCTGTTTTATGTTTTATTTTTTTTTTTTTTTTTTTTTTTTTTTTTTGTGAAATGAGTTAGGGCTTTTTATAATTACTGTAAATCTGTTATTCGTCAACATAAGAAACTGAATTTTATAAGGGAGGTGTATTTGAGTCTTGTCTACGAGAACATATAAAAACAAACGGTTTGCGACCTTTCTACATTAAGCCATCGAAATGTTGTTGTAATATTTTACCTCTTATAGAATTAATACCACCTGTAAAGTGAATTCGACTTCAATCAATCCCTAATCAAGATTATTTATGCACATTTTTATCCTGGAACACAAGTGAATTAATATCAATAATATTTAGTTCAATTTTAATTCTTCCCATTGTTGCTATTGAACATAGAGTCACATATTTGTAACACATCGCCTTTAACAGATCATCTAAGTCGCCAAAACAAAAAACCAAGAAAACAATTTTGTTCATTTCTGGTATTGGACGGAGGCAGCTTAAAAAGTGTTTAATACCTTTTAGGGATTTATTCAAGCACATTTTGAATTGAAATGTTTAACCACAACTCGTACTCAAAGTAGTACGGAAATATTTAAGTTTAGTAAGAGTTTTTTTAAACGTTTATAATTTGTGATTGTGCTCTAGTTCTTCTTAATATCGGCGGTTCCTTCCACTGCTGAAGTGGAAAATTTTATTTTGGAATGTTGCTGCTTTGTACCAATTGCTGATTAAAGCGAAGTCATAAGAATTGTATTTCTCATGATATCCCCAAGGTCAACTTACTTTGTCGGTACATGCGAATTAAATGCGAGAATACCTGATATAAATATTTATATATTAATTCTTGTCTACGTATCGGGTTTAGTTTGATTTTGCCAATTTGATAACTCTATACTGTTAATAATGATTAAATTTTATTACTAAAATTGAAACTACAAATGAAAATAAAATTTAATTTCCTTTCACTCGCAAACATTTTTTTTTATATATGATGACATTGACAGCATTGTTTTTGTACATCCCACTGTAGCTATTTTGATATCAAAAGAATCTACTAAATAAATGGATGTTTAAAAGCTGAATGTCAATGTGCTGTTATCTACAAAATATACAATTTATATTTTGTGAAATTGTTGATGATTAGTTTCTGACACTTGACACATTTCAAAAAGTTATTGCGATTGTCCTTGTTTTTACATACGTATATTCGTATATACAGACACAACATATCATACATACATAGTATACTTAATTTTTATTCAATTAAAATATTCTATTTTAGATAGTTATTGTTGGTGGTTGTAAAAATGTTTGTTTTTGTTTCATTATAAATGATAAAAGATTAAATGTGTATTTTATTAATTAAAATGAATAATTTTTTTTGGTGACCAGGTTAAAGTTCAAAAAATTCTTGGTGCAGAAAAGGTGACATAACTAAAATTATTTTTGAGCTTTGAAAATGTTAAAACTAGTTTTCCTAAAATTTACTTAAAAGTAGTAGTACGCCCCTATTCCCGTTGGCGT
This sequence comes from Lypha dubia, assembly GCA_947311025.1. NCBI lineage: Eukaryota > Metazoa > Arthropoda > Insecta > Diptera > Tachinidae > Lypha > Lypha dubia. Next base: position 21,451,129 of record OX371260.1, on the reverse strand, counting down.
TGCATTTTTTTAGAAATCCGACAACAATATTTTTATTTCAATTTACGAGTCTAACAAACGGGCGACAAAATCTACTGTATTCTAGATGAAAAAAAAAACCGTCATACAACAACTATTTGTATGTATATTAAAAATAAAACAGAGCAGGTATATGGATAAATGAGCTAAATCTATTTACTGAGCACTCATTCTCTTATATGAAAATATGGAAGATTATTTGACGTGCGCGATCATTTCGTGACTCTTTTTTTAATCGTCCAGACGATTTTTGGAGTAAAGTTATATTTTACTTCTCCAAATGAGGCTTTTGCGAGTCATTCCGACGATTGTTGGACGATTTAATCGTCGTTTACGCATTTTGGCTGGCATTGGAGGGCTGTTAATAGTTAACAATCGTTTTTCACTCTTCGAAGAGATACTCTTGCAAGTTACTTAAACGACTGTTGGACGGGTGTTTTGTTAAGGGGTCTTAAACGATCCGTAGGCGACTAATTATGCTGCATCGTAGACGATTCGTATGGAAGAGTCGCCATCAGGACACAGTTTCTCCCGTTGTCTTTAACTTCTGTGATCGGAATGCGTCATCATGGACGATCGGATAATCGTCTTCTCCGATCGCGGAAGAGTCTTTAACGACTAAAAATGCTAGCTGGGAGTAATTGGTGTGCATGTGTTAGTAGCAACTTTAAACACTTATAGGTCCCAAAATACTGAACACAGTACTGTTCACTTCTGTGAACAAATATTTTCAATTTGGTATAACTTTTCAAAATCAGTTGAATAATAAGAAAGCTGATATATATTTTATGGTAAACAGGTGTAAAGTAGAGGTATTTAATTAAAAGCTTTTGGAAATATTGGAGTTAATTGTTAAAAAACTTTTATTTGTGTTAATAAAACTACATTTTTTAAACTGTTTTATTTTTTCACATTCACAGCCGTCGTAACTTAACTATGAAAACTTCGTAATCAATATTTAAATTGAAAAGTAATGATCTCTTACTATCATCAGTATAACAGCTGTACAGTTAGGAAGTTCTAGTGATATTTATTCAAACGTTTCGTCAGAATTACACTATTTCGATTTTCCTGTGTCTTTCTAGCACTTGTAACTGAAAGACTTTGTACTTTTAAATAATAGACAAGACAAGACCCTTTTGTTTGAAAACTGTAGAGTTAATTAATTTATTTGTAAAAATGGTTCATCTTTTATACAAAATACAAAATAGCAACTTAATTAATTTTCGTACTTAATAATGCGGAAGTGAATAATAAACAGTTAAATAAAGTTGACCTAAATAAATATTGCAAATTAATATATAAGAATTGTGCCAGGTGACGACATTAAGTATAATTTGTATTATTAAAAATAATGCATGCGTTTGTAGTTTGATTTAAATTTAACTAAAATGTATAGGTTGTAATTTTTAGTATACAAGCAATAAGTACATTGACACAATTTAATTGAAATGCTTACGTTATGGTTTTAGTTATACAAGCAATAAATACATTCTCCCCGGCATTGACGAGTAGTCAATAAAAAACGAAAACAAAAATAAAATAAAAAAATGAGATTCAAATTTGAACTGTGAAGTTCTCACGTGGATGTGGTGTGGGTGTTGCCTTATTGTTGGATGGTTGTGGAGTATGCGATGAATGCGTTATTTTTGTTACTTCAGCAGCACTATACTTTCTTCGGATTGCCGTTATAACTGACACGAGTATTATGGCTATTACACTGATGACTAATGCAGAATATGCAATTGTAGTACCGTGTGTTGAAGTTGAATGATGTTGAAAAGTTGAAGTGTTTATAGATTCTAACCTTTGTTGCAAGTCTTTCATTTTATTGAGTTGTACCGAAATCTGGTCTGTTATTAATGTGTAGTTGGTTTTAATGTTTTCGCCTTTGGAAAGATGGTGATATGCAATTTCTGAAATATTTGCCAGGCTCGTGTATGATGACCCAGTAATTGTTGATATCGATTGTTGACCAGTCACGTGAATAGATTCATGCTTAAGGATGCAATCGGGGTTAATGGTTAATAATCCAGAGCCTTCTAGATATAAAGTCATAATTTCCTTTCCACAAACCGCTGTGGTTTGAGTGATTGAGGATGAGGAGTATATCCATTGGTTTTTATGATTTAATGGTGTCCATGTTACGTTTGCATGGAGCTTCATTAGGTTGCAATTTCGAATAGTAATGTTGTTAAATAAGTTAATTTCACATGAGCACCTTTCCGCTCCGAAATTGTATTCCAGTTGTATATTATAGCATATGAATATGTTCTTCCTGATGATAGTACATGATTTAAGTTGATCTAATGATACCGGAAAATAGTGTCTTCGGTTTGTGTTTATCGCTAGTATAGGGCTGCATGTTTCTATCGTTAGCATTGTGTTGTTTATTGTGTTAGGGATAGGAATTAAATTATATAATTTAAATTGGTCATGCTCTATTAATGGCAGCGTTATGCTAAACACCACGTGTTCCTGGGTAAGTCCTCCCTTTACCTTCATTAGCTTATAAAATTCTAACAAGTCATCTGCGAATACTGGTAACATTAACGATTCAGGCATATGTGTTTTGATTTGTTGTATTTCGATCTCTATTTGTGTTGGAGTTAACAGTAACGGATTGATTTTTCCATGGTGAGTATCAGTTAACACATCCAGAATGCATGTTTGCATTTTTTGTAAGTTGTTTGCGATAAGTGATAGTTGCATAAAGCCTACGTTGAACATGTTTGCAAGCTTCAATTGATACAATTCTTCGTTATGCAATTCCTCGCCTTTTACTACTTCATTCAGCGTTGATTGAATGCTGTCAAATTTGAATTTTGCTGCAGTTAGACCTTGTTTAACGATATTCATAGTGGAGTTTACGACTGAAGTTTGGTCCTTTATGAGTTTTAACATGAATGAATCGTCTTCTTGTAATTTGGTGATAGTTGACGACATTTTTTCTGCATATCCAGAGTCAAGTACACCAAACAGTGAATTTGCGATATTTCCGACAACATCAATGGCACCTCTTTTCTGTCGAGATTTGTACAGTAGTCTGTTATCCAGACTCAAGTCAGTTTCAATATGCTGCAAGTGTTCTATTATATTAGTACACGATGTATTAGACTCCATTTTTTTACACAGCTGTTCTAGTGATTTGGTGCCGTTTGCTAAAAATTATGTGTCAGTCCAGTATGCTGAAAGATCATAATATACGACTAGATTCCATTGACTTGTAGATATATGCGTAGATCCTAATTCTTCAAAATGGATTCCCAGCTGAGATCCAAATCGTTTGTTTTCGATTGGTATTCCCATGATCACTGGGAAAATGAGTAGTAAAGCCAGCAATGTTATGCATATATTATTGTTTAGTAGCCTTGTTCTTTTGCCTTTGGGTTCGCTAGTTTGATCTGCGACTGTTGTATCTGTACTTTTGTTTGTTGAGTTTGACTCTAGATTTTCCTCAATTGGAAGCAACGCAAGACGATGTATAGGTCTTTTACAAATTCCCGATGCGATTTTGATGTCAGCAACCCGAATTGATCCATCCTTTCCAGGATAAACTTTCAATATTCGTCCTAGCGGCCATTTCATCGGCACAGTGTTATCTTCTTTAACGATAACCATATCTCCTGGGTTGATATTTGCACTTTGAGTTTTCCATTTATGACGCTGCTGCAATTCGTGTAGGTACTCATTTGACCATCTTTTCCAAAATTCATGTTTTATTTTTGATACGAGTTCCCATCGAGATAAGAGTGATATTCTCTTAGAGTTGGCTGCGATATCCACCTGAGACGTAAGAGCTTCGCCGATCAAGAAGTGTCCTGGAGTTAATGCAGATATATCGGATGGGTCGGCTGACATAGGTGTTAATGGGCGAGAATTTAAGATAGCTTCAATTTCTATGATAACCGTTTCCAATTCTTCATATGTTAGTGAAGCTGTGCTTAAGCTTCGAACCAATAGATTTTTAGCCGATTTTACCGCTGCTTCCCAAAGTCCTCCAAAGTGGGGAGATCTGGGTGGAATAAAATGGAATTGTATTCCTTTTGAGCTACATGTTGAAACTATCGACTCCTTCCCATTTTCAGAAAATATTGATTGAGAGAGTTCAGTGAGTTTATTGTTGGCTCCAACAAAATTTGTTGCGTTATCACTATAGATATTTTGGCAACGTCCTCTTCGACAAATAAAGCGTTTTAAGGCACCAATGTAAGCATCAGTTGAGAGATCACTAACCAGTTCAAAATGAACTGCCTTAGTCGCAAAGCAACAAAATACTGCTACATATGCTTTTGTTGGCAGTTTTCCTCTTATTTTGTAGTGGATCCACATTGGTCCAAAATAATCAACGCCTGTGTTAATGAATGGCCTTGCAGGTGTGACTCTGTCATGTGGAAGGTTCCCCATTAATTGTTGGCATAGCTTGGGACGAGCCCTGCAACATTGTACGCACTTTTGAACGGTTGATCTTGCTATAGATCTTCCTTTGATCGGCCAGAATCTCTGCCTCACTATTCCCAATAATGCTTGCGGGCTGCAGTGCTTGTTTTCTTCATGCACTGACTTAAATAAAAGTTTCACAAGCACATCATTATATGGAAGAATTATTGGATGTTTTGAATCGTAGGATAAGTTTGACTCCTCCAACCGTCCTCCCACTCGAAGGATGCCTTCATTATCGACAAATGGAGTTAAGCTAAGGATTGGACTATGTTTCGCGAGCATTTGGTTTTCTTCTAATTGTTTGATTTCATTAGGAAAATCATAGCTTTGGATGGCACGTATGATTGTTCTAAGTGAGATCTCAAGTTCTTCTGTACTTAACGCATTCAGTTGAGGTCTTGGGGAAGATTTTTCAGTGGTGTTTTTAACGAAGCGGTAAACATATGATATTATTCGCTGTAACTTCTTAAATGAACCTTTATGGTCGATATTGTGTACAAAGTTGTAGTTGTTTAAGGTTAACAAAACGATAGGTGACTCTTTCTTTCTTTCGAGATCAGAAGTAATTTGTAAATGTGGCCGAAATTCTGCAGGCCAACATTCTTGCTTTCCGTGTAAAAATAATGGTCCCAAAAACCATAAATGACACTCTGCAAGTGCCTTTGCTGATAAACCTCTTGAGAGAATGTCTGCTGGATTATCCTTTGACGAAACATGTCGCCATTGCTCTGCAAAAGTTAAAGTTTGTATTTTGGATATCCTGTTACCCACAAATGTCTGGAAGGATGATGACTTTGAGTGTATCCATGACAAGACAATCTCAGAGTCTGTCCATAAGAAAATTGGTAAATTTTTAATCTGCATAACCTTTCGAAGACGTTGAGATAGTTCTGCAGCTAGAAGTGCTGCACAAAGTTCCAGCCGTGGTAAGGTTAGCTTTTTGATTGGTGAGACGCGAGACTTCGCACATAGTAGTTTTGTTACGATTCTACCGTTTTTAAATGTTGATCGAATATATGCTGCGGCCCCAAAAGCCTTTTCGGATGCATCCGCAAAGATATGAAGTTGAGTAGTTAATGGGATGTCATCCTTGAATATGTGTCGTGTTATTTGGAGATTGTTGATTGTGTTTAAACCTTCCCGGAAGTTTGACCAGGCTGAACTGAGATCTTCAGGTAGAACTTCATCCCATGTCAGCTTCATCTGCCATAAGTGTTGAATAAATATCTTCGCCTTAACTACAATTGGTGTCAAGAGTCCAAGTGGATCAAAAAGTTTTGCCAAGTCAGAGCTTACTGTGCGTTTAGTAATCATGTCTACAGGTTCCACCTTTACCTTTACGCAAAGATGGTCTGGTTTGGGCAGCCATATCAGACCCAGAGTTTTAATAGACTCCTTCTGTGTGCTGTTAAAATCAAGATTTACTTCCCGATCATCTTGTGGAATATTTTGAAGGAGTTGTTTATTATTTGCGCTCCACTTACGACAGTTGAAGCCATGTTTTCTGAGTATGTAAGCTAGTTGTTGTTGTTTCTCGATTGCAGTACTTAAGCTGTTTGATCCTCCAAGGCCGTCGTCAACATAGAAATTATCTCTTAGAATTTGAGCACCTAGTGGGTAGTCAGTATCATTTTCGAAGGCGATTTGTTGAAGACACCTTGTCGCCAAATATGGAGCAGCTCGTGTCCCATACGTGACAGTGTTAAGTTGATAATATTTTATGGGTTCAGAAGGATCATTTCTCCATAGAATTATCTGGTATCTCCTGTCGTCTTGATGTACCAAGACTTGTCGATACATTTTTTCAATGTCTGTTGTAAAGACAAATCTCGGTAAACGGAAACGAATGAGTATCGAAAATAGATCACTTTGAACAATTGGGCCAGTGTACATTAAGTCGTTAAGTGAATAGCCGGATGATGTTTTGGCGGAAGCATCGAACACGGCACGAAGTTTAGTAGTTGTGCTATCTGGTTTTAGTACACAATGATGTGGAATGAAATGGTTGGGGGTTGGTATTGAGTTGACATCTATTTCCGTCATATGGCCCAGTTGTTTATATTCGTTCATAAAATGTATGTACTGATTTCTGGTCGCCGAATCTTTCATTAATCGTCGTTCAAGACTAAGGAATCGTTTGTAGGCTGTTGTCTTAGAATCTCCTAATGCAGATGGATTTTCACGGAAGGGTAACTTGACAACAAAACGTCCTTCATCGTTTCTTTGAGTGTTTTGGACAAACAGTGATTCACATTGTTGTTCGTCCTGCGAGAGTCCCTTTTCAGTTGATCCATCATCTTCCATTTTCCATAGCCGTTCAATGACGTCGTTTAACATTGAAAAAATGTATCGACAAGTCTTGGTACATCAAGACGACGGGAGATACCAGATAATATTTTATGGGTTCAGAAGGATCATTTCTCCATAGAATTATCTGGTATCTCCTGTCGTCTTGATGTACCAAGACTTGTCGATACATTTTTTCAATGTCTGTTGTAAAGACAAATCTCGGTAAACGGAAACGAATGAGTATCGAAAATAGATCACTTTGAACAATTGGGCCAGTGTACATTAAGTCGTTAAGTGAATAGCCGGATGATGTTTTGGCGGAAGCATCGAACACGGCACGAAGTTTAGTAGTTGTGCTATCTGGTTTTAGTACACAATGATGTGGAATGAAATGGTTGGGGGTTGGTATTGAGTTGACATCTATTTCCGTCATATGGCCCAGTTGTTTATATTCGTTCATAAAATGTATGTACTGATTTCTGGTCGCCGAATCTTTCATTAATCGTCGTTCAAGACTAAGGAATCGTTTGTAGGCTGTTGTCTTAGAATCTCCTAATGCAGATGGATTTTCACGGAAGGGTAACTTGACAACAAAACGTCCTTCATCGTTTCTTTGAGTGTTTTGGACAAACAGTGATTCACATTGTTGTTCGTCCTGCGAGAGTCCCTTTTCAGTTGATCCATCATCTTCCATAGCCGTTCAATGACGTCGTTTAATAGCTCGTCGTTAAAGTCTTCTGGCTTAGTGGTGAAAATTGCACAAGTTGCAGCGTCATTTGCCCCTTGACTTGAAGATATTTTTCCGCTGATGATCCATCCAAGTGATGTGTTTAACAAAATTGGAAGATTGCTTGATAGCTCTATTTTTTCGCGTTGCATCAGATTAAAGTAATATTCGGCACCCAAAAGAATATCTACTTTTCCTGGCTGATTAAAGTATGGGTCAGCTAGGCTTAAGTTTGGAATTTGCCATTTCGAAATATCAATATGTTGACTTGGCTGAGGAGGAATGATTGTTGGGATCACAAATGCTTCCAGGTTTGTTTCAAATTTATTATTTCTTGATTGTAGCTTTACGTTTATCCTTCTTGTTACGCGTTTTTTGCCATTTCCAATACCATCGATACACAGCGAGGCTGTTGAAGTTGATACACCCAACCTTTTAACAACGTGCTCAGATATAAGGTTCACCTGCGAACCAGAATCAAGAAGTGCACGGAATTCTGCTGAATTTCCATTTGATGCTGTTATTTTTACTCTTGCTGTTGCAAGTATGACATAATCCCTCTGCGTTGATGAGGCATTTGCAGATGCTGATGTTACTGTTGCGTTGGAAGCTTTTGGTCTTACTTCGATGTTTGGGACAGAACTGGAGGTCTGCTTGATTTGTGGATTAGCTTTTGCCTCAATATGCAACAAAGTGTTTTGTTTCTTGTTGCATTTTCTACACGAGCTTGATGAACAGTCTTTTGAGGAGTGGTCTCCTTTGAAACAGTTGACGCATAGTCTTCGTGATTGTATGAATCTTAGCCGTTCTATTTCTGATACATTTAAGAACTTTCCACAGTGGTATAACGCATGGTTCCCATTGTTACAGAAATTGCAGCTAATTCCTCTTTTGACCACAGTAGCTGCTATTTTATTTGACGTATGTACCAATTTTTCCCTGTGATTGGTGGATTCGATTGTTTGGAACTGGAATTCCAGAAATGATAAAAGGTCTTCAACTGTTGGTAGCTCCTTCGGTTGACTGAGAGATTGTTCGAACCGCATATGCAAACTTCGATCTAGCTTTTTTATCAAAATTTGAAAAAGGAGCGGGTTCCATGCTTTCGTCTCAATTCCAATGTTGTTTAGTGCTAAAAGGCACTCTCGAGTTGTATCATGTAGCTTTTTAATGGTGACAGAGTTGGACGTGCATAACGGCTGACTAATGATTTTCTCGACCAGAGTTGTTACAAGGACCCGTTTGTTGTTGTACCGTTCTTGTAACATTGTCCACGCTGAATCATAGTTGCCCTCTGTCGTTGATAGATGGCTGACAAACTTTTCAGCTTCCCCTGTAAGATTGGACTTAAGATACCACATCTTTTGGACATCAGGTATCGGTTGTTGATGGACCATATGGAGAAACATGTCGTAAAATTGCGTCCATTTTGCGTAATCCCCATCGAACTTGGGGATTGAGATCTTCGGCAGCGGCAATGATGTTGCCATGACTGTATGTTGGCCTGCCGAAATAGCGTTTGATGTTTGGTTTGACAACACTTGTAACTTTGTCAAGCTATCAATAACCATTCCTCTGAGGTTTTCATAGTCGTCTTGATTTAAACCATTGACAAGAGGGTTTGAACATTGATCCCATACTTGATCATATAGCTCTTCGATTTGGTTCCATAACTTGTTTATGGTCTCGATTCTGATGTTGTAGAATTGTTGAGGCTCATCGCTATTCACCCCTGAGATACCAACTATCAACCTCTCCAATGCTGACATCCGAGCGGCAAATTTCCCCATCAATCCATGTGAAGAATCGTCCTTGGATCCATGATTCTTGCTACTAGGTATTTGGGAAATTCCCATAGGTGGCTGCTCACTGTGCTCATGTTGAGTTACCTGCGGGTTTTTGAGTACTTCCTTTTTCAAACGTACCAATTCAGTTTGAAATAGGTCAATGTATTCTTCAGCCAATGACCGAATCTGTTCAAAATAATTGGTTTTGAAGTAGTCTACTTCTGATTGATCTTTAACAAGTATGCGCAATTTTTCGTCCACCTCATTAAACTAATATGTGCACAGCCCCTTATGTGAACTGCCTGTGAGAGTGAAAGTAGCAAGGTGTAGTAGGATGGTGGTTGGAGTGCATATCTACTAAACCGAAGTACTGCGGTTCGAGCCCCAATAGGTTTTGAATTTTATTAAAAGGTTTTCAACACCCGTCATTTGAGATAATACCAGTGCATATACAAGTTGTAAAGAAGCATCCTGGACGTACTAGCGCTCTGATGACCTCAAAGTACCTTCGTAGTACCAGCTGGTCGATTCAAGAGAAAATATGAAAGACGGAAATGAAAAGTACTTAGCAACAGCAAAAACCACATAGCAAGGAAATGAATCACTATACAATTATATGAAAACATTGTCCTTAACCACGGCAGATGGCAAACCATGACAAAACATTTACTTATTTTTGGCTAAACACTGAACAAGTTTTTAACAAAAATTTTCTCACAAAAGAAAAATTTTATACAATTTCAGATGACAAACCAAGACGAAACATTTAAAAATTTTTGGCTAATCACTGAACAAGTTTTTAGCAAATGTTTTCTCATAATTATGAAATATTTTCTGTAAAAGGCAAAGTTTGTGCTTTATAACATTAAGAAAAATTTTACACAATTTTTATAAAAAAACGACATTTCACGATGTCGAAAGAATTTTGATTTTTTTTTCATTTTCATACAAATACATTTGATACAAAAACAAAATTTTAGAATTTATATTTGCTTCAAATGGATTTATATGAATGAAAAAATATTAAAAAAATTCTTTCGACATTGTGAAATAGGCAGTAAAGGTGGTTTTAGACACTTTGTATTTTACTGTGGCTTAACCTATAATAACTTTCAACAGCTCTTTTTGTGATTACATTTTTTTTTAATTTTTAGCGTGTGTTTTATTTTATTAAGAATATGTATAAATACATAGATTTTAATATAAATAAAATTGTTTTCATTTAAATATGCCGAATAACAAACACTTGTTTTTAGAGCTACAAGCAATTGACTTGCATGGCAGCTGATGGCCGGTGCTTTGTCAGTTCAAAATAGAAAACGCTCTAATTGAAAATTTTTACACTGCAAAAGCAGGCTGACATTTACAGAAGCAATTTTTTTTTTTTTTTTGCTTTTACACACTACCGAGCAAAAAATTCCGAGGCTGCACAAAAAGAAGGCAGAGAGATCGCTCAACTTAATTTTAAGCACGTTGAAGTTGGATCGGCTATATACATTTAGTTAACACGAATAAAAAAGTAAACAGCGACTGGAAGATACAATTTAATTTAGATGCGCTCTGCCTCTCTCTCTCTCTCTCACTCATATTTATTTAAACTTGAGTAATTGCCTACAGATGAATTATGTATGTTAGTAGATGACACAGTAAAACGAAGGCATAATTCAGATCATTCAAACATGATTTTAGCGCATTTTGGATGATGTGAAAACAGCGCTCCTTTATGTGAAAATCAATAGCTCCAAAGTGGGACATCGCGAACAAAAATCATGCATGTTTGAAGCGCTTTACGCAGCAGGAGGCACAACAACAACAAGCATCTCTCCCTTACAAACCTGCTTCGGCCGAAGCAGTAGTTTTTGCTGGGAAAATTTGACAGGCACACTGTAAAATAGATAGTGTTAAAACCACCTTAAGTAAAATCTCCTAAAATTTATAAAATTTTTTTGGAGTGTATGAATAGCAAACCTATAAGTACTCCTACAATTTTTGGTATAAAATATTATAAACTGAACTGAACTTTCCACCAGGATACAAGAAATAAAAGGAACACTATTACACTGGCCGCATAAGGATTATATCAATTTCCTTATACGAGTATAAACTTTAATTACATAAAATAACTGCTTGTCATTCAAGTGTAAATAACATGTTTCTTGTTGAGTAATTAATCTAAATAATTATTTAATTTCCCTTTCAATGACATATTATACACACTCTAGTTCATTCACATCAAAATTGGCTTTACAAATACACAACTATTATTGAATTTTTATAAAAAGGCTGACTCGTTAATAGACAATTAATTTAATTGATTTATGTTAAAGTAAATAAACTTTTTTTTTTAATAAAATCACTTTTGTGATACTTAAATACAAAAATTAAATTCATATAACGAAACTTGTAAAAGAAATAGGAGTGAATTAGAAGAAATGGTGCCACTCACTCAACCCCCCCAATCAAACACACTTTTAATACTTCTCATCCTAAATAGGCAGCATGTAAAAAATGCAAAATATTCTCATCAATACTGTTTCCGCTATAATTATGTTAATTTTATAACAGCATCATGTCATTAATGACGCAGCAACAAATACAACGTTAATTCAATAAAAAAAAAACAGAATATATCATGAAATAAGTTCAGATGGTGATATTGAAAAAATGTAAATTAATTTATGGTTATCATTTTCCCCTTGGTCATTAGCAAGCCATGATGATTATCATTAGATAGGAGATAGTAGAAGAAGAGTATTTTAAACACCGTGGAATACAGGACATTACGCGAGAAAGAGGGCAAAGTAACAAAATTATGCTGGGATACTTAAGAAAAATATAATGTAAATTATGGAAATAATTCCACAAGAACGGCCTCTTTAACTCCAACTCAAGAAAATGGAAATATTTTGTGCATTCTTCTATTTCAACATCAATGATGCAGGGAAGTATTTGAAAAGAAAGCTGTAGAAAAAATCGACTCTAAAGCTGGATTCACCCATTGTTTCCGAACAAAATTTTTGTCCGAACAAAATTTTTTGTTCTGAAACATTTTTGCAACACGATTCACTCATTTCGAACAATTTGTCCGGAAAATCAAAGCTACCGTATGAAATACATGTGTTTTATGAATTTTACAAGGTGGCAGTACAGTGACAGATGAATTAAATTTGGTGTCTTATTTGTCAAACGCACTTATTTTTTTATTGTTTAATAAGAAAAATACATGTTAAAAAAAATTAATAAAAGTCAATTAGTTTTTTTTTTACTAGCAATTGAGCTTTTCTTTATTTTTATTTTACTGGATATAAGTTACTATGTGCTTTTATTATACACACTTATATCATTATGTGGCAGCTCATTTCAACTTTGGCTGAAACAATAAAATAGCTGGCAGCTCATTTCAACTTTGTCCGGACAAATTTTAAAATTAAACCAATTCAACCAAAAAATGTCCCGAACAAATTTTATTCTCTTCTTCTCTATCTCTCTCCAAAAAAGAGAAACGTGAAACTTCATATAAAAAAAATTTTGTCCGGACAAAAAATTTGTTCCGAAACAATGGGTGAATCCAGCTTAAATGAATGTACGCTTTGACAATACTATTTCATATATCTTATATCTAATTAATAGGCAAGACCATTTTTTGTTATAGACTTTATGCACACACTATACAACCAATTTTGACAAAACGTATAGGTTAGCTTAGGTTTGGTTTCGATGGACATCACAGCTTAGGAAGAGGCATACTTGGGTCCGTTGGTTCGCTTCCTTTGTGATACTCTATAGTCGTCAATTGCTTATTCAATTTCCTTCACGAGCCCTGCCATCGAGTCAAACCATACCGATCGTTAAAAGAAGGAGAGAAGGTTAACTAGCACTATATTTTCACGACGAACTTGGTGTGGCAGAGTATAGTAAACCTAGAAACATAGAAGATGAAGAACGGTTTTGTCTCACTCCTCACTTTAGCAATCACTACAATAGTCGTTGTAACTTAGGCCCATCCCTCTGGCATTAGTCTCCCAAAACACCAGTGCCCTGTTAGCAGTGTTACCAATCGTCTTGTACGACATTTACAGAGCCTGAACAGATCGCGTGTCCTGTGCGGGTCACTCGGCATGTAACTTCTTGTTTTCACCTATTCTGATCAAATTTGTATGATTCCTGTTGGATCAATCGCTACCAGTAAGATAGAGGACAAAACGTATACTAAATCAATAATATTTATTTACCAAAGTGAACGCCATATATTTTGTACAGAAATATTACCTATACATACATGTTCACGTATTACTCATTTATGCAAGTGAAAAAATTTGTTCAATTGGGCTAGCAAGTAAAGTTACAACAATAAGATATATTTTATGATTTATAATGAGAGATTTATTGGAATGGTTTAGAAACAAATGAGAAGAGATCGCCCAATAATTGATTTCACTCATTGATAGGTGTAAAAAATTTTTATTTAACAGCTCTTTTTATTTTTAATAAATGGGAACTGATGTAACTACTTCTTGTCAGTCAAAAAATGAATAATGAAAATCGGATCATAAATGATCAAGTTATGGAAGTTTAAGCATTTAGTTTTCTAAATGAATTGATAACATCCTTTTTTTAAATCAGTTAAAAAACTACAAAAAGACCGTGTCTGAAATAATGTACCTAAAACTCTTTATTTGTTGTGTATTTTAGGAAGAGCAGCAATTGTCTCCATTTATCCCGCAGAAAAAACACTAAAATTTCAATCAATATTATTTACATAATATCGATTGAAATAATATCCAGGTAATCATTTCATTATGGAAATTTATTTTATTTAATTTCAACCCCGCCCCCTTAATACCGTGTAATCCGTTTAATTATAACATCGTTAAATTACATCAATTTCTTAAATTGATTACATTAAAAGTTTGAATAATTAATGGTACTTTGTGAATAAATTATATTAATTCTTACACAAGAGACAACATAATTCTTGCACATCTTTTCAAAAAAGGGTGGTAATTAAATTTTATTTAATTTTGTAATTTTCTGTTGTCTTGAATACAAATGCTTAGTTTTTGCAAGAGGGATTAATAATCAAACCTTTGACGACAGCCTAGGAAGCTGCCGTGACAGTTTAGAAATTAATGCATACCTATTAGAAAAAATTATGTTTTTCTAGTCACGTTTTTTTCCCTTGCCGGAAATTATTAAACTTTTAATTTTAACTAAATTATTAAATAAATATATTTTCTTTCATACTTGCCATAATCAAGACTGATAGGAAAAGAGGAAATTAAGTTGAGGACAAATAAACTTAATTCTTGCAAAGACTTTATGAAAAGATTATAAACAACCAGTCTAAACAAGCAAAATCGATAGACGGCGATTTCCAAACTTTTGTGGCTCACTGCTTATTCGATTGGAATTAATGCGATACGATTATTATAAAAGAATGCTGCATATTTTTTTTAGACAGTAAATTTTTCTGAAACCCATACAAAGTTCTTCACGTGGACAGTGTGGAAAGCAGATATTATTAAAAGTACCTTAAAAAATATTTCATCTTTAAAATGTATATGAGTTCGATTTAAAAGTTTCTTAATGAAAACATAGAAAAATTTTTAAAAATTTTATTTGTTATGCAAAACCAAGGCGAATTCATATTAACACCGCTGAGATACTTTTTTGTTTCATAATGGAGGTCAAAACGTCATAACTTGTACATGCTTGCATAGGGGCAAATATGTCAAATGCTGTCGTAATATTGTAATTGTTGTAGAATTAATACCATTTGGAAAGTGATTTCGCCGTCTGCAAAACTTTAATTATTCTGTGTTTATTTAAATTACGAAAACTTACGACTCATACATAAATATTCCTAATTTTAGTAGCGTTGTCAATAGAAGCTTATATAATTCATCCGAATATATATAAGAGCTTTGTTCAAAAGAAAAGGTGAATTTTGAATTTTTTTGAAAAGTATTTATTTATTCATCAATATCCATTTTGTCCCCCTCAAAGTAATCCCCCTCAGCTATAATGCACTTATGCCAGCGCTTCTTCCAATCCTCGAAGCACTTCTGAAATGCGTTTTTCGTTCTTCAATATGAAAATAGGAAAAAGTCGCATGGAGCCAAATCTAGTGAATAAGGTCGTTGAGACACAAGCATTGATATGTGAGCTGGTGCATTATCGTGATGCAGCATCCATTATTTTTTTCAACACAGCCGTATTAATTCACGCAAACGTTGCATAACTGCCTTATTATCCGTACGACCTGTTGGTATGAACTCCTGGTTCACAACGCCATTGTAATCGAAGAAAAGAATTAGCAAAACCTATTCAAATTTGATCGAACTTGAACGTGGTTGAAACTCCAGGACGCTCATCTTCATCAACATCTCGGCATTCTGTAAAGCGCTTGTACCACTTTTTTGAATGAAAGTGGACTCGCCGAATGCCATAGTCAACATTTCAATTGCCTTGAACCCAAAATTTAATACATATTCTTCGATCCATTTTTTCAAACGTCAAAATCGAAGAACACACACAAACGTGCCCAACCTTTTCAGTTGTCAACAACAAACTACTAATCCAAATGGGCTGATAAATCAAACATATGACTAACACATGTGTACCAACTCAAAAAAAATTTCGATAATCGAATGTACACAGCCCGCGAAAATTCAAAATTCACCTTTTCTTTTGAACAAACCTCGTATTTCGGTATATAAAAGTGATTGTTGGTCTGCTTGTATGTTAATTCTGTTCGAAAACTATTTACTACAATAGGGTAGCTATTTTTTTATAACCTTAGTGGGCGTGCCCTTTCCATACAATGGAACATTTTATATGATGGTAACAACGAAACTATTGCAGGTAAAATTTTGAAGTCTTGCTTGCGTCGGCCCTTGTATATTGGTTTTAAAGAAACAGTATTAAAAATTAAACAAGTAGGCGTGGCACTTCATGCAAGAAATTTTGTATAGGTTTTGGGAACTTATTAATTACATGAGCTGAGATTTTTTAGGAATTGCACCATTGATTTTGGGCATTATTTTAGCAAATAATTAGTGGGCGTGATACTTCATATACATATATAGAAAATTTTTAGTCTATGAATCTAGTACAGCCAAATTTTTTTTCTAGGACCACCACTTAGGTAGTGACCCCTACTTACTGAATGCATTGTACCAGAACTACGAATAGGGTAGATATTTTAAATGGTGAATAGATAGAAGGCTTAATTCTGGTGTTAAGTAGACGTACTCAATTTCTTAAAATGTCTGAGCAGTTATTTTATTAATTGTTTTACTTCGCCCACGATTCTGCTAACCCACGAAAAAGGGCGCAGTAGCTTACATCAGTTTGGAGCTGTATCAATCGGTAACAGAAAGTTTATAGTGACCAGTGCTATGCCATCATCATTTTAAACAGTCCAACAGCAATTAATACAATACCACACTAAAACACATCCGAGAAAAATTTATGATCTTAATTGACTTGCCCTGACCAGGGATCGAAAATAGGTCCCAACCAATAGTTTGCTTTGTTGTCAGAGCGCTTGAATACCGTGATTTAGTGCATTATTCTCAAAAAAAAATATATATAAGTGGGCGTGGCAGGCACATTGAAAAAATAATCGGATTGGAATAATTAATTTTGAATAGATGTCGTACAAATTACATTTAAAACAAATAGCAATTTTTAGAATTGTTTTTGAAAGAAAAATTCGTTGGACATCGTGGGCCAGACAGGCGGCAGTAAGTTTAAATTTAAAGTTTGATTCCTTTTTTTTCATCACAACAAGTTTGGGGTGTAGCGAAGCACGCTGATTCTTAGACAGGCTTTTTATAAATTTATATTTTACAGACAAGCATTCCTTATTAGTTCATAAAATTTGATTTGCTTAAAAAATAAGATTAAAAATATTATTTTTAGTTAAGATTTTCACAATTTTAAAGATAGTTTTCAAAAAACTAACTCAGAAAAAAACTAAAGACGAACAAATAAATATTTTTCTTATCGACGGCAAAGAGATACCATCAACAAACAGTCCTTGTAACTTTTCCTACTTGATTCAAAAGTTGTGAGATTAATTTTTAAATATTCGCTTATTATTCTTCCAGCATTCAGGATTTATATTTTCGAAGCAGGAGTTTTAATAAAAGCAAAAAGAAAAAATTTTAAATTTAGAGCGAGTTATTTTTTCCCTCCGTGTACTTTGTTGCCGAATTCATACATATGTCTGAAATTCTTAATACGTTTTTAAAGTAAAAACCATTAAGCCATGAATACATTTTTCAGCAGACATCAACAGAAATTATCATTGTTTATTTCAAAAAGAATATCATACACATGTAACCATGTGAACATTTAGGCCTCACTTGGATACAAAATTGTATACAATTTTATTTTTCACTTTCTTATTATTCTTCCTCCTATTTTTCTTTGTAGGTATGTATGTACTCGTATATGTTACGGCATAGCTGGGCATTGAAATTAAAAGCTTTTAAGCAGACTATTAAAAAAGTACTTGAGAATTTTTTTTCAATGTTATTCCAAATGAATTTTACAAATACAATGGATAGCGGCAATGAACAACAAAAGCTGAAATGAGCCAGATTGAACAAAAAAAAGGAATTTTCCTTTAATTTCAGTAACAGCTGTAACCTTGTGTTTTTATGCGAGTATTAAAATGTGTTCGGTTGTCTGTGTGTTTATTTAACCAGGGGAAAAATATGTAGGTCCTGCCCACGCCACAGACTATCATTTACTCACGTGTATTTAAAGATATAATATGAACGTTATTATTCATATTTTCATATTCATACTTTTGATTGGGACAAATTATTTATTTAAAGTAAAGGGTGTTTTTTAAAGAGTGACAGAAATTTAAATCATAATAAAACAAGGAAATATATTTTTAATATCAATGAAATGGACTTTATTGGAAAGAAAGTATTTTGAAATTAATGTTTAAATATGATTTCTGCGATGTGGCCGCCACAGCTGGCACGTAGAAGGCCCAATCTTGAACACCAATTTTCAACAACTTTTCGCAGCATTTACCGATAACTTCCAGGTGTTCAATTGTTTGCCGTTTATCGACGTAGAAAAGTGATTGAACATAACCCCAAAGAAAATAATCTAATTGGGTTAAATCACACGATCTTGGTGGCCAATTAATTGGGCCAATACGTAAAAATATTTTTTCATCAAAAGTTTCTTTGAGTAAATCAATTGTAGCGCCCTCTGTTGTAAATCATATTCCTATACCGTTCACCTTTGACAGTAACATTTTGACCATCGTCGTTTTTAAAGACATATGGGCCAATGACTCCGCCAGCCCATACAGCGCACCAAACAGTAATTTTCTGTGGCGGTAATGGCGTTTCGACAAAACCTTGTGGATTTTCCTCACTCGAAATGCGACAATTCTGCTTATATACGTACCCATTCAACCAGAACTGGGCTTCATTGTTAAATAAAATTATGAATGGATATTCAAAATCAATATCAATTTGTGGTTCAGCCCATTCGCGGAATTGGTGGCGCATACGATGGTCGTTTGGCTTTAATTACTGCACAATTTGAATCTTGAAAGTTTTTAAGCCAAGATCCTTTCCTTAAATCTTCCATAAAGTGGAAGGACACAACCCCAGTTGCTGAGAAAGGCGACGAATTGATTGATTAAGATGATCTTTAATGCTTTCCTGTACAGCGGCTACAGTTTTTTCAGTGTGTACTTTTCGGCGTCTCACGGGATGCACATTATCAGTAACAGTAAATGTGGTCCTAAAACAATCTGTTGTCCTTCGCTCTGAAGGACGATTATATACGCCAAAAATGGAAGAAGTGCACGATTAGTTTGACGAATAGAAAAATTATTTTGATTAGAAATTTCAACAATTTGCACGCGTTGCTCTGGTGTAAGTCGATTCATAATGAAATTTCAAAGCAAACGAAATAATAAGCAACTATCAGCTGTTAAATCGTAGCTGTCAAATAAAGTAGTGATGCCAACTCAAAGTTGTGACACTCTAAAAAAAACACGCTTTATTTAAGATGGAAGAGATCATTCATAGCTTGTGCCCTGTTGAGACGTAACCCATAGTGTATATTCATTACAAATAGATTTTATTTGATTCGATATGTCGCTTGATGAAATTTTTGTATCAACGGTTTTTTATTTTATTTCTTCGTAGAATCTTGAAAGCCAAAAATTTTAGCTTCATTTTGCAAAATTTAATTTTTTCTTGGACAGTAACATATAAATTTTATGGGTAATTGGCCAAAGGTAATGTCTGGAAAAGACAATTACAATCTTCCCCAGAAGGCACAGCACCATGGTGTGGATATCATCCCGCCGAGGGAAAGGATTTAAACACAATATGATATAAGAGAAGCATAGTATATTTCTATAGAAAAATTATATGTTTCTCAATAATCATATAAATATATGTATGTTGTTTCCGTGACCACATTTTGAGTTAAAAAAATCGCAAAATGGCCAAAAACTTTTATATGTTTACATTAAAAATACACATAAGAGTTTTTCACAAACCTAATTGGTTGTTGCTAAATTTCATTCTTAAAAAAAAATACAGAAACATATTCAACACGCGATGAGATCAGAAAAAACTGACACCCATTTCTATTTCACAATCATAGTTTGGTTGCAAACAAAATGTCTTAGAATGATATAATTCCTATTACATGTATTTTAATATTATATTATTGCATTTTTCATTAAACTATGATTGTGTAGTCAGTCATTTTTAACACCAAATTTTTAATTTAAATGAATTATAGTTTTTTTAATCTAAGCATTTTCTAGGAAAAAAATCTTCTAACCGACTTAAGCGGTTAATGCTTGCGATTGTAGATATATTATTAATACATACATAAATATTTTCTTATTACTTAAAATATGACTTAAGAAAAAGCATCAATCTTCAAAATGTCACTGAACACAAAAATTAAAAAAAAACACTTTATGATTAAAACATTTCACAAACTCATCACATTTAATATACACTCCGCTAAAAACTTATACGTACATGTATCTGCTTTTACATGTACAACACGTATACAATTCATTTTCACTAATACTTTCAAAACTTCAGCATTTATATAAAAGTTTGCACTTTGCTAATGTAGTTTTTTTAAATTAAAGTTTTTCAAATAGTTTAATATATTTCTTTTATATAAAAAAGTATAAACTTTTTTTTTGCTGATAAACATTCTGAGTTTTATAAATAATTTAAAGTGTTTAGTAAGAGTGTGTTTGTCTTAAGCAAAAATAAATAACGGTGTTTTATGGCTTAACAGAAAAATGGTCTTACGTTAGTTAGCATGTACTTAAAATATGTATGAGCATAAAAGTAGTTAAGTATTTGTTTTGATAATGAAACCTCCAACTCTGTGTAAATGTGACTTGAATTTTTATTTAGCGGCAGACTTTATGTGTCTGAGGGGAGGAAAAAACATGAAGTGGCAATGAACATTAATGAGAACTGCTATTTTCGAAAACCATGTAAATATATCGTAGTTTTTAGTTTTATTGAAATCTAACGACCAGAGATACGATGTTTTGAATTTGCTCTTTGGCAATACCATTTGCACTAAACAATAAATACCGCCAATATATTGTATTTTTTAGAATACATCGAATTATCGCATTTTTGTCAAATTCTTTGATGTATTTTATAGTTTTTTTTTTTTCTATAAAATAAAATAAAAAAATAATTTAAAAAAAATTTTAATACGTCGTTATAATTTTCAAAAATATTGCCAACTATTCATTATACATATAGTCCTTGAGAATGTTTAAAACAAATAAGATCACTTATGTTTGCATATTTATTAGGGACACATTGGTACTTTTAGTACTTTTTAGCTTCTAACTATTTTTTTGACATTTCCATATAATGTACTTTTTGTGTGGTTACATAAGAAAAACCTGGTACTTATATTACTTTTTTGGTATACAGAAAGTTTATACCTTCATTAACATGTAACGTGAACAAAGTCAAGGGTAAAAGCCAGTAATAAAAAAAAAAATTTTCTTCGAAAAATATATGATTTTAAGCTTTTCTATTTAAAACGTAAACAAAAAATATTTTTAATTGATTTTTTTTTTCTCAGAACTTATTGCACACAAAGAATTATAAATATTATAGGAGTATATTCTTGGTATTTTGTAGCACAGCTTAGAAACAACATGCATTTTAAGGTGAATATCAACAACTGTACAAACATACTCATGAATACTATTAGCATTAAAAAAACGCAATCACGGCTATAATTTCGTTTATTTTTCGCATGTTTTTCTTGTTTTAAAGCTGTAAAATTTAATAATATATTTTATTCTCTTTAGTTTTCTTTTCAGAAATATTTTATGCATGTAGATTTGTTAACTGGTTTATAAAATCTACAACATATTTAAGCAATAAAAAAGACAAGGGATTTAGGTATAGAAAACAAAATGGGAATAGAAAAAAGATTTTCTTTTCTGTCTAAAAACAATAAAAAAAAGCTGGGTACTTAAAAAAACCAAAAAAAAAGATAAAAAAACACACAGCAGGAACTACAATAAAAATCTTTCATGTAATAAAACTTAACGCTTCAAAACATAAAGTTTACATTATTACAAATAAATGACAAACGCATCTTAATCAACATAAATAAAGGACTTTTCTAGAAAAAAGTTTTTCCGTTGCAAAATATTTAACCGAAATGTTTTTTTTTTTTTTTTAATTCAAGTAATCGTAACTTTACGTAGATCACTTAATAAATATATAAGAAAACTTGTTGGCAAGAAAAGCAAAACATTTTATTATTTTAACCCATGAAATCGTTAAATTGATTTGAATTTTTAAACTATACATTTTAAACTGACATTTTTTTTTTTTTTTAATTAGAACCAGCACTCAGGGGATGACCCCTACGTATGCAGTGCATTGTGCCGGAACTCAGTGAGAGGGATAGGGTAGAGAAGATAGATGTTGAAAATTTGGAAGGCTTAACTCTTTTGGAACTCTGCTTTGCGCGTTATGTTAATTTTTATAGCAGTTTTGAGGCGCCTCCAGTGTTACGTAGATCCATTAACTTTGTTAAGCTGTATTGGCAGGCATTTTATTAATTGTTTTACTTTGCCGATGTTTCTGCTAACCGACGAAGGAGGGCGATGTTGTGTACATTAGTTTGGAACAGCATCAATCGCTGTCGGAACAGGTTTTAGTGACCAGTGCTATGCCTTCATCACTTAAATAGTCGGACAACAATTAATACAATGTCTCACTAATGTACATTAGAGAAATTAATGATGTTGATTGACTTGCTCTGACCAGGGATTGAACCCAGACCCCAAGTCATTGTTTGCTTAGTAGTCACCGCGCTAACCACTTCAGCCAACACCACCCACGACATTTATGTAACTATGAGGAATAAGTGCTTAATGTCATCGTTGAATTATGTATGGTTGAATGTAACTTTGGATAAAGTCTAATTTAGTTTGCTTGCCATTTATCTTTTTTATCTTATAATCTTATGTATAAAAATTTTAATGAATATCTTTGTTATATCAGGTAGAAACATGTATTTCTAAATGAAAAGGATCTATAAAGGAATAAAGGAAACTCTAGATAGATAGATAGATAGATAAGTAGATAGATCTGGTCCAACGACCGGCACTGCGACACCTGTTGGATCTTTTGTGCCATGGATCTCTAAAAATTAAACCAAGCTCTGAATGACTCTCCTTATGAAAGTCAGCACAGAGCTTGCAGAAGCCCGCCTAATATCCTCCGAACGCACAAATTCAGAAAGAAAAACACGCCTTCTATTATTACATAAGACTATACATTCACAGAGAATGTGTGCCGTTGTCTCATCCTCTTCCATGCATAAACGGCACAAGGGTGAGCGAACTAGTTTACTTTTCCAGAGATGATAGTTCAGTCCAAAATGACCGGAGAGGAAACTAGTAACTAGCCGTAAGTCATTCCTGCTGAAATTCAGGATGCCACTGTATGAAAATGGCTGTAACAAAGATTTGGCCTGCCTAAGACCGGGAGAAGCCTCCCAAATTACCTTTGCGGTCGACATGTCGTTCTCTCTACTAAGAGTAGTTATAGTAGACCAATTTACGCCACAAAAGGGTTCTGGGACTAAGAGAGGATCGGCAGAGGCCCTCTTGGCCAATTCATCCGCTACCTCGTTACCCGGGTGACCTCTATGGCCAGGTATCCAGAAGATGGAAACCTTGTTCCGTACCGATAGCTTCTGTAGTGAGTCAAAGCACTCTAAAACAAGCTTAGAACGGAATTCCCATGAAACTAAGGACTTAAGGGCAGCCTGACTATCAGAAAAGATAGCTATATGCGCTCCTTTAATGCCTCTGCTTAAATTAATGTCAACACATTTGGTGATTGCCTGTATTTCCGCCTGAAATACCGTGGGCCATTTACCCATGGCCAGTGAGATTTTCACGTTGGGTCCACAGGAAACTCTAACTCGAATGGAAACAAAATTCTTCCATGCTTAAAAGTGCACTCCTAAAAAATGGTGAAATACGACTTGGTCAGTTTTTCCTCATTGCCAAAAATTGTATCTCGCTTAAAATATATGTGAAATAAAAGTTATTTAAAAATCTATATACTATACAAATTTTAAAGTAGGATAGATATGAATTTATAAACTATGCCAAACCGGAAATTAAAATTTCTAAATCCGTTTAGAAATTTAAAGTCGGTTTATTATTGCAAAATTTTAGATATTTCGCAAAATTTCAAAAACGGTAGTGGTGTTGAACTCAAAACCCCCTAACAGAAAAATATTATCAGTATTTCAACTTTATCCTTTTTTGTATCACTGTTTTATATATAATTGTTATGTTGTTGTTATTGTATGATTTTTATGTTCTTGTTTTGTTTAGAAGCAATTTTACATCCACATTATAAATATTTATATACTCAGTGTGTATTTTTTTAAGCTTATGATGATACTGAATAAAGTTTAGTGAAAGCAAAATGCCATATAAATTCTTTGAAAATTTCTAAAAAAATAACATAGAAAAAAGGATCAAAATTATATTTCATTAAAAAACAACATGCTTTTGAAAGCTCTCTTTCATTTGTTGTTTTCTATTGCACAGTGAGTCTTTAAAAGTGAAAAACATTCAAAAACAGCAGAGCTTTCAAGCCTTTGCTTGAAAAAATCATACCAATAAATACCTGTAAATAAAACAAAATCTTTCTTACAAAGAAATTCAAACATACAGACACATACACACACACTCAAGCGTAAATCACTTGACCGTAAATTTTTTATACTTTTATTAAAAGTAAAATGAAAAACAAATGCATACAGACAAACATACAATGATATGTCTGTCTTTAAAGGTAAATCATAGTCTTAACTCCACCAACTGAAGCGAAGCAAACAAATGTAACTGATATATTAACTTTTGCTCCCCATTTTTTATAATTCTGTTGTTTCTGTTGTAGAAGTATTCCAACCTTTATTTTACAAATATCAAAGGCATTTTTTTAAGGTTCATAAACTGCGAAATTTAAATTGAATGGCATATTATTTGCTCAAAAAGGAAAATTTGTTTTGTATTTTTCCCATTTAAGTGAAACAGCAGAAGATATTGTGATACGAAAAAGTTATTGTTGAAAATTAGTAAATTATCTACATGGCCTACATTTTTGTTGGAATTTAATACTGAAAAGAAGAGGACCAATAAAATTTAATAAATGTTATGTGCAATCAGCGTTGCCAAATGTGCAGATTTATCTGTTTTTTGCAGTTTTTCGAAGCATTGTGCAGTTTTGAATTTGGTTTTTTGTACGTAAAGCAGTTTTTTTATTTATAAAATAAATTAAATAAACTATAAATTTTTTGGTTTTTGCTCTATATGCAGTTTTTTCACTGGGAAATCAGGTTTTTTTTTCTAGATTTGCAGTTTATTTAAAAAAAAATATGGCAGCATTGTGTGCAATAATAGTTCTTGGTAGCGTATAAGTAATGTTTTTTTTAATACTCGTATATATATATCATACGTACAGTAGCCATTTCATTTCATTTATCGTAAATAATAATATCTGCGAGTAAGTAAGACTAACTTATAGGCTTGGTTTGGTTGGTTTACGTGGCTGCCTGCTTCGCGCAAGCATTCAAGTGGAATCAATGAGATTCCGTTTTGACAAACCACTCCACTCGTCAGTGTCAACCTGATCTAGGTCCGAATCCAGGACTCAGATTCGGAGTAAGATACAAGATCCATCCCGTCGAATTAAGGTGTCTAATTAGGTCGCCTAGACCTATCCTTGATACCTCCGAGAGTTCGTCTAATATTCTGTTGCCTACGAATACGTACAGTAGCAAATTCATTTTATTTCATTTATCATAAATAATAATATCTGGGAGTAAGTAAGACTAACTTAATGGCTTAGTAAAAACATTTTCTAATTGTTAGAAAATTTAATTTACTAACAAAATAGATTACAATTTACTTAAACCTACATATATGTTCGCTTGTTAATTTGTTCCCCAATTCCAAATCAAAACTTTGTAAGCACATTTCGCATTATTTTGTGCTCAGAAAAAAGAGCCGTGTCATGTCAGTGCTATTTTTTTTTTTTATTTATCTGCAATTAGATTAGGAATGCATTTTCCTCAAAAAAAATGTATTAATAATTATAATTGGTTTCTATACAAGTAACTTTCAGGCTTTCTTTCTTCAGGAAAGATATATTGATAGAGAAATTATGGAAGAAACCTCAAGACTTTTACAAATTTAATATTTTGTGTTTTATTATTAGATCGTATACCTGTAGCAGTTCTATTAATTATTGCTTTTTTCTTAAGCTCAAAACCAGTATGTTTTGTAAAATATTCACCCCTATCGTGAATAAGAAGTGAAATTTTTTCACGTGAAATTTTAATTACACTCGAAGGGAAAAAATGGTATCGTGAATATCCCGTGAAAAATTATTCCCGCTATCAGTTCTTAGTGAATGTAAAAAAGGAAAGAAGATTAACAGCCTAACCCACGATGTCGATCGATATCGCTCGCTTGCTTTTTCAACGACAAACAGCTGTTTTGCGCCCCACTAAAAGTTTTTAGCACGACAAGTCGATCGACAATGAAAGCGAGCGATAACGTAAACATTTTCATACAAATTTCCGACCCACTAAGAAATATTATGCGACAACAACTGTCAAAATCAGTCACGAAAGTTTTGTTGTCGACAGAGAAATTAATTTGACAAAATAATTTAAAAAATGTTATTTTATATGAATGTATGTACATATGTAATAATTTTAAAAATTTTCATGATGGGAAATTAGTAGATATTTACATAAATATGTACATACATACATACGAGTACATACATATATTAATAAATATATTGTTGTACAGATTATAATTATTGATTAGCATTTAACAGGCAAAACCGAAGCCGCTGCAGGGTCTTGTTGAATTTGTGAAATTAACAAAATACCAAAAATTATTTTGATATAAATATTTTTCACATAATTCATTTATTGAAAGCATATGTTTTGTGTTTAAATTTGTAGCAAGGCATATCCAAAAGGTGAGCTTACTAGCACACCTACCTCAATTCGCTTTATATTAAACTAACTTTATATTCATGCTAACTGATAAAGTTTTAAAGCATACACAAATAATTGTTACAGCTTGGAAATCATTCGCAAGAAAATGTTAAATTTATTTGCGTTTTTTGGTGAAAAGCGAGTACTTTATGCCAACAATAAACATGTTGTTTTTGGATTGTTGTACTTGTAATGGAACTGTGCATACCTGGTCGTTGTGCCACGTTCAAATGGCCATATTTATGGCTCAATTTACATGGAATATTTGATGTGGCAATATAGTCATTTGACAATGATTACGTTAAAACGTAAAGCCAGACAACCGACAAGTCGATAGTTAGTGGGTCGCTTATACGAACGATAATGAGTGAGTTGCTGTCGCTCTATCGACTTGTCGGTCGATATCGTGGGTTTGGCTGTAAAAAACAAAAAATCATATCAATAATTTTTGTTCAAAAATATACACGGACATATAGGAAAAGTTGAAAAATTTCACGTGAAAAAATTTCACTTCTTATTCACAAGAGGGGTGATTGTTAAATAATTTGTATTCCAATATTTCGCTACCAATAACGGAATTTTCATAAAAAATATGATCTTAAGCTAAAATAAGAATCTTAATAATTTTATTTATTGTCAAATTTTGTATAGAATTCTGATAGTTTAGGGATCCAATAATTTTTTACATTAAGAGTTAATTAAAAATAAAAATTGGTAGGATTAATCAACGAAATTCTTTTTCTGCCAGTACAGTTTAGAGCTAAGATTAGAACACTTAAGCTATGCAACATCAATTAACAGAATGCCTTCTGAATGGACATCACAGAAATTTAACATATTGATAGCTTGCCTTAAAAAGAGTTTGAAATCACTTTTGGGAAGCGTAAACGTATTTGGCATATATTCCCAAATACGTAACGACGTAAGGACTCGCGTTAAAACATATTTAAATCGGCATATTTATCTGAACTCAATTTGTTCAAGGCGAGTTTCACCTTTTCAAGAAAAGTACAAAAAATCACACACTCACAACTTAGAGAGTTAAAGGATTAAAATAGAAATTTTACTCACTCCAAAATACATCACGAACTTAAACACTGAAATTTCTGCATTGAAATTGATTGAAATTATTTTATTAATCGATTAAATAATTCATCCGAAATAAAGTTATTTTAAGCCGATTAAACAACAACCTGGATTAGTTAATCTAATGACTAAATATGAAAATACATCAGAAACCGGATTATATACTCGTACATACTTGCAGGTGTTCAGGTGAGGTGCAGAGGCCATAAATGATAAACACGTTCCAATAGAGAACATGTTATGGACGTTAGAATATTGATAAGAATAGTTTAGTAAATTAATCGTGGGATACAAATGTAAATCATTGCAGGTATTCCAGGTGAAGTGCGAAGGATAGGAAGAAGAGGAATTAATAAAAAGGATAGAGAACGTGACTTGATGCGGAACCTTTTGAAATAAATACGTAAAAACTCCCTATTGCAGTTTTCAGCAGGTAGTATAACCTAGTGTTATACTATGGAATATGGAGTTTTTTAGTATTTATTTCAAAAGGTTCCGGTTAGATCAGCATAGTCACTTTGATTTCTTTGAAAATGAGGGTTAGGCCGTTTTGGCGCTGAGCGCCTCATTTAATCTCATTTTAAATTGTACGTAAAACACTGAGATTAACGTGAAGAAAATTTTGTATAAAAACTTTTAATTTTTATATAAATATTCCATATAATTTTTTTTTCAATGCTACGAGTTACATTTCTTTTTATTCAGGCTGAAAAAATTTAATATAATCAAATTATTTTATTAGAAAAACATTTTTTAGACATAAGAATGTTTAAAAATATTCTTTTTTCAGATAAACAGTTCTTTTTTGCACACTAATAATATTATAATTAAGTTATGAACTTTAAAAAGTCTGACTGAATATAAAAAAAAACAATATTAAAATTAAAGGGTATTCTATCAAATAATGTTATTTTGAGAGCAATATCGCTCCAACAGTACACATTCGACAAATTTAAACAACATACAAAGTTACCTTTGCTAAAACGGAAACACTTAAAAAATGGTCAAACTTGAAAAAATCGCTAAAAGAAAAACTCCCCAAAGATTAAAAAACGCAAAAACGATGAAAATAGCACCAAAAATCGGTAAAACTATATACAAAAGTGCTTTTAATTCTGAAAGTTGAGTCTTTAAAAAATTAAAAACGAAAATTTTGTTTATAATCAAACCATTTTTAAAATTCAAAATGGAATTAACAATGAATTGCTCTGCTAATTTCCTTTGTAGTAAACAATAAAAAAGATGCATAGTTTTAGGGGCATCCGTAAAATATGCTTTGAATGCTAATAATAAAGCTCATTGAGAGGCTTGATGGTAAAATTAGTTCAAACAAATCCTTTTGGTTATAAAAAAAACATTACTTTTGTAAAATCGAAATACAGAATAAACGGAATCTGAAGACTGTAAATCAAACGAGTGGATTACGATTATGGAATTGAAACCATTCCGATCGAAATGTGTGACTTGCTGAATATTTTGAAAACTTTTTCTGTCGAATGTTAAAGCCAAAAAAATTCTCAGTCAGAGAAAAGCGCTAATTTGGATCTCTACGCAAGAGGTAACTTCGGACAATGGATTATTAGGGCTGCAGCAGCAACATCAACATAGTTAGAATTTAGTAGGTATGTGTAGGATCCTTAACTGTAAACGCTACTAATTAGGCCAACTCAAGTAAGCCTTTTTTGGGGGCATGTGACAGTCTAAAAACAGGAGCCAAATATTGAAGTCTGTTGCAAAAAGGCAGGACTTGCCGTTTACTTGTATTTAAATTTAATTTATAAATTTGTGCTGTTATTTATTTCATTTTCATTGAAAAATTTTGTAGAAATTAAAAAAAGGTCTTAATACTTAAGTAGATTTATTATTTAAGTTATATTTTTAATATGAAAATAAACAAATAGTTTGCAATTAAAATTTGTGAAATATGATAAACAGAATACTTAAAGCTACAACAGCAACAATAATACATGCAGTAAACATTTCAATGATGCTGATGGATGCATTATTTAAAACAACAAACAAATATAAAGAAATTAAGGACTCACCTGTCCACAATGGAAGCAACTGCAAGGCAAATATTGCAATTACGGAGGTTTATGTTTTCAATTGGACTATTTTTGTGCAAAACTAAAACTGATTATCATTTTATTACGTTTGAAGTTTAAATGAATTTGGAGAACTGAAATCATTCTCGTTTAAAAATTAAATGTTGACAGCAAAGGTATATATATTTTTTTTTTTCATTTAATATTATTTATAAATTGTACCTTTAGTTTATTATATTGTATATTTATTTAAACACATTTCGCATAATATTTACTATATTCTCTAATGATTGCGGATGTATAATGGGTGATTGTATTGATGCTATTTGTTGATTTTAGATTTCCGTTTCCGTTTGTTTTGTTCCACCAGGTATGCACATGTTAGAACAAAATTTTTAAAACATTTTCTTCTTCGCAGTATTATATTGTATTGGTTTTTTAACTAGTTTTATTTTTGTATTAAATTGTTGAACGTCTGTATAGAAAAATGTATTGATGATATTTGTTGGTTTTATATTTCCGTTTCCGCTTGTTTTGTGTTACCAGGAAATCAAGAAAATATTTTTTTTAAATCTATTTTTGCTGAACAATATTATTATTGCTATTAAAAGTTTATTTTTCCCAAAAATTATACACAATTTGTTTAAAATGCTCACTGTTTTTGGTTTTTATCACTTTTTTATCACTACAATTTTTAACTCAAAATCATTTTAAATATTTTTAAATTTTAATAAGTTTTTCTAATGTTTGTTTAATTTGGCATCAAGTTACTTGCTGTTTTTTATTACTACTCAACTTTTAGTTATTGCTTTAATTTAATGATTTTGCCTTGTCAATTTCTTTAATAGTATTTTATACTTCCGCGTTTTTGTTTATGTTTAATTTTTATTATCGTTTTCTTAAGAAGTTAAATTGAAAATTTTATAGGACAATAAATATTTTATTTAATGATGTTGAGAAATTTCTCTCAATTTAGAATTGAATATTTTTTGTCTTTGTTTTTATAATAAATTTATTATATATTGATATATAAATTGATATTTATTTATTTTAATTAAACAACATTTAAATATTTATTTGATCTGCAATAAAGAAAACAAAAAGTGTTAATTGGTCTATAAAATATCTTTTAAAGGTTTATGTATTTGTAATTGTATGAGGGTGGTGTTGGCTGAAGTGGTTAGCGCGTTGACTACTAAGCAAACAATGAATTTGGGGCCTGGGTTCAAATCCTGGCCAGAGCAAGTCAATCAACATCATTACTTTCTCGAATATACTTTAGTGAGACATTGTATTAATTGTTGTCGGACTATTTAAGTGATGAAGGCATAGCACACTGGTCATTAAAAAACTGTTCCGACAGCGATTGATGCTATCCAAGCTAATGTACACAACATCGCCCTTCTTCGTCGGTTAGCAGAAACATCGGCGAAGTAAAACAATTAATAAAATGCCTGCTAAAACAGCTTAACAAAGTTAATGCATCTACTTAGCACTGGAGGCGCCTCAACACTGCCTTAAAAATTAACATAACGCGCAAAGCAGAGTTGTGAAACAGTTAAGTCTTCTAAATTTTTTAACATCTATCTTCTCTACCCTATCCCTCTCCCTGAGTTCCGGCACAGTGCAGTGCATACGTAGGGGTCATCCCCTGAGTGCTGGTCCTAATTAAAAAAAAAAATTTGGAATTTTCGAATATACAAAAAATCTTTACCCAATCTGGAATTTCTAAAAGTTATTGATTTTGTAAATGCAAATTTTATTCTATCGTTGATGATTTTTTTTAAATGAAAATCTCTTCTTTATACTTAAATTTAGACTTGTGTCGATCTCGTTTAGTTGTTCCTTTTACACACAAAGCAATGATCAGACCTATGACGAACGTCCATCGAAAGCTGCTTAAAGTTGTATAAGATTTTTGGTATTTTGTTAACAAAATATTGGTTCGAACTTTCAAAGCGAATATTTTCCCACAATGTTTTATATACACCAAATTGTGAACAATAGGGTCGCCAAATCTTTTAAAAACTTCTTAAGACACGGCGTTATAGAACTTTAAAATTAAAAATTTACAATTAACTTGAAAAATACACATGTTTTCTGGGAGCCCCAAACAAGCATTTCTTTGATAATAAAAATATCGTCAATGTAAAATTTTCATACCCAAAAATGATTTGTATCAGAACTATTATCATCATTTAACAGGTTAAAAATGTCAACTTGAACAATAAAAAATTAAGGGGACTTGAGTATGTAGTAGTTCTAAGCAAGAACTTTTACTTAATGACATACACGACGTAGTCATTTTAGACATCATGTACCTTATCATGTAATTCAATCAAATAAGTTAAAAATATGATTTTCTGAAAGCTCATGTTGTCCACAATGACCTTTTGTTAGTTAAAGTTACAGACTTATCAAAAACGAATAACATTATAAAAATTTTCTTTGAAATTAATTTTATAGCAACTTTTATTTATAATTTCAATAATTTAACAAGTACACTGAAACAACACTTACATTATTATGTTTAGCATTTCTTCTTTCTTTTTTCCACTTCTTACTTTTGAATAATATTTAAGTTTGTCTAATGTCAATTTATACAGTTGCTAATTATAATGGCATGATAATATTTGATCACGGTTTGTTGTTTTATTTTTCTTTATCTTTTTGTGTTAAGGCATAAAACCATAAAACCAAACACCAGCTGCTAAAATTTAAGCAGGACATAAGAGCGAATACAATTTAAATTACTCTCTCATATGAACACAAACACTTTCTTAATATTATCTCTAGGTATTTTACGGAATTAGACAATGATTATAATTTAATCATTTTTTGTTTCTTCTTTTTATTTTTTTTTTGTTTATCAGAGAACACGAAACAAGAAGAACAAACAATTCAATAAAAATCCTTGCATTTGCAATAAATAAATTATTTATATGTTCTTCAAACCAACAATCCATACAGAGTTACTACACTTTTTTTTTATTCTAAAAATCTAAGCACGCAATTCGAATAAAAAGCGCGTGGCTGTTTTAGCCAAGGGATAAAACCGTTATGTGAAACATGTTGCTGTTGTTTGGTTTTATTAAAGCAACTGTTGCTCATTTATATTCACTTGACTCCGATATTTTTGCTGCTTTATTTATTTCATTTTTATGTGTACAGATGTGTGTAGAACTTAATATAGGTACTCGTATTTACTTTCTCTTTGTTACGATTTCTCGTAACATACAAGTTTATTGCCTCTTCGCGTCAAGGAAAAGCGCAATGCTTACACAAATAAAAAATCTAATTAAACTCTGTTAAAGTTTGCTAAACACAAATGTATTTCATATACAATAACAGTTAGTCACAACGTTGCCAGAGAGAGCCCTTACAATGCTTTCATATATAGGGATGCTTTTACATTTGAAAACAAACTAATACAGCCAGCCAACGGACGACGCAAGCGTCCGTATTCCAGATATAAATAGTAAATAATAAATCTCTTAGTGCAACTAATGGAATTATTTAATAAAACATTTACATCAATTCGCATACTGCTACAAAAAATTAAACGGAACATATAAATGCAAAAACAAAACGCTTTAAAATGAGCTAAAAACAATTTATTGAGCTCTCTGGTCTTTTGTTCCTATAACATTCTTACAATACTCACACACCAAAAACACACAGAAAATAAATGTCTTAAGGTACGGCCACACTTTGCAAACATTTGACCAAAAAGAGCGTAAACATTAAATAGTAATTAAAAACATTTTCATTCAGACACGTGTAAATGTTACAGTTTTTATAAATTCTTTTGCTTCACCAAAAAAGTTAAAAAACACAGAAAATAAATGTCTTAAGGTACGGCCACACTTTGCAAACATTTGACCAAAAAGAGCGTAAACATTAAATAGTAATTAAAAACATTTTCATTCAGACACGTGTAAATGTTACAGTTTTTATAAATTCTTTTGCTTCACCAAAAAAGTTAAACACGATGTTTCCACTGTTATAAAAACAAATAAACATAATCATTTACTGATAATAATTAAATACACATGTAGATATATAAAAACAGACCAAATAAATGTGGATTTATTTAACTCCACTTCGTACACAATTTAAACGAAACGTTAATATGGCAATTCTTTAAACAACGTGTTGCCTTTATTACAACAAGGACTTAACATTGATATTAATGTACTTATGTAAATGTGTACATGTGTGTGTGCATGTGTGTTGCCGACAATATATTTTAGTTGTTGGAAACTTACAGACAGTTATTATTTATTTACATATTTGTTGTTAACTCTAACGAATACCCTCAAATACAGTGAACACAGCAACAACAAGCAACAGTAATGGAGAGTAAGAATATAATAATTTCCCTTTGCTCATTTTCGTTGGAACAAGAGCTTAAACGACAGAGATGGTAAATTCATTGTTTTTATAACTTTTTACTTAATATTTTTTTCCTATTATTGTTGTCAGAGGATTTTCATTTATCACAAACTTTAAAATTCCTTTGTAAATAATGAAGAGAATAATTAGAAAGATTTACTAATATTAAGATAAAATTAGAAAAACTAAAATATTTTAAATATATAGAACAAAAAAGAGCAAATAGCTTTACTGATTTTTTATTTATAGCAAAGGAGAGAAAACCAAAATGATGCTGCATGGCCAGTGTCTAAACAGGTTGCCAAGGATTGCAGAACAGTACAGTTACAATGCAATACATTTGCACATAAATTAGGTCAAGTATAGCAGCAGGTGATAATAAATCAATAAGTGTTGTCAAATCGATATTATATTTTAATGACTATTCAAATATTGTGGTTTATATGTATTACTTTCTTGCAGCTTAATTTTAAATTAAAATTTTTTTATTTGGGAAATAAATTTTTGAAAACACTAACAGTGACAACGGAATGATTATGATTTAGGTGCTGTTTCCACAATAAGCAAAAAAGGATCAAGTTTTTTGAGTAATTTCCAAACAAATTTTAATAATAAAATCATTCGTACGTCTTATGAAAAGAGCTTTTTCATCTACAGTCTGCTAAAGAAAAATTTTATGAATCATAAAATGGAAAATAATGATTGATTCTGCTGTGCTGTATTACGAGTTGGCATATTCCTGTCACTGGTTGATGAATTTCTGTCATGTTTTAGATATAAATTGATTTGTATTTTTTATTTTGTATTTTGCCTAAAATATGTTTTTGTATGTGGCACCAAAACATATTTTATTTATTTACAAGTGCGTATGTTTGTATGTATGTTGTTTTCAAAGCAACAGTTTTGTTGGCAGCCATATTGCCCTTCTCTCAATTGTGTATGTAATTGACATAAGAATGTAACAGTAAATTTTTTAGCTCTGTTATGATGACACCGGGTCTAAGCAATTTTTGTAAATGCACACACATTCTCAGACACACACACATGCAAAGTGCTAAAAAAAAAGTAGCTCATTGTCTGGAAGTTTTCAACGAATAAGTAAACTCTTTCTTAAAGTATAAAAACTTTTAAAGACTAACGTTCGAAATAGAAAATTAGGGAAATGGGAAAACTTAAGCAGTCACAAAAACAAAAATCTTTACAAACTTTAAATGAGATTTCCATACAAACAAATTATTAGAAAACCATACAGGTGATTAAAGAGAATCAAATAAACAATTTACAGCAAAGGATTCACAGGTTTAATGGAAATAAGTAAAATGGACAGAAACTATGCACACATACACACAATAGATAATACACAAATATGTATGTATGTTTGGCACATTTAAGAAAATCACGTTTCCTAAAGCACGGTGGATCAAAAGTGAAAAGTTAATAGTGAAAAACTTTTTTATTGGATTACAAGTGTTATTTATGAAAACAATTTTATTTTAAGCGATAAAATTAACAGAAATATTCGTGCTTTTGGCAGAAATAAAATTCTTTAATTTAGCAAATTTATTTTATTTATTATGAAATGAAAAAAAAAGCACGAAAAGTCTAAAAGTTGTAAAATGGACTGATAATTTAGAAACGTACGGTTGGGATATCTTTAGAAAATTCAAAACTAAATAAATCAGTTCTTAAGTACCTGAGACAACAAATAACTATAAAAAAAATATATCTCACAAAAATCGTAATTTAGCGAACACTCGAGATATCAGCAAAAAAAACCATTTCAATATATGTATTTAGATGACATTTTGTACGAACTTAATTCTGAAGAATTTAAATTTCTTTGGATTAAACAAAGTTTTATTTGTTTTTATTTTTTATTTATTTTCGATTGCCTTTTTATGACTTATTTTTCAAAAATCAAAAAAAAAAATATTTCAAAATATTTTGTATTAACCGATAACATCAACTCAGCCCTACAAATTTTGTTGTTGTACACTACAAGTCCATGTTCTCTATAGCGTGAAACCGAAAACCTTTAATGATTCAAATAAAAAAAAATATTAATGGCCATGATAATATTTTTACTGAGCGCTGACAAAAATATTTTAGCAATAAGTCGACCATTTCTAAGTGAATAATCAATTTTTATTGAAAGAGTTTTTCTAAAATTGATCATTGGAGGCTTATGACATAATTGCGAATTGAGAGACGCATGTTAGAGACTAGTGCTCCAGTCATTTCTCATTTAGAAATCTTAGTTCAAATCAAAATTCTGCGCTTTGTGATAAAATTTCAGTAAAAATTTAGTTTCCAGGTTATAAACGGCTTCAGGAGAAGTAGCTGATGACTTTCCAAGAACACTATCGGACTTATCATCGAGTTATAAAATTAGTTCAACGGGCGTGATGGCAACTAAAGACAGACAACTCTGTTGTCATTTATAGAACGTCCATGACAATTCAGGTCCCACAAAGAACAGTTCGAGAAAAGCCTTGTGTGCATCATTACATCCTTCTTTGTCCATCAAACACTACTTTAAGAAGGTTTGGAGGTCAGATGAGCTCTCTGTTGTTTTGTGTATATATATGTTGGCTTGTATTTGCAATTTAATTTTTATATTTGTAGTATTTCTAGCACTGATTTTCGCCAAATTTTATCATTTCCGTGAATTTAATCTCTCAACTAAAAGGTTTTCCAATAACACACTTATTGTTAAGGAAATTCAAGAGTTTTTTATTTAATGTCACGTACAATCGATACAATTAAGTTCTAAATAAAACGTCATTCAAATGGCCTCCACGACTTCTTCTGCAGGTACGAATTCGATGAACCCAATTTTCGAGCACTTTTTCCACTAAATCAAGTCGTATGTCATGAATGGCACGTTCAATATTGACTTGTAAGTCTTGAAGAGAGTCTGTTTTATTTCGAAATGCCAATGACTTCAAATAACCCCAAAATAAATAGTCTAATGGTGTTAAATCACAACTTCTTGGAGGCTATTCAATATCACAATTTCTTGAAATAATCGAAACTCCAAAATCGCAATAATTCAATTGTTGCATATGCTGTGTAGCACGTAGCCAAGTCTTGTTGGAACCAAATATTGTCAGATCAACTTCTTCCAATTTCGGCCATAAAAAGTTGGTTATCATCGATCTATACCGCCCTCCACTAACAGTAACGGTGTTAACAGCTTCATTTCGAAAGAAGTACGGACCGATGATTCTACCAGATTAAAAGCCTCACAAAACTGTCAATTTAGGTGAATGTAATGGTTTTTCATGAATAGTTTGTGGATTTTCTTCGCACCAGAATCGACAGTTTTGTTTATTTACCGCACCACTCAGATGAAAGTGAGCCTCACCGGAGAAGATGATTTTCTTAAAAAAAATCGTTATCGTTTTCAAGTTGTTCCAAGGCAAAATCAGCAACATTGTTCATGCGTATATCTCTTCATGATGAAATTGTTAACACTACTGAATACAATGAAAAACAAATGAAAGATCATGACATTTTACAAATGACCGAAACGTCACTTCAAAATCATATCATCCCTATTGGAAAAGCTTATATAATTCACGAACTTGAATGAATTACATATATACCAAATTATCGTTACAATATACTAATATATAAAAAAAAGAGTCTTACACCAAATCACAAACTGTCGAATAGATTGAAAATTACAAAATTCGTCGCATTAAAGAAGCGCCGGGAAAGATTTAATATATTAAAAAATAGGTACTTCTTTTTTGAAGTACAATATGATACACTAACAAGATAATGTTTTGTATTCTACCTTAAGGATATTAAAGCAGGACTGGAGTTTATCATAAATAATTATTTCTAATTTTGTACATCTTGCACACAAGAACATATTTATGTATGTACGTATGTACGTATTTTTATTGAGGAAAAAAGTTTGTGTTATGCCGAAGTATTTAATGTATTTTGACTCTATTTTACTCTACACGTAAAGAAAGAAATTGGTGAAGGAGGCAAACATTATTATTATCAAATCATATTATTATCAAATTAAAATAATTGAAACCTATCATATTATGCTTATATACAATAATAATATGGCTAGAAATTATCACATGAATCAATATTTTGATAAAAAAAATAATATGATTCTTATAACACACATTGCAGTTTTTCATTGTTTCATATTGTTTAATTTTATTATCGATGTTTTAATTTTGAGCTATTGCTGCATTGCTATTGAATTTCGCAAAATACAGAGCTAAGAAAAATCCTTTTACCATGTTTTGTTTATAGCCGCTCTCTATTCAAAAATGGTATGGCTCCTGCTAACATTTTATTGTTGTAGAATTTTAAAATAATTGTACAATAAATAACATTTGACAGAAGTCGAAATTTTTATTAAGAAAGTTATGTTTGCTAAATTCAATCGTGTTGCTATTTTTATAAATACCAATAATATGATGATAAAATTTATATTATTTTAATAAATATTTTTGTACAAAAACGTGATATGAAATTAGTGGGTCAAACATACCACAACCATGTATTTTCCCTACGTGTACATTTTTGCTAACACATAGAGATATACACATGATGTTAGATCTTTCGTTACACACATTCGCACATAATAAAAGAAATAAGGAGTTTTTATTTTTTCTTGTTTGGTTTTTACTGTCAACCAATAAGTGCTGTGTTGTAGCCATTATATGTATACATATCTAGTAGTGATGTTACGAATATCAATTTATAGTATTCGGGAAATACGAATACAAATATTTGAAACAGTATTCGCCGAATACGAATACGAATATTTCTTTTAAGGTTTAGAACCACATAATATTTCAAATTTAATTGGAAAAAATCTCTTCCTTTTCGTCAGTAATAATAAATTGAAAAAAACTGTCACACTACTTTAGGTATTTATCATTATTATGATGCCGAGATGCCGAATTTGAAGACTTCTACTGAACATTTTTAAACTATTTTACTTACATTCTTTCAGATTTCGGTTTTATCACTCCGTATGCGCATTTAATTAGTAATTCAGTGCTGTTTTAGAGAACATATTTTCTCATTTTTTTAAGAAAATTTTTATTTTGCGTCAAATATAAAGGTCTTTCTTTCTTTAAAAAAAAATTTACAAATTAATATATTTTTGTACATTTTATGTACTTTTTTAAATTTTTTGTAAGATTTTTTTGGGTAAATGATTGCGGAAATTATTCGAGAAAAATTCGCATGAATTTGGCGAATACGAATATCTTAAAATAGGGGAATTGTCGAATAATCGAATACGAATACGAGCATTCGTAGCATCACTATTACCTACATATGCTAGCGTACGTATCTTTATACAACTGTCTGAATGTTAACAACACAAATACATCTGTACACTAGATCCTCGTTTTGCGCCGTTAATGAAGACCGGAGAAATGCGAAGCAAAACGAGTTGACTCATATCGGATAAGTTTTTTATATAAATATAATGGTGTTTTCTTTTCTACACACAAAAAGGCACCTTGTTGAAAGGTACATATATAAAATGCCTTGCTAACCCTGTAATAATGCAACTTGTTATTTCAGTAGAACTAAACACAACTTATGAAAAAGTGGAACGTACTGTTGTCAACAGCTGGCAGCTAAATTTCACTATCAATACTATCGATTTTTACGGGGCATATAGTGTAATGCCTTCCACCATTAGTAAGGGCGATTTTTTAGAATCAAACACACTGCCCTTTTAGAGAGCAAAACATTTTTAAGAAACGAACACCAAAGCACATTTTCTGCATGGAGATGTACCATTTTTTGTAGAAAAGAAAACACCAGAAGTGCAACAATTTTATTTTTGATAAAAAATGTGCATGCATAGAGAATAAACGGAGAACTCCCATTTTTAAATGCAAATTGATAAATTCTTCACTTGTACGAGTAGTTAAGACTTCAGTTTAAAAGTTCAATCATGAGTAGTTATGTAGTGACGCAAATCGGTATTAAAATTACGCAAATCGGGGCTCCACTGTATATAAAGATAGTATTGAACTTTACTTTAACATGTCTATACTTTATATTCACTACAGATTTCAAACTTTGTTTAGTATTTAAAGACTCTAGTGTAGCCATTCAAATAAACTGACAAATTTAAATTTTATTAAAAAAAAACTATTTTATAAATGAGAAATTATTATTATTAGGCTTAAGTTCAGTTATATTGAATTAATTAAAATTCAAATTACTAAGAGTTTTTTTATTTTGAAAAAAATTAGTATATAGAATCACACAAGCAGAACGTATCAGTATACCGATTTCAAGGCCACAACACCTCTCATCAGCCGTCGTTCGTCTATTTTTACATTTCTATGTAAAGTGGATACTAATTAGGAAATAATATTAACTATTTAACAAAGTTTTCAACAGAAAAAGATTACGAGAATTGTTATAATTCCTTTTTATGTACACGTTGAAATAATTTTTGGTTACAACGTAATTCTCAATTTCTTATTGAACACTACTAATGTTTAAAGGTGGAGGTACATAACATGCGTTTTATGCGTCGCCGCTTTTCAGGTGGTTGTCAAAAAAGTTGAATTAGTGTAATTGTATATGACAAATTACACAATACACAGCATAGAACACGTTGAAGAAGATCTCTTTTCTACTTTTGTAAACATTCTACGCGTTACTCAAAGCAATCAGCTGTTTTTGATGGTTATTTTGCTGCACAAAAAGCTTTTTATATAACTTGAAATTAAGAAAAGCGTAGAATGCATAGAAAGCATAGAAAGCATCAAACGCGTAGAATGCGTTGACGCTAAAACGCGTGTTATGTACCTCCACCTTAACAAACACTCATTGTCCGTTATATTGAAAAGTAGGCTGACTTCCAAAACGTCAATTGCTTTGTGTTTGAACAAAGCATCACATTTCATAAGGCCCCAGTACAATAATTATACAATGTATACCATTTCAAAACGCCGCCGCCAAGTATTTTTAACGCAGTAAGAAAGAAAACACGGCATCGGTTTTGTAGTTGTTGCTTTGCATTGGAACTTTGCATATGTATGTGATTTAAATACAGTAGCGATACTGTATACAAACTTTGTATACAAACGTTTTGGAAGTCAGCCGTAGTCTACTTTGTAATTTTAACGTATTGTTGTTTTTCTCTCTATAGTAGGGTTATTCACATTAATTTCATCAATGTTGACCGTAATATTAGGAAGTAGTTCGTGCCCAAGCTGAATAATTACGTTTATTCGTAATAATAATATAAAATAAAAAACAATTTTATAAATTAGATAAAATAAAAGGAGAAAATTGGTAGTTTTTGGTCGTTTTTACT
This sequence comes from Lypha dubia, assembly GCA_947311025.1. Taxonomy (NCBI): domain Eukaryota; kingdom Metazoa; phylum Arthropoda; class Insecta; order Diptera; family Tachinidae; genus Lypha; species Lypha dubia. The sequence continues at coordinate 21,409,393 of OX371260.1, read as the reverse complement.
TTTGCTGTAACATTTTATAAATCAATTATCAAGTAATTTGGGGATTGGAATGAGAGAAAACTGGTACTTTTGGTACTTTTATATGGTACTTTCTTACTTCGGGTGTTTTTTTTTTTACTTTCGTTACTTTTTCACTTGAAAAATTCTCTTAAAGGATTTTTATTAAATTTGGTAGACGGATGCAATGTGACCCATGTAATATATATAAAAATGGGAAAAATTGGTACTTTTTGTTTTTTTTTTACAATGTATACATTTTATACATACAGTGCACTTTGTGGAAAACTGAGCAAAAGTTTGTACTTTTGTGCATCTTTTTCGATCGATTTGGTATACAGACAGTTTGAGCCTTCATTAACATGTAGCGTCACGTGTAAATGCTAGTAATTAATAATTTTAGAAGTTCAATTTATTTCGATAATAAAAAGTAAAAATTTCTCACATTTAAATTTTGATTTGTCGCTAACAAATTAGAGGGTCAATTGCTATTGCTTAATAATAGGTATTTAGTCACTGAACGAAATCAAACTAAAACGTTACAATAACTTGTTCAAACACATGAATAAATTTGTTATCCTTGTGGGTGATTTTGAACCGACAAATCAATCAAATGTTTTTCCAAAAGCACATGCTATAAAACTAATATTCATTTATTTGTTTATGTCTGTGCCACAAATGTTCACAATGGTTTCCGCGAACAAAGTATCGTTTTTATTGTCAGTAATTCATAAATTTTGTTCCCTGTCATTATTATTATTATTATGATTTCAATGCGAAAAGCTCAGTCAGTATTGTTTCTTCTTTGTATTTTTTATTATTTATGATTTTTTTTTTGTTTTGTTTACGAAGTAAATATTTTTGAAGGAAAGTTGTTAGAAAAATAATAATAATGATGAACATAAATTTTTATGGTAAAAAGAAAAATTGAGTTTTTGTTTTCGAAACAGAAATACTATTCGTTTTAAAATTGTAAGCATGAAACTGTGCGCTTTATGGTGTAGTGAGTTTCTAATAAACGTCTTACACTATAGATATATTATAATTTTTAGATTTTTTTTACAACGAAATATTTTAAATTGTATTTGTGATAAAAACGAAAAAAGTAATCAAGTGTGGTTGTGTTATCTTCCCACTAAATCCCGAATTATTTCACTCGATCTAATAATTATTTTGATGAAATATCCTATTCCTAGCACAAAATCCTAAATTCGTTTTCTTTTCCAAATATGTCTGTTACAAAAAATATTTAAGAATGAAAGCGAAAAAAAATAAGACAGATTTATACGTACATACCTGTTAAGGTAAAGATGAATTAAAGCCTCATTTTCAATTTATGAACAATGTATTAAATCTTTTTTCGAAAAATTTAATAAACGAAACACTTAAGCCTTTTAAAATACTTGGATCAAATTTGAGGCATTCGACGGAATATTTCACGCCTGAAAAAAGTTGCCGAGAACTGAAAATCAATTTTCCAACACTTTTTTTCTAAACTTTGCGATACGAACATCTCTTAAACAACTCAACAGATTTTTTTACTATTCTACTGTAAAAGTGATGAAGGCTAACACTGGTTAGCATAACCGTCCGTGAAGTAAACAAATTTATAAAATGGCTGTTCATACAGCGCGCTGTAACACTGGTCTTAAAAGTAATAAAAAAGAATTAACCGATCTACATTTTCAACAAGTGAGTGATGGTCCTACCAAACAATACAAAACGACTACCTTCTATACCCTTTCCCTAAGTTCTGGAACAATACATTACATAAGAAGGTGTCATCCCCTGAGTGCTGGTCGTACAGTACAAAAAAAAAATTAAAAATCGATTTGACATAAACTGTTAGAGTTATTATTACAAACTCTTTTTAATCTTTAGTCAACAGTACCTCTTGAACGAATCAATCGAGTTTAGTCCAGAGTTAATAAGATTTTGAACCTTATCGGTTTAGTAGTTAGAGTTTTTTTTATTAAAAATTAATAAAAAACGTATTTTTGTAAAATTTATTTTTAAAAACTATTAAAATCCCAAATTTTCCATAGATTAAGCCCTTCTTAAGTTAAAAAATGTTTACATGCATATACACACCCCACCTAACATTCATACGGATATCATCGTCATAGTCAGATTAAATGCCTATGACCGAAAAACGTCGAGATCTGATGAAAACTCGATTTTCAAAATTCGGGGTGAAATAAGCAAGTATTCTATAATTGATTGGTGTTGTTACGTGCCAAAAAGAAAATACCTTTCTTTGGAAATTTCCATATGTAGTATCTATGCATGTACATTTAAATAAAAAAATATTTAAATATTTTAAAGCCACATTAAATTACAGATTATAAATTAAAGTAACGAAATTTGCGCAACCATTATTCTTTCTTACTTACATTTTCAAAATTGTTCTCAAAGCATTTCTGGGTATTTAAGAAAGAAATTTGATTTACTACACTTTTCACAAATTTCATGTTTTCTCAATGAAAAAGAGCTGACACTTGTTTATATTTCATTGTATTATCAGGATTAAAAATTTCTAGTAAATTATCTGGCCCTTTTACTAAAAATTATTTTATATAATGACACAATGACACAATTTCTTCTCCAAATGAAAATACATGAATACTTTGCACAATTAATAATTTGGTTAATAATTATTATTAATGTGTTTGATATTTTCTTTCAATTAAATTCTTTTTTAATAATTTTTCTTTAAAAGACACACGCGTTGGCAAGCACAGTTCGTTCTAAACTAAACAACAACAATCCAGGCACTGAATTTTTCCCTCAAAGAATGATAAAGAACAAACGCACTCACACAATCGTAAGTAATAAAACGTTCTTGGATTTCAATAAATTTAACAGTTCAGTTTTCAGTTTGCCTGGATGATGTTTTACTTGTATTGTTCCTGTTATTCACCTCCCAGGAGTTTAACAGTTAGTTATACGAATAACACCAAAATAACGATACAAACGCACCAACAGATAAAGCTTTTCGTTTGGTGTTGTGATTGTGTGTACATGTGTATCTGTGTGTGCGGCAATGTGTTTCAGCTAATGTAAATACAAATAGTCACCCAATTTTCACCCAACCCAATAAATATTGTACTTGCAGGCTGTTGCTCTTTACGAGAATTGTTTGAAAATTCTCAGTATTCGTAAAATTTTTTTACTAAAATAAAATACCGAAATTAATGAAAATATAAATTATTTTTTAACGATAAATAATTATAAAATATACTATTCATTAATGTGCGAGGTAGTGCGTCAGGCGAAGTTCAGGCCTATGCACGCAGCGTACGTATATTTTACGTGAAAACATTTGAGCTTTTTTACCCCCTGTAACTTAGTTTAAGCTTTAAGGTTTTTAATACCTATTTACGGACTCACTAACTCACTGGAGCACATCCACCAAAGCTAGAGAGCGGAAATTTCGATTATATTTAGCTTGGTTTTGATAAAAAATAGAGTTGATTTTTAATACCTATACGTGCAGCTATATATAAAATACTGGAAATAATTAGGGGATAGGAACTTGATCTTAGGAGCATTTACATTCAAATTTCAAATTCGTAGCAAATCTTTGCTCTCGTATCTTTACGTAATATGTAAACAGCCATTTAAATTTTTGTGGGTTATAAATTCATTCCTAGGCTTTATTTTATCATCCTCGTACACCAGAATTTCTTAAAGCATTTATATCAAATTTGTCCACCCTCCTCCTGCAAATGCTCCAACATCTTTTAACAACACTCTTTACTCAAATTTACTTTTCTATTATTCTCTACAATTTCAAAAAGGATATAAGAAGAAGAATTCATATTATTGGGAAAGGGAAGGTGGTGTGTTGGTTCACATAACTGTTGCTCCACACTGTTGCTTCAACAGGAACGAAAACAACGAAGCGTTTTTCTATTGTCTTGATAAGCCCTCAGCTGTAGAAAATCCGTTGCTCTCTTTTACTGTTAGCTTTATTTAGTAACAGAGTTTTATAGTACGTGCTTTTATCAGTGATTTCGTAGTTTCTGAAATATGTATGTATTTTGTTTTTCATTCATACATATTTTAAAATACCTACACTGTTTTGTAAATCAAAATTTAAATGTAAATTTTAAAAGTGAGTGAAGATTAATGTGTCGATTTACTGCCTGTTTTTAGAAAATGAAAACAAAATAGTGAGTGAGAATTTATATTGAAAACAAAACAAATTTTCGTATTTTGTTGTTGTTTTCAATATAAATTCTCACTCAGAATTTTGTTTTCATTTTCTAAAAACAGGCAGTTAAATATCTTGAGACGAAAGTTCCCACTTCGTTACATATTTTCAAAAATGTTTTTCTTTTTCTGCATATGTACATATATATGTTTTAGCTTTCTAAATAGGTTTTTTTCTTTAATTTGTTTTTCTCTATTTATTTTGCAAATTCTTTAAAATTTATTTGTATTCTTTGTAGTTGTAAGTAATTGGCCTGAAGCGTAATTCACTAACTAACTATTTATATTATTGGAAATAAACTTTTTTTTATGAATTCCGATGCATTTCATCACAATATACATCCCTATAAAAATATCAGATTTCACCGAACAAAAGTTGTGTTTTTATTATGTAGTAAAATATCAAAAAGCAAGTAGGCCTGGCCAGTAAAAAAATTATTTGTCAATACATCACTTAATTTTTAACTTTCTTTGATTTTGTTAGAGCAGCCACAATAATACACATCCTTTTTTCCCCCTGAAATGTGTATATTTTAAAAGTTTGGCAAGCTTGATTTATTTATCTTGCAAAAAAACTTATTTATACTTGGCTGTGTATTTATTAAACCAACGTATGCACAATTTACTTACATCTGCTTTTTTGGAAAATATTTGTAAATTGATTTACACATTGAATTAAAAAGAAATTATCCGTTGAAAAATGGATAGGAGACAATGAATGAAGACAATGCCATCAGCGCGACATTAAGTTGCATATCAATCTAGATCCTAAAACTTACTTGTTTAATATACGAGCATTCTATTCCGCGCACTTCTAAAACACATTACTACATTTACATAGGTATTCACTATTCTAATGACTCTTTTACACTTTCGAAGTAATTATTCCATTAATAATATTAATAACCACTAACTATGTACTATTTTGGCAAAGATTTTAATAATTACAATTGACCGACATAACAGAAATTTAAGGCGCGAACTAAAATTGACACATTCTTTTTAGATAGTGATGACAGAATTATTAGAGATGTTAGAAAGTGGTGAAAAATAGTTAGTGTTGAGAGTGTATCCAACTGAACATACAAATCATGGGCATAGCTGCCAGATTTGACGATTTATCGTCATTTTGACGATTTTGGGTCCAAAAAATGACATAGTGACGATGGGACGACTTATACCCTAATTTTGACGATTTTAAATAATTCAAGTTTGCAACATTTATTTGTACTATTAAAGCAACTGAACTGCAGAAAATTTTAATGAGCAACTTTTTAAAAACTAGTTTGCTTAAAACTAAAAACTTTTATTTAATCTATATATATATAGAATTGTTGCAAGTGTGTTGTGACTTTATAACTCACGAACGGTCAAACCGAATTCGATTAAATTTTTAGGGTTTGGTCGTGTGGTAGTGTAGAAAGTTTATCTAAATCGGTCGACGCGTTCGTGGGTTATGACTTTTGTGAAAGTCGTGATGTGCTTTGATTAGGTAAATCGAAATTTATAAAAGTAAATAGCTTCCGCGCTCAGCTAGTTGATTTATACATTTTTAGAAAATGTGTTTCCGAAAATGAAATTTAAAACCATATTTTACTAAATTGTAAAAATAACTAAAGGATTTAATTTTTTTATTTTTTTCCATACAATACTTTTTCCATGCATGTTTTCAAAGTATTGAAAAACATGGAATCTATTTATATATTTCTATGATTTTATCGTGAATTCTAATTGAAGTATCTGATCTCTGTATTCAAAAGAATGCTGTTTTATTAATCAGAATTGTTTATTTAAGAGTTTTGTTACATTTTGCTTCTAATAACATATGTTTTGTTGGAAAAAATCGGTTTGTTTCATTTGACGTTTTTATGACGATTTCAATAAGCTATATTGACGATAATGACGATTTTTGCCCAAAAATATGACGATATTACCTAAAAAAATCTGGCAGCTATGATCATGGGATCAATTTTAAATTTATACTATGTTCACACGACAAATTGAAACAATAGGTTCGCTCCGTGAACCTCGATGGCGAATCCATGTGTTCTCACGACATATTCTACGTTGGTTCGTACTTCGACATTCTTTTACTGTTGACAATACGATTGACTATTTATTGCTTTTTCATTTTATTTAATTATTTACATAAATATAAATATATGCTTTATATTTGTTCAATGTATTTATTAAATTTTAGCACTTATCAATTGTTTTTCTTTGTTAAAATAATTTTTTACAACTAGTTCAGATAAACTAGCGATAATTTCTTATCAAAATTAGAGATGATAGTAAATTATACGGGTTCGCAACAAGGTTCAAAATGAAACACGTAGGTTCGCTCTCAAAATTTTGTATGGCGAAACGTGTAGGTTCAATCAAGGTTGGCCACGAACCAAGAATGAGAGCGCGAACCTCTATAATTTCTGTCCGTGTGAACATAGTATTACAGGAGATAAATATTTACTAATGACCAGCGTTGTCAACTTGGTGCGTTTCGCACCATTTTGGGTGCTTTTTCAAATGTATTGAGCGAAAAATTACTGAGTTGGTGCGTGGTGCACTTTTTTTTAATTTAGTGCATTTTTTTTTAGTTTTGGTCGACACCAAAACAAATTTAACATAATTTTTTATAAAATGCATAACAAATGCGAAAAAAAGGGTGAAAAAGTTTATATAAAGTTTTGTAACACTAAAATTAATAAAATTTCTCATAACTAAAATAAATATTTAAATTTAAAAAAAAAATATTTATTGCTATAAAAACTCATCAGTAGATCTTTACCATTTATGTTTAAAAAGTTCGAAAACATATTTAATTTTTGAAAATCTCAACACTCTCCAATTGGTCTCATACTACGTTCACACGGAACATGCTTCGCTCTCTATTCATGCTTCACACCCCAATCATGACCGAAGCAATATGCTTCGCCATACAAAATTTTGAGAGCGAAGCATGTAGGTTCATATTGAATCTACTTCCGAAGCATGAAAAATTACTGTCTTCTCTAAATTTTATCGTAATTTATCGGAAGTTTATCTGAACTAGATGCAAAAAACACAACAAAAGCTTTAATTAAAAGTGAAAAACTGAATTAAAACTATAAAGATAAAACAACAATGGAAACAAAAAATATGTTTGTGCATTTTTAAAAATTCGTAATAATTTATTATTATTTTATTTTTTTTCCGTTTTAGATTTTATTTGGTAATAAAAAGAGAACTGTCAAATCGAAGCAAATACATGAGTCTTGTGAACAGCTAGGTTCATAAACATGCTTCAGAAAGCGAAGCAAGTGCTTCATCTTGTCGTGTGAACATAGTATCATAGTGATGATGGTTAATTTTATATAGATGTTTAACATTGAAATATACACATCGCTAAATTAAAAATTCACCACTTGTAAACAAATGAAAGACACCACAAAACATTCCCAGCTGTTACTGTTTTCATTTAATTTATTTGCCCGGTATAAATTTACAATTTTATTTACAATTTGCACAAAGAATTTAAGAAAAATATATCAAATATAACAAATAATACGCGTTTAATTTTTGTGATGGAGTCTATCAAATCACATATGTGCGGAAAACAATAGGAAGATCCTCTAGAGAAGGTTAATCATCAAACAAGTTGAGTACACATACAAATTAGATTGCAATTAAATAGACTTTATATAAACAAAAGAATATTTTACAAAAATTGCTTTTTTAAATATTAATTCATATAATGTTGGCGCAAACACGTCATCAATTTATAAAGCGCACAACTATCCACACATTGGTATATAAAAATGCTGCTGGCATAGCAAAATCATGACCTGTGTGTCTACCACGTACATACTTATGCACATTTGTACAGAAGATACCAAGACTTTGCCAAGAAAGAAAGAATGTGCAATGCTTTCTTTCAGCAGAATTTTATTAAATATTTCATTTAGTATTCGTACTCGTATCCGTGTTAGATGTGGTAAACACAAATGCGTTTTGAAACGCATTGCTGCCAAATTAAGAGGCAGTACTACAATAAAACATTTGTATGTTGGTGTCATAATTAATTAGCATGTGTTTATTTTCTGTATTTCGGTTGTTTTCATTTGCAATTTATTTAATAACAAATAGCTATACATAGATATACATGTATGTATGTATTTATGTAATACAAATAAAAAGGGCTCTTAAAAAATTATTAGCTCTCACCGAAAGCGAAAAATTATTAATTTATGTCTGCGATCTTGAGTTTTTACGGTTAGTAGCTAATCGAAGGGAGTCGTCACCGTTTTCTTACAAGTGCATTTCTCAGTGTCTCGGAAAAAGTCGCAGCGAGCGGTCACAATTTAAATATATAGAGAAAAAATTAATTCGTAATTGTTATCATAATGCATGTTTTTATAAAAATTATTAAATTATATAAATGTGAAACAGTGATTTATAAATTTATATAGATTGTGATAAATGCCTAAAACGTTTTAAATGAATTTTATTCGAAAAATAAAAATAAGTTACAAATATTTCGCAAACATAAAATGTCTTCTGTGGGAAATTAATTAACAGAGATATATTTAATGATAATGTGTATGTATAAATATATGTATGTATGCATGACTATGTGTTTAAGCAAATACATACTTATGGATATACTTATGTACAATGTACTTGTGTACATAACAAATATATTATTTGATGTTTCGCTGTAGGTCTAGTTTATGAAAGTTCAATACAAAAATAGATATTATGAAAAGAGTTATAAATTACAGTTTTTCCAAAAAATAAGTAATATTGGTGCTCATAACTCAGCACAAAAAAAGTAAAGAATATAAGTATGTATGCATATGTGAAAATTACTCGGTTCAGTTGGCCGGTCTTTCCAATTGTCCTGGTTTAATATAATTTGTTACACAATTTCCAAAAACAAAAAACCAGAAACTTTAAAATTGCAGAAATGTTTATTATATGAAGAATTTTATTACCAATAAATGTTTTGTTCTTTTGCAAAACTGCAGCTATGAAGCCCCGTAAAGGTACTTATACCTACATAGAAAATGCTCTTAAAAAGTAACTGTCAAGAACTATGTCTTATGTGCGGTTTCTATAATACAAACAATTGGTTTGAGTAGAAAATTTTTATGAAATCCACTCAGTTTTTTAGTGATACCCATAGAAAATTTCTACACAAGTCATTTGTCATTTTCAAATTCTGTAGCCATTCTGTTTCTTTTAACAGCTAAAAATGTTTGCTGGTATACAAAATTAATAATCGTTTCATTTATTTTCTTTTTAGATAAGCTCAAACATAGGAAAATTGTCAACATTCCCTGCCAAAAACCTGCAAGCAACGCACAAATCCAACAAAATAATATTTATAATTGTTTCCTAATGAAAATTTTTTCGACTATATTTCATATGTGACCTACAGTATTTTAGAAATATGTAGTATACCGTTATTAAAATTAATTTGTGAACTTTGCAATTATTTTGTAAAAATATATAAATAAGAGCATCTTAAAATAAATTGAGGAAAATATCAACAAATTAATTACAGTAAATAAGAATTTCAAAATCAAATTTACAAAAGTAATCAGTGTATATAAAACTAATGAATCAATCTTGTTCGAATCTAGTCAGTAATACAAATAATCTGAACAATGATCATGAGAGCAATAAGATAATAATGCTGATGCATGCAAATTTAACTTAAAGATTTTTTTAAATGCGTTTATGAAATGCACATATGTATATATGGTTTGTGTTTTTTAAAAACAATAGCCAACAGCTGTAAAATAAATGTATTTTTAATTTAAATAATTAAAGGCGAAAAACTAGTGGTCAACCAACCAACCAAATAAACAAACAACGCAGCCAACCCGAGATAATTAAAACCGCACAAAAGCTACAACATATTAATACATACTATCAAATCTGCCAATTGCAATTTGTTATTGCATACGTTCTCACAAAAAAAAAAAATTCTAATGACGAATAGGCCCTCAACATCATCATTTGCGAAATATACTATAAATATTACATCTGTATTTTACAACAATTGGAAAGACAACAAACATATCAGCAGTATAAACCGATTTACGATCAACACACAAAAAAATCATAGTACTATCAACAAATTTTCAAAAATAATAAAATCATTGTGGTGGCTTTTCTTGCAGCATCATTTTAATTTTTCCGAAAAACAACTACAACAGCATCATATTCGTAATTGTAATGATATAATAACAAATAAACAACGAAATCTTAAACACCTTAATACAATAGCAGTCGTTAATTTGAATATAATTTTTTTATTATTATTTAACTACGTTTCGAACAACAGCTACGAGTCGCTCATCAAGTGTCGTAGTAGTAGAAGCTGACTATGAATAAACGAACCGTTATTATTATCGCTCTGGTGAGCATACTCTGTCTGGGCATTGGTGGTAACTTTTATTTTATGTATTATTTAAGTAATACCGAACCACCCCTGTCTAGTATACGTGCCTTAGAAAATATTATTCGCTCCAAGATACGCCATTTGAAGCCAGCATACTTAAATCGTAATCCACGTTTCTTTATGTATCGTAATAAGTTGCTTAAGAACTACAAACCAGCTTCGTATGAAAATGCTTCAGTTTTATGGGATATTGCTAATTGGGTGAGTAATTCCGAAAGGGACTTTAACCGCAGATTTCACGATGTCGAAAGAATTTTGAATTTTATTTTCATTCGTACAAAAAAAAAACAAATTCTAAAATTTTGTTTTTGTTTCAAATGTAATTATACGAATGAAAACATGTGGAAATTTTCTTTCGACATAGTGAAATAGGCAGTAAATCTAATTTTGTTTTCAAAAGTTTTGGAAATTGTGTTTGTTTTAAATGTAATTTTTCAAAAGAAAGAACTTTTTCGATATCGGCGAACAAGCACTCAATTTTTTCGTTTAAGCAAATCGCATGTCTTTAATTTTTAATAGACTATCGTATAAATATACAGATATACAGAGGTGTTAATTCGCCTTGGTAAGTATGAGCTAATATCCCATAAACATCAGTCACAACAGTGTGAAAAAAATGCATAATTATTTAAGTATTTCTTCTTTTAATAGGCCTGGCCTGATAGTGTTAAATTTATATGGTTAATTTGAATTGCTCACTTATTACTCAAATTAAACACTCTTAAGAGTGGGCTTTTAAGAGCGAGATTTAGTTAATTTTGAGTTGACTATTTTTAATTTTTTTTTTATAGCTTTGCTATTTATGGCGCGGTAGGGGTTGAATTTTATTTTTCGTAAGATAAATAATCGACACTATTCCCGTTATGTTTTTCTTTTTTTGTTTTGATTAGCTCATCCTTTAAAAGCGACGTTGTTGTTGTTTTTTAAAATCAAGACGAGAAAATATGTATGTACATACTTATGTATATAGTGTGTTACTCACATTCAACCGCAATAACAAAAACAAAACAATAAATATACTCATATGAATACATATGTATGTATGTGAAATATTTATTTTATTATTTAATTAATTAAAGTTTGTTTTCAGTGATCGTTTGTATTTTATCACTATAATATCTGCAATATATCAGAATTTATCAAGTATGTATATATATGTATGTATATGTACATATGTGTGTATGCAAGTAAAAAACCACCACAATTTGGCAAATTTACATCATATTCGCCTTGCAAGAAACGAAATTGCTTTTTTTTATTTTGATTTCAACTTTAACAAAAAACCGAAAATATTATGTGTACATACTACATATGTACATACTTACTTCTTCTTATTCGCCTTCGTTCCTTATAAAAAAAAAATGAGCAAAGCTATAACCGGGTGTCCTCAGACACCTCTCTTCTTTTTTTTTTTTTTGGCTAGTTTAGGATTAAATAATATCGGCCGTTTAACGAGCAAAAAAAATAATTAAGAAAGAGTTAACGCCAAGAGTAGATACAGATAAAAGCTTTAATCGGAAACCCATTCTTAATGCATCGTATTAATTTAGTTTAGTGTCATGGTTATTCTAGTCTTAATAATAACATCAAATTATATATCTATACTTGCAGTGGCCAAATGAAAATGAAATATATCCACAATATGATTCATCTATGGGTCAGCTATTGCAAACACTGCGTTTGGAACCAATTACAAAAGTTAACAATTTAGCAAGAGGCACACAACTTAAATTACTTGTACGTTTATCAAATCAGCTTAAAGTCATATTCAAACCGCAATGGTATCCGCGTGACATTGCCATCGAGGGTCCTGTCTATGGTGGCAAAGATCGTCATGTGGCCGAAGTATATGCTTTTTATTTGGGTGCAGTTCTAGACTTTCGCTGGACTCCGATTGTCGTTGGAAGGATAGTAAATTTAAAAACTGAAATCTATGAAAAAGGTGACTCAGAACTGCAAAATACCATGACAATAACAGAAGGTGTAAATGGAACCGAACAATATTGTCTCTTTGGTAAATGTCACTATTGTAATGAAGAAGAAACTGTCTGTGCAGATGAAAATAATAATATTGAAGGTGTTTTAATATACATAATACCGGGCCAGTTAGCGAAAAGGCGATCACCATGGCAAAGAACATATAAAGAAGATAAGAGAGCCCCATGGGAAGATGACATGAATTATTGCAAGTGAGTCAAAATATGTGAATTATTTAAGTGTCACGTAATTTATGTATGTACATAATTTAAAATTTTAGAGGATTAAAAGGTAAAATGGAGACCGAAAGACTTTTAGATTTAATAGATGTGGCAATATTTGATTATTTAATACAAAATGGAGATCGTCATCATTATGAAACTCGTGAAGAACGTGTTGTATTGATAGATAACGGTAAAGCATTTGGCAATCCCAATAAAGATCATTTGGATATTTTATCCCCTCTGTACCAGTGTTGTTTGTAAGTTTTTTATAAAGCAAAATTAAAACATGTACAATTAATATTTGTTTTTTATTGGAATGTATCAAGATTACGCGCTTCTACATGGGAAAGATTACAAGTATTCTCTGGGGGCGTATTAACTGAACTGATCGATCGTTTAACAAAAACTGATGCTTTATATCCGCTTATAACAGACAAACATAAACGTGGTATAGAACGACGCCTATTGGTCGTATATGCTGTGGTAGAGTATTGTATGGATCGTGAAGGTGAAAAAATGTTTAAGAATTTATAAAGTCCCCATAGCATTATAGTATTTTTAAGAAACAAAAAAGACAATTATTTAAATACTAGTATGTACGTAAAGAGTTTTCTGCTTAAATTTTTATCAATAGCTAGATAGTCAATTATAAAAAGATAAAACTGGCATGAAGAACTATTTCAATGCTAAAACTATTTAATAATAAGTAAGTAAGTTGAATAACTTCGAAAAATAAAACTGTTTACAAAATTTTAATTTTCCAAAATTTTAAAATCCAAAAACTAAGTTAGGATCAGTTCTAAGTCAACAAACCATCGTAAATATTTATAGACTGAATAGTTTGAAATTTCCTTTCATTCGGAAAAGGAAAACTTCTATTAGGTGCTGTTTATACAAGACGAACGAGCGATTTGAGTGTAAATTTTGTATGAAAAGCACTCAATTTTTTTAGTGGATTCTATACAAAATTTGCACTCAAATCACTCGTTCGGCTTGTATAAACAGCACCTTAGTAATTGAAGTTTATTATAAAAATAAAATTAACGACTTTTTCTATTTCTTTAAATTTTTTCTTTAACTTTAGATAAAATTTGAGTGGAAAAATTTTTTGAAATATTCATTCACACTTTTTTAAAGTTTTTTTTTTACTTCAAATAAGAATTATTAAAAAGTTAACAATTTGCCTAGTATCACGAATTCGAATTGCTCATTTAATTTTTCACAAAATATGTCTAATTACATTTTTATAAAACGTTCAAAAAATATATAGATTGGGCGATAAATTGAATTCGTAGAACCGAAAAAAATTTGTGAAGTTTTAAAAAAGTTGCTTTCTCTTTTGTCATCCCATAAATATGAACCAATTTAATTACGAGAATTTTCGAAAAAAAAATATTTTTCAATAAATTAGATATATGTACCTTTACTTCAAGTCTCATCTAGATCGGTTAAGTGTTTCCAGACTTATGATGATGTGCAAAGCCAACGTCCAGCCATACACTTAAAAAATTATTTCTTCTTGCAAGTTGTAAATTTGCAATAACTCATATTTTACTCAAGTTTTACAAAAGTCCGCTAAAAACATTCAATGTTTTTAAAATTAAATATTTATTTTAATATTTTAAGTTATAAATTACAAATTTAGATTTCAAAAATTTTAGTCAAGTTGTTACGTTGACGTACATAGCTAGAAAAAAAAATGGTATATAAAAAACGATGTCCTTCGAAAAGTTTAAAAAACCTATTTTTTATTAGCTTTTACATTAGAAAATTTAAAAAGCTTATTGAATTTTTTGTTTTGAGCCTTGCTTGTGTTACCCTAAAAAGAAGAATAAATGTATGTATGTATATGAAATAAAAATAAATAAATAAACATATGTATGTATATTCTATAAAATTACAAAAGTATATTTTTTATGTAAATAAATCTTACCTTGCCATGAAATTGCGGTTTTAATTCTGGTCCTTTTGCTTTTTGTGCTCCACCTTGGAATTTCTTAAAATCAACTTTCTGATAATCGAAATTCGTTTGTACTGGTTTGTCAGACGATTGATGATGGCCCGAGTTACTGAATTTTCCTTTTTTATTTTTATTCTTAAATTTTTTTGTTGAGGCTTGTTGATGTTGAGCATTACGATTATCAATTGACCGTGAAGATGTCGGTTTTTCTTCGGGTGCTTCATTATCATCACCATCATCATCGGAAATTTCGTTAAGAGAAGTATCGAGTTGGGCAGTTCTTTTAGGTTGATTTTGTTGCTTAAGTTCTTTTTTGGTGGGTGGCAGATTGACAAATTTTAATTTATCGTCTGCTATAACATTGCTGTCTTCGGTCTTTATACGTTTAGCTAATGCAGCATTGGCTGCTTTCGTTGCTACTGACTCTTCATATTTACGCTTGAGCATTTCCTTAATGGGCATATTGTACAATCCGTCTTCTTCCTTTTTAATATTTTTCACATCTACGTCAACGGGCATTAGAGACGGTGCGTCAGGACACAATTGTCGTTTTTTATTTTCAGCCTCTATACGAGCGGCTTCTTCGCGCTTTTCCCTTTCTACTGCTGGCAAAACAGCAATATAACGTCTATAAGGTAAAAGGATTTTCTCTTCTTCTGCAAGCTGATGTCGTACTGCTGGTTCATCCTTAAAATATAATGTAATGAATATTAACAAATTCGTTAAGACATTTGTAAAATTTACTAGCAGGTTTAAAAATATATTAGTAGCATATTATAGTAAGAAATAACTGTGGTATTTCATATCTTACGACACTTACCCCTTCAGAATTCTCTGGAGTATCAAAGACGCTAAAAACTGGTTTTTTAAAATTTACATTAGCCAAAGTTTCAGTGTTACTAAACTTAGGTTCTTCCTTCGAAAAACTCAGTAATGTTGGCAAATCGTCCCTAAATTCCTGATGATGAGACAAGTCATGCGGACAAAGCAATTTGCTGTTGTAGTCTTTAACGTTTGCATAAGCCACACGATGAATAGCTTCTGCTTCAAGTATTGGTTTAACAAGAGGTTGTTCGCGAGCCTTTAAAATAATTTGATGCAATGCATGCAAATGTTGTCTAACCAATGGCGGTATGGGATTACAGCAAGCTAAAATTCCTTGCATTTCACGTGGCAAGCTTTCTGATATTTGTAACATCATGTGATTAGGCAAAACGTATCCATAGCTTTCATCTTCCAAACGTGCTATTGAATCACGCCATTTAAATATTTCGCCAAAGGCAAAGAGTTGACGATTGTCGAAAATTCTTTTTGATTTACGATAAAGATCCATATGACTATCGGCGGTTATATTTGGTTTATTGTAGCGCTTTTGGCAAATTTCGTTGGAACGTTGATAAATAGAACGCAGTAAATGAGGTTGTTGATTGGACGCTTCTAAAAGATCATTGGTAAGACGTTCGTAGATGTAAATTAAGAAATGAGTATCTTGTCTCGCATAAGCGACCAATTCTTCTGGTAATGGGCGAATTCGCCAGTCTGCTAGTTGGAAAGTTTTGTCGATATCAATATCGCAATAATATTTCATTAAGTAAGCCAATGAAAGACGGGCAAAGTTTAGAGATTTCGCAGCCTGGTGCGTATCAAACATATTAACAACATATAGTGATAGATCACGCTGAAGCCATTCAACATCCGAATCGGCCCCATGAAAAATTTTAACAATTTTAGGATTTGTAAAAACTTCATTGAGTAAATGCATTTCATCCCTCAGTTTCAAAGCATCGAATATATAGTCCTTCGAACGGCTAGAAATTTGAACCAAACATGTTATACCTAAAAACGTACGATAGGAATGATGTTCAACATCAATTGCCAGTTCCGTAGCCTTTCGGAGTTCTTCCAGTGCTATTTTTAGCGTGACAGGTGTATCAACATATACCAGTTCGGTCTCAGAAGTGTCTTTCGGTTTTTGTGGTTTTCGAAGCTTCAACAAATTTTTGGGAACTTCGAATTTCATTAACTCGTATTCGTAAGGATGTAAATAGCTTATAACATTGCCAATATCGTCATACTCTGGCAAGACAGCTAAGGGTTTCAGGGAATTTGGTTTTTCTTTAATTTTAGGCATAAATGGAGTTTCTGCACTATTGTCTACGGGTATTTGAAACTTTACTTGAGGCCTAGCTATGTTTTTGGCAGTAATCAGCCTGGCTGCAATTGTTGGACTACTTTCATTCTTCTTCAAGTTCCAACTACCGGCTCCCTTGCCAGGTGTCAATTGTGATATGGAACTAAGGCGTGATTCGACTACAATAGTCTGAGGATTCTTTTTGATCCCAGCCAACTCGTCCAAATTTGATTGCAATCTTTCGAACATAATATCGTTGCATTCTAATAGCATTTCGAATTGTTCATCTGGTTGCCGACGCTGTATATTACCTTTGATATTTTGCCACTTTAGCACGTGTGATATTATACCCAATATTCTGTGCGATTGTTCGTCGATGACACGTCCGTATGTGGGATACGCGCAGTAAAGATCTCTAGATGCTCCTTGTGGAAATGCATTGGCACACTTAATGGCTTCTGTTATTTCTGTCAAGCCCTTGAACAATGAAAATTTTTAAATGAGAAATTATTATTATTAAGCTTAAGTTCAGTTGTATTGAATTAAACAAAATTAAAATTACTAGCAGAATGTAGCAGTATACCGATTTCAAAGCCACTACACCTCTCATCAGCGTTCGTTCGACCATTTTTACAACTTACATATGTATGTATGTAAAAACACACATGTAAAAATTTAACAAAAAGAAATTATAACAATTCTCATATTATATTTCTGTTGTAAACTTGGATGTATAGATAAATAAATAACAAATAGTAGATATTCTTCCTAATTAGTATCCACTGAAGAGTTGAATAAAGTAATTATTTTACTAATAAATTACTTTACTAAACTCATCAATGCTTTTAAATACTACTACGGGAATAATTTTTTGCTTTACCTTATTCTTTGCAGCGGCACTAAATGTTGGATTTCCATTAGCATTCATTATGCTTATATTGAAATTAATAATTTGTAAAAAAAATTAATTTTTATTGCAAGATATACAAAATGTTAAACGGCGTGTTGAAGTCAAGAAAAAAAATATTGTTCTAAAATTATCAAAATGTAAGAGCAAAACAAATAGAGCAATAACACATGTTGCTGGATGCAGTGCTGCCAGACTAGTGGATTTATCCCCAAATCGAATTTATTCAAAATAATATGGGTACACAAAATTTGTAATTTGTCAAATATTGCACTCAAGCGAAAGAAACAAGAAACTGAAACCAGTTGACGAGCAAATTTACTAATGCGTGTACTTGTTATTATTGTACCATGGGCACACCAATTAA
This sequence comes from Lypha dubia, assembly GCA_947311025.1. Taxonomy (NCBI): domain Eukaryota; kingdom Metazoa; phylum Arthropoda; class Insecta; order Diptera; family Tachinidae; genus Lypha; species Lypha dubia. The sequence continues at coordinate 21,391,170 of OX371260.1, read as the reverse complement.
TAAATATGCATTATTAGTGCGATTTTTATTATTCAATTATTAATATGATTTTATTATTCAAGAACATTTCAATCGCAACACATGCTCATGAAAATTGACCTCTCTGTCGGTACCCATTTATAATCTATATGCAAAAATTATAGTTTGGTTACCCTAATGACAGTGCCTACCAAATATATACTTATGCTATAATATGTAATGAAAATACCCTTTCCCACATATGTTTTATCAGTGTTGCTAACTATGTATATTGGTGGCATGTTATAGCTAAAACTTAATACAATAATATAATATATATTAATATTAAGTGAAGTTTTTAACATTTACCTCAACAAGATTTATTCTGTAATATTCCGCATGTGAGTATTATACATATATTTTCCTCATAGATAAAACTTAACTAACGTAACAATAAAATTGTTGGATACTCCGTATACTTGTCGAAGAAACCGCTATATTAACGACACTGAAATATACTGTTCAACTGTTTTCAATACAAGGACATAAATTATTATTAATATTATCAAATAAGGACTCAATATAACGCACAACCTACAAGGAAACATCAGGTATTTGTAAGAATGAGTGTGTACAAAGACATTTTGGTACGATTTCCACGCGGCGGACTATCGTACGTATTTGCTTATGGCTCTGGTGTAAAACAGCAAGTTGGATATGGCCAAGTTGGAAAACAAAGAGATTGTATTATCGATTTAATATTTTGTGTACGCGATCCTTTAGGTTGGCATGCCGAGAATATAAGTCGACATGAAAGCCACTATTCAGCCATGAAACACTTGGGTCCCAAATTAATAATGAAATATCAGGAAACATTAGGTGCAGGCATATATTTTAATACTTTAATACCCTTAACCGACTTGGGAATTCAAGTTAAGTACGGCGTCATATCAAGGGAGCAAATGCTACAAGATCTACTGGAATGGAAACATCTCTATGTAGCGGGTCGCTTACATAAGCCTGTAGAAGATGTGGTTCCACCTGATGATGATAAAGATCTAAAGTCTGCCTTAGCCATGAACTTGCGAAATGCGTTTCAAGTGGCTTTGCTTTTGCTACCAGAAAAGTTTTCGTCATATGATCTGTTTCATACAATATCTAGTTTAAGTTATAAAGGAGATTTTCGAATGATCTTTGGTGAGAATAAAAACAAGGTAGACAATATCGTCAAAGCTCAGGAAAAAGACTTTTTTGAACTGTACGCACCCGTTCTGAAAGACTTGTCACAATATGTTGCTGTTGACTTTGCCGCAAAAGTAAGAGGGTTTGATCAAGTTGTAACGCAGTTCGAACAGGATAAATCTGAAAAATCTGTGGAATTTCATTTGCGGCAAGCTCCAGCCGAGCTACGACGGCGTCTAATACGTAATGCGGCCTTCACCGGCAGCTATATCGACATTATACAGAATTTAGCATCTCTTAAAAACCTTCATAAAATTGTGCAAGTATCGGTTAACGATATTGTTTGGCGCAGTAGCATAAAACAATCATTGAAGAATATACCCAGCGCTGGTCTAATTAAGTCTGTTATTTATAGTTGCCGCAAAGCTGCAAAAACATTTTCTAAATAAATTTACAGCGGTTACTATACTATTTGTGTTGATAATTCAGCTCAAACTCTTCGCAATATTTAGACTTTTAAGTAACAAAGTTTTTGCATGGAAAAACCTGGTAGCTAGTAGTTCACATGAATAGAAAAAAATCCAGTGGAATTGTTTATAATTAAAATGAGGAAAGAATTTTTATCTTTTATTTAAATCGATTCATATATACACACACTTAGAAATATATGTAACAAACAACAGAATAGATAAAAACTTAGGGCTCAAAACTAATATCCTAATTAAAAATATTGACTAAACTGTAACTATCTCTAATCAGTTATTATAAAAAAAGTTAAACCCTTGTTCGCAGACATTAGCAAATAAAATACGTTTAAATTAGATTTTGTTTTAAATTTATTAAAAACAGAATTATCTTTCGTATAATAGGCATTTAGTATTTGTATAGCTAGTTCTACCAAAAAAAGCTTTAATATTAATAAATAATTTGACTTGTAAAATATTCCCCTATTTAATAATAAATCTTTATACTATGTAGAGCCATATTTTTAGTATTATTTTAATAAAAATAATCCCTTATGAACCAATTAACTCATGAATAGTTTTTCTTTTTTTTTTAGTTTTAAATCTCACAACCATAGTTTACAAAAAAAAAAAAACGATAGCGAAAAAGTTACAATATGAGCAGTGAAACAGATTCCAATAGTTCATCATCAGTTTCATTATCGGAACAAGAGAGAAAACGTAAAAAAATACACAAAAAACTAAAAAAAAAATCAGAAAAGAAACACAAAAAAGAGAAAAAACGGAACAGTCGAAAAGAAAAGAAACGTTCGCGAAATGACGCAAGGAGTTCCGTTGACGAATACAATTTAAAAGCTCAAGAAGTAATATTGTCACAAAAGAAATTTGAAGATAATATCACCACAAATGATGATATTGATATATTTGGTCCCGCTTTGCCTCCACATTTATTAAATAAAAACAAAAAAGTTGAAGAAGTTCAGCCGCTTGTCATAGGCCCCATAATACCAAATAAACTTTTAGAAAACTTGGAACATTCAGGATCGCAAAACTTACCAGAAAAAGATGGATTTCACGAAATACACGGCAAATCAAATAATTATGATGATTTGCAGGGCTCCTATGGGCCATTGCCAGTAACCAATGAACATGACATGACTCCAGCTCAAGTCGAATTGGAACAACGAGCTCTAGAGCTTAAAATGGCTGCTATAGACGGAACTTATGCATCGAAAAGTGACCGACATGTACGAGAAGAATGGATGTTAGAATTGCCGAACGTTGGCTTAAAAAGCGGTTTGGCAGCGTTAAACAATTTGAAACGTGGGTTCCATCAGGGAAAAGAAAAGCCGGACTTTAGTGACAGGTAATAATGTTCAACCAACATGTAAAATGTTAAGATTTGTTTGCTTATTTCAGATCTTCTTGGACAAAAACACCTAATTCGTGTCAGGAAAAACAAAATCCTATACGATCGAAAGAAGAAATGAAGATAACAGCTCAGGCATTGTATGAAAAACAGCGTGATGCTGAACAGGAAGCAATTGCAAAAAAGCACAAAAAGAAACATAAACGTGAAGAATCCCTGGTGGAGTTACATCAAAAGAAATTACGTGCAGAAGAAAGGAAAAAGGCCAAGCAATTAAAAGAAGCTGGTGCCAAACCAGAACGACGTCCATTTACTCGCGATGTTGATCTAAAACTAAACAAAATCGATCGCAATCAAACAAAACAAATAGTGGATAAAGCAAAAATTCTTAATACAAAATTTTCCAGCGGTCATTCAAAGTACCTTTAGCTACACGTACATTTATTTTATTTAAAAGAATTCATATTAGTTTTTAACTTAAAAATAATTATGATGATAAATAAGTTTAAAAAAGTTTTTAATTTTATTAACGTTGTGGCGAGGGTTTTGGTTTAGGAATTTTAGCCAGCAACATTTGTATTTCATCCTTTTCTTTCCAATCTTTCCATAGTTCAAAGAGATTTACTATCGCTCTTACTATTTCTTGGACTTTATCTAGATCAACGTTAAGTTCGGCGAACCATTGCTTCATAGAATCTTTTTGTAGTATAACACAGGCAATTTGCAAGCAGGCAATAGCGATCTGAAAATAATAGCAAAAGAAAACGTGGTCAATCATTGCTTTGTTTAAATATTGCAATTAGCTTATGTACCTGATATGGTGGATACAATAAGCACACGTCCGTCCTTAACGAGTCATTAACAATGCGCCAGCTCAGTGTTAGCAATTGATCTTCTTGGCCCACATCCTGAACTAGTTGTAACAGTGGTCTGTACGGCTGATACACTATCAGACAGCAATCCAAATTTTCCAACAAATAAAATTCGCACTCCAAAATATGATTTGTACGATAGGGAAAATCTTGCGTATAAGCGTAATTAAATTTGCTCTTTATAACGGATTGACAAATTGATATTAAACGGGAATTTGAGATCACACCAAACTCTTCCACTTTAGAGGCCAACAGTATACATGTTGGCGCCAGCAATAACGGATCGATATTTTTCAAGGAATTTCTAGCGTAAAAGCGTTTGAAATATACAGTTGCGGTGGCAATAACTTGCTGTCGTAGCTTTAATTGTTCTCCCAAAACTTGAATAACGTTGGCAAAAAATATAAAAACTTTTTGATACTCCTCTTCGGAGAGAAGCTGTAGGTCATATTGCCGTTCTCTTATCAAGTCCTGGCGATCCAATATCCATTGCTGAGAATGAGAACTTTGCCAAAAATTACCAGCCATTAAAATATCGCAGGAAATTTATATATAATTTTATTTTAATCTGTTTTCGTTTACTTTATGGAAAACAGATGAATAAATAAAGGCGGTTGTTGCAAACAAATGTAAACAATAAAAATAATTTGCGCGACATCACTGAACGTCCCTTAAAAACAGTGCGGAGCATATATTCGTCACTATGCTAAAAGGCCAATGACATAATAGCTATAAAAGCTGAATCGACAATTATTTTGAATTAGTTTCATTCGCGACTGAACATACCGTTTTCACCAAATCAGTTTTCTGTCAAACAACAGCGACTAAACACAATGGAACATAAGCATGTTCCAATAAAATTTCAATCGTGTGTAACAATGTGCAAATTCGTGCTTCTATTTTGGTTACTCACATATAAATTTTTTTTTGACATTTTGTTTTCCAAAGTTCAATCTTCCATGGTGTTTATCAATTTCTAATAATTTTAAATGGTTAACTTGTTGGAAACAGTCGCGCTATGTTGATTTTTATTATAATTGCTATTGCTTTCATTGATTCTGTTTCCCTCGTATGTATTAAAAAGCGCAACAGAAGCAGAAACAAATGTTCCAGCTCATGATATAATAGTTATTGTATGATGTTGCAAACTCATGCTGCATCGTGTGTAGCCGGTACTATTATTTTATAGAATTGTTTTACAATTGTTAACACTTCACGTTTTGACAACAAGAAAATTAATGTTATTCTTATTGTTGTATTAATGCGGCTACCTCGTAATTACTGGTCGTTGCTGTCAACTGTCAAAGTAGTGCAGCCAACTTTGCTTGATTAAATTTTTTCCACAAACCCCGTCTCGGAGAGAATTTTTCACATTCTATTAGTCCACCAGCAAATAGAAATCCAGAATTTTAAACAGAATGGCATTGCGTGTGCTTAACATTTCGCAGAATTTGCGTCAACTCTCTAAAGGAGTCAACGTTTTGAAGGTATTCCAAAAATTGCACGTTAAATTCCATTGATTACGGCACTGTTGGATAAAATTACGTAATTTCGAAATAAAATCGTACATATCAAAAAGTCTGACAAATTTAACACCAAACCAACAAAAATGTTACGGAATTTTTCCATTAATTTTATGTTTTAATTTTTTTTAATTTATAATTGTCCAAAACAACCCCATTAGAAATTGGGGATAGAAGAGCAGTAATTGATTTGTTTTTAATTTGTAGCGTTACAAGGCATCTGATGCAGCTAACTTGAAAAAGACTCTCGTTAATATCCCTGCTACTCAAGTCACTACTTTGGATAACACCTTGCGAGTTGCTAGTGAAGATTCAGGCGCTTCCACTGCCACAGTTGGTCTATGGATTGATGCTGGTTCTCGTTCCGAAACCCCTCAAAACAATGGTGTAGCCCACTTTTTGGAACATATGGCTTTTAAGGTATGCTAAGGAACATCCTTGTTAGTACTATTACTAATGATAATATTTTTAGGGTACTGCCAAGCGCTCTCAAACTGATTTGGAGTTAGAAGTGGAGAATATGGGAGCTCATTTAAATGCATACACATCCCGTGAACAAACTGTATTCTATGCTAAATGTTTATCCAAAGATGTACCTAAAGCTGTAGAAATTTTAGCCGACATAATTCAAAACTCCAAATTGGGCGAATCAGAAATTGAACGCGAACGATCCGTTATTTTGCGTGAGATGCAAGAAGTCGAAAGCAATTTGCAAGAAGTTGTTTTTGATCATTTGCATGCAACCGCCTATCAGGGTACTCCATTGGGTCAAACTATTTTGGGACCTACAAAGAACATCAAGTATATGCGGTGTATATATTAGAAAGACAAATTATTGACTTATATATTTCATCATTTAAGGTCTATTGGAAAAACAGATTTGCAAAACTACATTAGCACTCATTATAAGGCATCGCGTATTATTTTGGCTGGTGCTGGCGGCGTCAAGCACAACGATCTGGTAAAATTGGCTGAACAGCACTTGGGAAAATTAGAAAACACTTACGATGGAAAGCCTCCAGAGGTGACACCTTGCCGTTTCACTGGCTCAGAGGTGCGTGTTCGCGATGATTCCTTGCCTCTGGCCCATATCGCAGTTGCTGTGGAGGGATGCGGTTGGACAGATCAAGACAACATTCCCTTGATGGTTGCCAATACCCTTATCGGTGCTTGGGATCGTTCTCAAGGTGGTGGCATTAATAATGCTTCAAATTTGGCTCGTGCTAGTGCTGAAGATAGTAAGTTAATACACACTTATGTATCCCCCTTCTGTGTACATGCAAACTTTTTTTGGTGCTCATTTTACAATTTCCATTAGACTTATGCCACAGTTTCCAATCCTTTAACACGTGCTACAAAGATACCGGCTTGTGGGGTATTTATTTCGTTTGCGACCCAATGGAGTGCGACAACATGCTTTTCAACATCCAACAGGAATGGATGCGTCTTTGCACCATGGTCACTGAAGCAGAAGTTGAACGTGCCAAGAACTTATTGAAGACCAATATGTTGTTGCAACTCGATGGTACAACCCCCATTTGTGAAGATATTGGTCGTCAAATGCTCTGCTACAACCGTCGCATTCCTTTGCACGAACTTGAACAGCGTATTGAGGCCGTTGATGTACAAAACATACGTGATGTTGCAATGAAGTACATCTATGACAGATGTCCTGCTGTAGCTGCTGTTGGTCCCGTGGAAAACCTTCCCGACTACAACAGAATTCGTGCATCTATGTATTGGTTGAGAGTTTAAGTTTTATTTATTCATAGACAGGGACAGTAAAATGCACTTTTGCAAAGTTGTTTCGAGATAAATTTTTCGAAAAGATTAGTTAATATACATATAATTAAAAATAAATAACTAAAATAAAAAGGGATATATGTGTTCTTAAACATGATTGCTCCAACACGATATACAGTGGCTATAAATTTTTTTTGATACTTTGGAGGAAACTTAGCAGGGCTTGAAGCTCCAAAAAAGGAACAATTCCAACTCTTGTAGAAAATAATTTTTTTTATTTTTAAATGTCACATTTATATATTACTGATGCGTATATCTTATGGGTATTCCACTCAGCCCTTTTTGCAGTTTAGCTGGTTCGGTTTGACCAAGAGCAGGATCCAGTCCTTGCCAAGTACGATCTTCGAATGTTAATCCCGTATTAGTAGTCATAACTTCCATCCTAGCTTGTGTTGCCACAGCCTGCTGTTGTACACTCAAAGCAGACAAATTTGCTGGTTCAATGTCACTCCCATCAATGCCGTTTGTGTAATTACGTACACGTCCAGTCAGTAAACTTATGTCATCTCGATTTATATCATTAGCATTGAATTCGAGGAAGCTTTTACCTTCTGGTAACAACTGTTTGAAATCTGTAACATAAATATCAGGATAACGCATGTGCCAAGCCGGATTCAAAGCCATTTCAGCTTCAAATACAGACACCACTGGCTTATAAAACTCTTTTGATTCAAACATATTGTTAAAGGCACATCCAATTAACACAAAACAGTCAATTTCCAAAAAGTTGGCCAGCTTGGCTACGTTAATACGACCAACCGATATAACCTGAGTTTTTATTCCACGAGACTTTGCCATCATTTGTAAACGTTTTATTTCGTCTAAGTACCCATCTGCTGTAAGTGTGGCCACTATCAAACCCAATGTTTCAGCATCTTTACATTTTTCTATATAATAGTAGCGACGTCGTATAAAGTTTGCTGTCAATGGGTTCTTTTCGCTTCCTCTTCCTACAGAGCAATCATATATAAACCATTTTTCGGCCTTTGAACTTAGAGATAAATTGAAAAATCTTTGATTATCACTGCCTACAAACAAACATAGGCGCTTCTCATCAAATTGATCGATATACTTGGAGTAGTCCTCCACCACTGATGAAATTTCACCAGACTCCAAGAGTTTACCGAATGTATCGCCACAATAACAAACAAATTGAACTTCTTTTGCTTTGAAGTTTTTGAAAATGTCCTTGAAATCATTTTGAGAATTTAGGAAAACATGATGGTATCCTATATCGAAGTATATGGTCAAAATTTTATCTCTTGTATTTTCTGCAAATAATACTAAGTAGTCATAAAACTTTTCGAAATCAATTGGGTATTGAGGGAAACAATAATATACTGGTAGACGTACGACCTTGCTGCGACATGCATTGCCAAAGTGTACTAAACTGTCTGCATCAACGTGTGCAGCTGCAATCTAAAAAAATGTTAGTTACCAAAAGAAATCAATTACAGGTAATGAACTGTATGACCTACCTCGTCTACACAGCAACTGCCATAAGAAGTATCCGCCAATATGAAGACATTAAAATCCGAATCGATATCAGGTGAAATTGTGATCGATCTCTTGATATTTGTAGCTATAGAATCACTGTACTTTAAATAACAATCAGGAAATTGTAAACAAACCTTAAATGAAAAAAAATTTTTTTTTTAATTTAAAATTACGTATGTAAACGCATCCATTACTAACTCTCTTGTAATAATTTTTGATAATCCATTCAATGCACTGTTTGCTTTGTTCTTCATTCCATATTTGTTGGAAAGTTACTTCTGTGTCACTGCCAACGTCCGCTTCCCTATCCAAAGCTGCGGTTTCTGAACTGGAAAATGCCGAAGCTGTGGCAGACATTTTATATACTTTACTTTTCTTAATAATAAGAATTAATGTCTGGATCTGTTTTTTTAAAATCTAATTGTAAAAATTTTCCAAAAAAAAATTCTTGTATTGTTTACAAAACAGATGATATGATATCGTTAGAGATGTACCAATACTGGTTACTCGGACAATCAGTAAAAAGTCGGTACCAAATAGAGCTGCCGGACGTGACGATTTATTACGTCCAATTACTATAATGACGATTTATGAGTTCCTCTTGTGCCTCATTAGTCCGCGACAAGTTTCATTTGTTATTTCTACAATTTTTAAATTCCGCTGTATTCAATATTCATTTTTAATTATATATAAAACTTGCTGGCCTGTAAGTAAGTCTCCAAAGTCAGCAACTTTGTAGTTGATGTACAATTTTGTTGCCTTGGAAGTGCTGAGCATGTGGGCATCCCCCCTTTAGTTTAGAAGTTATTAGCGAATTATTAAAAAATATACCCAGAAAATTATTTCAAAACTTGCTGGGCCACAACTTTTTCCACAAAGTATTCCAACACATAATTATTGTAGTTGGTGCTCAACATTATAATTGTATTCTTTAGCGCTTTCCCGAAATTGTTAAATCTTCATGTTCTATGAATATTTTCAGAAAGTCTCCAAAAACATGACACTGTTTTAGTTCGTCCCCCTTTAGTTTAAGAGTTCTTAGCAAATAACTTTTTTGAATAAAAATGCAAGAAGAACGTGTAACACAATTATATTCTACATATTCTTGCAGTTTCTTTAATGAACTTTTCTCAATCGGTGTCTGGCCTTCGTCTAAATTTTTAATTTCAACATCAATACAAAAATCTTACACCAAGCTGGTGCGTTTTGAATAAAAATTGATTTAAATTTTAATTTTTGTTGCATATATAAATTTTTGAGTATTTACTCGAATAAAGTGTTATATATTTATTTTATTGATATTATTTACCTATTTGCACTACGCTACTTTGTTGCATGCACCTCCCGTTTTTCTGTGAGAAAGATAGAGAAGAATTACATACTTATGTATGTATATACATACATACATACATAATTTCTATTTCAACACTCTCATTAAAAATGAAAATAGCATGCAACAAAGTTGCATATTGTAAATACGATAATTGAAAATATATGTATGTATATATTTTGGTGCAATAACAGCAAAAACAAATTTGTTTTGAATATTTTTTTTTATAAAATAAACAATTTTTTCTAAGCAAAATTTTTCAAAAAAGCTGAAATACAAAAATTTAAATACACATAGGTACTATGTGTGTATGTACATATATACATATGTAAATATGTACATATTTTTAGTACACAAAGTTTTTACATACATACATAAGTACATACCTCATGAATCTAATAAATTAATTGTGTCGATCATTTAAGGTACAAATACAAAAAGGAAAATTTTTAAATTAATCATTAATATTATATGCTCGTACAACCACAATAGTGGTTATAAAAAAAAAATATAAATATGCATAAATAATGAACCTGCTCAACCGTTAGTACAGTTCAATATGCATAAATACATATAAAGACACACATACTTACATATGTATGCATGTACCTTTTTGTACAAATATTTTTAAATTATATTACTCAACAATTGTCATATCAAAATATGACGGGGATTGCACTAACAAAATGTATGTATGTGTTTGGTATGTATGAATGTATTAATTCATACATATATGTATTCCAAAGTTATTATTAATCAAATCAGGTGACCAATAATGTGCATGTTGTAAAGGTACGGTCACATCTGGCAAACATTTGCCCAAAAAAGCGTAACCACTAAATACTAATGAAAAAACTTTCTCCTGTAAAGTTACAATTATTTGAGTTAGGGCCTTTCTAATTGTGACCATCGATATGCTTATATGAATTTTCGAAACTAATTTCCAAATTTTTAAATTTAGTTTGAATTTGCTAATATAAGTTAGGAATTAAGATCAAATTTTTGATATTTAGATAAAATTTCCTAAATATGTACATATACATACATACATATATGTAAGTACATATGTATATCAATATTTGGTATACAAAAAAATGTTGAAAAATGTATTTTAACAAAATTTTAGTTTTCGTCCAAAAGCTCGAAAAACGTCACAGAGCTTTGACATTCGATATGAGCTAAGTTATATAATAGGAATATCGAAAACAACACAGGAGATTTAAGGAAAATATTTTTTTTTTGTAATTTTTAAGTAAACTCAAAATAGAAATAAAAATTGCAATTTATTTTTATTTTAATTTATTAAGTTTTCTGTTGTCTTAATCGATGTTCCCTCTAAGGGGCCATTCACATATTACGAACGCTGTTTTTAGAAATTTCAGAGCCACCTTTGTAACGCCTTTTTCAGTGAAAAATTTCCAATCCGTAACAAATCTGTAATCCCCTTCCCCCTTTGCAGCGAGCGATACGTAAAACGTGCACAGCCCCTCCTAAGTATGAACTTTTTTTTTGAAGTGAATACTTCTATTGGCGCGGTACGGAGGTTTTGGGTGGGCTAAAATCTCTGATTTCGCGACACCGTCATAGTTTTTGACATCACGCTCTCTTCATTTTGAGCGAAAAAATTTAGGTTGTTAACTTCTCGGGCGCAGTTGCATTTGCAGGTATGCAACAACAAGTACAACAATCCAAAAACAACATGTATTTTGTTGGTATAAAGCACTCGCTTCATATCAAAACACACAAACAAATTAAAAGCATTTTAATACGTATGAGTATCAAACTGTAACCATTTTGTATGTACTCTCTTCAAACTATATCAGTTTGTATGAAAATTTGCTATAAAGCGAGCTGTGCTAGTAAGCTCACCTGTTGCATACGCCTTAATAAGTGGTTAAATTTGTTGCATGTATTTATATAATTGTTTATATCTACGCATAATTTTTTTTGGCAATAGCACGTGTATTGTTGTAATCACAAAACGTTTTCACTTCTGTCGGCACTCCCGGAGTGCTACCCGTAGTTTTTTTTTTTTTTTTTTTTGTTGTTTATTTAGACCTGACGCACAAGAAGTGAAGTTACGAATTTTCAATTACCAAATTTCCAATATAAAATTTTCGAAATCTATTTAAAATGTTTGAAATTAGATTAGATTTGAAGAGATTCATTGCGGAAACGGAAGTAGGCAGCGCCTATATTTTACAGTATGGTTTCCACCGCAATTTGCTACATTTTAAAATTTTTTTATCATCTCTTGGCTTAGTTGCATTTTTTTCACATACATACATACATTTGTAAGAACAAAATAATACATACATACATATGTATACAATTTTGTAGATTTCTCAAAAATATTATCGAGTATTTTCTTTTACATACGGAGCTTTCAGTGTCAAAAATGTTTTTCGAAAATTTAGGTTTTTTAATGTGGTATTCATAAATTGGTATAGTCTTACAGATGTAAATATCATCTTTAAATGATCAATATGTATGTATGTACTCGTACGTATGTACGTAAATAAAATATATTAAAAATATGCCTACATGCAATAAAAATATTTATAGAGTAGTGCTTTCCTGCTCTTCATTTGAACTAAATGCAATCAATTTGTTGAAAATTCAGCTTTTACTGTAAAATTGTTTAAGGGGCTGTGCACATATTACGTAACGCTCCAGGAGGGAGGGAGGGGGGGTTTAAGGATTTGTTACGGATTGGAAATTTTGCACTGAAAAATTTGTAAAAAGCGTTACGAAGGGGGGGGGGTATAAAATCTCTGAAAACAGCGTTACGTAATATGTGCACAGCCCCTAAACCGATAAAAGAATCGACAGTCAAATTTAAATATGTATGTACATATTTTAGTATGAGCATGTATGTATGTATGTATGTATCATATGTATATGTTAATTAAAATTTTGACATTTCCTATGTATTCTTTAGCGGAAACCATATTACCGTTTTAAAGTATGCAAAACGCTAATGTGAAAATAAATTATGAAAAATAAAAACGGTTTTATTTTGCACCTGTTGAAAGATAAGAAATTTCCATGTTTCGTTTAGAGGAAATCACGAAATTCACACCCATACATATTTCATAAACTAGAAGAAATTATGTACTTTAATACTAAATTAAATCTTATGTTCTAGGAGTAAAAACCAATAAGTTATTTTTAATAGAAAAATCAAATGTACAGACCGGAAACTACAGTCAATATACACGTACCTTTCTCCTAGTAAGTAAGAAGTACGATTAGTTTGTAGATGTCGTTAACATTTTTATAATTTTAAAAATGTATGTATTGTGTCAGGTATCTGCATAAGTAGCCAAATACAAATATTAATGTATGTAGATATGTTGTTTTAAGTCACGCTCCTACCAAAACTTAATCCAAATCAACGTCAACGGCGAGAAACGGACAGAGAGATAGAGAGTATCAAGTGGTTAATAATAATAATACATTAAATAAATTTAAGCAAATCTTAATTAAAAATGCAGATCAGGTACTATTTTGTATAGGTACAAATAAACGACAGCACGCATTTACACAATCGTATTGCCGAACAGAGAATGCACAGTGGAGACGATAATAAATGTGCATGTAAATTGAAAATGACAGATCAAACTTGTTTAAAACTCATAATATAAAAAAAAAAAAAATACTTTTAGTAGTTCTTCTAATTACTTCGATCTTACTTCTTTATATTATTAAGTCTGCTTTTTCCGAGTAAAAGATCCACTTTTTATATAAAAATAACGATAACAAATAACTCCTTTTACTTTTATATTATTTTTTCGATATATCGTTACCAAACAATGGGAAGCTATATTATTATCTAATATATAAAATTCTCGGGTCACTCCTCAGACGCGGCTCAACCGATTTTAATGAAATTTTTTATGCATATTTGGTAGGTATGAGTATAGGTCCTAAGGTATATTTTAAATCCCTAGGGTCACGAGGAGGGGAGGGAGGGGGTAATTTCTGTCTTTCCGAAACGGATTGACCGATTCTTATGAAATTTTTTATGCATATTCAATAAGTCTGAGAATAGGCTACTATCTATTTTTCAAACCGCACGAGGATGGAAGGGAGGGGTCAATTTCTGTATTTCCGAAACTTTTAACCCATTAGAAGGCGCTATGTCCGCCTCATAATTATTTTTGTTGTTGAATGACAGATGGTGCTACGTTCGCCTCATGCAGGAGAAGCGTCGTCGTTCATATTTCAAACAGAACAAAACGACAGATGGCGCTATGTCCGCCTCATAATTATTTTTGTTGTTGAATGACAGATGGTGCTACGTCCGCCTCATGCAGGAGAAGCGTCGTCGTTCGTATTTCAAACAGAACAAAATTATTGTTTGATATTTTTTTCATCGGCGGTGATCGTCACACACTTACAATACATTCGCTATTTTTTATATAACACCCAAAATAAGCAGTAGAAATATTTTGTATGGCAAAACAACGTTTGCCGGGACATCTAGTTTTTATATAAAAAATTGGATGTTTTACTCGGAAAAAGCAGACTTATTAATTTTACTTCCAGAATACTGTTTTCAGAGGTGTGCAGTTCGCACCAGGCGACAAATACATTTCGCTTCTAGTTATTTAAAACAAAATATTTATTATTAATGCAGTATTGCACAAAGATATTTTATATAAATTGTTGCACGCTCTAAACATATGTTTCTCAAGTTTTTGTATACAAATACAAAGTTAAGAACACTGACCATTGCAAAATTTTATAAATTCTCTAATGAGATTTAAAACAACAAATGATGTGACAGGAAATGTTATTGTTTGAACCAGTTAAAATTATTAATTGAAATCTTAAAATACTTTGAAACAAATTATTTTACAGATTGGAACAAAAACGTTTTTTTTTTGTAGGATCAGCACTTAGTTAATGAGTCCTATATATGCAATTCATTGTACCAAAACTTATTCAAAGGGATAAAATATAGAAGATAGATGGTGAAGGTGTGACGAAGAAGCACACTGTGCTGTACCTTAGCTTGGAAAAGTATCCATCGCCACCGGCAACAGTTTTTAGTGACCAGCGCTATGCCTTCATCAATTGAATAGTCCAACAACAATTAATACAATTCGAGAATAAAGCACTTTAGATAAATTAATAATGTTGATGACTTGCCCTGACCAGGTATCGAACCCAAATCCTAAGTCTTAGAAAAAATTATAGTCCCAGATAAAATATTTGTCCAGACAAAATTTGCAGTTATGCAATTTGACAGCGCTCTTTTTGAAATAGAAATGATTTTCTTTTTTGTCCTTGAATTTATTTCATTAAATTTTTTATTTGCTGTAGCAATATCAACGATAACCTGAAGTATTGCCGATATATTGGTATCGGATGCTTGCTTACTTTTCAAAAAAATTATATCAGTAGTTAATAAGTTGCTTATTTTTCGCCATTAATTTTTAAATCTTTCCCACTGTGGTTTGTTTTAGAATTTGAAGCAAACATCTTCGTGCTTTCGGTTGTGCATGTACGAGTATTTTCAATAATTGAACGCATTTCAAGTCATAGTTACAAGCAAGTAGTACGCTTAAAAAAGAACCCCATTAATAAATCGTACTGCCTTTGGGGAGCTGTGAGTGTATGCGTGTTTGCACCTTCTTAGCCATTTACTTTAATATTTTTAAATACCAAGTATTTTCAATTGTTATTTCGAATCTTTCTTTCGTTTTTATGTACGAGTACATATGTATTTTAATTCTTTATGCAAGCCCATATGTACATATGTATATACTTATATAATTATTATATACTTTCGTACTTAGTAAACGTGTAGTTGAATAATACCTGTGCTAGTTGTAGTGTCTCCAATATTGAAAATCAAAAAATGGTTTGAGGTGTGGTGCTAAGCTTGTCTGAGATTTTCAAAGTTAGTTGCCAATAAGACTTTGTCACCAACGGATGGAATAACATTTTTCTAATATATCATATTAATGTTCAAATATACCTTGGAAAGAAACTAACTGTAGTCAGTTATTAAAAACAAGTGATAAATTTCTAAAAAATAGGAAAAATATATATACACATCTGTACATACTTCCAAAAAAAAAAAAATTAAAACAATTTATTAAAACATCTATTGGTCAATTGGCAAGATGTCGGCATAGCTGATATTTACAATTTTCAATTCCGCTATGCTGCATCTGGTCAATTATTTCAATGGATAAAACATCAGATAGTTTGTTTGTATTTGTCATTATTAATGGTCACATCAGGAGGCATTATAAAATATGTATGTATATGCATACATACGTATATCGCATGGCATTTGTAAAAAGCGCCATTTTTTTAATATGCCTGTGTAAAAAATAACAGAGATTCAAAAAAGGTTTTCAAATTAATAGAAAAAAAAATTTATATTCAAAATCTAACACCAACTAATCGACATATTTATTTCATGGATATCCTACCAATAATAAGAATTACCATATTTAAGGACGAACACCATCATATAAGAATGAAAATGGACAGTACCATCTTAATTTTAAATACAGTGGAGCTAATATTACAACGATTTTTTTGAGAATATTCTACAACAAAATCTACAAAATCACCATACATATTTTCGAAAGCCGAAAAAAATAAAAATTGAAATAATAGAAAGTTATTTTTTGCTTTTGATAGAAAAAATGAAAATAAAACACAAATTTACACTGATCTACAGAAAAAAGCACAAGTTGATAAAATAAGGCCTTCTAAGTTCCCACCATTCGAGAAAATTTCGAATATTGTGTTTTAGTTCTATATTCTGTTTTGAAAATAGAAACAAATAGAAATTGTTTCGGAAGTTTTGCGAATGCCTCGCTATTATGTAATAGCAAATAGCATTTGAAAAAAGGTGTGGCTAGTCACTTTAAGCCAGGGATGGAAATCATGGAAAAACTTTACTATTTATTTTTTCACATGTTTGAAGCCGTTGGTATCGGTTTACCGCTAGAATTTATTAATTAAAATTTGCTGGCAAATATTTATTTTGCCCAGTGAATGGTTTAGAAACGGAAAAACTTAGGTAAGAGATAATTGTTTAATCTTTGTAAAATTTTAATAACGATTGGTTTTGGTCATATCAAAAACGCACGAAAAATAAAAAGAAAATATTGAAATTACACCGCACACCCAACCCAGTTCAAAAGAGACTCAACACAAAATTTTAATTTTTTTAGAAATCAAAAAAAAAAAAAAAAAAATTTTTTTTTACTTAAATAAAAATAGTGAAAAAGAAAAACTTTGGACAATTTAGTAGAAAATCCATGCAGATCATGAAAAAGAAGAAAACATTTTTTGAGTTGTCACTTTTGAACTTGGTGTGCGATATATATGAAAAGTAATATTATCAGGCCCAAGTTCAGTTTTACTAACCAGCACTGTTTCATTGTAGAATAAAAATTGAATTAAAAATTAATTCTCATATTCTATTTGTGTTGGAAACTGGTTAAATAGTTCATATTCTTCTCAATTAGTATCCACTTTACGAAAATTGTAAAGATGGACAATTGAACGCTGATGAGAGGTGTAGCGGCCTTGAAATCAGTACTGATACGTTCTGCTAAAAACTGATTGGATATAAATAATAATATTTTTTCAACATAAAAAAACTCTTAGTAATTTTGGATTTTCATTAATTCAATAAAACTGAACTTGAGCCTGATAATATTACTTTTCATGTGTAAATAATAAATTTCTTTTACACAAACTAAATAAATTTAACTGTCAAAATTTGAAGAAATTGGAAGCAAAATAAAACGAAAATTTGTTGAAACAGATTTCTGTGTGTGAACATTGAGGCAACTTTTAAAGGGAATTGAAAAGAATTTGAGCAGCAAAAATTAAAGTGTGTGAACCGGGACTAACATTGCAAAAATGAAATTGAGTCATGGACTCAAGTGATGACAAAATGTTTAGTTTTAGGAAAATATTTAAATTTCTCAGAGAATGTTTCTTGATTTGAACACTTCAATAATGTCGAATTTATTCGAATTGTGGAAAGCTTTTAACATGAATTTACTTTTTGTAATGACTAAAGAAGTCGTGAAAATTACAAACTCTCTCAACTACTTGTAGTATTTTTTTGTTGTTTGTCGCCTAGTCCTTCAGCTGAACCATACAAAAATAATACATATGTATTTCGATATCGGGAAGTAATAATTTTTACATTAATTTTAAATGCATCATGTCAGTGTCACCATTGGTTTTATCTCTGTCATAGTTTCATTCTGAGCTTTAGCCATAGTTTTCCATCTATATATCGCACACCAAGTTCAAAAGTGACAACTCAAAAAATGTTTTCTTCTTTTTCATGATCTGCATGGATTTTCTACTAAATTGTCCAAAGTTTTTCTTTTTCACTATTTTTATTTAAGTAAAAAAAAATTTTTTTTTTTTTTTTTTTTGATTTCTAAAAAAATTAAAATTTTGTGTTGAGTCTCTTTTGAACTGGGTTGGGTGTGCGGTGTAATTTCAATATTTTCTTTTTATTTTTCGTGCGTTTTTGATATGACCAAAACCAATCGTTATTAAAATTTTACAAAGATTAAACAATTATCTCTTACCTAAGTTTTTCCGTTTCTAAACCATTCACTGGGCAAAATAAATAAAACAAGTTTCCCAGTACCAGCAACCCCGACCAAATACCACTCCTCTTTCCCCTCTCTTCAACAAACTCAAAAGTTGAGCAGCAAAAGTTGAAGTGTGTGAACCGGGACTTATATTTTGCTGGCTCACTACAATCGCAAAAGCTATTTTAAAGAACAACAATATTATTATCAACAGCTACTTTTTTAATTTTTTATTATTTTTCCCAAATTTATGAATTATTCTAATATGTAATTTATTCTTCAGCAAAATACTAACAGCATTATTAATAATAAATATTTTCGATTTATTAAAGGCTTATAAATTATATGTTTCCATAGCCTTTAATAAACTAATACATACTAATGTTTTATATAAAATATGGAGTAATTATCACATCACCAATGGAAAACAAGAAAAATTGACATGAAGATCCAAATACATATCGCTCCTTTATTGCAGCGTAGTCATATCTCAAAAAACAAAATTGTTCAATTACTGACAAAAAAGAGTTTCTCAATACCTTCTTTATTTTTGAAAAAAAATTTCATAAACACATCTCTATCTAAACCCAAGTTATAACCACTTACATGCTCAAGCCGTCCATATAAATGCTTACGTTTTGAAAACTTTAAATGCATTTTGACACGTTTCAGTTTTTTTGAGATATGACTACGTTGCAATAAAGCAGCGATATGTATGTATGTATGTATGTATGTATGTACATTTACACATACATACATAATTACATTTACACATACATACATAATTAATGTTATTATTTTGGCTTCAGAACTCAATTTTTTTTTTATTTTTTTTAATTAGGACCAGCACTCAGGGGATGACCCCTACATATGCAGTGCACTGTGCCGGAACTCAGGGAGATTGATAGGGTAGAGAAGATAGATGTTGAAAATGTAGAAGGCTTAACTCTTTTACAACTCTGCTTTGCGCGTTATGTTAATTTTTATAGCAGTGTTGAGGCGCCTCCGGTGTTAGGTAGACGCATTAACTTTGTTAAGCTGTATTGGCAGCCATTTTTATTATTGTTTTACTTCGCCGATGTTTCTGCTAACCGACGAAGGAGGGCGATGTTGTGTACATTAGCTTGGAACATCATCAATCGCTGTCGGAACAGTTTTTTAGTGACCACTGCTATGCCTTCATCACTTAAATAGTCCGACAACAATTAATACAATGTCTCACTAATGTACTTACAGAAATTAATGATGTTGATTGACTTGCTCTGGCCAGGGTTTGAACCCAGGCCCCACGTCATTGTTTGCTTAGTAGTCAACGCGCTAACCACTTCAGCCAACACTACCCTCTATGAATTCAATCGACCTTTATTTTAATTATTATTAATATTTTTTTTAATAAATGAATAACGGAGTGTGCAATTCGATTTTAACTAATTACAATTTTACTTCAATTCATATGAATGCATTTTAATTTCTTTTAATTCATTATTTTACAGTTCTGATATGGAGAAGTCCGTCTAGCGTCTGATGTGAATAATTTAATGTCAGCAACAAATCCAATAATGTTTTACTAGGAGTACAATCAGGAATTGTAACATCTAAGTGCATACTTCAACAAAAGTACAACAATGGTCTAACCGAATCTCAGTTGATAGCCTATACTCGAAGAGGCGAAAAATAAAGATCGAAAAACAGTTCTGGGAGTACTGTAGACTGGGACTGCAAAATCTGGCTGCAAATCATTATTTGATATTAAATGAGTTTTTTGTATTTTAATGCTGGATACTTAATTAAAATAAAATTTTACCATAATTATTTTTAAATCCAACCGCTATGGTGGGTGGTTAATAAACTAACCGCCCCATTTCATAAAAAAATATGTATCACTACTTTTATTTATCACAATAATTGAACCTAATTTTTTTTTTATTATGCAAATAAAACTATGCCTAAAAGATTTAAATCCTACTTATATATATATGAATTAAATGTGAAAGTTTGCATGTTTAGATGTTTGTTACAGCATAACGCAAAACGTCTGAATGGATTTCGATGAAATTTGGGAGATGACCCAGATTAAATTATAGGATACTTTTTATGGGCTTTCTATGTACAGTAGATGTAGCCAATAGGAGCAAGGGGCACGTTTTCAAATCTATTTGGCCAGGACCTTCCTGTGTTCCAAATTTCATCTTTCTATCTGCAGTGGAAGTGCACCAAAATATGCACTTTTTACACCTTTATATATCTGAAAGCTTTTATGTAATAATTTGAAGAATTTACATACAAATTAGCTTGTGTGAAGAGGACTTATGTTTCAAATTTCTTCGGAACTTGATCAGTAGAGTATAGCTTAATTATATATATCTATATATATAAAATTAAGTGCAAAACTTCCTGTGCGCATACTCCTTCTAGACGGCTTGCCCGATTTCAATGAAATTTTCAGGGGTGATTATGGTCTGTGTGGAGGGTGCACATAAGAAATTTAGTGGGCGTGGCCCCTCCCACATAAATTAAATAACATCATACATCTTGACTATTGTGATAGCAAGAGTTTTGAAACATTGCAATAGTACATATGTTACTCATGTGATAATCAGGACAAAAATGGGCGGGATCGGACAAGTGGGCGTGGCAGCTATCATATAAAATAAATATTTAATATCAAATATCTAGAGTTATATAATAGTTAGAGCCTTCAAACTTTGTAGGAGTGCATAAATTAATAATATTAGCAGCTGAAGTGAAAATGGGCATGATTGGACAAGTGGGCGTGGTAGATCTCATACAAAGTTTTAACATATAATATCTGGAGTACTATGACAGCAAGAGTTCTGAAACTTTGCACATGTACATATTAAACTAAGCTGAAGAGTTGTGAAAAAAATGGGCGGGATCAGGCTAATGGGCGTGGCAGCTCCCATATAAAGTAAATATTTAATATCATATATCTACAGTACTATAATAGCCATAGTCTTAGAAATTTGTGCACGTTGATTATATTATGAATAGTCATGGGAAAATTGGGCGGGATCATACCAGTGGGCGTGGCAGCTCCCATACAAAGTGAATATTTAGCTCATAAACAAAATTAATATTAAATATCTGGGGCTCTATATTAGCTATATAGCCTTCGAATTTTGTACGAGTCCATCAATCTATATATATAAAAATGAATCCCTTTTTTCCTTGGTCACGGCATCACGCGTGAATGGCTGGACCGATTTGGACGATTTTTTCTTTCTAATGATCGCCATGGTCCAACTTTTTTCGATTTACCTAAAATCAGAAAACGGCTCCATCGATTTGACTAATTCTTCTTTCAAATGTTCGTATTAATCCATTTTAAGTTTTCATCGAACGAAAAATTTGCTACGCCTACTTTTACGCACGCCCCTTTTTAGGAAAATTAAAATCGTAATTTAGTCTTAACTACTGGACCGATCGTCATTAAATTTTCACAATAGGATATTCTTACGAAAAAATAAATTCTTCACTATATAAAGTTTTAATTGGACAAAGGGGCGTGGCACCACTCATATAATCCAAAAATTTAAATCGCCATATTTTGGGCATTTTTTGTCCTACGTCGATGGTATTTGGTACATATGGTATTGGCATAATTAGAAATACGTACCAGTAGAAAACTGGGTGGGAAGACGCCCCTTTTTAGGAAAATTAAAAATCGTAATATAGTTTTAACTACTGGACCGATCGTCATTTAATTTTCACAATAGGATATTCTTACGAAATAATAAATACATGACTATATAAATACTTTCAGTTTTATTTTATAACGATGGGGGTAGCGAAGCACACGGGTTTTTTCGGATTTTTATTATTGTTTTATCGCAAGATTGGCAGTCCTGCCTTTTACTAATAAATAAACAGAGACAGCAGGCGAATGTTTACAATTATTAAAAAACCTTGACATCGCAACAGTGTGTGTTTTTTCCACATTTAATTCAATCGATTTGCTACATTTATTCGAAAAGAATACTTTATCGGACTTACATAGTCTATAAGTATGGATCCTTGGCCTTAATTTCCCATTGGTCCAAATGAGTGACAAACAAATTTTATAGAAAATTTCTCAAATACAATTGAGAAATCGGACTTACATAGTCTATAAGTATCGATCCTTGGCTTTAATTTCCCATTGGTCCAAATAAGTGACAAACATAAATGTGCCCACAAATAGCCAAATTCCCGTAGAGCTGAACAAAATTTACACAATTTTAATCTTTAAAATTTTATAGAAAAATTCTCAAATACAATTGAGAAATCGGAATTAGATAGTCTATAAGTATGGAACTTTGGCTTTAATTTCCCATTGGTCCAAATGAGTGACAAGCAAATTTTATAGAAAAATTCTCAAATACAATTGAGAAATCGGACTTACATAGTCTATAAGTATGGATCCTTGGCTTTAATTTCCCATTGGTACAAATGAGTGACAAACATAAATGTGCCCACAAATAGCCAAATTCCCGTAGAGCTGAACAAAATTTACACAATTTTAATCTTTAAAATTTTATAGAAAAATTCTCAAATACAATTGAGAAACCGGACTTACATAGTCTATAAGTATGGATCCTTGGCTTTAATTTCCCATTGGTCCAAATGAGTGACAAGCAAATTTTATAGAAAAATTCTCAAATACAATTGAGAAATCGGACTTTCATAGTCTATAAGTATGGATCCTTGGCTTTAATTTCCCATTGGTACAAATGAGTGACAAACATAAATGTGCCCACAAATAGCCAAATTCCCGTAGAGCTGAACAAAATTTACACAATTTTAATCTTTAAAATTTTATAGAAAAATTCTCAAATACAATTGAGAAACCTGACTTACATAGTCTATAAGTATGGATCCTTGGCTTTAATTTCCCATTGGTCCAAATGAGTGACAAACAAATTTTATAGAAAAATTCTCAAATACAATTGAGAAATTGGACTTACATAGTCTATAAGTATGGATCCTTGGCTTTAATTTCCCATTGGTCCAAATGAGTGACAAGCAAATTTTATAGAAAAATTCTCAAATACAATTGAGAAATCGGACTTACATAGTCTATAAGTATGGATCCTTGGCTTTAATTTCCCATTGGTCCAAATGAGTGACAAACAAGTGTTATAGAAAAATTCTCAAATACAATTGAGAAATCGGACTTACATAGTCTATAAGTATGGATCCTTGGCTTTAATTTCCCATTGGTCCAAATGAGTGACAAACTTAAATGTGCCCACAAATAGCCAAATTCCCGTAGAGCTGAACAAAATTTACACAATTTTAATCTTTAAAATTTTATAGAAAAATTCTCAAATACAATTGAGAAATCGGACTTACATAGTCTATAAGTATGGATCCTTGGCTTTAATTTCCAATTGGTCCAAATGAGTGACAAACAAATTTTATAGAAAAATTCTCAAATACAATTGAGAAATCGGACTTACATAGTCTATAAGTATGGATCCTTGGCTTTAATTTCCAATTGGTCCAAATGAGTGACAAACAAATTTTATAGAAAAATTCTCAAATACAATTGAGATATCGGACTTATATAGTCTATAAGTATGGATCCTTGGCTTTAATTTCCGATTGGTCCAAATAAGTGACAAACATAAATGTGCCCACAAATAGCCAAATTCCCGTAGAGCTGAACAAAATTTACACAATTTTAATCTTTAAAATTTTATAGAAAAATTCTCAAATACAATTGAGAAATCGGACTTACATAGTCTATAAGTATGGATCCTTGGCTTTAATTTCCCATTGGTCCCCATGAGTGACAAAAAAATTTTATAGAAAAATTCTCAAATACAATTGAGAAATCGGACTTACTTAGTCTATAAGTATGGATCCTTGGCTTTAATTTCCCATTGGTCCAAATGAGTGACAAACAAATTTTATAGAAAAATTCTCAAATACAATTGAGAAATCGGACTTACATAGTCTATAAGTATGGATCCTTGGCTTTAATTTCCAATTGATCCAAATGAGTGACAAACAAATTTTATAGAAAAATTCTCAAATACAATTGAGAAATCGGACTTACATAGTCTATAAGTATGGATCCTTGGCTTTAATTTCCCATTGGTC
The DNA here is from genome assembly GCA_947311025.1 of Lypha dubia. Classification (NCBI taxonomy): domain Eukaryota; kingdom Metazoa; phylum Arthropoda; class Insecta; order Diptera; family Tachinidae; genus Lypha; species Lypha dubia. The sequence continues at coordinate 21,366,470 of OX371260.1, read as the reverse complement.
CAAATGAGTGACAAACAAATTTTATAGAAAAATTCTCAAATACAATTGAGAAATCGGACTTACGTAGTCTATAAGTATGGATCCTTGGCTTTAATTTCCCATTGGTCCAAATGAGTGACAAACATAAATGTGCCCACAAATAGCCAAATTTACGTAGAGCTGAACAAAATTTACACAATTTTAATCTTTAAAATTTTATAGAAAAATTCTCAAATACAATTGAGAAATCGGACTTACATAGTCTATAAGTATGGATCCTTGGCTTTAATTTCCCATTGGTCCAAATGAGTGACAAACAAATTTTATAGAAAAATTCTCAAATACAATTGAGAAATCGGACTTACGTAGTCTATAAGTATGGATCCTTGGCTTTAATTTCCCATTGGTCCAAATGAGTGACAAACATAAATGTGCCCACAAATAGCCAAATTCACGTAGAGCTGAACAAAATTTACACAATTTTAATCTTTAAAATTTTATAGAAAAATTCTCAAATACAATTGAGAAATCGGACTTACATAGTCTATAAGTATGGATCCTTGGCTTTAATTTTCCATTGGTCCAAATGAGTGACAAACAAATTTTATAAAAAAATTCTCAAATACAATTGAGAAATCGGACTTACATAGTCTATAAGTATGGATCCTTGGCTTTAATTTCCAATTGGTCCAAATGAGTGACAAACAAATTTTATAGAAAAATTCTCAAATACAATTGAGAAATCGGACTTTCGTAGTCTATAAGTATGGATCCTTGGCTTTAATTTCCCATTGGTCCAAATGAGTGACAAACATAAATGTGCCCACAAATAGCCAAATTCACGTAGAGCTGAACAAAATTTACACAATTTTAATCTCTAAAATTTTATAGAAAAATTCTCAAATACAATTGAGAAATCGGACTTACATAGTCTATAAGTATGGATCCTTGGCTTTAATTTCCAATTGGTCCAAATGAGTGACAAACATAAATGTGCCCACAAATAGCCAAACTCACGTAGAGCTGAACAAAATTTACACAATTTTAATCTTTAAAATTTTATAGAAAAATTCTCAAATACAATTGAGAAATTGGACTTACATAGTCTATAAGTATGGATCCTTGGCTTTAATTTCCAATTGGTCCATATGAGTGACAAACAAATTTTATAGAAAAATTCTCAAATACAATTGAGAAATCGGACTTACATAGTCTATAAGTATGGATCCTTGGCTTTAATTTCCCATTGGTCCAAATTAGTGACAAACAAATTTTATAGAAAAATTCTCAAATACAATTGAGAAATCGGACTTACATAGTCTATAAGTATGGATCCTTGGCTTTAATTTCCCATTGGTCCAAATGAGTGACAAACAAATTTTATAAAAAAATTCTCAAATACAATTGAGAAATCGGACTTACATAGTCTATAAGTATGGATCCTTGGCTTTAATTTCCAATTGGTCCAAATGAGTGACAAACAAATTTTATAGAAAAATTCTCAAATACAATTGAGAAATCGGACTTTCGTAGTCTATAAGTATGGATCCTTGGCTTTAATTTCCCATTGGTCCAAATGAGTGACAAACATAAATGTGCCCACAAATAGCCAAATTCACGTAGAGCTGAACAAAATTTACACAATTTTAATCTCTAAAATTTTATAGAAAAATTCTCAAATACAATTGAGAAATCGGACTTTCGTAGTCTATAAGTATGGATCCTTGGCTTTAATTTCCCATTGGTCCAAATGAGTGACAAACATAAATGTGCCCACAAATAGCCAAACTCACGTAGAGCTGAACAAAATTTACACAATTTTAATCTTTAAAATTTTATAGAAAAATTCTCAAATACAATTGAGAAATTGGACTTACATAGTCTATAAGTATGGATCCTTGGCTTTAATTTCCAATTGGTCCATATGAGTGACAAACAAATTTTATAGAAAAATTCTCAAATACAATTGAGAAATCGGACTTACATAGTCTATAAGTATGGATCCTTGGCTTTAATTTCCCATTGGTCCAAATGAGTGACAAACAAATTTTATAGAAAAATTCTCAAATACAATTGAGAAATCGGACTTACGTAGTCTATAAGTATGGATCCTTGGCTTTAATTTCCCATTGGTCCAAATGAGTGACAAACATAAATGTGCCCACAAATAGCCAAACTCACGTAGAGCTGAACAAAATTTACACAATTTTAATCTTTAAAATTTTATAGAAAAATTCTCAAATACAATTGAGAAATCGGACTTACATAGTCTATAAGTATGGATCCTTGGCTTTAATTTCCAATTGGTCCATATGAGTGACAAACAAATTTTATAGAAAAATTCTCAAATACAATTGAGAAATCGGACTTACATAGTCTATAAGTATGGATCCTTGGCTTTAATTTCCCATTGGTCCAAATTAGTGACAAACAAATTTTATAGAAAAATTCTCAAATACAATTGAGAAATCGGACTTACATAGTCTATAAGTATGGATCCTTGGCTTTAATTTCCCATTGGTCCAAATGAGTGACAAACAAATTTTATAGAAAAATTCTCAAATACAATTGAGAAATCGGACTTACGTAGTCTATAAGTATGGATCCTTGGCTTTAATTTCCCATTGGTCCAAATGAGTGACAAACATAAATGTGCCCACAAATAGCCAAACTCACGTAGAGCTGAACAAAATTTACACAATTTTAATCTTTAAAATTTTATAGAAAAATTCTCAAATACAATTGAGAAATCGGACTTACATAGTCTATAAGTATGGATCCTTGGCTTTAATTTCCAATTGGTCCATATGAGTGACAAACAAATTTTATAGAAAAATTCTCAAATACAATTGAGAAATCGGACTTACATAGTCTATAAGTATGGATCCTTGGCTTTAATTTCCCATTGGTCCAAATTAGTGACAAACAAATTTTATAGAAAAATTCTCAAATACAATTGAGAAATCGGACTTACATAGTCTATAAGTATGGATCCTTGGCTTTAATTTCCCATTGGTCCAAATGAGTGACAAACAAATTTTATAGAAAAATTCTCAAATACAATTGAGAAATCGGACTTTCGTAGTCTATAAGTATGGATCCTTGGCTTTAATTTCCCATTGGTCCAAATGAGTGACAAACATAAATGTGCCCACAAATAGCCAAACTCACGTAGAGCTGAACAAAATTTACACAATTTTAATCTTTAAAATTTTATAGAAAAATTCTCAAATACAATTGAGAAATTGGACTTACATAGTCTATAAGTATGGATCCTTGGCTTTAATTTCCAATTGGTCCATATGAGTGACAAACAAATTTTATAGAAAAATTCTCAAATACAATTGAGAAATCGGACTTACATAGTCTATAAGTATGGATCCTTGGCTTTAATTTCCCATTGGTCCAAATTAGTGACAAACAAATTTTATAGAAAAATTCTCAAATACAATTGAGAAATCGGACTTACGTAGTCTATAAGTATGGATCCTTGGCTTTAATTTCCCATTGGTCCAAATGAGTGACAAACATAAATGTGCCCACAAATAGCCAAACTCACGTAGAGCTGAACAAAATTTACACAATTTTAATCTTTAAAATTTTATAGAAAAATTCTCAAATACAATTGAGAAATCGGACTTACATAGTCTATAAGTATGGATCCTTGGCTTTAATTTCCAATTGGTCCATATGAGTGACAAACAAATTTTATAGAAAAATTCTCAAATACAATTGAGAAATCGGACTTACATAGTCTATAAGTATGGATCCTTGGCTTTAATTTCCCATTGGTCCAAATTAGTGACAAACAAATTTTATAGAAAAATTCTCAAATACAATTGAGAAATCGGACTTACATAGTCTATAAGTATGGATCCTTGGCTTTAATTTCCCATTGGTCCAAATGAGTGACAAACAAATTTTATAGAAAAATTCTCAAATACAATTGAGAAATCGGACTTTCGTAGTCTATAAGTATGGATCCTTGGCTTTAATTTCCCATTGGTCCAAATGAGTGACAAACATAAATGTGCCCACAAATAGCCAAACTCACGTAGAGCTGAACAAAATTTACACAATTTTAATCTTTAAAATTTTATAGAAAAATTCTCAAATACAATTGAGAAATTGGACTTACATAGTCTATAAGTATGGATCCTTGGCTTTAATTTCCAATTGGTCCATATGAGTGACAAACAAATTTTATAGAAAAATTCTCAAATACAATTGAGAAATCGGACTTACATAGTCTATAAGTATGGATCCTTGGCTTTAATTTCCCATTGGTCCAAATTAGTGACAAACAAATATTATAGAAAATATCTCAAATACAATTGAGAAATCGGACTTACATAGTCTATAAGTATGGATCCTTGGCTTTAATTTCCAATTGGTCCAAATGAGTGACAAACAAATTTTATAGAAAAATTCTCAAATACAATTGAGAAATCGGACTTACATAGTCTATAAGTATGGATCCTTGGCTTTAATTTCCCATTGGTCCAAATGAGTGACAAACAAATTTTATAGAAAAATTCTCATATACAATTGAGAAATCGGACTTACATAGTCTATAAGTATGGATCCTTGGCTTTAATTTCCCATTGGTCCAAGTGAGTGACAAACAAATTTTATAGAAAAATTCTCAAATACAATTGAGAAATCGGACTTACATAGTCTATAAGTATGGATCCTTGGCTTTAATTTCCCATTGGTCCAAATTAGTGACAAACAAATTTTATAGAAAAATTCTCAAATACAATTGAGAAATCGGACTTACATAGTCTATAAGTATGGATCCTTGGCTTTAATTTCCAATTGGTCCAAATGAGTGACAAACAAATTTTATAGAAAAATTCTCAAATACAATTGAGAAATCGGACTTACATAGTCTATAAGTATGGATCCTTGGCTTTAATTTCCCATTGGTCCAAATGAGTGACAAACAAATTTTATAGAAAAATTCTCAAATACAATTGAGAAATCGGACTTACGTAGTCTATAAGTATGGATCCTTGGCTTTAATTTCCCATTGGTCCAAATGAGTGACAAACATAAATGTGCCCACAAATAGCCAAATTTACGTAGAGCTGAACAAAATTTACACAATTTTAATCTTTAAAATTTTATAGAAACATTCTCAAATACAATTGAGAAATCGGACTTACATAGTCTATAAGTATGGATCCTTGGCTTTAATTTCCCATTGGTCCAAATGAGTGACAAACAAATTTTATAGAAAAATTCTCAAATACAATTGAGAAATCGGACTTACGTAGTCTATAAGTATGGATCCTTGGCTTTAATTTCCCATTGGTCCAAATGAGTGACAAACATAAATGTGCCCACAAATAGCCAAATTCACGTAGAGCTGAACAAAATTTACACAATTTTAATCTTTAAAATTTTATAGAAAAATTCTCAAATACAATTGAGAAATCGGACTTACATAGTCTATAAGTATGGATCCTTGGCTTTAATTTCCCATTGGTCCAAATGAGTGACAAACAAATTTTATAAAAAAATTCTCAAATACAATTGAGAAATCGGACTTACATAGTCTATAAGTATGGATCCTTGGCTTTAATTTCCAATTGGTCCAAATGAGTGACAAACAAATTTTATAGAAAAATTCTCAAATACAATTGAGAAATCGGACTTTCGTAGTCTATAAGTATGGATCCTTGGCTTTAATTTCCCATTGGTCCAAATGAGTGACAAACATAAATGTGCCCACAAATAGCCAAATTCACGTAGAGCTGAACAAAATTTACACAATTTTAATCTCTAAAATTTTATAGAAAAATTCTCAAATACAATTGAGAAATCGGACTTACATAGTCTATAAGTATGGATCCTTGGCTTTAATTTCCAATTGGTCCAAATGAGTGACAAACATAAATGTGCCCACAAATAGCCAAATTCACGTAGAGCTGAACAAAATTTACACAATTTTAATCTCTAAAATTTTATAGAAAAATTCTCAAATACAATTGAGAAATCGGACTTACATAGTCTATAAATATGGATCCTTGGCTTTAATTTCCCATTGGTCCAAATTAGTGACAAACAAATTTTATAGAAAAATTCTCAAATACAATTGAGAAATCGGACTTACATAGTCTATAAGTATGGATCCTTGGCTTTAATTTCCAATTGGTCCAAATGAGTGACAAACAAATTTTATAGAAAAATTCTCAAATACAATTGAGAAATCGGACTTACATAGTCTATAAGTATGGATCCTTGGCTTTAATTTCCCATTGGTCCAAATGAGTGACAAACAAATTTTATAGAAAAATTCTCATATACAATTGAGAAATCGGACTTACATAGTCTATAAGTATGGATCCTTGGCTTTAATTTCCCATTGGTCCAAGTGAGTGACAAACAAATTTTATAGAAAAATTCTCAAATACAATTGAGAAATCGGACTTACGTAGTCTATAAATATGGATCCTTGGCTTTAATTTCCCATTGGTCCAAATGAGTGACAAACAAATTTTATAGAAAAATTCTCAAATACAATTGAGAAATCGGACTTACATAGTCTATAAGTATGGATCCTTGGCTTTAATTTCCCATTGGTCCATATGAGTGACAAACAAATTTTATAAAAAAATTCTCAAATACAATTGGGAAATCGGACTTACATAGTCTATAAGTATGGATCCTTGGCTTTAATTTCCCATTGGTCCAAATGAGTGACAAACAAATTTTATAGAAAAATTCTCAAATACAATTGAGAAATCGGACTTACATAGTCTATAAGTATGGATCCTTGGCTTTAATTTCTCATTGGTCCAAATGAGTGACAAACAAATTTTATAGAAAAATTCTCAAATACAATTGAGAAATCGGACTTACATAGTCTATAAGTATGGATCCTTGGCTTTAATTTCCAATTGGTCCAAATGAGTGACAAACAAATTTTATAGAAAAATTCTCAAATACAATTGAGAAATCGGACTTACATAGTCTATAAGTATGGATCCTTGGCTTTAATTTCCAATTGGTCCATATGAGTGACAAACAAATTTTATAAAAAAATTCTCAAATACAATTGAGAAATCGGACTTACATAGTCTATAAGTATGGATCCTTGGCTTTAATTTCCAATTGGTCCAAATGAGTGACAAACATAAATGTGCCCACAAATAGCCAAATTCACGTAGAGCTGAACAAAATTTACACAATTTTAATCTCTAAAATTTTATAGAAAAATTCTCAAATACAATTGAGAAATCGGACTTACATAGTCTATAAGTATGGATCCTTGGCTTTAATTTCCCATTGGTCCAAATGAGTGACAAACAAATTTTATAGAAAAATTCTCAAATACAATTGAGAAATCGGACTTACATAGTCTATAAGTATGGATCCTTGGCTTTAATTTCCCATTGGTCCAAATGAGTGACAAACAAATTTTATAGAAAAATTCTCAAATACAATTGAGAAATCGGACTTTCGTAGTCTATAAGTATGGATCCTTGGCTTTAATTTCCCATTGGTCCAAATGAGTGACAAACATAAATGTGCCCACAAATAGCCAAATTCACGTAGAGCTGAACAAAATTTACACAATTTTAATCTCTAAAATTTTATAGAAAAATTCTCAAATACAATTGAGAAATCGGACTTACATAGTCTATAAGTATGGATCCTTGGCTTTAATTTCCCATTGGTCCAAATGAGTGACAAACAAATTTTATAGAAAAATTCTCAAATACAATTGAGAAATCGGACTTACATAGTCTATAAGTATGGATCCTTGGCTTTAATTTCCAATTGGTCCAAATGAGTGACAAACAAATTTTATAGAAAAATTCTCAAATACAATTGAGAAATCGGACTTTCGTAGTCTATAAGTATGGATCCTTGGCTTTAATTTCCCATTGGTCCAAATGAGTGACAAACATAAATGTGCCCACAAATAGCCAAATTCACGTAGAGCTGAACAAAATTTACACAATTTTAATCTCTAAAATTTTATAGAAAAATTCTCAAATACAATTGAGAAATCGGACTTACATAGTCTATAAGTATGGATCCTTGGCTTTAATTTCCCATTGGTCCAAATGAGTGACAAACAAATTTTATAGAAAAATTCTCAAATACAATTGAGAAATCGGACTTACATAGTCTATAAGTATGGATCCTTGGCTTTAATTTCCAATTGGTCCAAATGAGTGACAAACAAATTTTATAGAAAAATTCTCAAATACAATTGAGAAATCGGACTTTCGTAGTCTATAAGTATGGATCCTTGGCTTTAATTTCCCATTGGTCCAAATGAGTGACAAACATAAATGTGCCCACAAATAGCCAAATTCACGTAGAGCTGAACAAAATTTACACAATTTTAATCTCTAAAATTTTATAGAAAAATTCTCAAATACAATTGAGAAATCGGACTTACATAGTCTATAAGTATGGATCCTTGGCTTTAATTTCCCATTGGTCCAAATGAGTGACAAACAAATTTTATAGAAAAATTCTCAAATACAATTGAGAAATCGGACTTACATAGTCTATAAGTATGGATCCTTGGCTTTAATTTCCCATTGGTCCAAATGAGTGACAAACAAATTTTATAGAAAAATTCTCAAATACAATTGAGAAATCGGACTTTCGTAGTCTATAAGTATGGATCCTTGGCTTTAATTTCCCATTGGTCCAAATGAGTGACAAACATAAATGTGCCCACAAATAGCCAAATTCACGTAGAGCTGAACAAAATTTACACAATTTTAATCTCTAAAATTTTATAGAAAAATTCTCAAATACAATTGAGAAATCGGACTTACATAGTCTATAAGTATGGATCCTTGGCTTTAATTTCCCATTGGTCCAAATGAGTGACAAACAAATTTTATAGAAAAATTCTCAAATACAATTGAGAAATCGGACTTACATAGTCTATAAGTATGGATCCTTGGCTTTAATTTCCAATTGGTCCAAATGAGTGACAAACAAATTTTATAGAAAAATTCTCAAATACAATTGAGAAATCGGACTTTCGTAGTCTATAAGTATGGATCCTTGGCTTTAATTTCCCATTGGTCCAAATGAGTGACAAACATAAATGTGCCCACAAATAGCCAAATTCACGTAGAGCTGAACAAAATTTACACAATTTTAATCTCTAAAATTTTATAGAAAAATTCTCAAATACAATTGAGAAATCGGACTTACATAGTCTATAAGTATGGATCCTTGGCTTTAATTTCCCATTGGTCCAAATGAGTGACAAACAAATTTTATAGAAAAATTCTCAAATACAATTGAGAAATCGGACTTACATAGTCTATAAGTATGGATCCTTGGCTTTAATTTCCAATTGGTCCAAATGAGTGACAAACAAATTTTATAGAAAAATTCTCAAATACAATTGAGAAATCGGACTTACATAGTCTATAAGTATGGATCCTTGGCTTTAATTTCCCATTGGTCCAAATGAGTGACAAACAAATTTTATAGAAAAATTCCCAAATACAATTGAGAAATCGGACTTTCGTAGTCTATAAGTATGGATCCTTGGCTTTAATTTCCCATTGGTCCAAATGAGTGACAAACAAATTTTATAGAAAAATTCTCAAATACAATTGAGAAATCGGACTTACATAGTCTATAAGTATGGATCCTTGGCTTTAATTTCCCATTGGTCCAAATGAGTGACAAACAAATTTTATAGAAAAATTCTCAAATACAATTGAGAAATCGGACTTACATAGTCTATAAGTATGGATCCTTGGCTTTAATTTCTCATTGGTCCAAATGAGTGACAAACAAATTTTATAGAAAAATTCTCAAATACAATTGAGAAATCGGACTTACATAGTCTATAAGTATGGATCCTTGGCTTTAATTTCCAATTGGTCCAAATGAGTGACAAACAAATTTTATAGAAAAATTCTCAAATACAATTGAGAAATCGGACTTACATAGTCTATAAGTATGGATCCTTGGCTTTAATTTCCAATTGGTCCATATGAGTGACAAACAAATTTTATAAAAAAATTCTCAAATACAATTGAGAAATCGGACTTACATAGTCTATAAGTATGGATCCTTGGCTTTAATTTCCAATTGGTCCAAATGAGTGACAAACAAATTTTATAGAAAAATTCTCAAATACAATTGAGAAATCGGACTTTCGTAGTCTATAAGTATGGATCCTTGGCTTTAATTTCCCATTGGTCCAAATGAGTGACAAACATAAATGTGCCCACAAATAGCCAAATTCACGTAGAGCTGAACAAAATTTACACAATTTTAATCTCTAAAATTTTATAGAAAAATTCTCAAATACAATTGAGAAATCGGACTTACATAGTCTATAAGTATGGATCCTTGGCTTTAATTTCCAATTGGTCCAAATGAGTGACAAACATAAATGTGCCCACAAATAGCCAAATTCACGTAGAGCTGAACAAAATTTACACAATTTTAATCTCTAAAATTTTATAGAAAAATTCTCAAATACAATTGAGAAATCGGACTTACATAGTCTATAAGTATGGATCCTTGGCTTTAATTTCCCATTGGTCCAAATTAGTGACAAACAAATTTTATAGAAAAATTCTCAAATACAATTGAGAAATCGGACTTACATAGTCTATAAGTATGGATCCTTGGCTTTAATTTCCAATTGGTCCAAATGAGTGACAAACAAATTTTATAGAAAAATTCTCAAATACAATTGAGAAATCGGACTTACATAGTCTATAAGTATGGATCCTTGGCTTTAATTTCCCATTGGTCCAAATGAGTGACAAACAAATTTTATAGAAAAATTCTCATATACAATTGAGAAATCGGACTTACATAGTCTATAAGTATGGATCCTTGGCTTTAATTTCCCATTGGTCCAAGTGAGTGACAAACAAATTTTATAGAAAAATTCTCAAATACAATTGAGAAATCGGACTTACATAGTCTATAAGTATGGATCCTTGGCTTTAATTTCCCACTGGTCCAAATGAGTGACAAACAAATTTTATAGAAAAATTCTCAAATACAATTGAGAAATCGGACTTACGTAGTCTATAAATATGGATCCTTGGCTTTAATTTCCCATTGGTCCAAATGAGTGACAAACAAATTTTATAGAAAAATTCTCAAATACAATTGAGAAATCGGACTTACATAGTCTATAAGTATGGATCCTTGGCTTTAATTTCCCATTGGTCCAAATGAGTGACAAACAAATTTTATAGAAAAATTCTCAAATACAATTGAGAAATCGGACTTACATAGTCTATAAGTATGGATCCTTGGCTTTAATTTCTCATTGGTCCAAATGAGTGACAAACAAATTTTATAGAAAAATTCTCAAATACAATTGAGAAATCGGACTTACATAGTCTATAAGTATGGATCCTTGGCTTTAATTTCCCATTGGTCCAAATGAGTGACAAACAAATTTTATAGAAAAATTCTCAAATACAATTGAGAAATCGGACTTACATAGTCTATAAGTATGGATCCTTGGCTTTAATTTCCCATTGGTCCAAATGAGTGACAAACAAATTTTATAGAAAAATTCTCAAATACAATAGAGAAATCGGACTTACATAGTCTATAAGTATGGATCCTTGGCTTTAATTTCCCATTGGTCCAAATGAGTGACAAACAAATTTTATAGAAAAATTCTCAAATACAATAGAGAAATCGGACTTACATAGTCTATAAGTATGGATCCTTGGCTTTAATTTCCCATTGGTCCAAATGAGTGACAAACAAATTTTATAGAAAAATTCTCAAATACAATAGAGAAATCGGACTTACATAGTCTATAAGTATGGATCCTTGGCTTTAATTTCCCATTGGTCCAAATGAGTGACAAACAAATTTTATAGAAAAATTCTCAAATACAATAGAGAAATCGGACTTACATAGTCTATAAGTATGGATCCTTGGCTTTAATTTCCCATTGGTCCAAATGAGTGACAAACAAATTTTATAGAAAAATTCTCAAATACAATAGAGAAATCGGACTTACATAGTCTATAAGTATGGATCCTTGGCTTTAATTTCCCATTGGTCCAAATGAGTGACAAACAAATTTTATAGAAAAATTCTCAAATACAATAGAGAAATCGGACTTACATAGTCTATAAGTATGGATCCTTGGCTTTAATTTCCCATTGGTCCAAATGAGTGACAAACAAATTTTATAGAAAAACTCTCAAATACAATAGAGAAATCGGACTTACATAGTCTGTAAGTATGGATCCTTGGCTTTAATTTCCCATTGGTCCAAATGAGTGACAAACAAATTTTATAGAAAAATTCTCAAATACAATAGAGAAATCGGACTTACATAGTCTATAAGTATGGATCCTTGGCTTTAATTTCCCATTGGTCCAAATGAGTGACAAACAAATTTTATAGAAAAATTCTCAAATACAATAGAGAAATCGGACTTACATAGTCTATAAGTATGGATCCTTGGCTTTAATTTCCCATTGGTCCAAATGAGTGACAAACAAATTTTATAGAAAAATTCTCAAATACAATAGAGAAATTGGACTTACATAGTCTATAAGTATGGATCCTTGGCTTTAATTTCCCATTGGTCCAAATGAGTGACAAACAAATTTTATAGAAAAATTCTCAAATACAATAGAGAAATCGGACTTACATAGTCTATAAGTATGGATCCTTGGCTTTAATTTCCCATTGGTCCAAATGAGTGACAAACAAATTTTATAGAAAAATTCTCAAATACAATTGAGAAACCGGGCTTACATAGTCTATAAGTATGGATCCTTGGCTTTAATTTCCCATTGGTCCAAATGAGTGACAAACAAGTTTTATAGAAAAATTCTCAAATACAATAGAGAAATCGGACTTACATAGTCTATAAGTATGGATCCTTGGCTTTAATTTCCCATTGGTCCAAATGAGTGACAAACAAATTTTATAGAAAAATTCTCAAATACAATTGAGAAACCGGACTTACATAGTCTATAAGTATGGATCCTTGGCTTTAATTTCCCATTGGTCCAAATGAGTGACAAACAAATTTTATAGAAAAATTCTCAAATACAATAGAGAAATCGGACTTACATAGTCTATAAGTATGGATCCTTGGCTTTAATTTCCCATTGGTACAATTGAGTGACAAACATAAATGTGCCCACAAATAGTCAAATTCCCGTAGAGCTGAACAAAATTTACACAATTTTAATCTTTAAAATTTTATAGAAAAATTCTCAAATACAATTGAGAAATTGGACTTACATAGTCTATAAGTATGGATCCTTGGCTTTAATTTCCCATTGGTCCAAATGAGTGACACACAAATTTTATAGAAAAATTCTCAAATACAATTGAGAAATCGGACTTACATAGTCTATAAGTATGGATCCTTGGCTTTAATTTCCCATTGGTCCAAATGAGTGACAAACAAATTTTATAGAAAAATTCTCAAATACAATAGAGAAATCGGACTTACATAGTCTATAAGTATGGATCCTTGGCTTTAATTTCCCATTGGTACAAATGAGTGACAAACATAAATGTGCCCACAAATAGCCAAATTCCCGTAGAGCTGAACAAAATTTACACAATTTTAATCTTTAAAATTTTATAGAAAAATTCTCAAATACAATTGAGAAATCGGACTTACATAGTCTATAAGTATGGATCCTTGGCTTTAATTTCCCATTGGTCCAAATGAGTGACAAACAAATTTTATAGAAAAATTCTCAAATACAATTGAGAAATCGGACTTACATAGTCTATAAGTATGGATCCTTGGCTTTAATTTCCCATTGGTCCAAATGAGTGACAAACAAATTTTATAGAAAAATTCTCAAATACAATAGAGAAATCGGACTTACATAGTCTATAAGTATGGATCCTTGGCTTTATTTTCCCATTGGTACAAATGAGTGACAAACATAAATGTGCCCACAAATAGCCAAATTCCCGTAGAGCTGAACAAAATTTACACAATTTTAATCTTTAAAATTTTATAGAAAAATTCTCAAATACAATTGAGAAATCGGACTTACATAGTCTATAAGTATGGATCCTTGGCTTTAATTTCCCATTGGTCCAAATAAGCCACAAACATAAATGTTCCCACAAATAGCCAAATTCCCGTAGAGCTGAACAAAATTTACACAATTTTAATCTTTAAAATTTTATAGAAAAATTCTCAAATACAATTGAGAAATTGGACTTACATAGTCTATAAGTATGGATCCTTGGCTTTAATTTCCCATTGGTCCAAATGAGTGACAAACAAATTTTATAGAAAAATTCTCAAATACAATAGAGAAATCGGACTTACATAGTCTATAAGTATGGATCCTTGGCTTTAATTTCCCATTGGTCCAAATAAGTGACAAACATAAATGTGCCCACAAATATCCAAATTCCCGTAGAGCTGAACAAAATTTACACAATTTTAATCTTTAAAATTTTATAGAAAAATTCTCAAATACAATTGAGAAATTGGACTTACATAGTCTATAAGTATGGATCCTTGGCTTTAATTTCCCATTGGTCCAAATAAGTGACAAACATAAATGTTCCCACAAATAGCCAAATTCCCGTAGAGCTGAACAAAATTAACACAATTTTAATCTTTAAAATTTTATAGAAAAATTCTCAAATACAATTGAGAAATTGGACTTACATAGTCTATAAGTATGGATCCTTGGCTTTAATTTCCCATTGGTCCAAATCAGTGACAAACATAAATGTTCCCACAAATAGCCAAATTCCCGTAGAGCTGAACAAAATTTACACAATTTTAATCTTTAAAATTATATAGAAAAATTCTCAAATACAATTGAGAAATTGGACTTACATAGTCTATAAGTATGGATCCTTGGCTTTAATTTCCCATTGGTCCAAATGAGTGACAAACAAATTTTATAGAAAAATTCTCAAATACAATTGAGAAATCGGACTTACATAGTCTATAAGTATGGATCCTTGGCTTTAATTTCCCATTGGTCCACATGAGTGACAAACATAAATGTTCCCACAAATAGCCAAATTCCCGTAGAGCTGAACAAAATTTGCACAATTTTAATCTTTAAAATTTTATAGAAAAATTCTCAAATACAATTGAGAAATCGGACTTACATAGTCTATAAGTATGGATCCTTGGCTTTAATTTCCAATTGGTCCAAATGAGTGACAAACAAATTTTATAGAAAAATTCTCAAATACAATAGAGAAATCGGACTTACATAGTCTATAAGTATGGATCCTTGGCTTTAATTTCCCATTGGTCCAAATGAGTGACAAACAAATTTTATAGAAAAATTCTCAAATACAATAGAGAAATCGGACTTACATAGTCTATAAGTATGGATCCTTGGCTTTAATTTCCCATTGGTCCAAATAAGTGACAAACATAATGTGTCCACAAATAGCCAAATTCCCGTAGAGCTGAACAAAATTTACACAATTTTAATCTTTAAAATTTTATAGAAAAATTCTCAAATACAATTGAGAAATTGGACTTACATAGTCTATAAGTATGGATCCTTGGCTTTAATTTCCCATTGGTCCAAATGAGTGACAAACAAATTTTATAGAAAAATTCTCAAATACAATTGAGAAATTGGACTTACATAGTCTATAATAATGGATCCTTGGCTTTAATTTCCCATTAGTCCAAATGAGTGACAAACAAATTTTATAGAAAAATTCTCAAATACAATTGAGAAATTGGACTTACATAGTCTATAAGTATGGATCCTTGGCTTTAATTTCCCATTGGTCCAAATGAGTGACAAACAAATTTTATAGAAAAATTCTCAAATACAATTGAGAAAACGGACTTACATAGTCTATAAGTAAGGATCCTTGGCTTTAATTTCCCATTGGTCATAATGAGTGACAAACAAATTTTATAGAAAAATTTTCAAATACAATTGAGAAATCGGACTTACATAGTCTATAAGTATGGATCCTTGGCTTTAATTTCCCATTGGTCCAAATAAGTGACAAACATAAATGTGCCCACAAATAGCCAAATTCCCGTAGAGCTGAACAAAATTTACACAATTTTAATCTTTAAAATTTTATAGAAAAATTCTCAAATACAATTGAGAAATCGGACTTACATAGTCTATAAGTATGGATCCTTGGCTTTAATTTCCCATTGGTCCAAATGAGTGACAGACAAATTTTATAGAAAAATTCTCAAATACAATTGAGAAATCGGACTTACATAGTCTATAAGTATGGATCCTTGGCTTTAATTTCCCATTGGTCCAAATGAGTGACAAACAAATTTTATAGAAAAATTCTCAAATACAATTGAGAAATCGGACTTACATAGTCTATAAGTATGGATCCTTGGCTTTAATTTCCCATTGGTCCAAATAAGTGACGAACACAAATGTGCCCACAAATAGCCAAATTCCCGTAGAGCTGAACAAAATTTACACAATTTTAATCTTTAAAATTTTATAGAAAATTTCTCAAATACAATTGGGAAATCGGACTTACATAGTCTATAAGTATGGATCCTTGGCTTTAATTTCCCATTGGTCCAAATGAGTGACAAACAAATTTTATAGAAAAATTCTCAAATACAATTGAGAAATCGGACTTACATAGTCTATAAGTATGGATCCTTGGCTTTAATTTCCCATTGGTCCAAATGAGTGACAAACAAATTTTATAGAAAAATTCTCAAATACAATTGAGAAATCGGACTTACATAGTCTATAAGTATGGATCCTTGGCTTTAATTTCCCATTGGTCCAAATAAGTGACAAACATAAATGTGCCCACAAATAGCCAAATTCCCGTAGAGCTGAACAAAATTTACACAATTTTAATCTTTAAAATTTTATAGAAAAATTCTCAAATACAATTGAGAAATCGGACTTACATAGTCTATAAGTATAGATCCTTGGCTTTAATTTCCCATTGGTCCAAATAAGTCACAAACATAAATGTTCCCACAAATAGCCAAATTCCCGTAGAGCTGAACAAAATTTACACAATTTTAATCTTTAAAATTTTATAGAAAAATTCTCAAATACAATTGAGAAATTGGACTTACATAGTCTATAAGTATGGATCCTTGGCTTTAATTTCCCATTGGTCCAAATGAGTGACAAACAAATTTTATAGAAAAATTCTCAAATACAATAGAGAAATCGGACTTACATAGTCTATAAGTATGGATCCTTGGCTTTAATTTCCCATTGGTCCAAATGAGTGACAAACAAATTTTATAGAAAAATTCTCAAATACAATAGAGAAATCGGACTTACATAGTCTATAAGTATGGATCCTTGGCTTTAATTTCCCATTGGTCCAAATATGTGACAAACATAAATGTTCCCACAAATAGCCAAATTCCCGTAGAGCTGAACAAAATTTACACAATTTTAATCTTTAAAATTTTATAGAAAAATTCTCAAATACAATTGAGAAATTGGACTTACATAGTCTATAAGTATGGATCCTTGGCTTTAATTTCCCATTGGTCCAAATAAGTGACAAACATAAATGTTCCCACAAATAGCCAAATTCCCGTAGAGCTGAACAAAATTTACACAATTTTAATCTTTAAAATTTTATAGAAAAATTCTCAAATACAATTGAGAAATTGGACTTACATAGTCTATAAGTATGGATCCTTGGCTTTAATTTCCCATTGGTCCAAATGAGTGACAAACAAATTTTATAGAAAAATTCTCAAATACAATTGAGAAATCGGACTTACATAGTCTATAAGTATGGATCCTTGGCTTTAATTTCCCATTGGTCCAAATGAGTGACAAACATAAATGTTCCCACAAATAGCCAAATTCCCGTAGAGCTGAACAAAATTTGCACAATTTTAATCTTTAAAATTTTATAGAAAAATTCTCAAATACAATTGAGAAATCGGACTTACATAGTCTATAAGTATGGATCCTTGGCTTTAATTTCCCATTGGTCCAAATGAGTGACAAACAAATTTTATAGAAAAATTCTCAAATACAATTGAGAAATCGGACTTACATAGTCTATAAGTATGGATCCTTGGCTTTAATTTCCCATTTGTCCAAATGAGTGACAAACAAATTTTATAGAAAAATTCTCAAATACAATTGAGAAATCGGACTTACATAGTCTATAAGTATGGATCCTTGGCTTTAATTTCCCATTGGTCCAAATAAGTGACAAACATAAATGTGCCCACAAATAGCCAAATTCCCGTAGAGCTGAACAAAATTTACACAGTTTTAATCTTTAAAATTTTATAGAAAAATTCTCAAATACAATTGAGAAATCAGACTTACATAGTCTATAAGTATGGATCCTTGGCTTTAATTTCCCATTGGTCCAAATGAGTGACAAACAAATTTTATAGAAAAATTCTCAAATACAATAGAGAAATCGGACTTACATAGTCTATAAGTATGGATCCTTGGCTTTAATTTCCCATTGGTCCAAATAAGTGACAAACATAATGTGTCCACAAATAGCCAAATTCCCGTAGAGCTGAACAAAATTTACACAATTTTAATCTTTAAAATTTTATAGAAAAATTCTCAAATACAATTGAGAAATTGGACTTACATAGTCTATAAGTATGGATCCTTGGCTTTAATTTCCCATTGGTCCAAATGAGTGACAAACAAATTTTATAGAAAAATTCTCAAATACAATTGAGAAATCGGACTTACATAGTCTATAAGTATGGATCCTTGGCTTTAATTTCCCATTGGTCCAAATAAGTGACAAACATAAATGTGCCCACAAATAGCCAAATTCCCGTAGAACAATTTTAATCTTTAAAATTTTATAGAAAAATTCTCAAATACAATTGAGAAATCGGACTTACATAGTCTATAAGTATGGATCCTTGGCTTTAATTTCCCATTGGTCCAAATGAGTGACAAACAAATTTTATAGAAAAATTCTCAAATACAATTGAGAAATTGGACTTACATAGTCTATAA
Source organism: Lypha dubia (assembly GCA_947311025.1). Classification (NCBI taxonomy): domain Eukaryota; kingdom Metazoa; phylum Arthropoda; class Insecta; order Diptera; family Tachinidae; genus Lypha; species Lypha dubia. The sequence continues at coordinate 21,347,550 of OX371260.1, read as the reverse complement.
GTATGGATCCTTGGTTTTAATTTCCCATTGGTCCAAATGAGTGACAAAAAAATTTTATAGAAAAATTCTCAAATACAATTGAGAAATCGGACTTACATAGTCTATAAGTATGGATCCTTGGCTTTAATTTCCCATTGGTCCAAATGAGTGACAAACATAAATGTGCCCACAAATAGCCAAATTCCCGTAGAGCTGAACACAATTTACACAATTTTAATCTTTAAAATTTTATAGAAAAATTCTCAAATACAATTGAGAAATCGGACTTACATAGTCTATAAGTATGGATCCTTGGCTTTAATTTCCCATTGGTCCAAATAAGTGACAAACATAAATGTGCCCGCAAATAGCCAAATTCCCGTAGAGCTGAACACAATTTACACAATTTTAATCTTTAAAATTTTATAGAAAAATTCTCAAATACAATTGAGAAATCGGACTTACATAGTCTATAAGTATGGATCCTTGGCTTTAATTTCCCATTGGTCCAAATGAGTGACAAACAAATTTTATAGAAAAATTCTCAAATACAATTGAGAAATCGGACTTACATAGTCTATAAGTATGGATCCTTGGCTTTAATTTCCCATTGGTCCAAATGAGTGACAGACAAATTTTATAGAAAAATTCTCAAATACAATTGAGAAATCGGACTTACATAGTCTATAAGTATGGATCCTTGGCTTTAATTTCCCATTGGTCCAAATGAGTGACAAACAAATTTTATAGAAAAATTCTCAAATACAATTGAGAAATCGGACTTACATAGTCTATAAGTATGGATCCTTGGCTTTAATTTCCCATTGGTCCAAATAAGTGACGAACATAAATGTGCCCACAAATAGCCAAATTCCCGTAGAGCTGAACAAAATTTACACAATTTTAATCTTTAAAATTTTATAGAAAATTTCTCAAATACAATTGGGAAATCGGACTTACATAGTCTATAAGTATGGATCCTTGGCTTTAATTTCCCATTGGTCCAAATGAGTGACAAACAAATTTTATAGAAAAATTCTCAAATACAATTGAGAAATCGGACTTACATAGTCTATAAGTATGGATCCTTGGCTTTAATTTCCCATTGGTCCAAATGAGTGACAAACAAATTTTATAGAAAAATTCTCAAATACAATTGAGAAATCGGACTTACATAGTCTATAAGTATGAATCCTTGGCTTTAATTTCCCATTGGTCCAAATGAGTGACAAACATAAATGTGCCCACAAATAGCCAAATTCCCGTAGAGCTGAACAAAATTTACACAATTTTAATCTTTAAAATTTTATAGAAAAATTCTCAAATACAATTGAGAAATTGGACTTACATAGTCTATAAGTATGGATCCTTGGCTTTAATTTCCCATTGGTCCAAATGAGTGACAAACAAATTTTATAGAAAAATTCTCAAATACAATAGAGAAATTGGACTTACATAGTCTATAAGTATGGATCCTTGGCTTTAATTTCCCATTGGTCCAAATGAGTGACAAACAAATTTTATAGAAAAATTCTCAAATACAATAGAGAAATCGGACTTACATAGTCTATAAGTATGGATCCTTGGCTTTAATTTCCCATTGGTCCAAATAAGTGACAAACATAAATGTGCCCACAAATAGCCAAATTCCCGTAGAGCTGAACAAAATTTACACAATTTTAATCTTTAAAATTTTATAGAAAAATTCTCAAATACAATTGAGAAATTGGACTTACATAGTCTATAAGTATGGATCCTTGGCTTTAATTTCCCATTGGTCCAAATGAGTGACAAACAAATTTTATAGAAAAATTCTCAAATACAATTGAGAAATCGGACTTACATAGTCTATAAGTATGGATCCTTGGTTTTAATTTCCCATTGGTCCAAATAAGTGACAAACATAAATGTGCCCACAAATAGCCAAATTCCCGTAGAGCTGAACAAAATTTACACAATTTTAATCTTTAAAATTTTATAGAAAAATTCTCAAATACAATTGAGAAATCGGACTTACATAGTCTATAAGTATGGATCCTTGGCTTTAATTTCCCATTGGTCCAAATAAGTGACAAACATAAATGTGCCCACAAATAGCCAAATTCCCGTAGAGCTGAACAAAATTTACACAATTTTAATCTTTAAAATTTTATAGAAAAATTCTCAAATACAATTGAGAAATCGGACTTACATAGTCTATAAGTATGGATCCTTGGCTTTAATTTCCCATTGGTCCAAATGAGTGACAAACATAAATGTGCCCACAAATAGCCAAATTCCCGTAGAGCTGAACAAAATTTACACAATTTTAATCTTTAAAATTTTATAGAAAAATTCTCAAATACAATTGAGAAATCGGACTTACATAGTCTATAAGTATGGATCCTTGGCTTTAATTTCCCATTGGTCCAAATGAGTGACAAACATAAATGTGCCCACAAATAGCCAAATTCCCGTAGAGCTGAACAAAATTTACACAATTTTAATCTTTAAAATTTTATAGAAAAATTCTCAAATACAATTGAGAAATCGGACTTACATAGTCTATAAGTATGGATCCTTGGTTTTAATTTCCCATTGGTCCAAATAAGTGACAAACATAAATGTGCCCACAAATAGCCAAATTCCCGTAGAGCTGAACAAAATTTACACAATTTTAATCTTTAAAATTTTATAGAAAAATTCTCAAATACAATTGAGAAATCGGACTTACATAGTCTATAAGTATGGATCCTTGGCTTTAATTTCCCATTGGTCCAAATGAGTGACAAACATAAATGTGCCCACAAATAGCCAAATTCCCGTAGAGCTGAACAAAATTTACACAATTTTAATCTTTAAAATTTTATAGAAAAATTCTCAAATACAATTGAGAAATCGGACTTACATAGTCTATAAGTATGGATCCTTGGTTTTAATTGCCCATTGGTCCAAATAAGTGACAAACATAAATGTGCCCACAAATAGCCAAATTCCCGTAGAGCTGAACAAAATTTACACAATTTTAATCTTTAAAATTTTATAGAAAAATTCTCAAATACAATTGAGAAATCGGACTTACATAGTCTATAAGTATGGATCCTTGGCTTTAATTTCCCATTGGTCCAAATAAGTGACAAACATAAATGTGCCCACAAATAGCCAAATTCCCGTAGAGCTGAACAAAATTTACACAATTTTAATCTTTAAAATTTTATAGAAAAATTCTCAAATACAATTGAGAAATCGGACTTACATAGTCTATAAGTATGGATCCTTGGCTTTAATTTCCCATTGGTCCAAATGAGTGACAAACATAAATGTGCCCACAAATAGCCAAATTCCCGTAGAGCTGAACAAAATTTACACAATTTTAATCTTTAAAATTTTATAGAAAAATTCTCAAATACAATTGAGAAATCGGACTTACATAGTCTATAAGTATGGATCCTTGGCTTTAATTTCCCATTGGTCCAAATGAGTGACAAACAAATTTTATAGAAAAATTCTCAAATACAATTGAGAAATCGGACTTACATAGTCTATAAGTATGGATCCTAGGCTTTAATTTCCCATTGGTCCAAATAAGTGACAAACATAAATGTGCCCACAAATAGCCAAATTCCCGTAGAGCTGAACAAAATTTACACAATTTTAATCTTTAAAATTTTATAGAAAAATTCTCAAATACAATTGAGAAATCGGACTTACATAGTCTATAAGTATGGATCCTTGGCTTTTATTTCCCATTGGTCCAAATGAGTGACAAACAAATTTTATAGAAAAATTCTCAAATACAATTGAGAAATCGGACTTACATAGTCTATAAGTATGGATCCTTGGCTTTAATTTCCCATTGGTCCAAATGAGTGACAAACAAATTTTATAGAAAAATTCTCAAATACAATTGAGAAATCGGACTTACATAGTCTATAAGTATGGATCCTAGGCTTTAATTTCCCATTGGTCCAAATAAGTGACAAACATAAATGTGCCCACAAATAGCCAAATTCCCGTAGAGCTGAACAAAATTTACACAATTTTAATCTTTAAAATTTTATAGAAAAATTCTCAAATACAATTGAGAAATCGGACTTACATAGTCTATAAGTATGGATCCTTGGCTTTAATTTCCCATTGGTCCAAATGAGTGACAAACAAATTTTATAGAAAAATTCTCAAATACAATTGAGAAATCGGACTTACATAGTCTATAAGTATGGATCCTAGGCTTTAATTTCCCATTGGTCCAAATAAGTGACAAACATAAATGTGCCCACAAATAGCCAAATTCCCGTAGAGCTGAACAAAATTTACACAATTTTAATCTTTAAAATTTTATAGAAAAATTCTCAAATACAATTGAGAAATCGGACTTACATAGTCTATAAGTATGGATCCTTGGCTTTTATTTCCCATTGGTCCAAATGAGTGACAAACAAATTTTATAGAAAAATTCTCAAATACAATTGAGAAATCGGACTAACATAGTCTATAAGTATGGATCCTTGGCTTTAATTTCCCATTGGTCCAAATAAGTGACAAACATAAATGTGCCCACAAATAGCCAAATTCCCGTAGAGCTGAACAAAATTTACACAATTTTAATCTTTAAAATTTTATAGAAAAATTCTCAAATACAATTGAGAAATCGGACTAACATAGTCTATAAGTATGGATCCTTGGCTTTTATTTCCCATTGGTCCAAATGAGTGACAAACAAATTTTATAGAAAAATTCTCAAATACAATTGAGAAATCGGACTTACATAGTCTATAAGTATGGATCCTTGGCTTTAATTTCCCATTGGTCCAAATAAGTGACAAACATAAATGTGCCCACAAATAGCCAAATTCCCGTAGAGCTGAACAAAATTTACACAATTTTAATCTTTAAACTTTTATAGAAAAATTCTCAAATACAATTGAGAAATCGGACTTACATAGTCTATAAGTATGGATCCTTGGCTTTTATTTCCCATTGGTCCAAATAAGTGACAAACATAAATGTGCCCACAAATAGCCAAATTCCCGTAGAGCTGAACAAAATTTACACAATTTTAATCTTTAAAATTTTATAGAAAAATTCTCAAATACAATTGAGAAATCGGACTTACATAGTCTATAAGTATGGATCCTTGGCTTTTATTTCCCATTGGTCCAAATAAGTGACAAACATAAATGTGCCCACAAATAGCCAAATTCCCGTAGAGCTGAACAAAATTTACACAATTTTAATCTTTAAAATTTTATAGAAAAATTCTCAAATACAATTGAGAAATCGGACTAACATAGTCTATAAGTATGGATCCTTGGCTTTTATTTCCCATTGGTCCAAATGAGTGACAAACAAATTTTATAGAAAAATTCTCAAATACAATTGAGAAATCGGACTTACATAGTCTATAAGTATGGATCCTTGGCTTTAATTTCCCATTGGTCCAAATAAGTGACAAACATAAATGTGCCCACAAATAGCCAAATTCCCGTAGAGCTGAACAAAATTTACACAATTTTAATCTTTAAAATTTTATAGAAAAATTCTCAAATACAATTGAGAAATCGGACTTACATAGTCTATAAGTATGGATCCTTGGCTTTTATTTCCCATTGGTCCAAATAAGTGACAAACATAAATGTGCCCACAAATAGCCAAATTCCCGTAGAGCTGAACAAAATTTACACAATTTTAATCTTTAAAATTTTATAGAAAAATTCTCAAATACAATTGAGAAATCGGACTTACATAGTCTATAAGTATGGATCCTTGGCTTTAATTTCCCATTGGTCCAAATAAGTGACAAACATAAATGTGCCCACAAATAGCCAAATTCCCGTAGAGCTGAAAAAAATTTACACAATTTTAATCTTTAAAATTTTATAGAAAAATTCTCAAATACAATTGAGAAATCGGACTTACATAGTCTATAAGTATGGATCCTTGGCTTTAATTTCCCATTGGTCCAAATAAGTGACAAACATAAATGTGCCCACAAATAGCCAAATTCCCGTAGAGCTGAACAAAATTTACACAATTTTAATCTTTAAAATTTTATAGAAAAATTCTCAAATACAATTGAGAAATCGGACTTACATAGTCTATAAGTATGGATCCTTGGCTTTTATTTCCCATTGGTCCAAATGAGTGACAAACAAATTTAATAGAAAAATTCTCAAATACAATAGAGAAATCGGTTTTACATAGTCTATAAGTATGGATCCTAGGCTTTATTTTCCCATTGGTCCAAATAAGTGACAAACATAAATGTGCCCACAAATAGCCAAATTCCCGTAGAGCTGAAAAAAATTTACACAATTTTAATCTTTAAAATTTTATAGAAAAATTCTCAAATACAATTGAGAAATCGGACTTACATAGTCTATAAGTATGGATCCTTGGCTTTAATTTCCCATTGGTCCAAATAAGTGACAAACATAAATGTGCCCACAAATAGCCAAATTCCCGTAGAGCTGAAAAAAATTTACACAATTTTAATCTTTAAAATTTTATAGAAAAATTCTCAAATACAATTGAGAAATCGGACTTACATAGTCTATAAGTATGGATCCTTGGCTTTAATTTCCCATTGGTCCAAATAAGTGACAAACATAAATGTGCCCACAAATAGCCAAATTCCCGTAGAGCTGAACAAAATTTACACAATTTTAATCTTTAAAATTTTATAGAAAAATTCTCAAATACAATTGAGAAATCGGACTTACATAGTCTATAAGTATGGATCCTTGGCTTTTATTTCCCATTGGTCCAAATGAGTGACAAACAAATTTAATAGAAAAATTCTCAAATACAATAGAGAAATCGGTTTTACATAGTCTATAAGTATGGATCCTAGGCTTTATTTTCCCATTGGTCCAAATAAGTGACAAACATAAATGTGCCCACAAATAGCCAAATTCCCGTAGAGCTGAACAAAATTTACACAATTTTAATCTTTAAAATTTTATAGAAAAATTCTCAAATACAATTGAGAAATCGGACTTACATAGTCTATAAGTATGGATCCTTGGCTTTAATTTCCCATTGGTCCAAATAAGTGACAAACATAAATGTGCCCACAAATAGCCAAATTCCCGTAGAGCTGAAAAAAATTTACACAATTTTAATCTTTAAAATTTTATAGAAAAATTCTCAAATACAATTGAGAAATCGGACTTACATAGTCTATAAGTATGGATCCTTGGCTTTAATTTCCCATTGGTCCAAATATGTGACAAACAAATTTAATAGAAAAATTCTCAAATACAATAGAGAAATCGGTTTTACAAAGTCTATAAGTATGGATCCTAAGCTTTATTTTCCCATTGGTCCAAATAAGTGACAAACATAAATGTGCCCACAAATAGCCAAATTCCCGTAGAGCTGAACAAAATTTACACAATTTTAATCTTTAAAATTTTATAGAAAAATTCTCAAATACAATTGAGAAATCGGACTTACATAGTCTATAAGTATGGATCCTTGGCTTTTATTTCCCATTGGTCCATATGAGTGACAAACAAATTTTATAGAAAAATTCTTAAATACAATTGAGAAATCGGACTTACAAAGTCTATAAGTATGGATCCTAAGCTTTATTTTCCCATTGGTCCAAATAAGTGACAAACATAAATGTGCCCACAAATAGCCAAATTCCCGTAGAGCTGAACAAAATTTACACAATTTTAATCTTTAAAATTTTATAGAAAAATTCTCAAATACAATTGAGAAATCGGACTTACATAGTCTATAAGTATGGATCCTTGGCTTTTATTTCCCATTGGTCCAAATGAGTGACAAACAAATTTTATAGAAAAATTCTTAAATACAATTGAGAAATCGGACTTACAAAGTCTATAAGTATGGATCCTAAGCTTTATTTTCCCATTGGTCCAAATAAGTGACAAACATAAATGTGCCCACAAATAGCCAAATTCCCGTAGAGCTGAACAAAATTTACACAATTTTAATCTTTAAAATTTTATAGAAAAATTCTCAAATACAATTGAGAAATCGGACTTACATAGTCTATAAGTATGGATCCTTGGCTTTAATTTCCCATTGGTCCAAATGAGTGACAAACAAATTTTATAGAAAAATTCTTAAATACAATTGAGAAATCGGACTTACAAAGTCTATAAGTATGGATCCTAAGCTTTATTTTCCCATTGGTCCAAATAAGTGACAAACATAAATGTGCCCACAAATAGCCAAATTCCCGTAGAGCTGAACAAAATTTACACAATTTTAATCTTTAAAATTTTATAGAAAAATTCGCAAATACAATTGAGAAATCGGACTTACATAGTCTATAAGTATGGATCCTTGGCTTTTATTTCCCATTGGTCCAAATGAGTGACAAACAAATTTTATAGAAAAATTCTCAAATACAATTGAGAAATCGGACTTACATAGTCTATAAGTATGGATCCTTGGCTTTAATTTCCCATTGGTCCAAATAAGTGACAAACATAAATGTGCCCACAAATAGCCAAATTCCCGTAGAGCTGAACAAAATTTACACAATTTTAATCTTTAAAATTTTATAGAAAAATTCTCAAATACAATTGAGAAATCGGACTTACATAGTCTATAAGTATGGATCCTTGGCTTTAATTTCCCATTGGTCCAAATGAGTGACAAACAAATTTTATAGAAAAATTCTCAAATACAATTGAGAAATCGGACTTACATAGTCTATAAGTATGGATCCTTGGCTTTAATTTCCCATTGGTCCAAATATGTGACAAACAAATTTAATAGAAAAATTCTCAAATACAATAGAGAAATCGGTTTTACATAGTCTATAAGTATGGATCCTAGGCTTTATTTTCCCATTGGTCCAAATAAGTGACAAACATAAATGTGCCCACAAATAGCCAAATTCCCGTAGAGCTGAACAAAATTTACACAATTTTAATCTTTAAAATTTTATAGAAAAATTCTCAAATACAATTGAGAAATCGGACTTACATAGTCTATAAGTATGGATCCTTGGCTTTAATTTCCCATTGGTCCAAATAAGTGACAAACATAAATGTGCCCACAAATAGCCAAATTCCCGTAGAGCTGAAAAAAATTTACACAATTTTAAGCTTTAAAATTTTATAGAAAAATTCTCAAATACAATTGAGAAATCGGACTTACATAGTCTATAAGTATGGATCCTTGGCTTTAATTTCCCATTGGTCCAAATGAGTGACAAACAAATTTTATAGAAAAATTCTTAAATACAATTGAGAAATCGGACTTACATAGTCTATAAGTATGGATCCTAAGCTTTATTTTCCCATTGGTCCAAATAAGTGACAAACATAAATGTGCCCACAAATAGCCAAATTCCCGTAGAGCTGAACAAAATTTACACAATTTTAATCTTTAAAATTTTATAGAAAAATTCTCAAATACAATTGAGAAATCGGACTTACATAGTCTATAAGTATGGATCCTTGGCTTTAATTTCCCATTGGTCCAAATGAGTGACAAACAAATTTTATAGAAAAATTCTCAAATACAATTGAGAAATCGGACTTACATAGTCTATAAGTATGGATCCTTGGCTTTAATTTCCCATTGGTCCAAATAAGTGACAAACATAAATGTGCCCACAAATAGCCAAATTCCCGTAGAGCTGAACAAAATTTACACAATTTTAATCTTTAAAATTTTATAGAAAAATTCTCAAATACAATTGAGAAATCGGATTTACATAGTCTATAAGTATGGATCCTTGGCTTTAATTTCCCATTGGTCCAAATGAGTGACAAACAAGTGTTATAGAAAAATTCTCAAATACAATTGAGAAATCGGACTTACGTAGTCTATAAGTATGGATCCTTGGCTTTAATTTACCATTGGTCCAAATGAGTGACAAACATAAATGTGCCCACAAATAGCCAAATTCCCGTAGAGCTGAACAAAATTTACACAATTTTAATCTTTAAAATTTTATAGAAAAATTCTCAAATACAATTGAGAAATTGGACTTACATAGTCTATAAGTATGGATCCTTGGCTTTAATTTCCCATTGGTCCAAATGAGTGACAAACAAAGTTTATAGAAAAATTCTCAAATACAATTGAGAAATCGGACTTACATAGTCTATAAGTATGGATCCTTGGCTTTAATTTCCCATTGGTCCAAATGAGTGACAAACAAATTTTATAGAAAAATTCTCAAATACAATTGAAAAATCGGACTTACATAGTCTATAAGTATGGATCCTTGGCTTTAATTTCCCATTGGTCCAAATATGTGACAAACAAATTTAATAGAAAAATTCTCAAATACAATAGAGAAATCGGACTTACGTAGTCTATAAGTATGGATCCTTGGCTCTAATTTCCCATTGGTCCAAATATGTGACAAACAAATTTAATAGAAAAATTCTCAAATACAATAGAGAAATCGGACTTACATAGTCTATAAGTATGGATCCTTGGCTTTAATTTCCCATTGGTCCAAATGACTGACAAACAAATTTTATAGAAAAATTCTCAAATACAATTGAGAAATCGGACTTACATAGTCTATAAGTATGGATCCTTGGCTTTAATTTCCCATTGGTCCAAATGAGTGACAAACAAATTTTATAGAAAAATTCTCAAATACAATTGAAAAATCGGACTTACGTAGTCTATAAGTATGGATCCTTGGCTTTAATTTACCATTGGTCCAAATGAGTGACAAACATAAATGTGCCCACAAATAGCCAAATTCCCGTAGAGCTGAACAAAATTTACACAATTTTAATCTTTAAAATTTTATAGAAAAATTCTCAAATACAATTGAAAAATCGGACTTACATAGTCTATAAGTATGGATCCTTGGCTTTAATTTCCCATTGGTCCAAATGAGTGACAAACAAAGTTTATAGAAAAATTCTCAAATACAATTGAAAAATCGGACTTACATAGTCTATAAGTATGGATCCTAGGCTTTAATTTCCCATTGGTCCAAATAAGTGACAAACATAAATGTGCCCACAAATAGCCAAATTCCCGTAGAGCTGAACAAAATTTACACAATTTTAATCTTTAAAATTTTATAGAAAAATTCTCAAATACAATTGAGAAATCGGACTTACATAGTCTATAAGTATGGATCCTTGGCTTTAATTTCCCATTGGTCCAAATGAGTGACAAACAAATTTTATAGAAAAATTCTCAAATACAATTGAGAAATCGGACTTACATAGTCTATAAGTATGGATCCTTGGCTTTAATTTCCCATTGGTCCAAATGAGTGACAAACAAAGTTTATAGAAAAATTCTCAAATACAATTGAGAAATCGGACTTACATAGTCTATAAGTATGGATCCTTGGCTTTAATTTCCCATTGGTCCAAATAAGTGACAAACATAAATGTGCCCACAAATAGCCAAATTCCCGTAGAGCTGAAAAAAATTTACACAATTTTAATCTTTAAAATTTTATAGAAAAATTCTCAAATACAATTGAGAAATCGGACTTACATAGTCTATAAGTATGGATCCTTGGCTTTTATTTCCCATTGGTCCAAATGAGTGACAAACAAATTTTATAGAAAAATTCTTAAATACAATTGAGAAATCGGACTTACAAAGTCTATAAGTATGGATCCTAAGCTTTATTTTCCCATTGGTCCAAATAAGTGACAAACATAAATGTGCCCACAAATAGCCAAATTCCCGTAGAGCTGAACAAAATTTACACAATTTTAATCTTTAAAATTTTATAGAAAAATTCTCAAATACAATTGAGAAATCGGACTTACATAGTCTATAAGTATGGATCCTTGGCTTTTATTTCCCATTGGTCCAAATGAGTGACAAACAAATTTTATAGAAAAATTCTTAAATACAATTGAGAAATCGGACTTACAAAGTCTATAAGTATGGATCCTAAGCTTTATTTTCCCATTGGTCCAAATAAGTGACAAACATAAATGTGCCCACAAATAGCCAAATTCCCGTAGAGCTGAACAAAATTTACACAATTTTAATCTTTAAAATTTTATAGAAAAATTCTCAAATACAATTGAGAAATCGGACTTACATAGTCTATAAGTATGGATCCTTGGCTTTAATTTCCCATTGGTCCAAATGAGTGACAAACAAATTTTATAGAAAAATTCTTAAATACAATTGAGAAATCGGACTTACAAAGTCTATAAGTATGGATCCTAAGCTTTATTTTCCCATTGGTCCAAATAAGTGACAAACATAAATGTGCCCACAAATAGCCAAATTCCCGTAGAGCTGAACAAAATTTACACAATTTTAATCTTTAAAATTTTATAGAAAAATTCTCAAATACAATTGAGAAATCGGACTTACATAGTCTATAAGTATGGATCCTTGGCTTTTATTTCCCATTGGTCCAAATGAGTGACAAACAAATTTTATAGAAAAATTCTCAAATACAATTGAGAAATCGGACTTACATAGTCTATAAGTATGGATCCTTGGCTTTAATTTCCCATTGGTCCAAATAAGTGACAAACATAAATGTGCCCACAAATAGCCAAATTCCCGTAGAGCTGAACAAAATTTACACAATTTTAATCTTTAAAATTTTATAGAAAAATTCTCAAATACAATTGAGAAATCGGACTTACATAGTCTATAAGTATGGATCCTTGGCTTTAATTTCCCATTGGTCCAAATGAGTGACAAACAAATTTTATAGAAAAATTCTCAAATACAATTGAGAAATCGGACTTACATAGTCTATAAGTATGGATCCTTGGCTTTAATTTCCCATTGGTCCAAATATGTGACAAACAAATTTAATAGAAAAATTCTCAAATACAATAGAGAAATCGGTTTTACATAGTCTATAAGTATGGATCCTAGGCTTTATTTTCCCATTGGTCCAAATAAGTGACAAACATAAATGTGCCCACAAATAGCCAAATTCCCGTAGAGCTGAACAAAATTTACACAATTTTAATCTTTAAAATTTTATAGAAAAATTCTCAAATACAATTGAGAAATCGGACTTACATAGTCTATAAGTATGGATCCTTGGCTTTAATTTCCCATTGGTCCAAATAAGTGACAAACATAAATGTGCCCACAAATAGCCAAATTCCCGTAGAGCTGAAAAAAATTTACACAATTTTAATCTTTAAAATTTTATAGAAAAATTCTCAAATACAATTGAGAAATCGGACTTACATAGTCTATAAGTATGGATCCTTGGCTTTAATTTCCCATTGGTCCAAATGAGTGACAAACAAATTTTATAGAAAAATTCTTAAATACAATTGAGAAATCGGACTTACATAGTCTATAAGTATGGATCCTAAGCTTTATTTTCCCATTGGTCCAAATAAGTGACAAACATAAATGTGCCCACAAATAGCCAAATTCCCGTAGAGCTGAACAAAATTTACACAATTTTAATCTTTAAAATTTTATAGAAAAATTCTCAAATACAATTGAGAAATCGGACTTACATAGTCTATAAGTATGGATCCTTGGCTTTAATTTCCCATTGGTCCAAATGAGTGACAAACAAATTTTATAGAAAAATTCTCAAATACAATTGAGAAATCGGACTTACATAGTCTATAAGTATGGATCCTTGGCTTTAATTTCCCATTGGTCCAAATAAGTGACAAACATAAATGTGCCCACAAATAGCCAAATTCCCGTAGAGCTGAACAAAATTTACACAATTTTAATCTTTAAAATTTTATAGAAAAATTCTCAAATACAATTGAGAAATCGGACTTACATAGTCTATAAGTATGGATCCTTGGCTTTAATTTCCCATTGGTCCAAATGAGTGACAAACAAGTGTTATAGAAAAATTCTCAAATACAATTGAGAAATCGGACTTACGTAGTCTATAAGTATGGATCCTTGGCTTTAATTTACCATTGGTCCAAATGAGTGACAAACATAAATGTGCCCACAAATAGCCAAATTCCCGTAGAGCTGAACAAAATTTACACAATTTTAATCTTTAAAATTTTATAGAAAAATTCTCAAATACAATTGAGAAATTGGACTTACATAGTCTATAAGTATGGATCCTTGGCTTTAATTTCCCATTGGTCCAAATGAGTGACAAACAAAGTTTATAGAAAAATTCTCAAATACAATAGAGAAATCGGACTTACATAGTCTATAAGTATGGATCCTTGGCTTTAATTTCCCATTGGTCCAAATGAGTGACAAACAAATTTTATAGAAAAATTCTCAAATACAATTGAAAAATCGGACTTACATAGTCTATAAGTATGGATCCTTGGCTTTAATTTCCCATTGGTCCAAATATGTGACAAACAAATTTAATAGAAAAATTCTCAAATACAATAGAGAAATCGGACTTACGTAGTCTATAAGTATGGATCCTTGGCTCTAATTTCCCATTGGTCCAAATATGTGACAAACAAATTTAATAGAAAAATTCTCAAATACAATAGAGAAATCGGACTTACATAGTCTATAAGTATGGATCCTTGGCTTTAATTTCCCATTGGTCCAAATGACTGACAAACAAATTTTATAGAAAAATTCTCAAATACAATTGAAAAATCGGACTTACGTAGTCTATAAGTATGGATCCTTGGCTTTAATTTACCATTGGTCCAAATGAGTGACAAACATAAATGTGCCCACAAATAGCCAAATTCCCGTAGAGCTGAACAAAATTTACACAATTTTAATCTTTAAAATTTTATAGAAAAATTCTCAAATACAATTGAAAAATCGGACTTACATAGTCTATAAGTATGGATCCTTGGCTTTAATTTCCCATTGGTCCAAATGAGTGACAAACAAAGTTTATAGAAAAATTCTCAAATACAATTGAAAAATCGGACTTACATAGTCTATAAGTATGGATCCTAGGCTTTAATTTCCCATTGGTCCAAATAAGTGACAAACATAAATGTGCCCACAAATAGCCAAATTCCCGTAGAGCTGAACAAAATTTACACAATTTTAATCTTTAAAATTTTATAGAAAAATTCTCAAATACAATTGAGAAATCGGACTTACATAGTCTATAAGTATGGATCCTTGGCTTTAATTTCCCATTGGTCCAAATGAGTGACAAACAAATTTTATAGAAAAATTCTCAAATACAATTGAGAAATCGGACTTACATAGTCTATAAGTATGGATCCTTGGCTTTAATTTCCCATTGGTCCAAATGAGTGACAAACAAAGTTTATAGAAAAATTCTCAAATACAATTGAGAAATCGGACTTACATAGTCTATAAGTATGGATCCTTGGCTTTAATTTCCCATTGGTCCAAATAAGTGACAAACATAAATGTGCCCACAAATAGCCAAATTCCCGTAGAGCTGAAAAAAATTTACACAATTTTAATCTTTAAAATTTTATAGAAAAATTCTCAAATACAATTGAGAAATCGGACTTACATAGTCTATAAGTATGGATCCTTGGCTTTAATTTCCCATTGGTCCAAATGAGTGACAAACAAATTTTATAGAAAAATTCTTAAATACAATTGAGAAATCGGACTTACATAGTCTATAAGTATGGATCCTTGGCTTTAATTTCCCATTGGTCCAAATGAGTGACAAACAAATTTTATAGAAAAATTCTCAAATACAATTGAGAAATCGGACTTACATAGTCTATAAGTATGGATCCTTGGCTTTAATTTCCCATTGGTCAAAATAAGTGACAAACATAAATGTGCCCACAAATAGCCAAATTCTCGTAGAGCTGAACAAAATTTACACAATTTTAATCTTTAAAATTTTATAGAAAAATTCTCAAATACAATTGAGAAATCGGACTTACATAGTCTATAAGTATGGATCCTTGGCTTTAATTTCCCATTGGTCCAAATAAGTGACAAACATAAATTTGCCCACAAATAGCCAAATTCCCGTAGAGCTGAACAAAGTTAACACAATTTTAATCTTTAAAATTTTATAGAAAAATTCTCAAATACAATTGAGAATTTGGACTTACATAGTCTATAAGTATGGATCCTTGGCTTTAATTTCCCATTGGTCCAAATGAGTGACAAACAAATTTTATAGAAAAATTCTCAAATACAATTGAGAAATCGGACTTACATAGTCTATAAGTATGGATCCTTGGCTTTAATTTCCCATTGGTCCAAATAAGTGACAAACATAAATGTGCCCACAAATAGCCAAATTCCCGTAGAGCTGAAAAAAATTTACACAATTTTAATCTTTAAAATTTTATAGAAAAATTCTCAATACAATTGAGAAATCGGACTTACATAGTCTATAAGTATGGATCCTTGGCTTTAATTTCCCATTGGTCCAAATGAGTGACAAACAAATTTTATAGAAAAATTCTCAAATACAATTGAGAAATCGGACTTACATAGTCTATAAGTATGGATCCTTGGCTTTAATTTCCCATTGGTCCAAATGAGTGACAAACAAATTTTATAGAAAAATTCTCAAATACAATTGAGAAATCGGACTTACATAGTCTATAAGTATGGATCCTTGGCTTTAATTTCCCATTGGTCCAAATAAGTGACAAACATAAATGTGCCCACAAATAGCCAAATTCCCGTAGAGCTGAACAAAGTTAACACAATTTTAATCTTTAAAATTTTATAGAAAAATTCTCAAATACAATTGAGAAATCGGACTTACATAGTCTATAAGTATGGATCCTTGGCTTTAATTTCCCATTGGTCCAAATGAATGACAAACAAATTTTATAGAATAATTCTCAAATACAATTGAGAAATCGGACTTACATAGTCTATAAGTATGGATCCTTGGCTTTAATTTCCCATTGGTCCAAATAAGTGACAAACATAAATGTGCCCACAAATAGCCAAATTCCCGTAGAGCTGAACAAAGTTAACACAATTTTAATCTTTAAAATTTTATAGAAAAATTCTCAAATACAATTGAGAAATCGGACTTACATAGTCTATAAGTATGGATCCTTGGCTTTAATTTCCCATTGGTCCAAATGAGTGACAAACAAATTTTATAGAATAATTCTCAAATACAATTGAGAAATCGGACTTACATAGTCTATAAGTATGGATCCTTGGCTTTAATTTCCCATTGGTCCAAATAAGTGACAAACATAAATGTGCCCACAAATAGCCAAATTTCCGTAGAGCTGAACAAAATTTACACAATTTTAATCTTTAAAATTTTATAGAAAAATTCTCAATAGAATTGAGAAATCGGACTTACAAGTCTATAAGTATGGATCCTTGGCTTTAATTTCCCATTGGTCCAAATAAGTGACAAACATAAATGTGCCCACAAATAGCCAAATTCCCGTAGAGCTGAAAAAAATTTACACAATTTTAATCTTTAAAATTTTATAGAAAAATTCTCAATACAATTGAGAAATCGGACTTACATAGTCTATAAGTATGGATCCTTGGCTTTAATTTCCCATTGGTCCAAATGAGTGACAAACAAATTTTATAGAAAAATTCTCAAATACAATTGAGAAATCGGACTTACATAGTCTATAAGTATGGATCCTTGGCTTTAATTTCCCATTGGTCCAAATAAGTGACAAACATAAATGTGCCCACAAATAGCCAAATTTCCGTAGAGCTGAACAAAATTTACACAATTTTAATCTTTAAAATTTTATAGAAAAATTCTCAAATACAATTGAGAAATCGGACTTATATAGTCTATAAGTATGGATCCTTGGCTTTAATTTCCCATTGGTCCAAATGAGTGACAAACAAATTTTATAGAAAAATTCTCAAATACAATAGAGAAATCAGACTTACATAGTCTATAAGTATGGATCCTTGGCTTTAATTTCCCATTGGTCCAAATGAGTGACAAACATAAATTTGCCCACAAATAGCCAAATTCCCGTAGAGCTGAACAAAATTTACACTATTTTAATCTTTAAAATTTTATAGAAAAATTCTCAAATATAATTGAGAAATCGGACTTACATAGTCTATAAGTATGGATCCTTGGCTTTAATTTCCCATTGGTCCAAATGAGTGACAAACATATATGTGCCCACAAATAGCCAAATTCCCGTAGAGCTGAACAAAATTTACACAATTTTATTCTTTAAAATTTTATAGAAAAATTCTCAAATACAATTGAGAAATCGGACTTACATAGTCTATAAGTATGGATCCTTGGCTTTAATTTCCCATTGGTCCAAATGAGTGACAAACATAAATGTGCCCACAAATAGCCAAATTCCCGTAGAGCTGAACAAAATTTACACAATTTTAATCTTTAAAATTTTATAGAAAAATTCTCAAATACAATTGAGAAATCGGACTTACATAGTCTATAAGTATGGATCCTTGGCTTTAATTTCCCATTGGTCCAAATAAGTGACAAACATAAATGTGCCCACAAATAGCCAAATTCCCGTAGAGCTGAAAAAAATTTACACAATTTTAATCTTTAAAATTTTATAGAAAAATTCTCAATACAATTGAGAAATCGGACTTACATAGTCTATAAGTATGGATCCTTGGCTTTAATTTCCCATTGGTCCAAATGAGTGACAAACAAATTTTATAGAAAAATTCTCAAATACAATTGAGAAATCGGACTTACATAGTCTATAAGTATGGATCCTTGGCTTTAATTTCCCATTGGTCCAAATGAGTGACAAACAAATTTTATAGAAAAATTCTCAAATACAATTGAGAAATCGGACTTACATAGTCTATAAGTATGGATCCTTGGCTTTAATTTCCCATTGGTCCAAATAAGTGACAAACATAAATGGGCCCACAAATAGCCAAATTCCCGTAGAGCTGAACAAAGTTAACACAATTTTAATCTTTAAAATTTTATAGAAAAATTCTCAAATACAATTGAGAAATCGGACTTACATAGTCTATAAGTATGGATCCTTGGCTTTAATTTCCCATTGGTCCAAATGAATGACAAACAAATTTTATAGAATAATTCTCAAATACAATTGAGAAATCGGACTTACATAGTCTATAAGTATGGATCCTTGGCTTTAATTTCCCATTGGTCCAAATAAGTGACAAACATAAATGTGCCCACAAATAGCCAAATTCCCGTAGAGCTGAACAAAGTTAACACAATTTTAATCTTTAAAATTTTATAGAAAAATTCTCAAATACAATTGAGAAATCGGACTTACATAGTCTATAAGTATGGATCCTTGGCTTTAATTACCCATTGGTCCAAATGAGTGACAAACAAATTTTATAGAATAATTCTCAAATACAATTGAGAAATCGGACTTACATAGTCTATAAGTATGGATCCTTGGCTTTAATTTCCCATTGGTCCAAATAAGTGACAAACATAAATGTGCCCACAAATAGCCAAATTCCCGTAGAGCTGAAAAAAATTTACACAATTTTAATCTTTAAAATTTTATAGAAAAATTCTCAATACAATTGAGAAATCGGACTTACATAGTCTATAAGTATGGATCCTTGGCTTTAATTTCCCATTGGTCCAAATGAGTGACAAACAAATTTTATAGAAAAATTCTCAAATACAATTGAGAAATCGGACTTACATAGTCTATAAGTATGGATCCTTGGCTTTAATTTCCCATTGGTCCAAATAAGTGACAAACATAAATGTGCCCACAAATAGCCAAATTTCCGTAGAGCTGAACAAAATTTACACAATTTTAATCTTTAAAATTTTATAGAAAAATTCTCAAATACAATTGAGAAATCGGACTTACATAGTCTATAAGTATGGATCCTTGGCTTTAATTTCCCATTGGTCCAAATGAGTGACAAACAAATTTTATAGAAAAATTCTCAAATACAATAGAGAAATCAGACTTACATAGTCTATAAGTATGGATCCTTGGCTTTAATTTCCCATTGGTCCAAATGAGTGACAAACATAAATTTGCCCACAAATAGCCAAATTCCCGTAGAGCTGAACAAAATTTACACTATTTTAATCTTTAAAATTTTATAGAAAAATTCTCAAATATAATTGAGAAATCGGACTTACATAGTCTATAAGTATGGATCCTTGGCTTTAATTTCCCATTGGTCCAAATGAGTGACAAACATATATGTGCCCACAAATAGCCAAATTCCCGTAGAGCTGAACAAAATTTACACAATTTTAATCTTTAAAATTTTATAGAAAAATTCTCAAATACAATTGAGAAATCGGACTTACATAGTCTATAAGTATGGATCCTTGGCTTTAATTTCCCATTGGTCCAAATGAGTGACAAACAAATTTTATAGAAAAATTCTCAAATACAATTGAGAAATTGGACTTACATAGTCTATAAGTATGGATCCTTGGCTTTAATTTCCCATTGGTCCAAATGAGTGACAAACAAATTTTATAGAAAAATTCTCAAATACAATTGAGAAATTGGACTTACATAGTCTATAAGTATGGATCCTTGGCTTTAATTTCCTATTGGTCCAAATGAGTGACAAACATATATGTGCCCACAAATAGCCAAATTCCCGTAGAGCTGAACAAAATTTACACAATTTTAATCTTTAAAATTTTATAGAAAAATTCTCAAATACAATTGAGAAATCGGACTTACATAGTCTATAAGTATGGATCCTTGGCTTTAATTTCCCATTGGTCCAAATAAGTGACAAACATAAATTTGCCCACAAATAGCCAAATTCCCGTAGAGCTGAACAAAATTTACACTATTTTAATCTTTAAAATTTTATAGAAAAATTCTCAAATACAATTGAGAAATTGGACTTACATAGTCTATAAGTATGGATCCTTGGCTTTAATTTCCCATTGGTCCAAATGAGTGACAAACAAATTTTATAGAAAAATTCTCAAATACAATTGAGAAATTGGACTTACATAGTCTATAAGTATGGATCCTTGGCTTTAATTTCCCATTGGTCCAAATAAGTGACAAACATAAATGTGCCCACAAATAGCCAAATTCCCGTAGAGCTGAAAAAAATTTACACAATTTTAATCTTTAAAATTTTATAGAAAAATTCTCAATACAATTGAGAAATCGGACTTACATAGTCTATAAGTATGGATCCTTGGCTTTAATTTCCCATTGGTCCAAATGAGTGACAAACAAATTTTATAGAAAAATTCTCAAATACAATTGAGAAATCGGACTTACATAGTCTATAAGTATGGATCCTTGGCTTTAATTTCCCATTGGTCCAAATAAGTGACAAACATAAATGTGCCCACAAATAGCCAAATTCCCGTAGAGCTGAACAAAATTTACACAATTTTAATCTTTAAAATTTTATAGAAAAATTCTCAAATACAATTGAGAAATCGGACTTACATAGTCTATAAGTATGGATCCTTGGCTTTAATTTCCCATTGGTCCAAATGAGTGACAAACAAATTTTATAGAATAATTCTCAAATACAATTGAGAAATCGGACTTACATAGTCTATAAGTATGGATCCTTGGCTTTAATTTCCCATTGGTCCAAATAAGTGACAAACATAAATGTGCCCACAAATAGCCAAATTCCCGTAGAGCTGAACAAAGTTAACACAATTTTAATCTTTAAAATTTTATAGAAAAATTCTCAAATACAATTGAGAAATCGGACTTACATAGTCTATAAGTATGGATCCTTGGCTTTAATTACCCATTGGTCCAAATGAGTGACAAACAAATTTTATAGAATAATTCTCAAATACAATTGAGAAATCGGACTTACATAGTCTATAAGTATGGATCCTTGGCTTTAATTTCCCATTGGTCCAAATAAGTGACAAACATAAATGTGCCCACAAATAGCCAAATTTCCGTAGAGCTGAACAAAATTTACACAATTTTAATCTTTAAAATTTTATAGAAAAATTCTCAATAGAATTGAGAAATCGGACTTACATAGTCTATAAGTATGGATCCTTGGCTTTAATTTCCCATTGGTCCAAATAAGTGACAAACATAAATGTGCCCACAAATAGCCAAATTCCCGTAGAGCTGAAAAAAATTTACACAATTTTAATCTTTAAAATTTTATAGAAAAATTCTCAATACAATTGAGAAATCGGACTTACATAGTCTATAAGTATGGATCCTTGGCTTTAATTTCCCATTGGTCCAAATGAGTGACAAACAAATTTTATAGAAAAATTCTCAAATACAATTGAGAAATTGGACTTACATAGTCTATAAGTATGGATCCTTGGCTTTAATTTCCCATTGGTCCAAATAAGTGACAAACATAAATTTGCCCACAAATAGCCAAATTCCCGTAGAGCTGAACAAAATTTACACTATTTTAATCTTTAAAATTTTATAGAAAAATTCTCAAATACAATTGAGAAATTGGACTTACATAGTCTATAAGTATGGATCCTTGGCTTTAATTTCCCATTGGTCCAAATGAGTGACAAACAAATTTTATAGAAAAATTCTCAAATACAATTGAGAAATCGGACTTACATAGTCTATAAGTATGGATCCTTGGCTTTAATTTCCCATTGGTCCAAATAAGTGACAAACATAAATGTGCCCACAAATAGCCAAATTTCCGTAGAGCTGAACAAAATTTACACAATTTTAATCTTTAAAATTTTATAGAAAAATTCTCAAATACAATTGAGAAATCGGACTTACATAGTCTATAAGTATGGATCCTTGGCTTTAATTTCCCATTGGTCCAAATGAGTGACAAACAAATTTTATAGAAAAATTCTCAAATACAATAAAGAAATCAGACTTACATAGTCTATAAGTATGGATCCTTGGCTTTAATTTCCCATTGGTCCAAATGAGTGACAAACATAAATTTGCCCACAAATAGCCAAATTCCCGTAGAGCTGAACAAAATTTACACTATTTTAATCTTTAAAATTTTATAGAAAAATTCTCAAATATAATTGAGAAATCGGACTTACATAGTCTATAAGTATGGATCCTTGGCTTTAATTTCCCATTGGTCCAAATGAGTGACAAACAAATTTTATAGAAAAATTCTCAAATACAATTGAGAAATTGGACTTACATAGTCTATAAGTATGGATCCTTGGCTTTAATTTCCCATTGGTCCAAATAAGTGACAAACATAAATTTGCCCACAAATAGCCAAATTCCCGTAGAGCTGAACAAAATTTACACTATTTTAATCTTTAAAATTTTATAGAAAAATTCTCAAATACAATTGAGAAATTGGACTTACATAGTCTATAAGTATGGATCCTTGGCTTTAATTTCCCATTGGTCCAAATGAGTGACAAACAAATTTTATAGAAAAATTCTCAAATACAATTGAGAAATTGGACTTACATAGTCTATAAGTATGGATCCTTGGCTTTAATTTCCCATTGGTCCAAATAAGTGACAAACATAAATTTGCCCACAAATAGCCAAATTCCCGTAGAGCTGAACAAAATTTACACAATTTTAATCTTTAAAATTTTATAGAAAAATTCTCAAATACAATTGAGAAATCGGACTTACATAGTCTATAAGTATGGATCCTTGGCTTTAATTTCCCATTGGTCCAAATAAGTGACAAACATAAATTTGCCCACAAATAGCCAAATTTCCGTAGAGCTGAACAAAATTTACACTATTTTAATCTTTAAAATTTTATAGAAAAATTCTCAATACAATTGAGAAATCGGACTTACATAGTCTATAAGTATGGATCCTTGGCTTTAATTTCCCATTGGTCCAAATGAGTGACAAACAAATTTTATAGAAAAATTCTCAAATACAATTGAGAAATCGGACTTACATAGTCTATAAGTATGGATCCTTGGCTTTAATTTCCCATTGGTCCAAATAAGTGACAAACATAAATGTGCCCACAAATAGCCAAATTTCCGTAGAGCTGAACAAAATTTACACAATTTTAATCTTTAAAATTTTATAGAAAAATTCTCAAATACAATTGAGAAATCGGACTTACATAGTCTATAAGTATGGATCCTTGGCTTTAATTTCCCATTGGTCCAAATGAGTGACAAACAAATTTTATAGAAAAATTCTCAAATACAATAGAGAAATCAGACTTACATAGTCTATAAGTATGGATCCTTGGCTTTAATTTCCCATTGGTCCAAATGAGTGACAAACATAAATTTGCCCACAAATAGCCAAATTCCCGTAGAGCTGAACAAAATTTACACTATTTTAATCTTTAAAATTTTATAGAAAAATTCTCAAATATAATTGAGAAATCGGACTTACATAGTCTATAAGTATGGATCCTTGGCTTTAATTTCCCATTGGTCCAAATGAGTGACAAACATAAATTTGCCCACAAATAGCCAAATTCCCGTAGAGCTGAACAAAATTTACACTATTTTAATCTTTAAAACTTTATAGAAAAATTCTCAAATATAATTGAGAAATCGGACTTACATAGTCTATAAGTATGGATCCTTGGCTTTAATTTCCCATTGGTCCAAATGAGTGACAAACAAATTTTATAGAAAAATTCTCAAATACAATTGAGAAATTGGACTTACATAGTCTATAAGTATGGATCCTTGGCTTTAATTTCCCATTGGTCCAAATAAGTGACAAACATAAATTTGCCCACAAATAGCCAAATTCCCGTAGAGCTGAACAAAATTTACACAATTTTAATCTTTAAAATTTTATAGAAAAATTCTCAAATACAATTGAGAAATCGGACTTACATAGTCTATAAGTATGGATCCTTGGCTTTAATTTCCCATTGGTCCAAATGAGTGACAAACATAAATGTGCCCACAAATAGCCAAATTTCCGTAGAGCTGAACAAAATTTACACAATTTTAATCTTTAAAATTTTATAGAAAAATTCTCAAATACAATTGAGAAATCGGACTTACATAGTCTATAAGTATGGATCCTTGGCTTTAATTTCCCATTGGTCCAAATGAGTGACAAACAAATTTTATAGAAAAATTCTCAAATACAATTGAGAAATTGGACTTACATAGTCTATAAGTATGGATCCTTGGCTTTAATTTCCCATTGGTCCAAATAAGTGACAAACATAAATTTGCCCACAAATAGCCAAATTCCCGTAGAGCTGAACAAAATTTACACTATTTTAATCTTTAAAATTTTATAGAAAAATTCTCAAATACAATTGAGAAATCGGACTTACATAGTCTATAAGTATGGATCCTTGGCTTTAATTTCCCATTGGTCCAAATGAGTGACAAACATAAATGTGCCCACAAATAGCCAAATTCCCGTAGAGCTGAACAAAATTTACACAATTTTAATCTTTAAAATTTTATAGAAAAATTCTCAAATACAATTGAGAAATCGGACTTACATAGTCTATAAGTATGGATCCTTGGCTTTAATTTCCCATTGGTCCAAATGAGTGACAAACACAAATTTGCCCACAAATAGCCAAATTCCCGTAGAGCTGAACAAAATTTACACAATTTTAATCTTTAAAATTTTATAGAAAAATTCTCAAATACAATTGAGAAATCGGACTTACATAGTCTATAAGTATGGATCCTTGGCTTTAATTTCCCATTGGTCCAAATGAGTGACAAACATAAATGTGCCCACAAATAGCCAAATTCCCGTAGAGCTGAACAAAATTTACACTATTTTAATCTTTAAAATTTTATAGAAAAATTCTCAAATACAATTGAGAAATTGGACTTACATAGTCTATAAGTATGGATCCTTGGCTTTAATTTCCCATTGGTCCAAATGAGTGACAAACATAAATTTGCCCACAAATAGCCAAATTCCCGTAGAGCTGAACAAAATTTACACTATTTTAATCTTTAAAATTTTATAGAAAAATTCTCAAATACAATTGAGAAATTGGACTTACATAGTCTATAAGTATGGATCCTTGGCTTTAATTTCCCATTGGTCCAAATGAGTGACAAACAAATTTTATAGAAAAATTCTCAAATACAATTGAGAAATTGGACTTACATAGTCTATAAGTATGGATCCTTGGCTTTAATTTCCCATTGGTCCAAATAAGTGACAAACATAAATTTGCCCACAAATAGCCAAATTCCCGTAGAGCTGAACTAAATTTACACAATTTTAATCTTTAAAATTTTATAGAAAAATTCTCAAATACAATTGAGAAATCGGACTTACATAGTCTATAAGTATGGATCCTTGGCTTTAATTTCCCATTGGTCCAAATAAGTGACAAACATAAATTTGCCCACAAATAGCCAAATTTCCGTAGAGCTGAACAAAATTTACACAATTTTAATCTTTAAAATTTTATAGAAAAATTCTCAAATACAATTGAGAAATCGGACTTACATAGTCTATAAGTATGGATCCTTGGCTTTAATTTCCCATTGGTCCAAATGAGTGACAAACAAATTTTATAGAAAAATTCTCAAATACAATAGAGAAATCAGACTTACATAGTCTATAAGTATGGATCCTTGGCTTTAATTTCCCATTGGTCCAAATGAGTGACAAACATAAATTTGCCCACAAATAGCCAAATTCCCGTAGAGCTGAACAAAATTTACACTATTTTAATCTTTAAAATTTTATAGAAAAATTCTCAAATACAATTGAGAAATTGGACTTACATAGTCTATAAGTATGGATCCTTGGCTTTAATTTCCCATTGGTCCAAATGAGTGACAAACATAAATTTGCCCACAAATAGCCAAATTCCCGTAGAGCTGAACAAAATTTACACTATTTTAATCTTTAAAATTTTATAGAAAAATTCTCAAATACAATTGAGAAATTGGACTTACATAGTCTATAAGTATGGATCCTTGGCTTTAATTTCCCATTGGTCCAAATGAGTGACAAACAAATTTTATAGAAAAATTCACAAATATAATTGAGAAATCGGACTTACATAGTCTATAAGTATGGATCCTTGGCTTTAATTTCCCATTGGTCCAAATGAGTGACAAACATAAATTTGCCCACAAATAGCCAAATTCCCGTAGAGCTGAACAAAATTTACACTATTTTAATCTTTAAAATTTTATAGAAAAATTCTCAAATATAATTGAGAAATCGGACTTACATAGTCTATAAGTATGGATCCTTGGCTTTAATTTCCCATTGGTCCAAATGAGTGACAAACAAATTTTATAGAAAAATTCTCAAATACAATTGAGAAATTGGACTTACATAGTCTATAAGTATGGATCCTTGGCTTTAATTTCCCATTGGTCCAAATGAGTGACAAACAAATTTTATAGAAAAATTCTCATATACAATTGAGAAATTGGACTTACATAGTCTATAAGTATGGATCCTTGGCTTTAATTTCCCATTGGTCCAAATGAGTGACAAACAAATTTTATAGAAAAATTCTCAAATACAATTGAGAAATTGGACTTACATAGTCTATAAGTATGGATCCTTGGCTTTAATTTCCCATTGGTCCAAATGAGTGACAAACAAATTTTATAGAAAAATTCTCAAATACAATTGAGAAATTGGACTTACATAGTCTATAAGTATGGATCCTTGGCTTTAATTTCCCATTGGTCCAAATAAGTGACAAACATAAATGTGCCCACAAATAGCCAAATTCCCGTAGAGCTGAACAAAATTTACACAATTTTTATCTTTAAAATTTTATAGAAAAATTCTCAAATACAATTGAGAAATTGGACTTACATAGTCTATAAGTATGGATCCTTGGCTTTAATTTCCCATTGGTCCAAATGAGTGACAAACAAATTTTATAGAAAAATTCTCAAATACAATTGAGAAATTGGACTTACATAGTCTATAAGTATGGATCCTTGGCTTTAATTTCCCATTGGTCCAAATGAGTGACAAACAAATTTTATAGAAAAATTCTCAAATACAATTGAGAAATTGGACTTACATAGTCTATAAGTATGGATCCTTGGCTTTAATTTCCCATTGGTCCAAATGAGTGACAAACAAATTTTATAGAAAAATTCTCAAATACAATTGAGAAATTGGACTTACATAGTCTATAAGTATGGATCCTTGGCTTTAATTTCCCATTGGTCCAAATGAGTGACAAACAAATTTTATAGAAAAATTCTCAAATACAATTGAGAAATTGGACTTACATAGTCTATAAGTATGGATCCTTGGCTTTAATTTCCCATTGGTCCAAATGAGTGACAAACAAATTTTATAGAAAAATTCTCAAATACAATTGAGAAATTGGACTTACATAGTCTATAAGTATGGATCCTTGGCTTTAATTTCCCATTGGTCCAAATGAGTGACAAACAAATTTTATAGAAAAATTCTCAAATACAATTGAGAAATTGGACTTACATAGTCTATAAGTATGGATCCTTGGCTTTAATTTCCCATTGGTCCAAATGAGTGACAAACAAATTTTATAGAAAAATTCTCAAATACAATTGAGAAATTGGACTTACATAGTCTATAAGTATGGATCCTTGGCCTTAATTTCCCATTGATCCAAATGAGTGACAAACAAATTTTATAGAAAAATTCTCAAATACAATTGAGAAAATGGACTTATATAGTCTATAAGTATGGATCCTTGGCTTTAATTTCCCATTGGTCCAAATGAGTGACAAACAAATTTTATAGAAAAATTCTCAAATACAATTGAGAAATTGGACTTACATAGTCTATAAGTATGGATCCTTGGCTTTAATTTCCCATTGGTCCAAATGAGTGACAAACAAATTTTATAGAAAAATTCTCAAATACAATTGAGAAATTGGACTTACATAGTCTATAAGTATGGATCCTTGGCCTTAATTTCCCATTGATCCAAATGAGTGACAAACAAATTTTATAGAAAAATTCTCAAATACAATTGAGAAAATGGACTTATATAGTCTATAAGTATGGATCCTTGGCTTTAATTTCCCATTGGTCCAAATGAGTGACAAACAAATTTTATAGAAAAATTCTCAAATACAATTGAGAAATTGGACTTACATAGTCTATAAGTATGGATCCTTGGCTTTAATTTCCCATTGGTCCAAATGAGTGACAAACAAATTTTATAGAAAAATTCTCAAATAAAATTGAGAAATTGGACTTACATAGTCTATAAATATGGATCCTTGGCTTTAATTTCCCATTGGTCCAAATGAGTGACAAACAAATTTTATAGAAAAATTCTCAAATACAATTGAGAAATTGGACTTACATAGTCTATAAGTATGGATCCTTGGCTTTAATTTCCCATTGGTCCAAATGAGTGACAAACATAAATGTGCCCACAAATAGCCAAATTCCCGTAGAGCTGAACAAAATTTACACAATTTTAATCTTTAAAATTTTATAGAAAAATTCTCAAATACAATTGAGAAATTGGACTTACATAGTCTATAAGTATGGATCCTTGGCTTTAATTTCCCATTGGTCCAAATAAGTGACAAACATAAATGTGCCCACAAATAGCCAAATTCCCGTAGAGCTGAACAAAATTTACACAATTTTTATCTTTAAAATTTTATAGAAAAATTCTCAAATACAATTGAGAAATCGGACTTACATAGCCTATAAGTATGGATCCTTGGCTTTAATTTCCCATTGGTCCAAATGAGTGACAAACAAATTTTATAGAAAAATACTCAAATACAATTGAGAAATTGGACTTACATAGTCTATAAGTATGGATCCTTGGCTTTAATTTCCCAATGGTCCAAATGAGTGACAAACAAATTTTATAGAAAAATTCTCAAATACAATTGAGAAATTGGACTTACATAGTCTATAAGTATGGATCCTTGGCTTTAATTTCCCATTGGTCCAAATGAGTGACAAACAAATTTTATAGAAATATTCTCAAATACAATTGAGAAATTGGACTTACATAGTCTATAAGTATGGATCCTTGGCTTTAATTTCCCATTGGTACAAATGAGTGACAAACATAAATGTGCCCACAAATAGCCAAATTCCCGTAGAGCTGAACAAAATTTACACAATTTTAATCTTTAAAATTTTATAGAAAAATTCTCAAATACAATTGAGAAATCGGACTTACATAGTCTATAAGTATGGATCCTTGGCTTTAATTTCCCATTGGTCCAAATAAGTGACAAACATAAATGTGCCCACAAATAGCCAAATTCCCGTAGAGCTGAACAAAATTTACACAATTTTAATCTTTAAAATTTTATAGAAAAATTCTCAAATACAATTGAGAAATCGGACTTACATAGTCTATAAGTATGGATCCTTGGCTTTAATTTCCCATTGGTCCAAATGAGTGACAAACAAATTTTATAGAAAAATTCTCAAATACAATTGAGAAATTGGACTTACATAGTCTATAAGTATGGATCCTTGGCTTTAATTTCCCATTGGTCCAAATAAGTGACAAACATAAATTTGCCCACAAAAAACCAAATTCCCGTAGAGCTGAACAAAATTTACACAATTTTAATCTTTAAAATTTTATAGAAAAATTCTCAAATACAATTGAGAAATCGGACTTACATAGTCTATAAGTATGGATCCTTGGCTTTAATTTCCCATTGGTCCAAATGAGTGACAAACAAATTTTATAGAAAAATTCTCAAATACAATTGAGAAATTGGACTTACATAGTCTATAAGTATGGATCCTTGGCTTTAATTTCCCATTGGTCCAAATGAGTGACAAACAAATTTTATAGAAAAATTCTCAAATACAATTGAGAAATTGGACTTACATAGTCTATAAGTATGGATCCTTGGCTTTAATTTCCCATTGGTCCAAATAAGTGACAAACATAAATGTGCCCACAAATAGCCAAATTCCCGTAGAGCTGAACAAAATTTACACAATTTTAATCTTTAAAATTTTATAGAAAAATTCTCAAATACAATTGAGAAATCGGACTTACATAGTCTATAAGTATGGATCCTTGGCTTTAATTTCCCATTGGTCCAAATGAGTGACAAACAAATTTTATAGAAAAATTCTCAAATACAATTGAGAAATCGGACTTACATAGTCTATAAGTATGGATCCTTGGCTTTAATTTCCCATTGGTCCAAATAAGTGACAAACATAAATTTGCCCACAAATAGCCAAATTCCCGTAGAGCTGAACAAAATTTACACAATTTTAATCTTTAAAATTTTATAGAAAAATTCTCAAATACAATTGAGAAATCGGACTTACATAGTCTATAAGTATGGATCCTTGGCTTTAATTTCCCATTGGTCCAAATGAGTGACAAACAAATTTTATAGAAAAATTCTCAAATACAATTGAGAAATTGGACTTACATAGTCTATAAGTATGGATCCTTGGCTTTAATTTCCCATTGGTCCAAATAAGTGACAAACATAAATGTGCCCACAAATAGCCAAATTCCCGTAGAGCTGAACAAAATTTACACAATTTTTATCTTTAAAATTTTATAGAAAAATTCTCAAATACAATTGAGAAATCGGACTTACATAGTCTATAAGTATGGATCCTTGGCTTTAATTTCCCATTGGTCCAAATGAGTGACAAACAAATTTTATAGAAAAATTCTCAAATACAATTGAGAAATTGGACTTACATAGTCTATAAGTATGGATCCTTGGCTTTAATTTCCTATTGGTCCAAATAAGTGACAAACATAAATGTGCCCACAAATAGCCAAATTCCCGTAGAGCTGAACAAAATTTACACAATTTTTATCTTTAAAATTTTATAGAAAAATTCTCAAATACAATTGAGAAATTGGACTTACATAGTCTATAAGTATGGATCCTTGGCTTTAATTTCCCATTGGTCCAAATGAGTGACAAACAAATTTTATAGAAAAATTCTCAAATACAATTGAGAAATTGGACTTACATAGTCTATAAGTATGGATCCTTGGCTTTAATTTCCCATTGGTCCAAATGAGTGACAAACAAATTTTATAGAAAAATTCTCAAATACAATTGAGAAATTGGACTTACATAGTCTATAAGTATGGATCCTTGGCTTTAATTTCCCATTGGTCCAAATGAGTGACAAACAAATTTTATAGAAAAATTCTCAAATACAATTGAGAAATTGGACTTACATAGTCTATAAGTATGGATCCTTGGCTTTAATTTCCCATTGGTCCAAATGAGTGACAAACAAATTTTATAGAAAAATTCTCAAATACAATTGAGAAATTGGACTTACATAGTCTATAAATATGGATCCTTGGCTTTAATTTCCCATTGGTCCAAATAAGTGACAAACATAAATTTGCCCACAAATAGCCAAATTCCCGTAGAGCTGAACAAAATTTACACAATTTTAATCTTTAAAATTTTATTGAAAAATTCTCAAATACAATTGAGAAATCGGACTTACATAGTCTATAAGTATGGATCCTTGGCTTTAATTTCCCATTGGTCCAAATGAGTGACAAACAAATTTTATAGAAAAATTCTCAAATACAATTGAGAAATTGGACTTACATAGTCTATAAGTATGGATCCTTGGCTTTAATTTCCCATTGGTCCAAATAAGTGACAAACATAAATGTGCCCACAAATAGCCAAATTCCCGTAGAGCTGAACAAAATTTACACAATTTTAATCTTTAAAATTTTATAGAAAAATTCCCAAATACAATTGAGAAATCGGACTTACATAGTCTATAAGTATGGATCCTTGGCTTTAATTTCCCATTGGTCCAAATGAGTGACAAACAAATTTTATAGAAAAATTCTCAAATACAATTGAGAAATCGGACTTACATAGTCTATAAGTATGGATCCTTGGCTTTAATTTCCCATTGGTCCAAATAAGTGACAAACATAAATGTGCCCACAAATAGCCAAATTCCCGTAGAGCTGAACAAAATTTACACAATTTTTATCTTTAAAATTTTATAGAAAAATTCTCAAATACAATTGAGAAATCGGACTTACATAGTCTATAAGTATGGATCCTTGGCTTTAATTTCCCATTGGTCCAAATGAGTGACAAACAAATTTTATAGAAAAATTCTCAAATACAATTGAGAAATTGGACTTACATAGTCTATAAGTATGGATCCTTGGCTTTAATTTCCTATTGGTCCAAATAAGTGACAAACATAAATGTGCCCACAAATAGCCAAATTTCCGTAGAGCTGAACAAAATTTACACAATTTTTATCTTTAAAATTTTATAGAAAAATTCTCAAATACAATTGAGAAATTGGACTTACATAGTCTATAAGTATGGATCCTTGGCTTTAATTTCCCATTGGTCCAAATGAGTGACAAACAAATTTTATAGAAAAATTCTCAAATACAATTGAGAAATTGGACTTACATAGTCTATAAGTATGGATCCTTGGCTTTAATTTCCCATTGGTCCAAATGAGTGACAAACAAATTTTATAGAAAAATTCTCAAATACAATTGAGAAATTGGACTTACATAGTCTATAAATATGGATCCTTGGCTTTAATTTCCCATTGGTCCAAATGAGTGACAAACAAATTTTATAGAAAAATTCTCAAATACAATTGAGAAATTGGACTTACATAGTCTATAAGTATGGATCCTTGGCTTTAATTTCCCATTGGTCCAAATGAGTGACAAACATAAATGTGCCCACAAATAGCCAAATTCCCGTAGAGCTGAACAAAATTTACACAATTTTAATCTTTAAAATTTTATAGAAAAATTCTCAAATACAATTGAGAAATCGGACTTACATAGTCTATAAGTATGGATCCTTGGCTTTAATTTCCCATTGGTCCAAATAAGTGACAAACATAAATGTGCCCACAAATAGCCAAATTCCCGTAGAGCTGAACAAAATTTACACAATTTTTATCTTTAAAATTTTATAGAAAAATTCTCAAATACAATTGAGAAATCGGACTTACATAGTCTATAAGTATGGATCCTTGGCTTTAATTTCCCATTGGTCCAAATGAGTGACAAACAAATTTTATAGAAAAATTCTCAAATACAATTGAGAAATTGGACTTACATAGTCTATAAGTATGGATCCTTGGCTTTAATTTCCCATTGGTCCAAATGAGTGACAAACAAATTTTATAGAAAAATTCTCAAATACAATTGAGAAATTGGACTTACATAGTCTATAAGTATGGATCCTTGGCTTTAATTTCCCATTGGTCCAAATGAGTGACAAACATAAATGTGCCCACAAATAGCCAAATTCCCGTAGAGCTGAACAAAATTTACACAATTTTAATCTTTAAAATTTTATAGAAAAATTCTCAAATACAATTGAGAAATCGGACTTACATAGTCTATAAGTATGGATCCTTGGCTTTAATTTCCCATTGGTCCAAATAAGTGACAAACATAAATGTGCCCACAAATAGCCAAATTCCCGTAGAGCTGAACAAAATTTACACAATTTTTATCTTTAAAATTTTATAGAAAAATTCTCAAATACAATTGAGAAAT
Organism: Lypha dubia; assembly: GCA_947311025.1. Taxonomy (NCBI): domain Eukaryota; kingdom Metazoa; phylum Arthropoda; class Insecta; order Diptera; family Tachinidae; genus Lypha; species Lypha dubia. The sequence continues at coordinate 21,313,392 of OX371260.1, read as the reverse complement.
CGGACTTACATAGTCTATAAGTATGGATCCTTGGCTTTAATTTCCCATTGGTCCAAATGAGTGACAAACAAATTTTATAGAAAAATTCTCAAATACAATTGAGAAATTGGACTTACATAGTCTATAAGTATGGATCCTTGGCTTTAATTTCCCATTGGTCCAAATGAGTGACAAACAAATTTTATAGAAAAATTCTCAAATACAATTGAGAAATTGGACTTACATAGTCTATAAGTATGGATCCTTGGCTTTAATTTCCCATTGGTCCAAATGAGTGACAAACATAAATGTGCCCACAAATAGCCAAATTCCCGTAGAGCTGAACAAAATTTACACAATTTTAATCTTTAAAATTTTATAGAAAAATTCTAAAATACAATTGAGAAATCGGACTAACATAGTCTATAAGTATGGATCCTTGGCTTTAATTTCCCATTGGTCCAAATAAGTGACAAACATAAATGTGCCCACAAATAGCCAAATTCCCGTAGAGCTGAACAAAATTTACACAATTTTTATCTTTAAAATTTTATAGAAAAATTCTCAAATACAATTGAGAAATCGGACTAACATAGTCTATAAGTATGGATCCTTGGCTTTAATTTCCCATTGGTACAAATGAGTGACAAACATAAATGTGCCCACAAATAGCCAAATTCCCGTAGAGCTGAACAAAATTTACACAATTTTAATCTTTAAAATTTTATAGAAAAATTCTCAAATACAATTGAGAAATCGGACTTACATAGTCTATAAGTATGGATCCTTGGCTTTAATTTCCCATTGGTCCAAATGAGTGACAAACAAATTTTATAGAAAAATTCTCAAATACAATTGAGAAATTGGACTTACATAGTCTATAAGTATGGATCCTTGGCTTTAATTTCCCATTGGTCCAAATAAGTGACAAACATAAATTTGCCCACAAATAGCCAAATTCCCGTAGAGCTGAACAAAATTTACACAATTTTAATCTTTAAAATTTTATAGAAAAATTCTCAAATACAATTGAGAAATTGGACTTACATAGTCTATAAGTATGGATCCTTGGCTTTAATTTCCCATTGGTCCAAATAAGTGACAAACATAAATTTGCCCACAAATAGCCAAATTCCCGTAGAGCTGAACAAAATTTACACAATTTTAATCTTTAAAATTTTATAGAAAAATTCTCAAATACAATTGAGAAATCGGACTTACATAGTCTATAAGTATGGATCCTTGGCTTTAATTTCCCATTGGTCCAAATGAGTGACAAACAAATTTTATAGAAAAATTCTCAAATACAATTGAGAAATTGGACTTACATAGTCTATAAGTATGGATCCTTGGCTTTAATTTCCCATTGGTCCAAATAAGTGACAAACATAAATGTGCCCACAAATAGCCAAATTCCCGTAGAGCTGAACAAAATTTACACAATTTTAATCTTTAAAATTTTATAGAAAAATTCTCAAATACAATTGAGAAATCGGACTTACATAGTCTATAAGTATGGATCCTTGGCTTTAATTTCCCATTGGTCCAAATGAGTGACAAACAAATTTTATAGAAAAATTCTCAAATACAATTGAGAAATTGGACTTACATAGTCTATAAGTATGGATCCTTGGCTTTAATTTCCCATTGGTCCAAATAAGTGACAAACATAAATGTGCCCACAAATAGCCAAATTCCCGTAGAGCTGAACAAAAATTTACACAATTTTTATCTTTAAAATTTTATAGAAAAATTCTCAAATACAATTGAGAAATCGGACTTACATAGTCTATAAGTATGGATCCTTGGCTTTAATTTCCCATTGGTACAAATGAGTGACAAACATAAATGTGCCCACAAATAGCCAAATTCCCGTAGAGCTGAACAAAATTTACACAATTTTAATCTTTAAAATTTTATAGAAAAATTCTCAAATACAATTGAGAAATCGGACTTACATAGTCTATAAGTATGGATCCTTGGCTTTAATTTCTTATTGGTCCAAATGAGTGACAAACATAAATTTGCCCACAAATAGCCAAATTCCCGTAGAGCTGAACAAAATTTACACTATTTTAATCTTTAAAATTTTATAGAAAAATTCTCAAATACAATTGAGAAATCGGACTTACATAGTCTATAAGTATGGATCCTTGGCTTTAATTTCCCATTGGTCCAAATGAGTGACAAACAAATTTTATAGAAAAATTCTCAAATACAATTGAGAAATTGGACTTACATAGTCTATAAGTATGGATCCTTGGCTTTAATTTCCCATTGGTCCAAATAAGTGACAAACATAAATGTGCCCACAAATAGCCAAATTCCCGTAGAGCTGAACAAAATTTACACAATTTTTATCTTTAAAATTTTATAGAAAAATTCTCAAATACAATTGAGAAATCGGACTTACATAGTCTATAAGTATGGATCCTTGGCTTTAATTTCCCATTGGTCCAAATGAGTGACAAACAAATTTTATAGAAAAATTCTCAAATACAATTGAGAAATCGGACTTACATAGTCTATAAGTATGGATCCTTGGCTTTAATTTCCCATTGGTACAAATGAGTGACAAACATAAATGTGCCCACAAATAGCCAAATTCCCGTAGAGCTGAACAAAATTTACACAATTTTAATCTTTAAAATTTTATAGAAAAATTCTCAAATACAATTGAGAAATTGGACTTACATAGTCTATAAGTATGGATCCTTGGCTTTAATTTCCCATTGGTACAAATGAGTGACAAACATAAATGTGCCCACAAATAGCCAAATTCCCGTAGAGCTGAACAAAATTTACACAATTTTAATCTTTAAAATTTTATAGAAAAATTCTCAAATACAATTGAGAAATCGGACTTACATAGTCTATAAGTATGGATCCTTGGCTTTAATTTCCCATTGGTCCAAATGAGTGACAAACATAAATTTGCCCACAAATAGCCAAATTCCCGTAGAGCTGAACAAAATTTACACAATTTTAATCTTTAAAATTTTATAGAAAAATTCTCAAATACAATTGAGAAATTGGACTTACATAGTCTATAAGTATGGATCCTTGGCTTTAATTTCCCATTGGTCCAAATGAGTGACAAACAAATTTTATAGAAAAATTCTCAAATACAATTGAGAAATTGGACTTACATAGTCTATAAGTATGGATCCTTGGCTTTAATTTCCCATTGGTACAAATGAGTGACAAACATAAATGTGCCCACAAATAGCCAAATTCCCGTAGAGCTGAACAAAATTTACACAATTTTAATCTTTAAAATTTTATAGAAAAATTCTCAAATACAATTGAGAAATCGGACTTACATAGTCTATAAGTATGGATCCTTGGCTTTAATTTCCCATTGGTCCAAATGAGTGACAAACATAAATTTGCCCACAAATAGCCAAATTCCCGTAGAGCTGAACAAAATTTACACAATTTTAATCTTTAAAATTTTATAGAAAAATTCTCAAATACAATTGAGAAATTGGACTTACATAGTCTATAAGTATGGATCCTTGGCTTTAATTTCCCATTGGTCCAAATGAGTGACAAACAAATTTTATAGAAAAATTCTCAAATACAATTGAGAAATTGGACTTACATAGTCTATAAGTATGGATCCTTGGCTTTAATTTCCCATTGGTCCAAATAAGTGACAAACATAAATGTGCCCACAAAAAGCCAAATTCCCGTAGAGCTGAACAAAATTTACACAATTTTTATCTTTAAAATTTTATAGAAAAATTCTCAAATACAATTGAGAAATCGGACTTACATAGTCTATAAGTATGGATCCTTGGCTTTAATTTCCCATTGGTCCAAATGAGTGACAAACATAAATTTGCCCACAAATAGCCAAATTCCCGTAGAGCTGAACAAAATTTACACAATTTTAATCTTTAAAATTTTATAGAAAAATTCTCAAATACAATTGAGAAATTGGACTTACATAGTCTATAAGTATGGATCCTTGGCTTTGATTTCCCATTGGTCCAAATGAGTGACAAACAAATTTTATAGAAAAATTCTCAAATACAATTGAGAAATTGGACTTACATAGTCTATAAGTATGGATCCTTGGCTTTAATTTCCCATTGGTACAAATGAGTGACAAACATAAATATGCCCACAAATAGCCAAATTCCCATAGAGCTGAACAAAATTTACACAATTTTAATCTTTAAAATTTTATAGAAAAATTCTCAAATACAATTGAGAAATCGGACTTACATAGTCTATAAGTATGGATCCTTGGCTTTAATTTCCCATTGGTCCAAATGAGTGACAAACATAAATTTGCCCACAAATAGCCAAATTCCCGTAGAGCTGAACAAAATTTACACAATTTTAATCTTTAAAATTTTATAGAAAAATTCTCAAATACAATTGAGAAATTGGACTTACATAGTCTATAAGTATGGATCCTTGGCTTTAATTTCCCATTGGTCCAAATGAGTGACAAACAAATTTTATAGAAAAATTCTCAAATACAATTGAGAAATTGGACTTACATAGTCTATAAGTATGGATCCTTGGCTTTAATTTCCCATTGGTCCAAATAAGTGACAAACATAAATGTGCCCACAAATAGCCAAATTCCCGTAGAGCTGCACAAAATTTACACAATTTTTATCTTTAAAATTTTATAGAAAAATTCTCAAATACAATTGAGAAATCGGACTTACATAGTCTATAAGTATGGATCCTTGGCTTTAATTTCCCATTGGTCCAAATGAGTGGCAAACATAAATTTGCCCACAAATAGCCAAATTCCCGTAGAGCTGAACAAAATTTACACAATTTTAATCTTTAAAATTTTATAGAAAAATTCTCAAATACAATTGAGAAATTGGACTTACATAGTCTATAAGTATGGATCCTTGGCTTTAATTTCCCATTGGTCCAAATGAGTGACAAACAAATTTTATAGAAAAATTCTCAAATACAATTGAGAAATTGGACTTACATAGTCTATAAGTATGGATCCTTGGCTTTAATTTCCCATTGGTCCAAATAAGTGACAAACATAAATGTGCCCACAAATAGCCAAATTCCCGTAGAGCTGAACAAAATTTACACAATTTTTATCTTTAAAATTTTATAGAAAAATTCTCAAATACAATTGAGAAATCGGACTTACATAGTCTATAAGTATGGATCCTTGGTTTTAATTTCCCATTGGTCCAAATGAGTGACAAGCAAATTTTATAGAAAAATTCTCAAATACAATTGAAAAATCGGACTTACATAGTCTATAAGTATGGATCCTTGGCTTTAATTTCCCATTGGTCCAAATGAGTGACAAACATAAATGTGCCCACAAATAGCCAAATTCCCATAGAGCTGAACAAAATTTACACAATTTTTATCTTTAAAATTTTATAGAAAAATTCTCAAATACAATTGAGAAATCGGACTTACATAGTCTATAAGTATGGATCCTTGGCTTTAATTTCCCATTGGTCCAAATGAGTGACAAGCAAATTTTATAGAAAAATTCTCAAATACAATTGAAAAATCGGACTTACATAGTCTATAAGTATGGATCCTTGGCTTTAATTTCCCATTGGTCCAAATGAGTGACAAACATAAATGTGCCCACAAATAGCCAAATTCCCATAGAGCTGAACAAAATTTACACAATTTTTATCTTTAAAATTTTATAGAAAAATTCTCAAATACAATTGAGAAATCGGACTTACATAGTCTATAAGTATGGATCCTTGGCTTTAATTTCCCATTGGTCCAAATGAGTGACAAACAAATTTTATAGAAAAATTCTCAAATACAATTGAGAAATTGGACTTACATAGTCTATAAGTATGGATCCTTGGCTTTAATTTCCCATTGGTACAAATGAGTGACAAACATAAATGTGCCCACAAATAGCCAAATTCCCGTAGAGCTGAACAAAATTTACACAATTTTAATCTTTAAAATTTTATAGAAAAATTCTCAAATACAATTGAGAAATCGGACTTACATAGTCTATAAGTATGGATCCTTGGCTTTAATTTCCCATTGGTCCAAATGAGTGACAAACATAAATTTGCCCACAAATAGCCAAATTCCCGTAGAGCTGAACAAAATTTACACAATTTTAATCTTTAAAATTTTATAGAAAAATTCTCAAATACAATTGAGAAATTGGACTTACATAGTCTATAAGTATGGATCCTTGGCTTTAATTTCCCATTGGTCCAAATGAGTGACAAACAAATTTTATAGAAAAATTCTCAAATACAATTGAGAAATTGGACTTACATAGTCTATAAGTATGGATCCTTGGCTTTAATTTCCCATTGGTCCAAATAAGTGACAAACATAAATGTGCCCACAAATAGCCAAATTCCCGTAGAGCTGAACAAAATTTACACAATTTTTATCTTTAAAATTTTATAGAAAAATTCTCAAATACAATTGAGAAATCGGACTTACATAGTCTATAAGTATGGATCCTTGGCTTTAATTTCCCATTGGTCCAAATGAGTGACAAACATAAATTTGCCCACAAATAGCCAAATTCCCGTAGAGCTGAACAAAATTTACACAATTTTAATCTTTAAAATTTTATAGAAAAATTCTCAAATACAATTGAGAAATTGGACTTACATAGTCTATAAGTATGGATCCTTGGCTTTAATTTCCCATTGGTCCAAATGAGTGACAAACAAATTTTATAGAAAAATTCTCAAATACAATTGAGAAATTGGACTTACATAGTCTATAAGTATGGATCCTTGGCTTTAATTTCCCATTGGTCCAAATAAGTGACAAACATAAATGTGCCCACAAATAGCCAAATTCCCGTAGAGCTGAACAAAATTTACACAATTTTTATCTTTAAAATTTTATAGAAAAATTCTCAAATACAATTGAGAAATCGGACTTACATAGTCTATAAGTATGGATCCTTGGTTTTAATTTCCCATTGGTCCAAATGAGTGACAAGCAAATTTTATAGAAAAATTCTCAAATACAATTGAAAAATCGGACTTACATAGTCTATAAGTATGGATCCTTGGCTTTAATTTCCCATTGGTCCAAATGAGTGACAAACATAAATGTGCCCACAAATAGCCAAATTCCCATAGAGCTGAACAAAATTTACACAATTTTTATCTTTAAAATTTTATAGAAAAATTCTCAAATACAATTGAGAAATCGGACTTACATAGTCTATAAGTATGGATCCTTGGCTTTAATTTCCCATTGGTCCAAATGAGTGACAAGCAAATTTTATAGAAAAATTCTCAAATACAATTGAAAAATCGTACTTACATAGTCTATAAGTATGGATCCTTGGCTTTAATTTCCCATTGGTCCAAATGAGTGACAAACATAAATGTGCCCACAAATAGCCAAATTCCCATAGAGCTGAACAAAATTTACACAATTTTTATCTTGAAAATTTTATAGAAAAATTCTCAAATACAATTGAGAAATCGGACTTACATAGTCTATAAGTATGGATCCTTGGCTTTAATTTCCCATTGGTCCAAATGAGTGACAAGCAAATTTTATAGAAAAATTCTCAAATACAATTGAAAAATCGTACTTACATAGTCTATAAGTATGGATCCTTGGCTTTAATTTCCCATTGGTCCAAATGAGTGACAAACATAAATGTGCCCACAAATAGCCAAATTCCCATAGAGCTGAACAAAATTTACACAATTTTTATCTTTAAAATTTTATAGAAAAATTCTCAAATACAATTGAGAAATCGGACTTACATAGTCTATAAGTATGGATCCTTGGCTTTAATTTCCCATTGGTCCAAATGAGTGACAAGCAAATTTTATAGAAAAATTCTCAAATACAATTGAAAAATCGTACTTACATAGTCTATAAGTATGGATCCTTGGCTTTAATTTCCCATTGGTCCAAATGAGTGACAAACATAAATGTGCCCACAAATAGCCAAATTCCCATAGAGCTGAACAAAATTTACACAATTTTTATCTTGAAAATTTTATAGAAAAATTCTCAAATACAATTGAGAAATCGGACTTACATAGTCTATAAGTATGGATCCTTGGCTTTAATTTCCCATTGGTCCAAATGAGTGACAAGCAAATTTTATAGAAAAATTCTCAAATACAATTGAGAAATCGGACTTACATAGTCTATAAGTATGGATCCTTGGCTTTAATTTCCCATTGGTCCAAATAAGTGACAAACATAAATGTGCCCACAAATAGCCAAATTCCCGTAGAGCTGAACAAAATTTACACAATTTTAATCTTTAAAATTTTATAGAAAAATTCTCAAATACAATTGAGAAATCGGACTTACATAGTCTATAAGTATGGATCCTTGGCTTTAATTTCCCATTGGTCCAAATAAGTGACAAACATAAATGTGCCCACAAATAGCCAAATTCCCGTAGAGCTGAACAAAATTTACACAATTTTAATCTTTAAAATTTTATAGAAAAATTCTCAAATACAATTGAGAAATCGGACTTACATAGTCTATAAGTATGGATCCTTGGCTTTAATTTCCCATTGGTCCAAATAAGTGACAAACATAAATGTGCCCACAAATAGCCAAATTCCCGTAGAGCTGAACAAAATTTACACAATTTTAATCTTTAAAATTTTATAGAAAAATTCTCAAATACAATTGAGAAATCGGACTTACATAGTCTATAAGTATGGATCCTTGGCTTTAATTTCCCATTGGTCCAAATAAGTGACAAACATAAATGTGCCCACAAATAGCCAAATTCCCGTAGAGCTGAACAAAATTTACACAATTTTAATCTTTAAAATTTTATAGAAAAATTCTCAAATACAATTGAGAAATTGGACTTACATAGTCTATAAGTATGGATCCTTGGCTTTAATTTCCCATTGGTCCAAATGAGTGACAAACAAATTTTATAGAAAAATTCACAAATACAATTGAGAAATTGGACTTACATAGTCTATAAGTATGGATCCTTGGCTTTAATTTCCCATTGGTCCAAATAAGTGACAAACATCAATTTGCCCACAAATAGCCAAATTCCCGTAGAGCTGAACAAACACAATTTTAATCTTTAAAATTTTATAGAAAAATTCTTAAATACAATTGAGAAATCGGACTTACATAGTCTATAAGTATGGATCCTTGGCTTTAATTTCCCATTGGTCCAAATGAGTGACAAACATAAATGTGCCCACAAATAGCCAAATTCCCGTAGAGCTGAACAAAATTTACACAATTTTAATCTTTAAAATTTTATAGAAAAATTCTCAAATACAATTGAGAAATTGGACTTACATAGTCTATAAGTATGGATCCTTGGCTTTAATTTCCCATTGGTCCAAATGAGTGACAAACAAATTTTATAGAAAAATTCACAAATACAATTGAGAAATTGGACTTACATAGTCTATAAGTATGGATCCTTGGCTTTAATTTCCCATTGGTCCAAATAAGTGACAAACAAAATTTGCCCACAAATAGCCAAATTCCCGTAGAGCTGAACAAACACAATTTTAATCTTTAAAATTTTATAGAAAAATTCTCAAATACAATTGAGAAATCGGACTTACATAGTCTATAAGTATGGATCCTTGGCTTTAATTTCCCATTGGTCCAAATAAGTGACAAACATAAATTTGCCCACAAATAGCCAAATTCCCGTAGAGCTGAACAAAATTTACACAATTTTAATCTTTAAAATTTTATAGAAAAATTCTCAAATACAATTGAGAAATCGGACTTACATAGTCTATAAGTATGGATCCTTGGCTTTAATTTCCCATTGGTCCAAATAAGTGACAAACATAAATTTGCCCACAAATAGCCAAATTCCCGTAGAGCTGAACAAACACAATTTTAATCTTTAAAATTTTATAGAAAAATTCTCAAATACAATTGAGAAATCGGACTTACATAGTCTATAAGTATGGATCCTTGGCTTTAATTTCCCATTGGTCCAAATAAGTGACAAACATAAATTTGCCCACAAATAGCCAAATTCCCGTAGAGCTGAACAAACACAATTTTAATCTTTAAAATTTTATAGAAAAATTCTCAAATACAATTGAGAAATTGGACTTACATAGTCTATAAGTATGGATCCTTGGCTTTAATTTCCCATTGGTCCAAATGAGTGACAAACATAAATGTGCCCACAAATAGCCAAATTCCCGTAGAGCTGAACAAAATTTACACAATTTTAATCTTTAAAATTTTATAGAAAAATTCTCAAATACAATTGAGAAATTGGACTTACATAGTCTATAAGTATGGATCCTTGGCTTTAATTTCCCATTGGTCCAAATGAGTGACAAACATAAATGTGCCCACAAATAGCCAAATTCCCGTAGAGCTTAACAAAATTTACACAATTTTAATCTTTAAAATTTTATAGAAAAATTCTCAAATACAATTGAGAAATTGGACTTACATAGTCTATAAGTATGGATCCTTGGCTTTAATTTCCCATTGGTCCAAATGAGTGACAAACATAAATGTGCCCACAAATAGCCAAATTCCCGTAGAGCTGAACAAAATTTACACAATTTTAATCTTTAAAATTTTATAGAAAAATTCTCAAATACAATTGAGAAATTGGACTTACATAGTCTATAAGTATGGATCCTTGGCTTTAATTTCCCATTGGTCCAAATGAGTGACAAACATAAATGTGCCCACAAATAGCCAAATTCCCGTAGAGCTGAACAAAATTTACACAATTTTAATCTTTAAAATTTTATAGAAAAATTCTCAAATACAATTGAGAAATCGGACTTACATAGTCTATAAGTATGGATCCTTGGCTTTAATTTCCCATTGGTCCAAATAAGTGACAAACATAAATGTGCCCACAAATAGCCAAATTCCCGTAGAGCTGAACAAAATTTACACAATTTTAATCTTTAAAATTTTATAGAAAAATTCTCAAATACAATTGAGAAATCGGACTTACATAGTCTATAAGTATGGATCCTTGGCTTTAATTTCCCATTGGTCCAAATAAGTGACAAACAAATTTTATAGTATGGATCCTTGGCTTTAATTTCCCATTGGTCCAAATAAGTGACAAACATAAATGTGCCCACAAATAGCCAAATTCCCGTAGAGCTGAACAAAATTTACACAATTTTAATCTTTAAAATTTTATAGAAAAATTCTCAAATACAATTGAGAAATCGGACTTACATAGTCTATAAGTATGGATCCTTGGCTTTAATTTCCCATTGGTCCAAATAAGTGACAAACATAAATGTGCCCACAAATAGCCAAATTCCCGTAGAGCTGAACAAACACAATTTTAATCTTTAAAATTTTATAGAAAAATTCTCAAATACAATTGAGAAATCGGACTTACATAGTCTATAAGTATGGATCCTTGGCTTTAATTTCCCATTGGTCCAAATAAGTGACAAACATAAATTTGCCCACAAATAGCCAAATTCCCGTAGAGCTGAACAAACACAATTTTAATCTTTAAAATTTTATAGAAAAATTCTCAAATACAATTGAGAAATTGGACTTACATAGTCTATAAGTATGGATCCTTGGCTTTAATTTCCCATTGGTCCAAATAAGTGACAAACATAAATGTGCCCACAAATAGCCAAATTCCCGTAGAGCTGAACAAAATTTACACAATTTTAATCTTTAAAATTTTATAGAAAAATTCTCAAATACAATTGAGAAATCGGACTTACATAGTCTATAAGTATGGATCCTTGGCTTTAATTTCCCATTGGTCCAAATGAGGGACAAACATAAATGTGCCCACAAATAGCCAAATTCCCGTAGAGCTGAACAAAATTTACACAATTTTAATCTTTAAAATTTTATAGAAAAATTCTCAAATACAATTGAGAAATTGGACTTACATAGTCTATAAGTATGGATCCTTAGCTTTAATTTCAAATTGGTCCAAATGAGTGACAAACATAAATGTGCCCACAAATAGCCAAATTCCCGTAGAGCTGAACAAAATTTACACAATTTTAATCTTTAAAATTTTATAGAAAAATTCTCAAATACAATTGAGAAATTGGACTTACATAGTCTATAAGTATGGATCCTTGGCTTTAATTTCCCATTGGTCCAAATGAGTGACAAACATAAATGTGCCCACAAATAGCCAAATTCCCGTAGAGCTGAACAAAATTTACACAATTTTAATCTTTAAAATTTTATAGAAAAATTCTCAAATACAATTGAGAAATTGGACTTACATAGTCTATAAGTATGGATCCTTGGCTTTAATTTCCCATTGGTCCAAATGAGTGACAAACATAAATGTGCCCACAAATAGCCAAATTCCCGTAGAGCTGAACAAAATTTACACAATTTTAATCTTTAAAATTTTATAGAAAAATTCTCAAATACAATTGCGAAATTGGACTTACATAGTCTATAAGTATGGATCCTTGGCTTTAATTTCCCATTGGTCCAAATGAGTGACAAACAAATTTTATAGAAAAATTCTCAAATACAATAGCGAAATCGGACTTACATAGTCTATAAGTATGGATCCTTGGCTTTAATTTCCCATTGGTCCAAATAAGTGACAAACAAATTTTATAGTATGGATCCTTGGCTTTAATTTCCCATTGGTCCAAATGAGTGACAAACAAATTTTATAGAAAAATTCTCAAATACAATAGCGAAATCGGACTTACATAGTCTATAAGTATGGATCCTTGGCATTAATTTCCCATTGGTCCAAATAAGTGACAAACAAATTTTATAGTATGGATCCTTGGCTTTAATTTCCCATTGGTCCAAATGAGTGACAAACAAATTTTATAGAAAAATTCTCAAATACAATAGCGAAATCGGACTTACATAGTCTATAAGTATGGATCCTTGGCTTTAATTTCCCATTGGTCCAAATAAGTGACAAACAAATTTTATAGTATGGATCCTTGGCTTTAATTTCCCATTGGTCCAAATGAGTGACAAACAAATTTTATAGAAAAATTCTCAAATACAATAGCGAAATCGGACTTACATAGTCTATAAGTATGGATCCTTGGCTTTAATTTCCCATTGGTCCAAATAAGTGACAAACAAATTTTATAGTATGGATCCTTGGCTTTAATTTCCCATTGGTCCAAATAAGTGACAAACATAAATGTGCCCACAAATAGCCAAATTCCCGTAGAGCTGAACAAAATTTACACAATTTTAATCTTTAAAATTTTATAGAAAAATTCTCAAATACAATTGAGAAATTGGACTTACATAGTCTATAAGTATGGATCCTTGGCTTTAATTTCCCATTGGTCCAAATGAGTGACAAACAAATTTTATAGAAAAATTCTCAAATACAATAGCTAAATCGGACTTACATAGTCTATAAGTATGGATCCTTGGCTTTACTTTCCCATTGGTCCAAATGAGTGACAAACATAAATGTGCCCACAAATAGCCAAATTCCCGTAGAGCTGAACAAAATTTACACAATTTTAATCTTTAAAATTTTATAGAAAAATTCTCAAATACAATTGAGAAATTGGACTTACATAGTCTATAAGTATGGATCCTTGGCTTTAATTTCCCATTGGTCCAAATGAGTGACAAACAAATTTTATAGAAAAAATCTCAAATACAATTGAGAAATTGGACTTACATAGTCTATAAGTATGGATCCTTGGCTTTAATTTCCCATTGGTCCAAATGAGTGACAAACAAATTTTATAGAAAAATTCTCAAATACAATTGAGAAATTGGACTTACATAGTCTATAAGTATGGATCCTTGGCTTTAATTTCCCATTGGTCCAAATAAGTGACAAACATAAATGTGCCCACAAATAGCCAAATTCCCGTAGAGCTGAACAAAATTTACACAATTTTAATCTTTAAAATTTTATAGAAAAATTCTCAAATACAATTGAGAAATTGGACTTACATAGTCTATAAGTATGGATCCTTGGCTTTAATTTCCCATTGGTCCAAATGAGTGACAAACAAATTTTATAGAAAAATTCTCAAATACAATAGCTAAATCGGACTTACATAGTCTATAAGTATGGATCCTTGGCTTTAATTTCCCATTGGTCCAAATAAGTGACAAACATAAATGTGCCCACAAATAGCCAAATTCCCGTAGAGCTGAACAAAATTTACACAATTTTAATCTTTAAAATTTTATAGAAAAATTCTCAAATACAATTGAGAAATCGGACTTACATAGTCTATAAGTATGGATCCTTGGCTTTAATTTCCCATTGGTCCAAATAAGTGACAAACATAAATGTGCCCACAAATAGCCAAATTCCCGTAGAGCTGAACAAAATTTACACAATTTTAATCTTTAAAATTTTATAGAAAAATTCTCAAATACAATTGAGAAATTGGACTTACATAGTCTATAAGTATGGATCCTTGGCTTTAATTTCCCATTGGTCCAAATGAGTGACAAACATAAATGTGCCCACAAATAGCCAAATTCCCGTAGAGCTGAACAAAATTTACACAATTTTAATCTTTAAAATTTTATAGAAAAATTCTCAAATACAATTGAGAAATTGGACTTACATAGTCTATAAGTATGGATCCTTGGCTTTAATTTCCCATTGGTCCAAATGAGTGACAAACAAATTTTATAGAAAAATTCTCAAATACAATAGCTAAATCGGACTTACATAGTCTATAAGTATGGATCCTTGGCTTTAATTTCCCATTGGTCCAAATAAGTGACAAACATAAATGTGCCCACAAATAGCCAAATTCCCGTAGAGCTGAACAAAATTTACACAATTTTAATCTTTAAAATTTTATAGAAAAATTCTCAAATACAATTGAGAAATTGGACTTACATAGTCTATAAGTATGGATCCTTGGCTTTAATTTCCCATTGGTCCAAATAAGTGACAAACAAATTTTATAGTATGGATCCTTGGCTTTAATTTCCCATTGGTCCAAATGAGTGACAAACAAATTTTATAGAAAAATTCTCAAATACAATAGCGAAATCGGACTTACATAGTCTATAAGTATGGATCCTTGGCTTTAATTTCCCATTGGTCCAAATAAGTGACAAACAAATTTTATAGTATGGATCCTTGGCTTTAATTTCCCATTGGTCCAAATGAGTGACAAACAAATTTTATAGAAAAATTCTCAAATACAATAGCGAAATCGGACTTACATAGTCTATAAGTATGGATCCTTGGCTTTAATTTCCCATTGGTCCAAATAAGTGACAAACAAATTTTATAGTATGGATCCTTGGCTTTAATTTCCCATTGGTCCAAATAAGTGACAAACATAAATGTGCCCACAAATAGCCAAATTCCCGTAGAGCTGAACAAAATTTACACAATTTTAATCTTTAAAATTTTATAGAAAAATTCTCAAATACAATTGAGAAATTGGACTTACATAGTCTATAAGTATGGATCCTTGGCTTTACTTTCCCATTGGTCCAAATGAGTGACAAACATAAATGTGCCCACAAATAGCCAAATTCCCGTAGAGCTGAACAAAATTTACACAATTTTAATCTTTAAAATTTTATAGAAAAATTCTCAAATACAATTGAGAAATTGGACTTACATAGTCTATAAGTATGGATCCTTGGCTTTAATTTCCCATTGGTCCAAATGAGTGACAAACAAATTTTATAGAAAAAATCTCAAATACAATTGAGAAATTGGACTTACATAGTCTATAAGTATGGATCCTTGGCTTTAATTTCCCATTGGTCCAAATGAGTGACAAACAAATTTTATAGAAAAATTCTCAAATACAATTGAGAAATTGGACTTACATAGTCTATAAGTATGGATCCTTGGCTTTAATTTCCCATTGGTCCAAATAAGTGACAAACATAAATGTGCCCACAAATAGCCAAATTCCCGTAGAGCTGAACAAAATTTACACAATTTTAATCTTTAAAATTTTATAGAAAAATTCTCAAATACAATTGAGAAATTGGACTTACATAGTCTATAAGTATGGATCCTTGGCTTTAATTTCCCATTGGTCCAAATGAGTGACAAACATAAATGTGCCCACAAATAGCCAAATTCCCGTAGAGCTGAACAAAATTTACACAATTTTAATCTTTAAAATTTTATAGAAAAATTCTCAAATACAATTGAGAAATTGGACTTACATAGTCTATAAGTATGGATCCTTGGCTTTAATTTCCCATTGGTCCAAATGAGTGACAAACAAATTTTATAGAAAAATTCTCAAATACAATAGCTAAATCGGACTTACATAGTCTATAAGTATGGATCCTTGGCTTTAATTTCCCATTGGTCCAAATAAGTGACAAACATAAATGTGCCCACAAATAGCCAAATTCCCGTAGAGCTGAACAAAATTTACACAATTTTAATCTTTAAAATTTTATAGAAAAATTCTCAAATACAATTGAGAAATCGGACTTACATAGTCTATAAGTATGGATCCTTGGCTTTAATTTCCCATTGGTCCAAATAAGTGACAAACATAAATGTGCCCACAAATAGCCAAATTCCCGTAGAGCTGAACAAAATTTACACAATTTTAATCTTTAAAATTTTATAGAAAAATTCTCAAATACAATTGAGAAATTGGACTTACATAGTCTATAAGTATGGATCCTTGGCTTTAATTTCCCATTGGTCCAAATGAGTGACAAACATAAATGTGCCCACAAATAGCCAAATTCCCGTAGAGCTGAACAAAATTTACACAATTTTAATCTTTAAAATTTTATAGAAAAATTCTCAAATACAATTGAGAAATTGGACTTACATAGTCTATAAGTATGGATCCTTGGCTTTAATTTCCCATTGGTCCAAATGAGTGACAAACAAATTTTATAGAAAAATTCTCAAATACAATAGCTAAATCGGACTTACATAGTCTATAAGTATGGATCCTTGGCTTTAATTTCCCATTGGTCCAAATAAGTGACAAACATAAATGTGCCCACAAATAGCCAAATTCCCGTAGAGCTGAACAAAATTTACACAATTTTAATCTTTAAAATTTTATAGAAAAATTCTCAAATACAATTGAGAAATTGGACTTACATAGTCTATAAGTATGGATCCTTGGCTTTAATTTCCCATTGGTCCAAATGAGTGACAAACAAATTTTATAGAAAAATTCTCAAATACAATAGCTAAATCGGACTTACATAGTCTATAAGTATGGATCCTTGGCTTTAATTTCCCATTGGTCCAAATAAGTGACAAACATAAATGTGCCCACAAATAGCCAAATTCCCGTAGAGCTGAACAAAATTTACACAATTTTAATCTTTAAAATTTTATAGAAAAATTCTCAAATACAATTGAGAAATCGGACTTACATAGTCTATAAGTATGGATCCTTGGCTTTAATTTCCCATTGGTCCAAATAAGTGACAAACATAAATGTGCCCACAAATAGCCAAATTCCCGTAGAGCTGAACAAAATTTACACAATTTTAATCTTTAAAATTTTATAGAAAAATTCTCAAATACAATTGAGAAATTGGACTTACATAGTCTATAAGTATGGATCCTTGGCTTTAATTTCCCATTGGTCCAAATGAGTGACAAACATAAATGTGCCCACAAATAGCCAAATTCCCGTAGAGCTGAACAAAATTTACACAATTTTAATCTTTAAAATTTTATAGAAAAATTCTCAAATACAATTGAGAAATTGGACTTACATAGTCTATAAGTATGGATCCTTGGCTTTAATTTCCCATTGGTCCAAATGAGTGACAAACATAAATGTGCCCACAAATAGCCAAATTCCCGTAGAGCTGAACAAAATTTACACAATTTTAATCTTTAAAATTTTTCAGAAAAATTCTCAAATACAATTGAGAAATTGGACTTACATAGTCTATAAGTATGGATCCTTGGCTTTAATTTCCCATTGGTCCAAATGAGTGACAAACAAATTTTATAGAAAAATTCTCAAATACAATAGCGAAATCGGACTTACATAGTCTATAAGTATGGATCCTTGGCTTTAATTTCCCATTGGTCCAAATAAGTGACAAACAAATTTTATAGAAAAATTCTCAAATACAATAGCTAAATCGGACTTACATAGTCTATAAGTATGGATCCTTGGCTTTAATTTCCCATTGGTCCAAATGAGTGACAAACAAATTTTATAGAAAAATTCTCAAATACAATAGCTAAATCGGACTTACATAGTCTATAAGTATGGATCCTTGGCTTTAATTTCCCATTGGTCCAAATAAGTGACAAACATAAATGTGCCCACAAATAGCCAAATTCCCGAAGAGCTGAACAAAATTTACACAATTTTAATCTTTAAAATTTTATAGAAAAATTCTCAAATACAATTGAGAAATCGGACTTACATAGTCTATAAGTATGGATCCTTGGCTTTAATTTCCCATTGGTCCAAATGAGTGAGAAACAAATTTTATAGAAAAATTCTCAAATACAATTGAGAAATCGGACTTACATAGTCTATAAGTATGGATCCTTGGCTTTAATTTCCCATTGGTCCAAATAAGTGGCAAACATAAATGTGCCCACAAATAGCCAAATTCCCGTAGAGCTGAACAAAATTTACACAATTTTAATCTTTAAAATTTTATAGAAAAATTCTCAAATACAATTGAGAAATCGGACTTACATAGTCTATAAGTATGGATCCTTGGCTTTAATTTCCCATCGGTCCAAATAAGTGACAAACATAAATGTGCCCACAAATAGCCAAATTCCCGTAGAGCTGAACAAAATTTACACAATTTTAATCTTTAAAATTTTATAGAAAAATTCTCAAATACAATTGAGAAATCGGACTTACATAGTCTATAAGTATGGATCCTTGGCTTTAATTTCCCATTGGTCCAAATAAGTGACAAACATAAATGTGCCCACAAATAGCCAAATTCCCGTAGAGCTGAACAAAATTTACACAATTTTAATCTTTAAAATTTTATAGAAAAATTCTCAAATACAATTGAGAAATCGGACTTACATAGTCTATAAGTATGGATCCTTGGCTTTAATTTCCCATTGGTCCAAATGAGTGACAAACAAATTTTATAGAAAAATTCTCAAATACAATTGAGAAATCGGACTTACATAGTCTATAAGTATGGATCCTTGGCTTTAATTTCCCATTGGTCCAAATAAGTGACAAACATAAATGTGCCCACAAATAGCCAAATTCCCGTAGAGCTGAACAAAATTTACACAATTTTAATCTTTAAAATTTTATAGAAAAATTCTCAAATACAATTGAGAAATCGGACTTACATAGTCTATAAGTATGGATCCTTGGCTTTAATTTCCCATTGGTCCAAATAAGTGACAAACATAAATGTGCCCACAAATAGCCAAATTCCCGTAGAGCTGAACAAAATTTACACAATTTTAATCTTTAAAATTTTATAGAAAAATTCTCAAATACAATTGAGAAATCGGACTTACATAGTCTATAAGTATGGATCCTTGGCTTTAATTTCCCATTGGTCCAAATGAGTGACAAACAAATTTTATAGAAAAATTCTCAAATACAATTGAGAAATTGGACTTACATAGTCTATAAGTATGGATCCTTGGCTTTAATTTCCCATTGGTCCAAATGAGTGACAAACAAATTTTATAGAAAAATTCTCAAATACAATTGAGAAATCGGACTTACATACAGCCCAATCACGAATAATAATTCCGCGTGAGTTTTCTCCCTTTCCCCATTCCTCCTATTATGAATAAAAATCCCGCATGAGATTTCTCACTTTACCTTTTCTACATATTTGTACGATTTTTATCAACCGTGTGAAAGAGAATAAAAGTGAATGGGGAAAATAGTAGTTATTCTGAATGCCTTTGAATACAGTTTTTTCCCTAAAAATATTTCACTTAGAAAACTGAAGGGAGTTTACATAAAAATGTAAGTAATTTTTAATAAAACACAGTTTAAATAAATAAAAAAAATATTTAATTGTTTATTTAGGTCGAAGAGCACAAATAAAGCGCAATTGCAACATTTGGTAACATTAATGGAATCCAATGCAGCCATTGCCTGTGGTTTCCATAAAGGTAGCAAATACCGAAAAGCCGGTTTATTTACTCTATAGTACTTTTGAAACCTGTTGCAAGCTAAAAACTTTAAATCGAGTAATTAATTGTATTTACATATGTACTTACAGTGACAGCGGCAACTCAAGAGGATTAGATGCATCCCGCAACTGCCTTCTGGTGATCCGTTGGTTATTTCTTTCTTGGTGTTGTTCTTCAACAACAAGTGCTCGTAAAGTTAAATTATTCATTTCAAATTTTTTTTAACACAAATTAATTTATATATAGACGTATGAAAATTAATATTATCAGGCTCAATTTCAGTATTTTTTATTTTTATTTAATTATCTTTGCACACACAAAACCGCAAATTGGAAACAAAAACAAGAAAATTATATGCCAACAAGCAAAACAGCTGGCTTCAAAATTCAGTGATGCCACTTTTTAACTTTTTTGTTCCCGCGGAATTTATAATTGGAGGAAATTTTTCTCGAGAAAAGTATTTTCCGTGGGAGAGAAATTCCGAGGGAATATTCGTGATTGGGCTGATAGTCTATAAGTATGGATCCTTGGCTTTAATTTCCCATTGGTCCAAATAAGTGACAAACATAAATGTGCCCACAAATAGCCAAATTCCCGTAGAGCTGAACAAAATTTACACAATTTTAATCTTTAAAATTTTATAGAAAAATTCTCAAATACAATTGAGAAATTGGACTTACATAGTCTATAAGTATGGATCCTTAGCTTTAATTTCCCATTGGTCCAAATGAGTGACAAACATAAATGTGCCCACAAATAGCCAAATTCCCGTAGAGCTGAACAAAATTTACACAATTTTAATCTTTAAAATTTTATAGAAAAATTCTCAAATACAATTGAGAAATTGGACTTACATAGTCTATAAGTATGGATCCTTGGCTTTACTTTCCCATTGGTCCAAATGAGTGACAAACATAAATGTGCCCACAAATAGCCAAATTCCCGTAGAGCTGAACAAAATTTACACAATTTTAATCTTTAAAATTTTATAGAAAAATTCTCAAATACAATTGAGAAATTGGACTTACATAGTCTATAAGTATGGATCCTTAGCTTTAATTTCCCATTGGTCCAAATGAGTGACAAACATAAATGTGCCCACAAATAGCCAAATTCCCGTAGAGCTGAACAAAATTTACACAATTTTAATCTTTAAAATTTTATAGAAAAATTCTCAAATACAATTGAGAAATTGGACTTACATAGTCTATAAGTATGGATCCTTGGCTTTAATTTCCCATTGGTCCAAATAAGTGACAAACATAAATGTGCCCACAAATAGCCAAATTCCCGTAGAGCTGAACAAAATTTACACAATTTTAATCTTTAAAATTTTATAGAAAAATTCTCAAATACAATTGAGAAATCGGACTTACATAGTCTATAAGTATGGATCCTTGGCTTTAATTTCCCATTGGTCCAAATAAGTGACAAACATAAATGTGCCCACAAATAGCCAAATTCCCGTAGAGCTGAACAAAATTTACACAATTTTAATCTTTAAAATTTTATAGAAAAATTCTCAAATACAATTGAGAAATCGGACTTACATAGTCTATAAGTATGGATCCTTGGCTTTAATTTCCCATTGGTCCAAATGAGTGACAAACAAATTTTATAGAAAAATTCTCAAATACAATTGAGAAATTGGACTTACGTAGTCTATAAGTATGGATCCTTGGCTTTAATTTCCCATTGGTCCAAATGAGTGACAAACATAAATGTGCCCACAAATAGCCAAATTCCCGTAGAGCTGAACAAAATTTACACAATTTTAATCTTTAAAATTTTATAGAAAAATTCTCAAATACAATTGAGAAATTGGACTTACATAGTCTATAAGTATGGATCCTTGGCTTTAATTTTCCATTGGTCCAAATGAGTGACAAACATAAATGTGCCCACAAATAGCCAAATTCCCGTAGAGCTGAACAAAATTTACACAATTTTAATCTTTAAAATTTTATAGAAAAATTCTCAAATACAATTGCGAAATTGGACTTACATAGTCTATAAGTATGGATCCTTGGCTTTAATTTCCCATTGGTCCAAATGAGTGACAAACAAATTTTATAGAAAAATTCTCAAATACAATAGCGAAATCGGACTTACATAGTCTATAAGTATGGATCCTTGGCTTTAATTTCCCATTGGTCCAAATAAGTGACAAACAAATTTTATAGTATGGATCCTTGGCTTTAATTTCCCATTGGTCCAAATGAGTGACAAACAAATTTTATAGAAAAATTCTCAAATACAATAGCGAAATCGGACTTACATAGTCTATAAGTATGGATCCTTGGCTTTAATTTCCCATTGGTCCAAATAAGTGACAAACAAATTTTATAGTATGGATCCTTGGCTTTAATTTCCCATTGGTCCAAATGAGTGACAAACAAATTTTATAGAAAAATTCTCAAATACAATAGCGAAATCGGACTTACATAGTCTATAAGTATGGATCCTTGGCTTTAATTTCCCATTGGTCCAAATAAGTGACAAACAAATTTTATAGTATGGATCCTTGGCTTTAATTTCCCATTGGTCCAAATGAGTGACAAACAAATTTTATAGAAAAATTCTCAAATACAATAGCGAAATCGGACTTACATAGTCTATAAGTATGGATCCTTGGCTTTAATTTCCCATTGGTCCAAATAAGTGACAAACAAATTTTATAGTATGGATCCTTGGCTTTAATTTCCCATTGGTCCAAATAAGTGACAAACATAAATGTGCCCACAAATAGCCAAATTCCCGTAGAGCTGAACAAAATTTACACAATTTTAATCTTTAAAATTTTATAGAAAAATTCTCAAATACAATTGAGAAATTGGACTTACATAGTCTATAAGTATGGATCCTTGGCTTTACTTTCCCATTGGTCCAAATGAGTGACAAACATAAATGTGCCCACAAATAGCCAAATTCCCGTAGAGCTGAACAAAATTTACACAATTTTAATCTTTAAAATTTTATAGAAAAATTCTCAAATACAATTGAGAAATCGGACTTACATAGTCTATAAGTATGGATCCTTGGCTTTAATTTCCCATTGGTCCAAATGAGTGACAAACAAATTTTATAGAAAAATTCTCAAATACAATTGAGAAATTGGACTTACGTAGTCTATAAGTATGGATCCTTGGCTTTAATTTCCCATTGGTCCAAATGAGTGACAAACATAAATGTGCCCACAAATAGCCAAATTCCCGTAGAGCTGAACAAAATTTACACAATTTTAATCTTTAAAATTTTATAGAAAAATTCTCAAATACAATTGAGAAATTGGACTTACATAGTCTATAAGTATGGATCCTTGGCTTTAATTTTCCATTGGTCCAAATGAGTGACAAACATAAATGTGCCCACAAATAGCCAAATTCCCGTAGAGCTGAACAAAATTTACACAATTTTAATCTTTAAAATTTTATAGAAAAATTCTCAAATACAATTGCGAAATTGGACTTACATAGTCTATAAGTATGGATCCTTGGCTTTAATTTCCCATTGGTCCAAATGAGTGACAAACAAATTTTATAGAAAAATTCTCAAATACAATAGCGAAATCGGACTTACATAGTCTATAAGTATGGATCCTTGGCTTTAATTTCCCATTGGTCCAAATAAGTGACAAACAAATTTTATAGTATGGATCCTTGGCTTTAATTTCCCATTGGTCCAAATGAGTGACAAACAAATTTTATAGAAAAATTCTCAAATACAATAGCGAAATCGGACTTACATAGTCTATAAGTATGGATCCTTGGCTTTAATTTCCCATTGGTCCAAATAAGTGACAAACAAATTTTATAGTATGGATCCTTGGCTTTAATTTCCCATTGGTCCAAATGAGTGACAAACAAATTTTATAGAAAAATTCTCAAATACAATAGCGAAATCGGACTTACATAGTCTATAAGTATGGATCCTTGGCTTTAATTTCCCATTGGTCCAAATAAGTGACAAACAAATTTTATAGTATGGATCCTTGGCTTTAATTTCCCATTGGTCCAAATGAGTGACAAACAAATTTTATAGAAAAATTCTCAAATACAATAGCGAAATCGGACTTACATAGTCTATAAGTATGGATCCTTGGCTTTAATTTCCCATTGGTCCAAATAAGTGACAAACAAATTTTATAGTATGGATCCTTGGCTTTAATTTTCCATTGGTCCAAATAAGTGACAAACATAAATGTGCCCACAAATAGCCAAATTCCCGTAGAGCTGAACAAAATTTACACAATTTTAATCTTTAAAATTTTATAGAAAAATTCTCAAATACAATTGAGAAATTGGACTTACATAGTCTATAAGTATGGATCCTTGGCTTTACTTTCCCATTGGTCCAAATGAGTGACAAACATAAATGTGCCCACAAATAGCCAAATTCCCGTAGAGCTGAACAAAATTTACACAATTTTAATCTTTAAAATTTTATAGAAAAATTCTCAAATACAATTGAGAAATTGGACTTAAATAGTCTATAAGTATGGATCCTTGGCTTTAATTTCCCATTGGTCCAAATAAGTGACAAACATAAATGTGCCCTAAAATAGCCAAATTCCCGTAGAGCTGAACAAAATTTACACAATTTTAATCTTTAAAATTTTATAGAAAAATTCTCAAATACAATTGAGAAATTGGACTTACATAGTCTATAAGTATGGATCCTTGGCTTTAATTTCCCATTGGTCCAAATGAGTGACAAACAAATTTTATAGAAAAATTCTCAAATACAATAGCTAAATCGGACTTACATAGTCTATAAGTATGGATCCTTGGCTTTAATTTCCCATTGGTCCAAATAAGTGACAAACATAAATGTGCCCACAAATAGCCAAATTCCCGTAGAGCTGAACAAAATTTACACAATTTTAATCTTTAAAATTTTATAGAAAAATTCTCAAATACAATTGAGAAATTGGACTTACATAGTCTATAAGTATGGATCCTTGGCTTTAATTTCCCATTGGTCCAAATGAGTGACAAACATAAATGTGCCCACAAATAGCCAAATTCCCGTAGAGCTGAACAAAATTTACACAATTTTAATCTTTAAAATTTTATAGAAAAATTCTCAAATACAATTGAGAAATTGGACTTACATAGTCTATAAGTATGGATCCTTGGCTTTAATTTCCCATTGGTCCAAATGAGTGACAAACATAAATGTGCCCACAAATAGCCAAATTCCCGTAGAGCTGAACAAAATTTACACAATTTTAATCTTTAAAATTTTATAGAAAAATTCTCAAATACAATTGAGAAATTGGACTTACATAGTCTATAAGTATGGATCCTTGGCTTTAATTTCCCATTGGTCCAAATGAGTGACAAACAAATTTTATAGAAAAATTCTCAAATACAATAGCGAAATCGGACTTACATAGTCTATAAGTATGGATCCTTGGCTTTAATTTCCCATTGGTCCAAGTAAGTGACAAACAAATTTTATAGAAAAATTCTCAAATACAATAGCTAAATCGGACTTACATAGTCTATAAGTATGGATCCTTGGCTTTAATTTCCCATTGGTCCAAATGAGTGACAAACAAATTTTATAGAAAAATTCTCAAATACAATAGCTAAATCGGACTTACATAGTCTATAAGTATGGATCCTTGGCTTTAATTTCCCATTGGTCCAAATAAGTGACAAACATAAATGTGCCCACAAATAGCCAAATTCCCGAAGAGCTGAACAAAATTTACACAATTTTAATCTTTAAAATTTTATAGAAAAATTCTCAAATACAATTGAGAAATCGGACTTACATAGTCTATAAGTATGGATCCTTGGCTTTAATTTCCCATTGGTCCAAATAAGTGGCAAACATAAATGTGCCCACAAATAGCCAAATTCCCGTAGAGCTGAACAAAATTTACACAATTTTAATCTTTAAAATTTTATAGAAAAATTCTCAAATACAATTGAGAAATCGGACTTACATAGTCTATAAGTATGGATCCTTGGCTTTAATTTCCCATTGGTCCAAATAAGTAACAAACATAAATGTGCCCACAAATAGCCAAATTCCCGTAGAGCTGAACAAAATTTACACAATTTTAATCTTTAAAATTTTATAGAAAAATTCTCAAATACAATTGAGAAATCGGACTTACATAGTCTATAAGTATGGATCCTTGGCTTTAATTTCCCATTGGTCCAAATAAGTGACAAACATAAATGTGCCCACAAATAGCCAAATTCCCGTAGAGCTGAACAAAATTTACACAATTTTAATCTTTAAAATTTTATAGAAAAATTCTCAAATACAATTGAGAAATCGGACTTACATAGTCTATAAGTATGAATCCTTGGCTTTAATTTCCCATTGGTCCAAATAAGTGACAAACATAAATGTGCCCACAAATAGCCAAATTCCCGTAGAGCTGAACAAAATTTACACAATTTTAATCTTTAAAATTTTATAGAAAAATTCTCAAATACAATTGAGAAATCGGACTTACATAGTCTATAAGTATGGATCCTTGGCTTTAATTTCCCATTGGTCCAAATAAGTGACAAACATAAATGTGCCAACAAATAGCCAAATTCCCGTAGAGCTGAACAAAATTTACACAATTTTAATCTTTAAAATTTTATAGAAAAATTCTCAAATACAATTGAGAAATCGGACTTACATAGTCTATAAGTATGGATCCTTGGCTTTAATTTCCCATTGGTCCAAATAAGTGACAAACATAAATGTGCCCACAAATAGCCAAATTCCCGTAGAGCTGAACAAAATTTACACAATTTTAATCTTTAAAATTTTATAGAAAAATTCTCAAATACAATTGAGAAATCGGACTTACATAGTCTATAAGTATGGATCCTTGGCTTTAATTTCCCATTGGTCCAAATGAGTGACAAACAAATTTTATAGAAAAATTCTCAAATACAATTGAGAAATTGGACTTACATAGTCTATAAGTATGGATCCTTGGCTTTAATTTCCCATTGGTCCAAATAAGTGACAAACATAAATGTGCCCACAAATAGCCAAATTCCCGTAGAACTGAACAAAATTTACACAATTTTAATCTTTAAAATTTTATAGAAAAATTCTCAAATACAATTGAGAAATCGGACTTACATAGTCTATAAGTATGGATCCTTGGCTTTAATTTCCCATTGGTCCAAATGAGTGACAAACAAATTTTATAGAAAAATTCTCAAATACAATTGAGAAATCGGACTTACATACAGCCCAATCACGAATAATAATTCCGCGTGAGTTTTCTCCCTTTCCCCATTCCTCCTATTATGAATAAAAATCCCGCATGAGATTTCTCACTTTACCTTTTCTACATATTTGTACGATTTTTATCAACCGTGTGAAAGAGAATAAAAGTGAATGGGGAAAAAAGTAGTTATTCTGAATGCCTTTGAATACAGTTTTTTCCCTAAAAATATTTCACTTAGAAAACTGAAGGGAGTTTACATAAAAATGTAAGTAATTTTTAATAAAACACAGTTTAAATAAATAAAAAAAATATTTAATTGTTTATTTAGGTCGAAGAGCACAAATAAAGCGCAATTGCAACATTTGGTAACATTAATGGAATCCAATGCAGCCATTGCCTGTGGTTTCCATAAAGGTAGCAAATACCGAAAAGCCGGTTTATTTACTCTATAGTACTTTTGAAACCTGTTGCAAGCTAAAAACTTTAAATCGAGTAATTAATTGTATTTACATATGTACTTACAGTGACAGCGGCAACTCAAGAGGATTAGATGCATCCCGCAACTGCCTTCTGGTGATCCGTTGGTTATTTCTTTCTTGGTGTTGTTCTTCAACAACAAGTGCTCGTAAAGTTAAATTATTCATTTCAAATTTTTTTTAACACAAATTAATTTATATATAGACGTATGAAAATTAATATTATCAGGCTCAATTTCAGTATTTTTTATTTTTATTTAATTATCTTTGCACACACAAAACCGCAAATTGGAAACAAAAACAAGAAAATTATATGCCAACAAGCAAAACAGCTGGCTTCAAAATTCAGTGATGCCACTTTTTAACTTTTTTGTTCCCGCGGAATTTATAATTGGAGGAAATTTTTCTCGAGAAAAGTATTTTCCGTGGGAGAGAAATTCCGAGGGAATATTCGTGATTGGGCTGATAGTCTATAAGTATGGATCCTTGGCTTTAATTTCCCATTGGTCCAAATAAGTGACAAACATAAATGTGCCCACAAATAGCCAAATTCCCGTAGAGCTGAACAAAATTTACACAATTTTAATCTTTAAAATTTTATAGAAAAATTCTCAAATACAATTGAGAAATCGGACTTACATAGTCTATAAGTATGGATCCTTGGCTTTAATTTCCCATTGGTCCAAATAAGTGACAAACATAAATGTGGCCACAAATAGCCAAATTCCCGTAGAGCTGAACAAAATTTACACAATTTTAATCTTTAAAATTTTATAGAAAAATTCTCAAATACAATTGAGAAATTGGACTTACATAGTCTATAAGTATGGATCCTTGGCTTTAATTTCCCATTGGTCCAAATAAGTGACAAACATAAATGTGCCCACAAATAGCCAAATTCCCGTAGAGCTGAACAAAATTTACACAATTTTAATCTTTAAAATTTTATAGAAAAATTCTCAAATACAATTGAGAAATCGGACTTACATAGTCTATAAGTATGGATCCTTGGCTTTAATTTCCCATTGGTCCAAATAAGTGACAAACATAAATGTGCCCACAAATAGCCAAATTCCCGTAGAGCTGAACAAAATTTACACAATTTTAATCTTTAAAATTTTATAGAAAAATTCTCAAATACAATTGAGAAATCGGACTTACATAGTCTATAAGTATGGATCCTTGGCTTTAATTTCCCATTGGTCCAAATGAGTGACAAACAAATTTTATAGAAAAATTCTCAAATACAATTGAGAAATTGGACTTACATAGTCTATAAGTATGGATCCTTGGCTTTAATTTCCCATTGGTCCAAATAAGTGACAAACATAAATGTGCCCACAAATAGCCAAATTCCCGTAGAGCTGAACAAAATTTACACAATTTAAATCTTTAAAATTTTATAGAAAAATTCTCAAATACAATTGAGAAATCGGACTTACATAGTCTATAAGTATGGATCCTTGGCTTTAATTTCCCATTGGTCCAAATGAGTGACAAACATAAATGTGCCCACAAATAGCCAAATTCCCGTAGAACTGAACAAAATTTACACAATTTTAATCTTTAAAATTTTATAGAAAAATTCTCAAATACAATTGAGAAATCGGACTTACATAGTCTATAAGTATGGATCCTTGGCTTTAATTTCCCATTGGTCCAAATGAGTGACAAACATAAATGTGCCCACAAATAGCCAAATTCCCGTAGAGCTGAACAAAATTTACACAATTTAAATCTTTAAAATTTTATAGAAAAATTCTCAAATACAATTGCGAAATTGGACTTACATAGTCTATAAGTATGGATCCTTGGCTTTAATTTCCCATTGGTCCAAATGAGTGACAAACATAAATGTGCCCACAAATAGCCAAATTCCCGTAGAGCTGAACAAAATTTACACAATTTAAATCTTTAAAATTTTATAGAAAAATTCTCAAATACAATTGCGAAATTGGACTTACATAGTCTATAAGTATGGATCCTTGGCTTTAATTTCCCATTGGTCCAAATGAGTGACAAACATAAATGTGCCCACAAATAGCCAAATTCCCGTAGAGCTGAACAAAATTTACACAATTTAAATCTTTAAAATTTTATAGAAAAATTCTCAAATACAATTGAGAAATTGGACTTACATAGTCTATAAGTATGGATCCTTGGCTTTAATTTCCCATTGGTCCAAATGAGTGACAAACAAATTTTATAGAAAAATTCTCAAATACAATAGCGAAATCGGACTTACATAGTCTATAAGTATGGATCCTTGGCTTTAATTTCCCATTGGTCCAAATAAGTGACAAACAAATTTTATAGAAAAATTCTCAAATACAATTGAGAAATTGGACTTACATAGTCTATAAGTATGGATCCTTGGCTTTAATTTCCCATTGGTCCAAATGAGTGACAAACAAATTTTATAGAAAAATTCTCAAATACAATTGAGAAATCGGACTTACATAGTCTATAAGTATGGATCCTTGGCTTTAATTTCCCATTGGTCCAAATGAGTGACAAACAAATTTTATAGAAAAATTCTCAAATACAATTGAGAAATCGGACTTACATAGTCTATAAGTATGGATCCTTGGCTTTAATTTCCCATTGGTCCAAATGAGTGACAAACAAATTTTATAGAAAAATTCTCAAATACAATAGCGAAATCCGACTTACATAGTCTATAAGTATGGATCCTTGGCTTTAATTTCCCATTGGTCCAAATAAGTGACAAACAAATTTTATAGAAAAATTCTCAAATACAATTGAGAAATTGGACTTACATAGTCTATAAGTATGGATCCTTGGCTTTAATTTCCCATTGGTCCAAATGAGTGACAAACAAATTTTATAGAAAAATTCTCAAATACAATTGAGAAATTGGACTTACATAGTCTATAAGTATGGATCCTTGCCTTTAATTTCCCATTGGTCCAAATGAGTGACAAACAAATTTTATAGAAAAATTCTCAAATACAATAGCGAAATCGGACTTACATAGTCTATAAGTATGGATCCTTGGCTTTAATTTCCCATTGGTCCAAATAAGTGACAATCAAATTTTATAGTATGGATCCTTGGCTTTAATTTCCCATTGGTCCAAATGAGTGACAAACAAATTTTATAGAAAAATTCTCAAATACAATAGCGAAATCGGACTTACATAGTCTATAAGTATGGATCCTTGGCTTTAATTTCCCATTGGTCCAAATAAGTGACAAACAAATTTTATAGTATGGATCCTTGGCTTTAATTTCCCATTGGTCCAAATGAGTGACAAACAAATTTTATAGAAAAATTCTCAAATACAATAGCGAAATCGGACTTACATAGTCTATAAGTATGGATCCTTGGCTTTAATTTCCCATTGGTCCAAATAAGTGACAAACAAATTTTATAGTATGGATCCTTGGCTTTAATTTCCCATTGGTCCAAATGAGTGACAAACAAATTTTATAGAAAAATTCTCAAATACAATAGCGAAATCGGACTTACATAGTCTATAAGTATGGATCCTTGGCTTTAATTTCCCATTGGTCCAAATAAGTGACAAACAAATTTTATAGTATGGATCCTTGGCTTTAATTTCCCATTGGTCCAAATGAGTGACAAACAAATTTTATAGAAAAATTCTCAAATACAATAGCGAAATCGGACTTACATAGTCTATAAGTATGGATCCTTGGCTTTAATTTCCCATTCGTCCAAATGAGTGACAAACAAATTTTATAGAAAAATTCTCAAATACAATTGAGAAATCGGACTTACATAGTCTATAAGTATGGATCCTTGGCTTTAATTTCCCATTGGTCCAAATGAGTGACAAACAAATTTTATAGAAAAATTCTCAAATACAATAGCGAAATCGGACTTACATAGTCTATAAGTATGGATCCTTGGCTTTAATTTCCCATTGGTCCAAATAAGTGACAAACAAACTTTATAGAAAAATTCTCAAATACAATTGAGAAATCGGACTTACATAGTCTATAAGTATGGATCCTTGGCTTTAATTTCCCATTGGTCCAAATGAGTGACAAACAAATTTTATAGAAAAATTCTCAAATACAATTGAGAAATTGGACTTACATAGTCTATAAGTATGGATCCTTGGCTTTAATTTCCCATTGGTCCAAATGAGTGACAAACAAATTTTATAGAAAAATTCTCAAATACAATAGCGAAATCGGACTTACATAGTCTATAAGTATGGATCCTTGGCTTTAATTTCCCATTGGTCCAAATAAGTGACAAACAAATTTTATAGTATGGATCCTTGGCTTTAATTTCCCATTGGTCTAAATGAGGGACAAACATAAATGTGCCCACAAATAGCCAAATTCCCGTAGAGCTGAACAAAATTTACACAATTTTAATCTTTAAAATTTTATAGAAAAATTCTCAAATACAATTGAGAAATTGGACTTACATAGTCTATAAGTATGGATCCTTGGCTTTAATTTCCCATTGGTCCAAATGAGTGACAAACAAATTTTATAGAAAAATTCTCAAATACAATTGAGAAATTGGACTTACATAGTCTATAAGTATGGATCCTTGGCTTTAATTTCCCATTGGTCCAAATAAGTGACAAACATAAATGTGCCCACAAATAGCCAAATTCCCGTAGAGCTGAACAAAATTTACACAATTTTAATCTTTAAAATTTTATAGAAAAATTCTCAAATACAATTGAGAAATCGGACTTACATAGTCTATAAGTATGGATCCTTGGCTTTAATTTCCCATTGGTCCAAATAAGTGACAAACATAAATGTGCCCACAAATAGCCAAATTCCCGTAGAGCTGAACAAAATTTACACAATTTTAATCTTTAAAATTTTATAGAAAAATTCTCAAATACAATTGAGAAATCGGACTTACATAGTCTATAAGTATCGATCCTTGGCTTTAATTTCCCATTGGTCCAAATAAGTGACAAACATAAATGTGCCCACAAATAGCCAAATTCCCGTAGAGCTGAACAAAATTTACACAATTTAAATCTTTAAAATTTTATAGAAAAATTCTCAAATACAATTGAGAAATTGGACTTACATAGTCTATAAGTATGGATCCTTGGCTTTAATTTCCCATTGGTCCAAATAAGTGACAAACATAAATGTGCCCACAAATAGCCAAATTCCCGTAGAGCTGAACAAAATTTACACAATTTTAATCTTTAAAATTTTATAGAAAAATTCTCAAATACAATTGAGAAATCGGACTTACATAGTCTATAAGTATCGATCCTTGGCTTTAATTTCCCATTGGTCCAAATAAGTGACAAACATAAATGTGCCCACAAATAGCCAAATTCCCGTAGAGCTGAACAAAATTTACACAATTTTAATCTTTAAAATTTTATAGAAAAATTCTCAAATACAATTGAGAAATCGGACTTACATAGTCTATAAGTATCGATCCTTGGCTTTAATTTCCCATTGGTCCAAATAAGTGACAAACATAAATGTGCCCACAAATAGCCAAATTCCCGTAGAGCTGAACAAAATTTACACAATTTTAATCTTTAAAATTTTATAGAAAAATTCTCAAATACAATTGAGAAATTGGACTTACATAGTCTATAAGTATGGATCCTTGGCTTTAATTTCCCATTGGTCCAAATAAGTGACAAACATAAATGTGCCCACAAATAGCCAAATTCCCGTAGAGCTGAACAAAATTTACACAATTTTAATCTTTAAAATTTTATAGAAAAATTCTCAAATACAATTGAGAAATCGGACTTACATAGTCTATAAGTATGGATCCTTGGCTTTAATTTCCCATTGGTCCAAATGAGTGACAAACAAATTTTATAGAAAAATTCTCAAATACAATAGCGAAATCGGACTTACATAGTCTATAAGTATGGATCCTTGGCTTTAATTTCCCATTGGTCCAAATAAGTGACAAACATAAATGTGCCCACAAATAGCCAAATTCCCGTAGAGCTGAACAAAATTTACACAATTTTAATCTTTAAAATTTTATAGAAAAATTCTCAAATACAATTGAGAAATCGGACTTACATAGTCTATAAGTATGAATCCTTGGCTTTAATTTCCCATTGGTCCAAATAAGTGACAAACATAAATGTGGCCACAAATAGCCAAATTCCCGTAGAGCTGAACAAAATTTACACAATTTTAATCTTTAAAATTTTATAGAAAAATTCTCAAATACAATTGAGAAATTGGACTTACATAGTCTATAAGTATGGATCCTTGGCTTTAATTTCCCATTGGTCCAAATGAGTGACAAACATAAATGTGCCCACAAATAGCCAAATTCCCGTAGAGCTGAACAAAATTTACACAATTTTAATCTTTAAAATTTTATAGAAAAATTCTCAAATACAATTGAGAAATCGGACTTACATAGCC
Organism: Lypha dubia; assembly: GCA_947311025.1. Taxonomy (NCBI): domain Eukaryota; kingdom Metazoa; phylum Arthropoda; class Insecta; order Diptera; family Tachinidae; genus Lypha; species Lypha dubia. The sequence continues at coordinate 21,279,339 of OX371260.1, read as the reverse complement.
TATAAGTATGGATCCTTGGCTTTAATTTCCCATTGGTCCAAATAAGTGACAAACATAAATGTGCCCACAAATAGCCAAATTCCCGTAGAGCTGAACAAAATTTACACAATTTTAATCTTTAAAATTTTATAGAAAAATTCTCAAATACAATTGAGAAATTGGACTTACATAGTCTATAAGTATGGATCCTTGGCTTTAATTTCCCATTGGTCCAAATGAGTGACAAACATAAATGTGCCCACAAATAGCCAAATTCCCGTAGAGCTGAACAAAATTTACACAATTTTAATCTTTAAAATTTTATAGAAAAATTCTCAAACACAATTGAGAAATTGGACTTACATAGTCTATAAGTATGGATCCTTGGCTTTAATTTCCCATTGGTCCAAATGTGTGACAAACAAATTTTATAGAAAAATTCTCAAATACAATAGCGAAATCGGACTTACATAGTCTATAAGTATGGATCCTTGGCTTTAATTTCCCATTGGTCCAAATAAGTGACAAACATAAATGTGCCCACAAATAGCCAAATTCCCGTAGAGCTGAACAAAATTTACACAATTTTAATCTTTAAAATTTTATAGAAAAATTCTCAAATACAATTGAGAAATCGGACTTACATAGTCTATAAGTATGGATCCTTGGCTTTAATTTCCCATTGGTCCAAATAAGTGACAAACATAAATGTGCCCACAAATAGCCAAATTCCCGTAGAGCTGAACAAAATTTACACAATTTTAATCTTTAAAATTTTATAGAAAAAATCTCAAATACAATTGAGAAATCGGACTTACATAGTCTATAAGTATGGATCCTTGGCTTTAATTTCCCATTGGTCCAAATAAGTGACAAACATAAATGTGCCCACAAATAGCCAAATTCCCGTAGAGCTGAACAAAATTTACACAATTTTAATCTTTAAAATTTTATAGAAAAATTCTCAAACACAATTGAGAAATTGGACTTACATAGTCTATAAGTATGGATCCTTGGCTTTAATTTCCCATTGGTCCAAATGAGTGACAAACAAATTTTATAGAAAAATTCTCAAATACAATTGAGAAATCGGACTTACATAGTCTATAAGTATGGATCCTTGGCTTTAATTTCCCACTGGTCCAAATGAGTGACAAACAAATTTTATAGAAAAATTCTCAAATACAATTGAGAAATTGGACTTACATACTCTATAAGTATGGATCCTTGGCTTTAATTTCCCATTGGTCCAAATGAGTGACAAACAAATTTTATAGAAAAATTCTCAAATACAATTGAGAAATCGGACTTACATAGTCTATAAGTATAGATCCTTGGCTTTAATTTCCCATTGGTCCAAATGAGTGACAAACAAATTTTATAGAAAAATTCTCAAATACAATTGAGAAATCGGACTTACATAGTCTATAAGTATGGATCCTTGGCTTTAATTTCCCATTGGTCCAAATGAGTGACAAACAAATTTTATAGAAAAATTCTCAAATACAATAGCGAAATCGGACTTACATAGTCTATAAGTATGGATCCTTGGCTTTAATTTCCCATTGGTCCAAATAAGTGACAAACATAAATGTGCCCACAAATAGCCAAATTCCCGTAGAGCTGAACAAAATTTACACAATTTTAATCTTTAAAATTTTATAGAAAAATTCTCAAATACAATTGAGAAATCGGACTTACATAGTCTATAAGTATGGATCCTTGGCTTTAATTTCCCATTGGTCCAAATAAGTGACAAACATAAATGTGCCCACAAATAGCCAAATTCCCGTAGAGCTGAACAAAATTTACACAATTTTAATCTTTAAAATTTTATAGAAAAATTCTCAAATACAATTGAGAAATCGGACTTACATAGTCTATAAGTATGGATCCTTGGCTTTAATTTCCCATTGGTCCAAATGAGTGACAAACAAATTTTATAGAAAAATTCTCAAATACAATTGAGAAATCGGACTTACATAGTCTATAAGTATGGATCCTTGGCTTTAATTTCCCATTGGTCCAAATAAGTGACAAACATAAATGTGCCCACAAATAGCCAAATTCCCGTAGAGCTGAACAAAATTTACACAATTTTAATCTTTAAAATTTTATAGAAAAATTCTCAAATACAATAGCGAAATCGGACTTACATAGTCTATAAGTATGGATCCTTGGCTTTAATTTCCCATTGGTCCAAATAAGTGACAATCATAAATGTGCCCACAAATAGCCAAATTCCCGTAGAGCTGAACAAAATTTACACAATTTTAATCTTTAAAATTTTATAGAAAAATTCTCAAATACAATTGAGAAATCGGACTTACATAGTCTATAAGTATGGATCCTTGGCTTTAATTTCCCATTGGTCCAAATAAGTCACAAACATAAATGTGCCCACAAATAGCCAAATTCCCGTAGAGCTGAACAAAATTTACACAATTTTAATCTTTAAAATTTTATAGAAAAATTCTCAAATACAATTGAGAAATTGGACTTACATAGTCTATAAGTATGGATCCTTGGCTTTAATTTCCCATTGGTCCAAATAAGTGACAAACATAAATGTGCCCACAAATAGCCAAATTCCCGTAGAGCTGAACAAAATTTACACAATTTTAATCTTTAAAATTTTATAGAAAAATTCTCAAATACAATTGAGAAATTGGACTTACATAGTCTATAAGTATGGATCCTTGGCTTTAATTTCCCATTGGTCCAAATGAGTGACAAACAAATTTTATAGAAAAATTCTCAAATACAATTGAGAAATCGGACTTACATAGTCTATAAGTATGGATCCTTGGCTTTAATTTCCCATTGGTCCAAATAAGTGACAAACATAAATGTGCCCACAAATAGCCAAATTCCCGTAGAGCTGAACAAAATTTACACAATTTTAATCTTTAAAATTTTATAGAAAAATTCTCAAATACAATAGAGAAATCGGACTTACATAGTCTATAAGTATGAATCCTTGGCTTTAATTTCCCATTGGTCCAAATGAGTGACAAACAAATTTTATAGAAAAATTCTCAAATACAATTGAGACATCGGACTTACATAGTCTATAAGTATGGATCCTTGGCTTTAATTTCCCATTGGTCCAAATAAGTGACAAACATAAATGTGCCCACAAATAGCCAAATTCCCGTAGAGCTGAACAAAATTTACACAATTTTAATCTTTAAAATTTTATAGAAAAATTCTCAAATACAATTGAGAAATCGGACTTACATAGTCTATAAGTATGGATCCTTGGCTTTAATTTCCCATTGGTCCAAATGAGTGACAAACAAATTTTATAGAAAAATTCTCAAATACAATAGAGAAATCGGACTTACATAGTCTATAAGTATGAATCCTTGGCTTTAATTTCCCATTGGTCCAAATGAGTGACAAACAAATTTTATAGAAAAATTCTCAAATACAATTGAGAAATCGGACTTACATAGTCTATAAGTATGGATCCTTGGCTTTAATTTCCCATTGGTCCAAATAAGTGACAAACATATAAGTATGTGCCCACAAATAGCCAAATTCCCGTAGAGCTGAACAAAATTTACACAATTTTAATCTTTAAAATTTTATAGAAAAATTCTCAAATACAATAGCGAAATCGGACTTACATAGTCTATAAGTATGGATCCTTGGCTTTAATTTCCCATTGGTCCAAATAAGTGACAAACATAAATGTGCCCACAAATAGCCAAATTCCCGTAGAGCTGAACAAAATTTACACAATTTTAATCTTTAAAATTTTATAGAAAAATTCTCAAATACAATTGAGAAATTGGACTTACATAGTCTATAAGTATGGATCCTTGGCTTTAATTTCCCATTGGTCCAAATAAGTGACAATCATCAATGTGCCCACAAATAGCCAAATTCCCGTAGAGCTGAACAAAATTTACACAATTTTAATCTTTAAAATTTTATAGAAAAATTCTCAAATACAATTGAGAAATCGGACTTACATAGTCTATAAGTATGGATCCTTGGCTTTAATTTCCCATTGGTCCAAATAAGTCACAAACATAAATGTGCCCACAAATAGCCAAATTCCCGTAGAGCTGAACAAAATTTACACAATTTTAATCTTTAAAATTTTATAGAAAAATTCTCAAATACAATTGAGAAATTGGACTTACATAGTCTATAAGTATGGATCCTTGGCTTTAATTTCCCATTGGTCCAAATAAGTCACAAACATAAATGTGCCCACAAATAGCCAAATTCCCGTAGAGCTGAACAAAATTTACACAATTTTAATCTTTAAAATTTTATAGAAAAATTCTCAAATACAATTGAGAAATCGGACTTACATAGTCTATAAGTATCGATCCTTGGCTTTAATTTCCCATTGGTCCAAATAAGTGACAAACATAAATGTGCCCACAAATAGCCAAATTCCCGTAGAGCTGAACAAAATTTACACAATTTTAATCTTTAAGATTTTATAGAAAAATTACAATTGAGAAATCGGACTTACATAGTCTATAAGTATGGATCCTTGGCTTTAATTTCCCATTGGTCCAAATGAGTGACAAGCAAATTTTATAGAAAAATTCTCAAATACAATTGAGAAATCGGACTTACATAGTCTATAAGTATGGATCCTTGGCTTTAATTTCCCATTGGTCCAAATGAGTGACAAACAAATTTTATAGAAAAATTCTCAAATACAATTGAGAAATCGGACTTACATAGTCTATAAGTATGGATCCTTGGCTTTAATTTCCCATTGGTACAAATGAGTCACAAACATAAATGTGCCCACAAATAGCCAAATTCCCGTAGAGCTGAACAAAATTTACACAATTTTAATCTTTAAAATTTTATAGAAAAATTCTCAAATATAATTGAGAAATCGGACTTACATAGTCTGTAAGTATGGATCCTTGGCTTTAATTTCCCATTGGTACAAATGAGTGACAAACAAATTTTATAGAAAAATTCTCAAATACAATTGAGAAATCGGACTTACATAGTCTATAAGTATGGATCCTTGGCTTTAATTTCCCATTGGTCCAAATGAGTGACAAGCAAATTTTATAGAAAAATTCTCAAATACAATTGAGAAATCGGACTTACATAGTCTATAAGTATGGATCCTTGGCTTTAATTTCCCATTGGTCCAAATTAGTGACAAACATAAATGTGCCCACAAATAGCCAAATTCCCGTAGAGCTGAACAAAATTTACACAATTTTAATCTTTAAAATTTTATAGCAAAATTCTCAAATACAATTGAGAAATTGGACTTACATAGTCTATAAGTATGGATCCTTGGCTTTAATTTCCCATTGGTCCAAATGAGTGACAAGCAAATTTTATAGAAAAATTCTCAAATACAATTGAAAAATCGGACTTACATAGTCTATAAGTATGGATCCTTGGCTTTAATTTCCCATTGGTCCAAATGAGTGACAAACATAAATGTGCCCACAAATAGCCAAATTCCCGTAGAGCTGAACAAAATTTACACAATTTTAATCTTTAAGATTTTATAGAAAAATTCTCAAATACAATTGAGAAATCGGACTTACATAGTCTATAAGTATGGATCCTTGGCTTTAATTTCCCATTGGTCCAAATAAGTGACAAATAGCCAAATTCCCGTAGAGCTGAACAAAATTTACACAATTTTAATCTTTAAAATTTTATAGAAAAATTCTCAAATACAATTGAGAAATCGGACTTACATAGTCTATAAGTATGGATCCTTGGCTTTAATTTCCCATTGGTACAAATGAGTGACAAACAAGTGTTATAGAAAAATTCTCAAATACAATTGAGAAATCGGACTTACATAGTCTATAAGTATGGATCCTTGGCTTTAATTTCCAATTGGTCCAAATGAGTGACAAACAAATTTTATAGAAAAATTCTCAAATACAATTGAGAAATCGGACTTACATAGTCTATAAGTATGGATCCTTGGCTTTAATTTCCCATTGGTCCAAATGAGTGACAAACAAGTGTTATAGAAAAATTCTCAAATACAATTGAGAAATCGGACTTATATAGTCTATAAGTATGGATCCTTGGCTTTAATTTCCCATTGGTCCAAATTAGTGACAAACATAAATGTGCCCACAAATAGCCAAATTCCCGTAGAGCTGAACAAAATTTACACAATTTTAATCTTTAAAATTTTATAGAAAAATTCTCAAATATAATTGAGAAATCGGACTTACATAGTCTGTAAGTATGGATCCTTGGCTTTAATTTCCCATTGGTACAAATGAGTGACAAACAAATTTTATAGAAAAATTCTCAAATACAATTGAGAAATCGGACTTACATAGTCTATAAGTATGGATCCTTGGCTTTAATTTCCCATTGGTCCAAATTGGACTTACATAGTCTATAAGTATGGATCCTTGCCTTTAATTTCCCATTGGTCCAAATGAGTGACAAACAAATTTTATAGAAAAATTCTCAAATACAATTGAGAAATCGGACTTACATAGTCTTTAAGTATGGATCCTTGGCTTTAATTTCCCATTGGTCCAAATGAGTGACAAACAAATTTTATAGAAAAATTCTCAAATACAATTGAGAAATCGGACTTACATAGTCTATAAGTATGGATCCTTGGCTTTAATATCCCATTGGTCCAAATAAGTGACAAACATAAATGTGCCCACAAATAGCCAAATTCCCGTAGAGCTGAACAAAGTTTACACAATTTAAATCTTTAAAATTTTATAGAAAAATTCTCAAATACAATTGAGAAATCGGACTTACATAGTCTATAAGTATGGATCCTTGGCTTTAATTTCCCATTGGTCCAAATGAGTGACAAACAAATTTTATAGAAAAATTCTCAAATACAATTGAGAAATCGGACTTACATAGTCTATAAGTATGGATCCTTGGCTTTAATTTCCCATTGGTACAAATGAGTCACAAACAAGTGTTATAGAAAAATTCTCAAATACAATTGAGAAATCGGACTTACATAGTCTATAAGTATGGATCCTTGGCTTTAATTTCCAATTGGTCCAAATGAGTGACAAACAAATTTTATAGAAAAATTCTCAAATACAATTGAGAAATCGGACTTACATAGTCTATAAGTATGGATCCTTGGCCTTAATTTCCCATTGGTCCAAATGAGTGACAAACAAGTGTTATAGAAAAATTCTCAAATACAATTGAGAAATCGGACTTATATAGTCTATAAGTATGGATCCTTGGCTTTAATTTCCCATTGGTCCAAATTAGTGACAAACATAAATGTGCCCACAAATAGCCAAATTCCCGTAGAGCTGAACAAAATTTACACAATTTTAATCTTTAAAATTTTATAGAAAAATTCTCAAATATAATTGAGAAATCGGACTTACATAGTCTGTAAGTATGGATCCTTGGCTTTAATTTCCCATTGGTACAAATGAGTGACAAACAAATTTTATAGAAAAATTCTCAAATACAATTGAGAAATCGGACTTACATAGTCTATAAGTATGGATCCTTGGCTTTAATTTCCCATTGGTCCAAATGAGTGACAAGCAAATTTTATAGAAAAATTCTCAAATACAATTGAGAAATCGGACTTACATAGTCTATAAGTATGGATCCTTGGCTTTAATTTCCCATTGGTCCAAATTAGTGACAAACATAAATGTGCCCACAAATAGCCAAATTCCCGTAGAGCTGAACAAAATTTACACAATTTTAATCTTTAAAATTTTAAAGCAAAATTCTCAAATACAATTGAGAAATTGGACTTACATAGTCTATAAGTATGGATCCTTGGCTTTAATTTCCCATTGGTACAAATGAGTGACAAACAAATTTTATAGAAAAATTCTCAAATACAATTGAAAAATCGGACTTACATAGTCTATAAGTATGGATCCTTGGCTTTAATTTCCAATTGGTCCAAATGAGTGACAAACAAATTTTATAGAAAATTCTCAAATACAATTGAGAAATCGGACTTACATAGTCTATAAGTATGGATCCTTGGCTTTAATTTCCAATTGGTCCAAATGAGTGACAAACAAGTGTTATAGAAAAATTCTCAAATACAATTGAAAAATCGGACTTACATAGTCTATAAGTATGGATCCTTGGCTTTAATTTCCCATTGGTCCAAATGAGTGACAAACAAATTTCATAGAAAAATTCTCAAATACAATTGAGAAATTGGACTTACATAGTCTATAAGTATGGATCCTTGGCTTTAATTTCCCATTGGTCCAAATAAGTGACAAACATAAATGTGCCCACAAATAGCCAAATTCCCGTAGAGCTGAACAAAATTTACACAATTTTAATCTTTAAAATTTTATAGAAAAATTCTCAAATACAATTGAGAAATTGGACTTACATAGTCTATAATTATGGATCCTTGGCTTTAATTTCCCATTGGTCCAAATGAGTGACAAACATAAATGTGCCCACAAATAGCCAAATTCCCGTAGAGCTGAACAAAATTTACACAATTTTAATCGTTAAAATTTTATAGAAAAATTCTTAAATACAATTGAGAAATCGGACTTACATATTCTATAAGTATGGATCCTTGGCTTTAATTTCCCATTGGTCCAAATGAGTGACAAACAAATGTTATAGAAAATTCTCAAATACAATTGAGAAATCGGACTTACATAGTCTATAAGTATGGATCCTTGGCTTTAATTTCCCATTGGTCCAAATGAGTGACAAACAAATTTTATAGAAAATTCTCAAATACAATTGAGAAATCGGACTTACATAGTCTATAAGTATGGATCCTTGGCTTTAATTTCCCATTGGTCCAAATGAGTGACAAACAAATTTCATAGAAAAATTCTCAAATACAATTGAGAAATCGGACTTACATATTCTATAAGTATGGATCCTTGGCTTTAATTTCCCATTGGTCCAAATGAGTGACAAACAAATGTTATAGAAAAATTCTCAAATACAATTGAGAAATCGGACTTACATAGTCTATAAGTATGGATCCTTGGCTTTAATTTCCCATTGGTCCAAATGAGTGACAAACATAAATGTGCCCACAAATAGCCAAATTCCCGTAGAGCTGAACAAAATTTACACAATTTTAATCGTTAAAATTTTATAGAAAAATTCTCAAATACAATTGAGAAATCGGACTTACATAGTCTATAAGTATGGATCCTTGGCTTTAATTTCCCATTGGTCCAAATGAGTGACAAACAAGTGTTATAGAAAAATTCTCAAATACAATTGAGAAATCGGACTTATATAGTCTATAAGTATGGATCCTTGGCTTTAATTTCCCATTGGTCCAAATGAGTGACAAACAAATTTCATAGAAAAATTCTCAAATACAATTGAGAAATCGGACTTACATAGTCTATAAGTATGGATCCTTGGCTTTAATTTCCCATTGGTCCAAATGAGTGACAAACAAGTGTTATAGAAAAATTCTCAAATACAATTGAGAAATCGGACTTATATAGTCTATAAGTATGGATCCTTGGCTTTAATTTCCCATTGGTCCAAATGAGTGACAAACAAATTTTATAGAAAATTCTCAAATACAATTGAGAAATCGGACTTACATAGTCTATAAGTATGGATCCTTGGCTTTAATTTCCCATTGGTCCAAATGAGTGACAAACAAGTGTTATAGAAAAATTCTCAAATACAATTGAAAAATCGGACTTACATAGTCTATAAGTATGGATCCTTGGCTTTAATTTCCCATTGGTCCAAATGAGTGACAAGCAAATTTTATAGAAAAATTCTCAAATACAATTGAGAAATCGGACTTACATAGTCTATAAGTATGGATCCTTGGCTTTAATTTCCCATTGGTACAAATGAGTCACAAACAAGTGTTATAGAAAAATTCTCAAATACAATTGAGAAATCGGACTTACATAGTCTATAAGTATGGATCCTTGGCTTTAATTTCCAATTGGTCCAAATGAGTGACAAACAAATTTTATAGAAAATTCTCAAATACAATTGAGAAATCGGACTTACATAGTCTATAAGTATGGATCCTTGGCTTTAATTTCCCATTGGTCCAAATGAGTGACAAACAAGTGTTATAGAAAAATTCTCAAATACAATTGAGAAATCGGACTTATATAGTCTATAAGTATGGATCCTTGGCTTTAATTTCCCATTGGTCCAAATGAGTGACAAACAAATTTCATAGAAAAATTCTCAAATACAATTGAGAAATTGGACTTACATAGTCTATAAGTATGGATCCTTGGCTTTAATTTCCCATTGGTCCAAATAAGTGACAAACATAAATGTGCCCACAAATAGCCAAATTCCCGTAGAGCTGAACAAAATTTACACAATTTTAATCTTTAAAATTTTATAGAAAAATTCTCAAATACAATTGAGAAATTGGACTTACATAGTCTATAATTATGGATCCTTGGCTTTAATTTCCCATTGGTCCAAATAAGTGACAAACATAAATGTGCCCACAAATAGCCAAATTCCCGTAGAGCTGAACAAAATTTACACAATTTTAATCTTTAAAATTTTATAGAAAAATTCTCAAATACATTTGAGAAATCGGACTTACATAGTCTGTAAGTATGGATCCTTGGCTTTAATTTCCCATTGGTACAAATGAGTGACAAACAAATTTTATAGAAAAATTCTCAAATACAATTGAGAAATCGGACTTACATAGTCTATAAGTATGGATCCTTGGCTTTAATTTCCCATTGGTCCAAATAAGTGACAAACATAAATGTGCCCACAAATAGCCAAATTCCCGTAGAGCTGAACAAAATTTACACAATTTTAATCTTTAAAATTTTACAGAAAAGTTCTCAAATACAATTGAGAAATTGGACTTACATAGTCTGTAAGTATGGATCCTTGGCTTTAATTTCCCATTGGTCCAAATGAGTGACAAACAAGTGTTATAGAAAAATTCTCAAATACAATTGAAAAATCGGACTTACATAGTCTATAAGTATGGATCCTTGGCTTTAATTTCCCATTGGTCCAAATGAGTGACAAGCAAATTTTATAGAAAAATTCTCAAATACAATTGAGAAATCGGACTTACATAGTCTATAAGTATGGATCCTTGGCTTTAATTTCCCATTGGTACAAATGAGTCACAAACAAGTGTTATAGAAAAATTCTCAAATACAATTGAGAAATCGGACTTACATAGTCTATAAGTATGGATCCTTGGCTTTAATTTCCAATTGGTCCAAATGAGTGACAAACAAATTTTATAGAAAATTCTCAAATACAATTGAGAAATCGGACTTACATAGTCTATAAGTATGGATCCTTGGCTTTAATTTCCCATTGGTCCAAATGAGTGACAAACAAGTGTTATAGAAAAATTCTCAAATACAATTGAGAAATCGGACTTATATAGTCTATAAGTATGGATCCTTGGCTTTAATTTCCCATTGGTCCAAATGAGTGACAAACAAATTTCATAGAAAAATTCTCAAATACAATTGAGAAATTGGACTTACATAGTCTATAAGTATGGATCCTTGGCTTTAATTTCCCATTGGTCCAAATAAGTGACAAACATAAATGTGCCCACAAATAGCCAAATTCCCGTAGAGCTGAACAAAATTTACACAATTTTAATCTTTAAAATTTTATAGAAAAATTCTCAAATACAATTGAGAAATTGGACTTACATAGTCTATAATTATGGATCCTTGGCTTTAATTTCCCATTGGTCCAAATAAGTGACAAACATAAATGTGCCCACAAATAGCCAAATTCCCGTAGAGCTGAACAAAATTTACACAATTTTAATCTTTAAAATTTTATAGAAAAATTCTCAAATACATTTGAGAAATCGGACTTACATAGTCTGTAAGTATGGATCCTTGGCTTTAATTTCCCATTGGTACAAATGAGTGACAAACAAATTTTATAGAAAAATTCTCAAATACAATTGAGAAATCGGACTTACATAGTCTATAAGTATGGATCCTTGGCTTTAATTTCCCATTGGTCCAAATAAGTGACAAACATAAATGTGCCCACAAATAGCCAAATTCCCGTAGAGCTGAACAAAATTTACACAATTTTAATCTTTAAAATTTTACAGAAAAGTTCTCAAATACAATTGAGAAATTGGACTTACATAGTCTGTAAGTATGGATCCTTGGCTTTAATTTCCCATTGGTACAAATGAGTGACAAACAAGTGTTATAGAAAAATTCTCAAATACAATTGAGAAATCGGACTTACATAGTCTATAAGTATGGATCCTTGGCTTTAATTTCCCATTGGTCCAAATGAGTGACAAACAAGTGTTATAGAAAAATTCTCAAATACAATTGAGAAATCGGACTTATATAGTCTATAAGTATGGATCCTTGGCTTTAATTTCCCATTGGTCCAAATTAGTGACAAACATAAATGTGCCCACAAATAGCCAAATTCCCGTTGAGCTGAACAAAATTTACACAATTTTAATCTTTAAAATTTTATAGAAAAATTCTCAAATACAATTGAGAAATCGGACTTACATAGTCTGTAAGTATGGATCCTTGGCTTTAATTTCCCATTGGTACAAATGAGTGACAAACAAATTTTATAGAAAAATTCTCAAATACAATTGAGAAATCGGACTTACATAGTCTATAAGTATGGATCCTTGGCTTTAATTTCCCATTGGTCCAAATGAGTGACAAACATAAATGTGCCCACAAATAGCCAAATTCCCGTAGAGCTGAACAAAATTTACACAATTTTAATCTTTAAAATTTTATAGAAAAATTCTCAAATACAATTGAGAAATTGGACTTACATAGTCTATAAGTATGGATCCTTGGCTTTAATTTCCCATTGGTCCAAATTGGACTTACATAGTCTATAAGTATGGATCCTTGCCTTTAATTTCCCATTGGTCCAAATGAGTGACAAACAAATTTTATAGAAAAATTCTCAAATACAATTGAGAAATCGGACTTACATAGTCTTTAAGTATGGATCCTTGGCTTTAATTTCCCATTGGTCCAAATAAGTGACAAACATAAATGTGCCCACAAATAGCCAAATTCCCTTAGAGCTGAACAAAATTTACACAATTTGAATCTTTAAAATTTTATAGAAAAATTCTCAAATACAATTGAGAAATTGGACTTACATAGTCTATAAGTATGGATCCTTGGCTTTAATTTCCCATTGGTCCAAATGAGTGACAAACAAATTTTATAGAAAAATTCTCAAATACAATAGAGAAATCGGACTTACATAGTCTATAAGTATGGATCCTTGGCTTTAATTTCCCATTGGTCCAAATAAGTGACAAACATAAATGTGCCCACAAATATCCAAATTCCCGTAGAGCTGAACAAAATTTACACAATTTTAATCTTTAAAATTTTATAGAAAAATTCTCAAATACAATTGAGAAATTGGACTTACATAGTCTATAAGTATGGATCCTTGGCTTTAATTTCCCATTGGTCCAAATAAGTGACAAACATAAATGTGCCCACAAATAGCCAAATTTCCGTAGAGCTGAACAAAATTTACACAATTTTAATCTTTAAAATTTTATAGAAAAATTCTCAAATACAATTGAGAAATCGGACTTACATAGTCTATAAGTATGGATCCTTGGCTTTAATTTCCCATTGGTACAAATGAGTGACAAACATAAATGTGCCCACAAATAGCCAAATTCCCGTAGAGCTGAACAAAATTTACACAATTTTAATCTTTAAAATTTTATAGAAAAATTCTCAAATACAATTGAGAAATCGGACTTACATAGTCTATAAGTATGGATCCTTGGCTTTAATTTCCCATTGGTCCAAATGAGTTACAAACATAAATTTGCCCACAAATAGCCAAATTCCCGTAGAGCTGAACAAAATTTACACAATTTTAATCTTTAAAATTTTATAGAAAAATTCTCAAATACAATTGAGAAATTGGACTTACATAGTCTATAAGTATGGATCCTTGGCTTTAATTTCCCATTGGTCCAAATGAGTGACAAACAAATTTTATAGAAAAATTCTCAAATACAATTGAGAAATTGGACTTACATAGTCTATAAGTATGGATCCTTGGCTTTAATATCCCATTGGTCCAAATAAGTGACAAACATAAATGTGCCCACAAATAGCCAAATTCCCGTAGAGCTAAACAAAATTTACACAATTTTTATCTTTAAAATTTTATAGAAAAATTCTCATATACAATTGAGAAATCGGACTTACATAGTCTATAAGTATGGATCCTTGGCTTTAATTTCCCATTGGTCCAAATGAGTGACAAGCAAATTTTATAGAAAAATTCTCAAATACAATTGAAAAATCGGACTTACATAGTCTATAAGTATGGATCCTTGACTTTAATTTCCCATTGGTCCAAATGAGTGACAAACATATATGTGCCCACAAATAGCCAAAATCCCATAGAGCTGAACAAAATTTACACAATTTTTATCTTTAAAATTTTATAGAAAAATTCTCAAATACAATTGAGAAATCGGACTTACATAGTCTATAAGTATGGATCCTTGGCTTTAATTTCCCATTGGTCCAAATGAGTGACAAACATAAATGTGCCCACAAATAGCCAAATTCCCATAGAGCTGAACAAAATTTACACAATTTTAATCTTTAAAATTTTATAGAAAAATTCTCAAATACAATTGAGAAATCGGACTTACATAGTCTATAAGTATGGATCCTTGGCTTTAATTTCCCATTGGTCCAAATGAGTGACAAACATAAATGTGCCCACAAATAGCCAAATTCACGTAGAGCTGAACAAAATTTACACAATTTTTATCTTTAAAATTTTATAGAAAAATTCTCAAATACAATTGAGAAATCGGACTTACATAGTCTATAAGTATGGATCCTTGGCTTTAATTTCCCATTGGTCCAAATGAGTGACAAACAAATTTTATAGAAAAAACTCAAATACAATTGAGAAATCGGACTTACATAGTCTATAAGTATGGATCCTTGGCTTTAATTTCCCATTGGTCCAAATAAGTGACAAACATAAATGTGCCCACAAATAGCCAAATTCCCGTAGAGCTGAACAAAATTTACACAATTTTAATCTTTAAAATTTTATAGAAAAATTCTCAAATACAATTGAGAAATCGGACTTACATAGTCTATAAGTATGGATCCTTGGCTTTAATTTCCCATTGGTCCAAATAAGTGACAAACATAAATGTGCCCACAAATAGCCAAATTCCCGTAGAGCTGAACAAAATTTACACAATTTTAATCTTTAAAATTTTATAGAAAAATTCTCAAATACAATTGAGAAATCGGACTTACATAGTCTATAAGTATGGATCCTTGGCTTTAATTTCCCATTGGTCCAAATGAGTGACAAACAAATTTTATAGAAAAATTCTCAAATACAATTGAGAAATCGGACTTACATAGTCTATAAGTATGGATCCTTGGCTTTAATTTCCCATTGGTCCAAATAAGTGACAAACATAAATGTGCCCACAAATAGCCAAATTCCCGTAGAGCTGAACAAAATTTACACAATTTTAATCTTTAAAATTTTATAGAAAAATTCTCAAATACAATTGAGAAATCGGACTTACATAGTCTATAAGTATGGATCCTTGGCTTTAATTTCCCATTGGTCCAAATAAGTGACAAACATAAATGTGCCCACAAATAGCCAAATTCCCGTAGAGCTGAACAAAATTTACACAATTTTAATCTTTAAAATTTTATAGAAAAATTCTCAAATACAATTGAGAAATCGGACTTACATAGTCTATAAGTATGGATCCTTGGCTTTAATTTCCCATTGGTCCAAATAAGTGACAAACATAAATGTGCCCACAAATAGCCAAATTCCGTAGAGCTGAACAAAATTTACACAATTTTAATCTTTAAAATATTATAGAAAAATTCTCAAATACAATTGAGAAATCGGACTTACATAGTCTATAAGTATGGATCCTTGGCTTTAATTTCCCATTGGTCCGAATGAGTGACAAACAAATTTTATAGAAAAAATTCTCAAATACAATTGAGAAATCGGACTTACATAGTCTATAAGTATGGATCCTTGGCTTTAATTTCCCATTGGTCCAAATGAGTGACAAACAAATTTTATAGAAAAATTCTCAAATACAATTGAGAAATCGGACTTACATAGTCTATAAGTATGGATCCTTGGCTTTAATTTCCCATTGGTCCAAATAAGTGACAAACATAAATGTGCCCACAAATAGCCAAATTCCCGTAGAGCTGAACAAAATTTACACAATTTTAATCTTTAAAATTTTATAGAAAAATTCTCAAATACAATTGAGAAATCGGACTTACATAGTCTATAAGTATGGATCCTTGGCTTTAATTTCCCATTGGTCCAAATGAGTGACAAACAAATTTTATAGAAAAATTCTCAAATACAATTGAGAAATCGGACTTACATAGTCTATAAGTATGGATCCTTGGCTTTAATTTCCCATTGGTCCAAATAAGTGACAAACATAAATGTGCCCACAAATAGCCAAATTCCCGTAGAGCTGAACAAAATTTACACAATTTTAATCTTTAAAATTTTATAGAAAAATTCTCAAATACAATTGAGAAATCGGACTTACATAGTCTATAAGTATGGATCCTTGGCTTTAATTTCCCATTGGTCCAAATAAGTGACAAACATAAATGTGCCCACAAATAGCCAAATTCCGTAGAGCTGAACAAAATTTACACAATTTTAATCTTTAAAATTTTATAGAAAAATTCTCAAATACAATTGAGAAATCGGACTTACATAGTCTATAAGTATGGATCCTTGGCTTTAATTTCCATTGGTCCAAATGAGTGACAAACAAATTTTATAGAAAAATTCTCAAATACAATTGAGAAATCGGACTTACATAGTCTATAAGTATGGATCCTTGGCTTTAATTTCCCATTGGTCCAAATGAGTGACAAACAAATTTTATAGAAAAATTCTCAAATACAATTGAGAAATCGGACTTACATAGTCTATAAGTATGGATCCTTGGCTTTAATTTCCCATTGGTCCAAATAAGTGACAAACATAAATGTGCCCACAAATAGCCAAATTCCCGTAGAGCTGAACAAAATTTACACAATTTTAATCTTTAAAATTTTATAGAAAAATTCTCAAATACAATTGAGAAATCGGACTTACATAGTCTATAAGTATGGATCCTTGGCTTTAATTTCCCATTGGTCCAAATAAGTGACAAACATAAATGTGCCCACAAATAGCCAAATTCCCGTAGAGCTGAACAAAATTTACACAATTTAATCTTTAAAATTTTATAGAAAAATTCTCAAATACAATTGAGAAATCGGACTTACATAGTCTATAAGTATGGATCCTTGCTTTAATTTCCCATTGGTCCAAATGAGTGACAAACAAATTTTATAGAAAAATTCTCAAATACAATTGAGAAATCGGACTTACATAGTCTATAAGTATGGATCCTTGGCTTTAATTTCCCATTGGTCCAAATGAGTGACAAACAAATTTTATAGAAAAATTCTCAAATACAATTGAGAAATCGGACTTACATAGTCTATAAGTATGGATCCTTGGCTTTAATTTCCCATTGGTCCAAATAAGTGACAAACATAAATGTGCCCACAAATAGCCAAATTCCGTAGAGCTGAACAAAATTTACACAATTTTAATCTTTAAAATTTTATAGAAAAATTCTCAAATACAATTGAGAAATCGGACTTACATAGTCTATAAGTATGGATCCTTGGCTTTAATTTCCCATTGGTCCAAATAAGTGACAAACATAAATGTGCCCACAAATAGCCAACTTCCCGTAGAGCTGAACAAAATTTACACAATTTTAATCTTTAAAATTTTATAGAAAAATTCTCAAATACAATTGAGAAATCGGACTTACATAGTCTATAAGTATGGATCCTTGGCTTTAATTTCCCATTGGTCCAAATAAGTGACAAACATAAATGTGCCCACAAATAGCCAAATTCCCGTAGAGTTGAACAAAATTTACACAATTTTAATCTTTAAAATTTTATAGAAAAATTCTCAAATACAATTGAGAAATCGGACTTACATAGTCTATAAGTATGGATCCTTGGCTTCAATTTCCCATTGGTCCAAATAAGTGACAAACATAAATGTGCCCACAAATAGCCAAATTCCCGTAGAGCTGAACAAAATTTACACAATTTTAATCTCTAAAATTTTTATAGAAAAATTCTCAAATACAATTGAGAAATCGGACTTACATAGTCTATAAGTATGGATCCTTGGCTTTAATTTCCCATTGGTCCAAATGAGTGACAAACAAATTTTATAGAAAAATTCTCAAATACAATTGAGAAATCGGACTTACATAGTCTATAAGTATGGATCCTTGGCTTTAATTTCCCATTGGTCCAAATAAGTGACAAACATAAATGTGCCCACAAATAGCCAAATTCCCGTAGAGCTGAACAAAATTTACACAATTTTAATCTTTAAAATTTTATAGAAAAATTCTCAAATACAATTGAGAAATCGGACTTACATAGTCTATAAGTATGGATCCTTGGCTTTAATTTCCCATTGGTCCAAATAAGTGACAAACATAAATGTGCCCACAAATAGCCAACTTCCCGTAGAGCTGAACAAAATTTACACAATTTTAATCTTTAAAATTTTATAGAAAAATTCTCAAATACAATTGAGAAATCGGACTTACATAGTCTATAAGTATGGATCCTTGGCTTTAATTTCCCATTGGTCCAAATGAGTGACAAACAAATTTTATAGAAAAAATTCTCAAATACAATTGAGAAATCGGACTTACATAGTCTATAAGTATGGATCCTTGGCTTTAATTTCCCATTGGTCCAAATAAGTGACAAACATAAATGTGCCCACAAATAGCCAAATTCCCGTAGAGCTGAACAAAATTTACACAATTTTAATCTTTAAAATTTTATAGAAAAATTCTCAAATACAATTGAGAAATCGGACTTACATAGTCTATAAGTATGGATCCTTGGCTTTAATTTCCCATTGGTCCAAATAAGTGACAAACATAAATGTGCCCACAAATAGCCAACTTCCCGTAGAGCTGAACAAAATTTACACAATTTTAATCTTTAAAATTTTATAGAAAAATTCTCAAATACAATTGAGAAATCGGACTTACATAGTCTATAAGTATGGATCCTTGGCTTTAATTTCCCATTGGTCCAAATAAGTGACAAACATAAATGTGCCCACAAATAGCCAAATTCCGTAGAGTTGAACAAAATTTACACAATTTTAATCTTTAAAATTTTATAGAAAAATTCTCAAATACAATTGAGAAATCGGACTTACATAGTCTATAAGTATGGATCCTTGGCTTCAATTTCCCATTGGTCCAAATAAGTGACAAACATAAATGTGCCCTCAAATAGCCAAATTCCCGTAGAGCTGAACAAAATTTACACAATTTTAATCTCTAAAATTTTATAGAAAAATTCTCAAATACAATTGAGAAATCGGACTTACATAGTCTATAAGTATGCATCCTTGGCTTTAATTTCCCATTGGTCCAAATAAGTGACAAACATAAATGTGCCCACAAATAGCCAAATTCCCATAGAGTTGAACAAAATTTACACAATTTTAATCTTTAAAATTTTATAGAAAAATTCTCAAATACAATTGAGAAATCGGACTTACATTGTCTATAGGTATGGATCCTTGGCTTTAATTTCCCATTGGTCCAAATAAGTGACAAACATAAATGTGCCCACAAATAGCCAATTCCCGTAGAGCTGAACACAATTTACACAATTTTAATCTTTAAAATTTT